>JAWHQI010000401.1:1200000-1800000 GCA_033032865.1 Dactylorhiza incarnata | reverse complement strand
CAAATTTTTCCTTTTTGTATGGCTATTTTCAATGTTTCATGGTATGCAGGTACCCTTATAATAACTTTTTACATCACCAAGTGGAGAGCATTATAGGGTCCTGCTTAGAAACTAAGAAAGCATCACTTGTGAAGCATGTGCTGCATGAGTGTGACATTGTTGGTAGAATTCTTGAAGCAGAAAGACAGCCTACACTACCATTAGATCGCATCAAGGTAGTTTTCCTTTAGTACTTGTAGCTTCTGGTATATATATAGAATAGATGAATCAAAACTTGTTGTGCTGATTAATATTTTTGTGCTATCAAATCTTTGCTTGTAGTCAACAGTATTGTCACAGGAAAGATCACCTCCAAGGATTGGAAATATAGGTCATATGACACGGATAGCTAACAAGCTTGTTCAGGCAGCCAACAGTTGTGGAATAATACAGACACATTTGCAGGTTAATTACCTCTCTAGTGCAGTTTCTTTTAACTATCAATAATACATGAGCTACTTTTATCTTACATATAAATGGGAATCCCCGTATATTGGGGGTAATGCACCAATATGTATTTTTTAAATTGAGGTGACGGGAAGGTCTAGTTGGCATCGGATGGGTCTATACATAGCTTTTATTTGTTAAAAGTGAGAAAATGTTATATCATTGTCTAGTCATGAACTCATGATTACTTCTTACCTAAGTTGTCAAGGCGCGCGCCTAGGCGCGCCTGAGGCGCCGGGCGCACCGGGCGCACCCCATTGCGCCCCAGCACGGCTTAGGCGGGCGATGTGCCTGAGGCGCGCCTGAAGCGCGCCTAGGCGCGCCAAGGCGCACCCGAGGCGCACCCAAGGCGCACCCAAGGCGCGCCCAAGGCGCACCTAGGCGCCCAAATGCTGAATTTCAGCGAATTTGGCGCCCAAATGCTGAATTTCAGCGAATTTGGCGCCCAATTCGCAGAAATTCAGCGAATTGGGCGCCCAATTCGCTGAAATTCATCGAATTGGGCGCCCAATTCGCTGAAATTCATCGAATTGGGCGCCCAATTCGCTGAAATTCATCGAATTTGGCGCCCAAATCGCTGAAATTCAGCGATTTGGGCGCCCAAATCGCTGAAATTCAGCGATTTCATCGAATTGGGCGCCCAATTCGCTGAAATTCAGCCAATTGGGCCCCCAATTCGCTGAATTTTGCGAATTGGCCCCCCAATTCGCTAATTTCGCTGAATTGGGCGCCCAATTCGCTGAAATTTCTCTGAAATTCAGCGAATTGGGCGCCCAATTCGCTGAAATTCAGCTAATTGGGCGCCCAATTCGCTGATTTTCCATGAATTGGACGCCCAATTAACTGATTTTCCATGAATTGGACGCCCAATTCACTGATTTTATTTTTCCTCATTTTTGCGCCTCATGTGCCTCAGGCGCGCGCCTGCGCCTTGCGCCTAGGCTCCACGGCCCCTTTGCGCCTCGGTGCGCCTTGCGCCTTTAATAACTTAGCTTCTTACCCATATTTTATTAGAACTAATTTTTGGTTGTAAAATTATTTGAAAATAAAAAATTTAATGCATGAAATAATTTTGCGCACATTTTGCATTACTAGTTTTTCTATTTGGAGCATTTTTTGGTCATTTTTTGCTTAAATACTCCAGGTAAGGTTGTGACCGCACACTGTGGAGGGACACCATGCACTGCCATTCATGTAATATGTGAAAAAGCTTATTTTCACTAACTAGTGTACCATATCCATTTGCCATCCATGTTTTCGATTGTACTATCTTTCATGGTGTTTTGACTAGGAGATCCTAGTACACCTTTCCTATCCATCTACATCTTTATTTTCTTTTATAGTAAGCTATGTATTCTTTATTAAGGGAGACTTCTTGTTAATCTTAGGGTGTGTTTGGGGAAAGTTTTTCACAGTTTTTCTTTAGAGGTTGCTACTGCTCTTATATGGTAGCTACAGTTCTCACGCTGCTTCACTATTTTTCCTTCGTGAGGAGTTTTTCACAACCAAGTCTTGTAGCATGTCCATTGTAAGAAAATTGGGCAAATCGTTTGAAATACCCACTTCCTTTGTAGGAAATTAGGACATCCTATCAATTGAATAAAATTATTGTCATCATCTATAGCCTTTTCCCACATATTTGGGCCGGCCTTATGGATTTTATTTTCGGTTCCTTCTTGTCAATCTACTTGAGGTGTTATACCCAATTTATGCAAATCAATTACCTTATTTTTGATGTTTGTTACTACCTTTTTTCCTTTAAACTTAATATCCCTGTTATTCTTCAACTCATGGATCTTAACATTCTCATTCTTTTCACGTTAGATATCGACGTCTTCTAATTCAAAATTGTTGGCTGGATTACAATTTATAATATTTGCCTTAGTATCGATGGTCTTCTCTTCTCACATTAATTCTCCCGGCACTTCTTTATTTCAATCACCCGGTGTAACTTAGAGAGGATGTTTTGGTAATTTATAGAGGGGTGGTTCCTGTAATTCTGCAAAGTTGGAGGGAGGGTGGGGGGGTGGGGGGGGTCCGAACAAATGATCTTATAAAATAATTAATCCAAGATACTTAAACATAACACACACATGTATCATTGTATCTTGTAATGAAAGTGATTGCTAATTACTAAAATAACGCTAAATAAAATTGCCTATCTTATACTCTATCTCTGTTACTATGAATTTTTATTTCCTATCTTCCAAAGAATATTTTCATTGTTCTAATTTTACAGCTATCTCAGTGAATATCTTACTGGGTAATTCCATCTTATCTAGAAAAAGCATATTCAAAGACACCTCACTTTGTAATTCTATCTCATCTCCAATTTGAATGGTCAATGTTAGTTTGGGGGAGCAAACATTGGTGTCATAATAATTTTCCTTTTGAACAACTGGAAGGTGCTGATCTCCTTCTCACACCATTGAAAGGGACAGCCAACTCTACAAGGGCGTACAATGGGATGGATAACAATAAGAAATGATAGATGAACTTCTGTACATACTGAAATACTACCATGAATTCCATAATTTTGAGATTCTATCTCTGCTTCATGAATATTGAAATCATGCTGGCAAGCATGAGGCTACCAAACTCACACATTTTGAAATTTAGTATAAATTCTAATTCTTGAAGAAACTCAAAACTAGGCTAAGTTGATAAACATATTTCACCTAGTGTTGTATAGAAAATGTCGTCTAGATGTACTACAATGAATTTATGTAAGGACATAACACTTCATTCATTAACCTCATGAAAGTTGTTGACAAATTGCAAAGTCAAATGGCATCACTTATCGTTCTAACAATGCATGCATCATCTTGAAAGTCCTCTTCTAGGCTAGTAAGCACCAGCACAAGTGTGAGTATTAAGTACGATACATGTGTGGTATGACGGTATGACAATATTAAATACACAGGCTTACACCCTCGCACACACACATGCACGCAAACACACTCGCACACAGACACACACAGGCTTACAGACACAAACACACATGCCACAAGTGCAAGATTAAGTATTCAAAATATCAAGAACCTAAGATGAAGACCAAATCAATATAAAGACCTCAAAGCATGAAATCATAGTGGCCTGTGCTGGTAGGCTGCAAGCTTGCAACAAAGGACTTAGAGACCGAAGCAAAGGTCATCTGCATCAGCTGAAAAATAAAGATTCAACCATTCAGGGTTGTTTGTATCAGCGAAGGCAGAAGAACGAATCAACGTCAATGTATTCTACTTTGGAGAAGAGCAGCTCTGGGAAGAGACATTGATGTTGTGGTAGTCTGTTTGGACCCAAACCGGAAAGGGTCAGTTTTCCCCCAAACCAAACCCAAACCCAAACCGATCTGTTCGGTTCAATAATCGGGGCGGTTTGGGGCGGTTTTTGGTTTTATTATAATAAATTTTATAGCACAAAATTGATATTTGAATCGGCGTTTCACTCGCCGGTATCCTCGTGTTGTAGTATTCAATACCCTCAAGAAGCCTGGACGACTCTTCATTAAAATTTTGTTCAGCGTTACTATTGACGAATTCTTCCTGCAGCTCTGGTTCGCAAACTTCAATCCTTGTTTCAATGTCCAAAAGTAAACTACCCAATATTCGATCTAAACTTCCACCGCCCAAACCTCAGTCAAATGACAATCCATAGGAAGGAACCTAACTTTACGAATGGAATGTGGAAGATTACCAAGATTTAGATTTGCACATTTAACTCCACCGATGTCTCTAAGAGTTCGCATATTGGACAACATTTTCTGTCGAAAAACTAAGATGTAAGGGCTAAACACAAGATTATTAAGCTAAACGAGTAAACAAAAACCTAACTTACTTGGATAAGTGTTTTTACTTGATGAGTATTTTACTGAAGCTAGACTAAAAGAAGTTTTATTACTTACTAGCAAATTATTAGGACTGCTGGGTTGATTGTATGATTATAGTGTAGGCTGTATAATATATTTATGTATTATTAATTTATTTTGGTTTGGTGTGGTTTTCTTGGTTTTTAAAAATAAAAAACCGCACCGAACCAAAAGGAGGCGGTTATCCTAAATGAAAAACCACCCCTGCACCGAATCGAGCGGTTCAGTGTGAATTACGGTTCCGTTTTGGCGGCTCGGTCGGTTTAAGCAATTTTTGGTTTTTCATGCTCACCACTAGCTGTAACACCCCGACCTAGTTTTGCCACATTTTAAAAGCCCGACCGACACTCGTGATATGAAATAATTTAAGCAACAATAATAGAATTGGTACCATAACAAAAATAACAAAAGCATACAGCGGAAACAAAGGACTGGATCTATGATTAGTGAAATACCTCAAAGATTGAATCACAGAGCCAACTAGAAAAGTAAGTGCTAACAAATCTGAATACTGGAATCAAAATCACGAAGACTGCAACAATTGAATTCTAAGGAAACAACATAATTTAAAACTGTAAAAACCCTCGCAAGTCCATTCTAAGCAAAACTCCTGACATTCGTTCCCTGAAAAGAAGATTTCAAAAACGGGGTCAGCCTACCGATGAATAAGAAAAACTTTTTCTCCTAGTAATTATAAAATAAGATAGGCATGCTTAAATATAAAACAAGGATTATAAACATAAATCATATTTTCTGTGGTTTATCACATTATGCAACATTTTTAAATCTATTTAAGTGTAAAGATTCCCGAGTTCTGAGTTCTTAAACTTGATATGACTGGTGTTCATATTTTTCTTAGTTATAAATTTCATAGCTTCATATGGACATTCTGTGATTGGAGTCCCTGGTGGAAACTGAGATGCTCTGGTGCGTTCTTAACGTGGAACACATACTTACATCTACCCATTTTCGTATCCAGAAGAATGGGTCATCGACTCCTAATAAGGTTCATATGGTCTACTGTTCCCTATGAGTGTAGTGGTGCGTCCATCAATCATGAGAGAAATCATCTCCCATACCCCATAACCATCTATGCATCTAGTGATCGGCATGCTCAACTAAGGGAGACACCCGCATAGGCCCACTATATCGTGATTGCATCTTTCAGTACATATATCTAGTGGTATGAATGCTCAACTAATGGAGACACTTGCCTAGGCCTAGTAGTCTAAGGACTTGTATCTAGTGGTTGGAATGCTCAACTGATGGAGACACCCGTATAGACCCACAAGTCTAAGGACTTGTATTTAGTGGTCGAAATGCTCAAATAAGGGAGACACCTGTAACGCCCCGGTCTACTGTGGGTGCGCTACAGGTCTGCAGACCAGTGACCCCAACCCCTCTTCACGGATCTGATTGGCCGCAACTGCTAATTCCAATGGTGGGTTGTTGAGGCTGGGGCTTGGACCCCAGACCGAGCTCTAAACGGGTCCTCATCACCAACTGAGCTGCACTTTTTATGTAACACCCCGGTCTATTGTGGGTGCGCTACAGGTCTGCAGACCAGTGACCCCAACCCATCTCCACGGATCTGATTGGCCGCAACCGCAAATTCCAATGGCGGGTTGTTGAGGCTGAGGCTTGAACCCCATACCTCTTAGATAAGGGAGCTCTAAACCGATTAGCTCAATTGGTGATGAGGATCAATTTAGAGCTCCCTTATCTAAGAGGTCTGGGGTTCAAGCCCCATCCTTAACAACCCACCATTGGAATTAGCGGCCGCGCCCAATCAGATCCGGGGAGATGGGTTGGGGTCACTGGTTTGCAGACCTGTAGCACACCCACAGTAGACCGGGGCGTTACAACACCTATATATGCCCACTAGTCTAAGAATCATTGTTTAATTCATTACTGTATTTTATATCTCATTTATATTGACATTTTTCAGTGCTTAATGATGCAAGAACACATTCACATATTTTCTAGCATATTCATCGAATAAAACTTTTAACTTAAACATTCACTATATCATTGCCATGAAGGTCCTTATTTCATAATATTCTCGTACTTGAATTATGATACAATCTAATTCCTAGGACGAATTAACATGATTTACATAATTCCGTAAGCCACCATATTAAGCTAATTGTTACATTATTTGCTAGTGATATGTCTGTTGGATCTGGAGTTTTATTTAGTGGGGGAAGGTAAGGAATATTAAAAAATTGTTCGTTTTTCCACTAATTGATATCTTGAATGATAAAGGGAGTTTAACATAACGAAACTAATGATTTAAAATCATTGAAAAGAAAGTTTTATCATTTAAATACAATTTTGATACAAATAAGTTTTCTTTTACAAAAATTTAAAGCGTTGCATACCCATAATAATTTATTTTGCAAAGATTAACTCAAGAGCATGCGGAAAAGTAAAAATATTTCAATATATATTAATCAAGATGAAAGATTTACAAAGGTTATGATCTTTTTGACACAAAGATCAAAAGCGATCATTCTTACACATTGGTTTTCTATACCAACTCTTCTCCCTAAGAATCGGGTTGCCCTAGCAAATCCACCCCCAGATTGGTCTCACGTATGTTGTTAAAGGCGCGCCTAAGGCTCAAGGCTCACCAAACTCGGAGGTTTGCGCCTTTGTGTGCCTTTGGAAATGGCATAGGAGGTGTATTAATCCAACAACGTAAATTGAAATACCTCAAGGATTAATCGAATTATAGTAGCTGTATAATGGCTCAAGGCTCACCAAATGCCGATTTTCTCAAGGATTATTCGATTAATTGAAATACCTCAAGGATTCCAACAACGTAAATTATAATCGAATCATTATACAATCTAATTCCTAGTTTTTTGCATTCCAACAACGTAAATTGAAATACCTCAAGTATTAATCCATTGAATTATTAGTCCAACAACGTAAATGGCATTGGATGAGACGCTTCAGAAAAAGGCATAGGAGTTGTATTAGTCCAACAACGTAAATTGATAACATATTTTAGCAAAAAACTATCTCCGACAATGCAACAAAAATCCACTTATGTCCGCGAGATGTATGCTATTACAACAGTTGTCTCAAAATGACGTCAGCATCTCTTAGGACACCAGTTCACTATTTTACAGATCACCAAAGCTTACATCATTTACTTACACAAGATCTGCATACATCTGAGCAGCTGATCTTTTTTTTTTCCAAAATTACTCAGCTTTAAGCCCTTATCTCTTTACCCTTATCTTACATGAGCTCACCGGAAATATCCAACAAGCAATACCTTGCTGTTTATTATTTATAGATGATATTGTTTTGGTCGATGAGACGCGCGAGGGTGTAAACGCGAAACTTGAATCTTGGCGAGACACTTTAAAAAAGAAGGGTTTTAGGTTGAGCATGACAAAGACATAGTATATAGAGCTTAAATTTAGTAGTGCAAGAAGGTCGGATGACTCCGTCATTAAATTGGGTGACCAAGATATTTCCCGCAGTGAGTGCTTTAAATATTTGGGATCGATAATTCAAAAAGATGGAGGTGTAGATAAAGATGTGATACATAGAATCCAAGCAGGTTGGTTGAAGTGGAGATGTGCGTTTGGGATCTTATGTGATCGTAAAGTACCATTAAAATTTAAAGGCAAGTTTTACCATACTGCAATTAGGCCAACAATGCTCTACGGTTCTGAGTGTTGGGCAGTGAATGATGTACATGAGCAAAAAATAGGAATTGCGGAGATGAGAATGCTTAGGTGGATGTGTGGTCACACGAGACTGGATAAAATTAGGAATGAATGTATCAGTGATAAGACAGGAGTGACGCCAATTGTAGAGAAGATGCGAGAAGCTCGTTTAAGATGGTTCAGACATGTACGTAGGAGACCATTAGAGGCGCCTGTTAGGCATTGTGAGAGTTTAGTCACTAGACATGTTAAACAGGGGAGGGGTAGACCATAAAAAACTTGGAATGAAACTATAAGGAAAGATATGATGTACTTAGGAATTAGTGAGACTATGATTAAAGATAGGGCGCAGTGACGACAAAGGATCCATATAGCCGACCTCACTATGGTGGGATAAAGGCTTGAGTGTTGTTGTTGTACTCAGATATGATTATATTATTCATTATAAAGCAGGAAAGCACAATATTGTTGCTGACACACTATCACGCACCACCTCAAATCCAGAACAACCTCCACAAATGAGCCTCAACACCCTGTCAGTTCCAGTATCAACTTTACTTAGTGGACTGGAACTAGACTATAACACGGATCCCTTCTCTCAAAAAATTAAACAACTGACGAACACACCACAAAATGTACCTGACTGGACAATTAAAGGGTCATACATATACAACAAACATCGCATTTACATTCCAGAAAACTCACAATTAAGAACACTACTTAAGGAGGCTCATGACAGTTACTGGTGTGGTCATTTTGGAATTATGGGCACTACATATAGATTGCAACAACAATTTTACTGGCCAAATATGTCAACACACATTAAAAAATATATAAGCGAATGCGATCTCTGTTAGAAGTCAAAACCAAGTAACCATTTGCCCTATGGATTATTTCAACCGTTAGAAACACCAAACAAAATATGGGCTGATGGACTTCCTAACAAATCTACCAATATAACAATCATTCTCAACTATTATGGTTGTTGTAGATCGATTTTGATTGTGAATCACCCAAGGGCCAAGCTTGGGGGCATGAGTCATTGCTTCTTTGTCTTCCATTCTAAGACAAGAATTTGAACCCATGTCTATAAGTTCTATATCGCCTTAGGGCTTTACTCTCGCTTTTTACTAACCGACGCCACATGCTAAGCCTGGGCGAAAGAAAGGCCTAGGGATCAAGCTTGTGGATGTCGGATGTCGGGTTCATGTCGGTTTGGGTTTGAAATGTCGTATGTCGGATTGCGGGGGATATATCAGAGATATTTTGTAATGTCGGATTTTAATATTTAAATAAATTTAATACTATATAAACATTTTTTTAAATTTAATACTATATACAAACAATGTGTGTTTATGAACTATACAATGAACATGTAATAATAAAATTATAATGAACTAATAAAGTATTAAAGACAATAAGCACAATTTTGCATATTAATAAATGTTAAATATTGAAGAAAGTAACTTGCCTTTATTAGTTTATTTATATGATTATTTCTGAATCAACTATCATCATCCTATATTTCCATGACATGAAGTCTTCTAATAGGTACCCTCATTTTCTCGGCTTCTCCTTATCCTAAAAAAAAAAAAATCAAAGTTAAATTGTTAACAAGATGCTAATGAAAGAAATAAGAAACTTGACATTTTTGTTTACCTTTTCAACCTTTGAAATCTTCCAAACATTACTTTGTCAACTTTTGATACCTAAGTAAACAACATCATACTATATATCTAATAGACTAATATATATATATTGTCTGTGTGAAATAAAAAATTATCATAAGCTTAAAAGTTTTAACAGAAAGTTAATAATACTTGAGCCCTATTATAATGTCTGTGGGCTCATATAAAAATAAAAATTATAATTGTATCACCCATATATTTAGATTTATAATTTTATTCTCTAGCAAAAACTTGCATTTCATAACTCCTCTTCTGTTTCATAATCTTCAAAAATTGTGTCTAACAGTGGAGCTTGCATATCCTCATCCGATAGCCCCGCATCTTCATCATCTTTCTCCAATGTCTGTGTTACAATGCGCTTTCGCTTTAAACTTTCATTTTGTGATTGTTGGTTAGAAGGTCTGGTGCTCCTTCTTGGTCCCAAATCAGCGTCCACAATGTTTCCAAGTTGTTGCCAAGTCATTCCTTCGCCAGGAAAGACTTCCTCTTTATTATCATTATCACCTTCACTTGAACATACAAGCCACTCCGCAGCCTTTTCTTCATCCAAACCGGTTCATAATTCATAAAGATAATAAGCACCATCATGTCATGTCCTCACCGGTTCATAATTCATAAATCCACTCAAAATCATCTATTCATCATTCACTTATGATTAATTATTAATTAATAATCAATTAATCATATTTCACCAATCACCATTCATATATATGTTGCAAAATCATATTTCACCAATCACCATTCATGCATATATCTCGCACAAAGAAGCACCGCATATATCATATGTTGCAAAATATTGTTTAATTTATATATGATATTCATGAATCACGGTTACATCATTTGTTGCAACAACAATAACTAGAAAACTGTCTAATTTTAATGATATAAGGCAATAAAACAACTGAAATGTAAAGGCAATAGATTAATCCCAGCAAGCCAAAATGTCAGCAAAAATGCAAGAAAAAAACTAGGGTTGCGACTGAAATAATGCCATAATAAAATAATGCCAGATCAGAGACGCTAAAATAATGCCAGATTAGAGAGGGGCAAGACGCTAACTAGATCAGAGAAAATAATGCCAGATCAGAGAGGGGCAAGACGCTACCAGATCAGAGAGGGGCAAAATATCAGTAAAAATGCCAAACAAACCCTAAAATGCCAAAATAAAACAAAATAATGCCAGAAGAAATAAAAAAATAGCCAGACAAAAATCCAGGTAGAAGCGCAAGCTAGGGCAGAGAATGCTCACGGTGCTGTGTCGTAGGAGAAGAAGCTAGGGCTTCGACGCTAGGGAGGAGGAAGAACCGTCGAAACGGAAGAGAAGGAGAGACTCGTCGTCGCAGCCAGAGAACCGAGAGGGAGAAATAGAAGGGAAGGCTAGGGCTGGACTGAAATGAGGCGTCGGGATTCATTTCACCCGTAAAACTTGTTTTTTACTCTACCGGTAACAGTGAATTTTTGCGTTTTTTTGATTTAAAACAGCCCACGATATACCGGCTGCCGATAACTCACCCGATATATCGCCGATATCTCGCGATATTTTACAAAACGCAATTTCTCGCCAAAATATCGATTTCGTTGCGGTTTAGACTCAAAACCTTCATGTCGGCCGACATCTACAACGTTGCTAGGGATTGACTTTTCTTTTCTAAAGCAGCTCATTTTGTACCAGTAAAAATCCTTTTAGGGCCGGTTGTGGCGACCTTATTTTGGGAAAATATAGGGATTTTTAAAGCCATTTTGGAAAGAATTGTTTCGGATTCAAGGGACACAACTACAATATTGTTCGACGTATCGCCCCCAAACAGACAGACTGACCGAAAGGGTTAATCAATCCCTAGAACAACATTTACGTTTGTTTACTAATCGAAACCCCAAAAAATGGTCACTTTTTCTCAGTTTTGCAAAATATCATTTCAACACTACCTATAACTCCTCGACCGACATGACTCCTTATGAAGTCATGTTCGGTCTTTCCCCTCCTGTTTTGTTATCTTATTGCACAGGAAGTACCAAAAATGAAGCTAGTGGAATCAACCATGCAAAAACTCGACAACCTGCTACAACAACTGGAGAAATCACAACAACGAATGAAAACATACGCTGACAAAAACAAGAAGGATTTGCAGCTTAAGCAAGGGGATTGGATCCTACTAAAATTACATCCCTACATGCAACTGTCTCTCACCAGAACTATAAACATGAAACTTAATCTTAAATATTATGGACCATATAAAGTGTTGGAGATCATTCGCAAGACAACATACCGCCTCGACCTTCCTCCAGAAGCAAAGATACACCATGTTTTCCACGTTTTGTTACTTAAACCCTACATGGGAAACCCAGGGCCTCAGGTGGTAGCTCTTCCAGCTCAACAATGGAAGAACAACCCCTTCATCAACCATTAGCCGTCATTAGTGCACACAATATTTCGGCAAGGACAGGAAATTCTACAGGGGCTAGTACAATGGACCGGACTGTCACCAGCAGACAACACATGGGAGGATTTCACTTCTCTTCAGGAGTTCCCAAATCTGAAGATACAACCTAACCTAGAATTCAAAACTACTTGGCTCCAGAAAAAGAGATGCAGTCGACGCAACAACAAATACAAAAAACAAATTAATGAAACTCAACATCAACAACCGCTCCACCACTGATCGAGTAAAGCATACACTCAAACACAAAAAAGGAGGGGGAATAACACAAAAAACATAATCAACAACCCTAACTTCCAGAGAATGTAGATTCAGAAGAAGGAAAATCAGATCCAGAAGGAGTGAGAAATTACCATCAGGGCAACGAATCTTCTCTAGCCCAAATACGTGTTGCAGAATCAGTTGCACCTCTCTGTATTTCTCAACCAACATCTCGACATCAACCATCGACCATCATTTTCTGCCATCTACTAGTATTGCAACTAAGGAGATTCGAGGCTCCGAGGAAGAAGTTCTTCTTCCTTTGACTAGAGCACATGATGGAAGTCTAAGCGAAGACTGAAATGAAGCACTGAGGACATTGCTTAAATGTACGGATGTATTGTAACAATCTAAAGGCTGCGATTCAGATTTCATCAAATGACCAGTAATTAAAGAAGAAATTCCAATTTCGAGGCACAGGGAATGACTGAGATCTAAAGCATCTTCGTCAAATGGTGATGATAAAACATGCAAGCCAGGGAGCTATAGATTCAACACGTGTTCGAACCATTTTCCAGATCGAGCCACATGTCATCAACAATGGATAATTTTGGTTATTTTGTAAATAAGCCGTCATTAGGCAAGATTTTGCCTATAAATATTAATTGGCTTGCAATAATGGTATTGAGAAAGTTAATGGAAATTAGTTGTTCTTCTATTCTCTCTTACCCCTTCGTCTCTCATCTCCCGACCGATCTAGGCTTTCCTCTCAAATTTGCATATTCTTGAGATATTGCTACACACACAATGCTCATTAAGACTTATCTGAAATACGAAGTACTGTTTGGTAGATTATACAATATAAGAAATAAAGTTCAAAATAAGTGATCCGGGGTACCAAAGAGTAGTGAGTGTATTCATTAAAATTATGTTTGTACAAGATCTATAAAACTCAAACCAATGCGCTCAACCTCACAATGCTTATGAAAACTTAACATGAGTAGTGATGGGGGGATTATCCTTGTTATTATTCATTATTCCATATTATTATTTAATAACATGAACAAGTGCCCTGAATTTATCGAAATCTGCCCACATAGACAGATTCACTTTCACTTGTTTACAAACATTCAGAAAATAAACTACACTTCTCTTAATTTAGTGTATAAATATTCATGGATTGCATGAAGGCTGTCTGATGGATTGTTTATGATTTAGCTAGACATAATTAATATGATGTGACATAAACACTACATATGCATATAAAACAAGATTAATATCATGAGTAGCAACAATAATGGGTGATATGTGTGATTTAAACATTGTTTCAAATAAATCATCACACATACATAAAAGCTTGCATAAACATCATGTCACAACTTCCCACACTTTATGATTAAGCTACATAAAAGATTGACTAACATGATGCGTGACTACAATGAATTCTAAGTTTAAGAGATAAACAATCAAAACATTGTAGTAAATCGCAGGGGGTTACAAACAACATGTTATTCATGTCATTATATCTTAGCAGTTCTTATAGATTTTTAGTTTTAGGAAAAATAAAAGAACACAAAAAGCAACACAACATAAAATGATGCATATTTTTATTGTTTTAAATTATCTAATTTTTAATGTTTTATTAATGAAAATTAAAATAAGGTTTACTAAGAAAACATGAAAAAAATGAGAAACAAAGACTGCTATTGAGTCAAGCTAGAGACCAATTAGTAGAAGAGCTACTGTAGCAGGTGTACTACGTTTAGAAGTCGCGGAAGTACATAAAAATGAAGATACCGCTGGCGGACATGTTATGCACCGATGCTAGCTCACAAAAATAGAAACTACAAGAAATAAGCATATTTTAAAAGACTTGAACCAACATGTACAGCCATACTAATAGTAACGTGAGATAAAAATGTTGTAATTAGGTAATCAAGTTAGTGATGCGCATTTTCTCATTAAAAACAAACTTATGTGACAAATTGACATAATTAATTTTCATATGAAATAGTTATGTGATTATTAGATATGAATGCCATTGCAATATAAAAATGATTAGCAAACTAATCAATTATTTTAAATCACTAAGGTGAGTGCAAAGAGGAGTGACAAGTCATGATAAAAACAAATTTTGACATGTTTGGGTTTCAAGAAATAACAAGTCTATTTGTAGTTTTTCATTCATCACAATCAAATCTGAAAATCAAAATGTGATAATTAATGATCAAAATTAACTTTGACCAACAAATACGCGAAACAAATATTTTTAGATTTTTCTTAATTTTGAAAGCTCAAAAGAAAAAAATCAACCAAACCCAAAATGTGAAGTGAAAGACAAAATTCCTAACTCCAATAAGAATGAGTTACAACACATGAGATAAGAGTATGCATGATAAGAGATAAATCATACTTGATGGAATAAGTTCCAACAACTATTCATGCAAATAATTTAGCCTCTTAATCATTAAGCAAAATATATGAAATGAATATCTTTCTATAAAGTAGTTGCTCGAGAAATAAAATAAATAATCATGAAGTGTAAATCAAGAAAGTATGCAAACAACATATGTGAAATAAATATGTTTGAAATCAAAATAGCACAAATATATAAGACATCACAACAACCCCGCATTAAGCGACAGATCGACATGAAGAGCTGCACACATATTGTAGGTTGGGATGCTACTGTTATGGGCTTAGCCCGGAGGATGTCAGAGGAGTGGCCGGAGGCTGGGATGACAGCGGCGGAGGATAGAATGGAGCCGAAACTGCGGTTGCCTAAGAGGGGCTTGCTCGAGAGAGAGAAAGCTACCAAGCTCTCATATAGGGACAAGGAAATAAGTTACTTTATTTCGTAAATCATTCAACACACCAAGCTCATAATTACTAACTCTTAACTTATAACCGTTAACTCCCAACTACTACATAATTCCACTACATAAATAATAACAAACAACGATGACAATAATAAAAGACCATAAAAGATAAGTAGGCTCTGTGCCCGAGGCCCATAACATCACTCCCGTCTTGCAAAAAGAGCTTGACCTCAAGCTCAAGGGAGATCATGACATCGGTCACTTCATCCGATCCCTTCCTCATCAGAGTCATCCACTTGCAGCTAAAAAAGTTTTTGCGCCAATGTCCGCATGTATACTACTCATCACAGTTATAACATAATTCTTGTGCACGACGGTCAAACATTTCCGCATGAGACAGTCGACGGACCTGCGGGGTGTCAATGCCCTTTGTATGTCCCTTCTGAGCCCATGTGCCTGTGGTGACGTAGGCCTCCTGAGTTAGCTGAAGTCGACGGTCGTTCAATCGGGCTAAACTCATAGCAGTCACTAAGTCTCCGGGCGCCTCAAATTCGACATCCAAACGCAGTCGTCGCTAAGCCCGACTGTAAAGATGGCAAACTGCATCTCCGAGGCTATCATGACGTGAGCAAGAAGTATCTGGAACAATGGAACTGTTCAAGATACCCATCAATCGACCCTGTTTGTCGTAAAGTTGTGAGAGCCCCAAGGGGGTTGTTGCGAATCGAGGGGCCAAAGCGCAGGTTGCAAGCCCGCTTAAAGTCATGCCAAATCATTCTTGGGTTGTCAGCCTGCAAACTGGCGAACCATAACTGGGCGATGTCGAGCATGTGGAAGGACGCCAGACTGATCCATTCGGTCACCGATGTTTGTTGATGCCTAAAAAATTGCTCGCATCTGGTTAGCCATCCCAAAGGGCCGTCCCTCCCGTCATAAGTTGGAAAAGTTAACCTGGTGTAACGTGGAACGATGTTGGCTTCCGACGACGCCATGGTGGGGGGATTCGATTGTAGGAGCAGCGGGGGAGGCACCTGACTGCTGCAAGCGCGCCCGTGTGCGGGAGCAGTGGAGTGATCCTCGAGATGCTTGGAGAGTGCAGTAATGACATTCTGATGACGTTCCGCGATGGCAGTTTGTTACGCCATGAAGGCCCGTGCCGTGGTCATAAGCTGGTTGAGCTGATTTGGGGAGTCACCCATGTTGTGCTGGGCGAATGAAATTGAGCCAGTTATAGGTCGGTGTGAGTCCGGTTGGACGAGCGGAGCGTGCGAGTGCGAATTTGGAGTGCCACATGACCCACAACGCTTCCCTATGTTGAGACGAAGGAAATTTCTGAGGCAGAGGAGTCCGAGAATTTATAATTTTCCCCCTGAATTAATTATGCCTCAAGCTGATTTGAAAATTTTCGACTGGACGAGAGAAATAATGAAATTCCAAAGTCGGTCGTTTGAATTACGGGCTTAAACCGGGAGTAATTAATTCCCCCAAGCGGACAATTTTGAAATCGAAAGGAGGGCGGCTCGGGAATGGAAAGTGTGGTTGGTTGCAACGAGATTGACGTGTGTAGTTAATGTGTGTGGAAGTTTCGGAAGTCGACGAACGTCAGCGATTCTTCCTCGTCGAAAAACCGAATGCCACAATGAGTCGCTGCGGTTTCGAAGCCGCTCGTTCCCATCGCGCGTGGGGGGATGCAGAGTGCGACTGGCTCGAGTGTGTTGACGCCAGAGAGAAGCAACTGCGAGGCTTCATGTGCGTCACTGTGGTAGGGGATGTCGTCGAAGCGAAATGAATTTGTCGGGGAAGCTGATCGAGAACGAGAGGAAGCTTCACAGCCCTGCTGGAAGCAGACGAGTCCCGTGCTGGGAGCTTTTCGGTGGAGTTGAAGAGTTCCCATGAAAACCATAGGGCGGAGCGGCTGCGGCTTTGGTTGCGGAACTGTGCCGGAAGGAGTGCCGGTCGGACGCAGTCGCGGCAGGAACGCGGTGGAGGTCGAGAGTATGTATAATACCAAGTTGTTATGGGCCTATCCTGGAGGATGTCAGAGTGACCGGAGGCGGGAATGATGTCGGCGGAGGTTACATTGGAACCGGAACTACGGTTGCCTAAGCGGGGCTTGCTCGAGAGAGAGTGAGAGCTATCGAGTTCTCATTTGGGGACAAGGAAATGATTACTTCATTTCATAAATCATTCAAGCATACACATGAAGCTTACAAGATACCAAACTCATAATTACTAACTCTTAACTTCTAACCGCTAACTCTCAACTACTATATAATTAAATCACTACATAAATAATAACGAACAACAATGACAATAATAAAAGACCATAAAAGATAACTAGGCCCGAGACCCATAATAGTAAGTCTCATATATATACACAAGAGATTGCTCTACCTAACACTCTCTCCCCTTATTGCCTCGCAAGACCCCATTGAAACACTCCCCATTTAAAAGACAAGACATGATTTACAGGACAACATCTCGGATGTACACAACACTACGCCCCCGCTATTGTGACACACGTAAAATGTGAAAACGATCCCAAACATAATAATAATCACACTAGATAAAATCACTGACTATTGCATGATAGATGTAGAACAAATGTCATAACAAAGATAACTATTTGAAAACCGGTAAAAAGATTGTTTATTTTGCACATCAAAACATATATACAATCGTTTCATCAGACTATTCAATCAATATTTTTAGGAAACTGGTAATCAGAAATCAATTAATCATTTTTTATATATAACATAATCATGCATATTAACAAGTTACTCATATATGTATGCAAGCACTCATATAATAATATATTATAGCATAACATCTTGAATAAAATCTAGCATGAGCAATGCCGCACACATATAATGAATGATAATGCTAGAGCAATGACTCAAGATGATGATATGTAATGAACTAATGAGTAATGATATGACATATATGACCAATAATGAGTTTCAATGCATGCTACTGGATAAATTTTATAATGTGTATACTGAGAAGATTTGCAATATAATTTTCATGAAACTAGGAGTTATAATAAAAAATAATTATTTAGTTTATTAGGATAAATAAATTATAATCCTAGAATCATGATTCATGATCATATACATGCAGTTATATAAAAGAAAACATTCTCACAATGAGATCGATTTTCTATAATGATACCACTTGTTGGGCTTGATAACCTATCATGATATAATTGGTGGAATGCATGATCAAACATTTGTAGCATAGTCACACAATAATGGTGCAAGATATAACCAAATAAATGCCAGATGAAATGACTTGCATCAACCGTGAAAAAATCAACATATATGCTCAACAATAAACAGTACAACAACAGGGGGCGACACGATAAAATAGTTGTTTTGACATAGCTATCGCCGGTGGTTGGCGATATCGCCGAAGGTATCATGAAAAACAACACAGTAAACAGAACTACATGCATCATATATTCATGAATAAAAAACAGGCAGGGCGTGTCTCCATCATACAATAAGTCAATAATGAGCATATATAGTTGAATATTCGCCTTTTTATGTTATTTTCTCGTGTTTATTATACACGTGATATGTCACGTGTATGTCTCCTTTATATATGTATGCGCTTGCCCGGTTTAGGGTTATCTGAATACAATTCCCGTTTTCTACTTGGTATCAGAGCCCTAGCGGTTCGTCGATCCCGATCCCGTCTCGTCTACGCGCTCCGCCGCCTCTGCTCCTTCCGCGCTCGCCGATCCCTGCTCCGCTCGCCTCGCCGATCCCGCTCCGCTCCTTCCGCGCCTGCGTCGACTCCAGCGCTCCCGGTCCGGCTCGCCAGCCCCGTCGACGCTCCAGATCGCATCGCTGGCGTAAGGGGGGGCCTTCTCTTCTGTCGCCAACACCCCCCCCCCCCCCCCCCCCCCCCCCCCTCTGCCCTAGTCGCCGGCGCCGATCCTTCCTGCAGCAGTTTTGTCCTCCATGGGGGCTGCCGAAGGCACCGCCCTCGCTTCCTCGGGTGCTCTCTTCGGCTTCTCGTTCTAAGGGGCACCTGTAGGATGTTTTTTTCCTTCCTTTGATATCTCCGCTCTCTTCAATGGGTGATCCCTCTGTTATCTCCCCGTCTTCCCTATCCGGTTCTCTTCCCGGTTCTCCGGTTCCCCGTTCCGGTGCTTTGCCCGGTTCCTCGGGTGATCATCCTCGGAGTCATGGCCAGTCTGGCTCGTTGAAGATTACTACTGTTGCCTTGGATGGCACAAATTATCTGGAATGGTCCAGGGCGGCCCAACATGCTATTCGCAGCCACCAGTTATATGGTCTCATTGATGGTACCACTGTTGAGCCACCGCGCACCGATCCCTCGTGGAGCAAATGGGATGCGGACAATTCGTTGGTTGTCTCGTGGCTACTTCATTCGATGTCTCCCCAGGTGTATCGTAGTTATATGCTGTTGGACTCCGCCTACGACATTTGGACCCGTGCCCGAGATACTTACTCTCAGGCAGGCAGTTCGATGCAAGTGTATGAGCTCACTCGCCGTGTTCTGGAACTGAAGCAGGGGACTATGACCATAGCTGCCTACTATTCTGAGTTTGAGCGCCTTTATCAGGAGCTGGATTTCTTTAATGCTTTCGCGGCTGCTTGTACGACTGATGCTGTGGCTCTTCAGAAAGATAAAGATCGATTCCGGGTTCACGTGTTTCTTATGGGGCTCAACATGGAGTTTGACGCTGTCCGTTTACATGTCCTCCATCGTGAGCCACTTCCCTCTCTTCGGGAGGCCTTCAGCATGCTCCTCAGTGATGAGAATCGTCGCCGCACTCTTGGTCCCGCTACTGATCACTCTGCGCTGGCCGGGATGTCTCGTGGACCACCTCCTGTTTGTAGTCATTGTGGGAAGACTGGCCACACCAAAAACTCTTGCTTTCGTCTGCATCCGCACCTTGCTCCTGGTGGTCGGGGCTCTAGTACCCGTGGTAGAGGTGGGTACCGTGGTGGTGGTGGCCGTCACTCTGGTGATCGTCCTCAGTCTTCTGCACACTCTACTGAGGTTATGGACGATAGCTCTGGAGGCCTATCTGCTGGCGAATTAGAGGCTTTCCGACGCCTGTTGCGCTCCCACACAGACTCTACTCCTGCTGCCTCTCATGCTGCTGTTGCCACCTCAGGTCTGTCCAGTGCTAATGCTGTGTCTTCCACTTCTTCCGAGTGGATCATCGACTCGGGTGCGACCGACCACATGACTGGTTCGGCCTCAGGTTTTACCTCTTATACCCCTCTTTCTGGTCGTGATAAGGTTATTGCAGCTAATGGCTCCCTTTCCACCATCGCTGGTAAAGGGACTGTCCCTTGTTCTCCCGACCTATCGCTGTCCTCTGTTTTGCATGTTCCCTCTTTTCCCCGCAATTTACTTTCTATTAGTCACTTGACTAACTCTTTAAATTGTTCCGTGACCTTTTTCCCTGATGTTTGTGTGTTTCAGGATCTGGGTACGAGGCGGATGCTTGGCAGTGGTAGGAATGTTGGCGGACTGTACTTGCTGAACCAGTCTTCTCCAAGTGCTCTCTCTTCCATCAGATCTCCGACTCTACATGACATTCGACGATGGCACCAGCGCCTTGGCCACCCTTCTCCTTTATATCTTGCTAAACTGTTTCCTGTTTTTCGTCCTTTACTTCAGTCCTTTTCTTGTGATGCGTGTGAACAATCTAAACATGTCCGTCGGAGTACTAGTCATTTATCTGTTCCTAGTTTATGTCCTTTTGATGTTATTCACTCCGATGTTTGGGGTCCATCCCCTGTGTTATCTTTATCTGGCTATAAGTGGTTTGTTACTTTTATTGATTGTCATTCTCGCACTACGTGGGTCTATTTGCTAAAAAAGAAAAGTGACGTGCTTTCTTGTTTTCAAATTTTTCATAAGATGGTGACCCAACAATTTGGAGGAAAAATACGTGTGCTTCGTAGCGATAATGGTGGGGAATATGACGACCGGGGTGTTTTTGGGGCCTATCTTGCCGACCATGGCATCATACATCAAACTACGTGTGTGCATACTTCCACTCAAAATGGGGTGGCTGAACGGAAGAATAGGCACTTGCTGGAGGTGGCCCGGTGCTTCCTCCTTGCTATGCACCTTCCTAAATCCTACTGGGGCGATGCTGTTCTCACTGCTGCCCATCTCATCAACCGTCTTCCATCTCGTGCTCTCTCTTTTGCTACGCCTCTGTCGTGCCTTGAAAAGAAACACATTGTCCACACCTCTCACCTTGCCCCTCGCATCTTCGGCTCCGTGTGCTTTGTCCACGTCCATACCCCACATCGTGATAAACTCGATGCGCGTTCCCTTCGGTGTGTTTTTGTTGGTTACTCTCCTACCACAAAAGGGTATCGGTGTTATCACCCTCCGTCTCATCGCTACTATTGCACTGTGGATGTTACCTTTCGTGAGGGGGAGCCGTACTTTGGTCCTCGTCAGGGGGAGACGACTAGTGATGGTGACGAGACCATTGATTATCCTCTTCCCATTGTCAATCCTCTTCCTTCCATTACTCCCATTCCTCCTCTTCCTTCCATTACTCCCATTCCTCCCGTTCCTCCTATCTTATACACATACTCCCGTCGTCCCACGACTGTTGAGCAAGTGCAGACTGCGGATGTTTCGCCAGTGCCGGTGACTGTCTCCGCACCAGATTCTGATGATGACCTCCATATTCCTCTGGCTCGTCTTATAGGTAAAAAGGGTGGCACCAAACACCCCATTGCCAACTACATTTGTTATGATCATCTCTCTCAGGCCCATAAAGTCTTTATCTCTTCTCTTTCATCTATTGTGATTCCTAAGACATGGCAGGAGGCTGTTCAGATACCTGAGTGGAAAAAGGCAATGGAGGAGGAACTGTGCGCCTTGGATAAAAACAAGACATGGAGGCTTGCTAGTCTTCCTCCTGGGAAGCGAACGGTCGGATCCCGTTGGGTCTTTACAGTTAAACAAAATCAAGATGGAATGGTGGAGAGGTACAAAGCTCGGTTGGTGGCTCAGGGATATACCCAAGCTCAAGGCATTGACTATCAAGAGACATTTGCTCCTGTTGCCAAGATGAACTCAATTCGTGTGCTTCTCTCCTGCGCTGCGAGTCGTAAATGGGAGCTACTGCAACTTGATATCAAGAATGCGTTCTTAAATGGTGATCTGGAAGAGGAAGTCTACATGGATATTCCCCCGGGCTCTGAGGTCAAAGGATCCAAGGGGAAGGTCTGCCACCTTCTAAAATCCCTGTACGGCCTAAAGCAGTCTCCGAGAGCGTGGTTCGGACGTTTCTACAAGACCATGCTTCAACTTGGATACACTCAAAGTCAAGCTGATCACACTCTCTTTATCAAGAGGAAGGGTCCTCAGGTTTCTATTCTTATTGTGTATGTGGATGACATCATCATTACCGGAGACTACTTGGAGGAGATCAACCACTTGAAAAAACAACTAGGCAAAGAATTTGAAGTCAAGGACCTGGGGAAGCTGAAATATTTCCTGGGAATTGAAGTTGCAAGGTCTCAACGTGGGATCTTCATCTCCCAAAGGAATAATACTCTCGATCTTCTTGAGGAGACTGGGATGCTTGGGTGTGCCCCTGTGGACACTCCTATTGAGGCTAATCACAAAATTGATGCAGATATTGGTGGGGAGAAAGTGGATGCCTCAAAATACCAACGTCTGGTTGGGCGGCTTATATACTTGTCCCATACTCGCCCTGACATTACATACGCTGTGGGAGTCCTAAGCAGATATATGCACTCTCCTTCCATACGTCATCAGCAGGCTGTCTTCAGGGTGTTACGTTATCTCAAAAAGGCACCAGGACGTGGGATTTTGTTCAAAGACAGTCAGTCACTGGAAGTTGAAGTGTTTACAGATGCTGATTGGGCTGGTAGCCAAGACGACAGAAAGTCTACCACTGGGTATTGCACCTTTGTAGGAGGCAACCTCGTTTCGTGGAAGAGCAAGAAGCAGAATGTGGTAGCTCGCTCAAGCGCAGAAGCAAGAGTATAGAGCCATGACCCAAGGCGTTTGTGAGGGACTGTGGATGAAGACTATTCTCCGTGATATAGGTCTTCAAGGGAACAATCCTATTATGATCTATTGTGACAATAAGGCTGCTATCAGCATTGCACACAATCCCGTGCAGCATGACAGAACCAAACATGTGGAAGTCGATAGACATTTCTTCAAGGATCACCTTGACAAGGGAAATATTTGTACTCCGTTTGTAAACTCTTTTGACCAGCTTGCCGATGTCTTCACCAAGGGGCTATGCAGCGACAGCTTCAAGGACAACACTAACAAGTTGAGAATGATCAATATATATTCCCAACTTGAGGGGGAGAGTTGAATATTCGCCTTTTTATGTTATTTTCTCGTGTTTATTATGCACGTGATATGTCACGTGTATGTCTCCTTTATATATGTATGCGCTTGCCCGGTTTAGGGTTATCTGAATACAATTCCCGTTTTCTACTTATATGAGTATGCAACATAAAGATAAAAATGATAGCAAGAGAGATCAATAAAGACAAAAAAATTGAAAACAAGAGAGTTAAAAAAATATGACTAGAGATTAAATGTAGCTTTGTTAAACCGATGATCATGAAGCATCTAAACAAACCATATCATAATAACACTATCCCTAGTCAATCATAAAAATCAAGGAACATGAAGACATAATTTGGGAACCTATATAGATCCAAATGATTTGGACAATGGGACTTTGAGAACCCAAATCTGGTGAGACATGCAAGGTTTAGTTTAAACCTCACAATAAGATGTATGCCTAGATTTGGAGCATACCGAGCACTTGATGTTAGGTGCACTTACATGATGAAATACTCTAGTAAATGTGTGTTATTTAATGAATTTAGTAAACCTTTTTAATGAGTCCAGTTTACTAGTGAGAGCGTTATTATTATTAATCAATAATTCATTACACTTTAAAAATATTAAGTTCTTTTGAAAAAACCTTGAATTTTTCTTTAAATGCATTACAATCAAAACAATGTATAACATTTTCAACATTAAAACAAGAGGAAAAAATAACCATAGACACATTATTATTAGATTTCACTTCAAGTTTTGTTTTTAAATCTTTATTTCTAAACACAACATAAAAGTAATATTTTTCAGTTTTTTAATTTTACGTTTAGCCTTATCAAGCATACTAGATGTGAGAATTAATTTGGATTCATGAAGGAAGGATTTCATTGTGCTTACAGTGTGAAATGTCATTTTATGAATAGTACGATGCACTGCCATTCTCCCTTCTTCCTGATTTGCTCGCCTCATAGCCGTCCGAACAAGAATCTTCTTGGGTACTTGGGCATGCGTGTAGACTCACAACATTTAGTCCTGACTTAGATTCTTGAATATGTTCAGGAACGCAAAGGGAGAATCATAATTATTTTTAAGAAATCACCAAATCTCAAAGTCGTACTATAAGTATAAATGAGTTTAAAAATATCTTTATCAAGTGTACAAAATAAGCAATTCATTGCCTTTGGGTTTAAAACACATTTATCTTTTTCAAACTCATTTAATTCACATAGGGGGTTTATGAATATAACTTTTATTTGTTACAAACTTACAATAGATGTTGCGATGCATTTATTAATTGTTATATTCCATACATCTATGCTTATAGAGATAAGAATTTTTTTTATTAATATTTTTCATTCATGATAGTGTGTCCCGCTGAATAGAGGCGGGGCTAGCATAGACTTATCGTTAAGATTTGTTTGCTGTCGAAGGGTGTCCATAATAACTCTAGGGTGTTAAGCCTAAATAATGAGTAACTTAACTTTGATACCATTTGTTGGATCTAGAGACTTCCTTAGAGGGAAGGGGACGAATAAGGAATATTAAAAATCGTTAACTTTTCTTTTCACTAATTGATATCTTGAATGATAAAGAGAGTTTAACACAACAGAAATAATGATTTAAAACATTTAAATCAATGAAGAGAAAGTTATATCATTTAAATACAATTTTGATTCAAATAAGTTTTCTTTTATAAAAGATAAAGCCTTGCATACCCGGAATAATTTATTATTGAAAGATTAACTCGTGAGCATGTGTAAAAGAAAACATTTCAATATATATTAATCAAGATGAAAGATTTATAAAGGTTATGATCTTTTAACCCAAAATCAAAGACGATCATTCTTACGCTTTGGTTTTCTATACCAACTTTTCTCTCTAAGAACCGGTTGACCCTAGCCAATCCACCCCCGGATTGGCCTCACGCATAGCCCTAACTAATCCACCCCCGAATTAGCCTCAAGCTCCATAGACCTACACCTAAGTCTAGTCCCCATACAAGAGTGGATTCTCAGCCCTAGATGTACACCTAGATCTAGTCGGCACACACGAGACAAATTCTTACAAATATAAGATAATAGATCAAGTTCAAATTAAAAGACAAATACAAAAGAGGTAAATGAAACTTCTGTAAAAATACTCCCCAATAGTGATGTCGAAGGAAGACCGAGAAGAGCCGCTCGAAATGATCATCGTAGAAAGCGAGCCTTTTGCTTGAATAATGTTGATTTTGCCTTGATCTAACTTTGAATCGTAGTCGTTGAGTGCTGGGAGTCGTGGAGGCGGTTGGGTGACCCCCTTTTGAAAATATTTCGCGATGGAATGAGATCAGGTGCAACTCCCGTGAGAATAAATCGTTTTTATACTTCTCTGGGATCTACCGCCGGCGATAGTGGCTATCGTCGGGCGGTAGCGTTGAAATATGAGTCCATGCACTAATTTCCCTCAGACCATCAGAGCTTTCCTTATTCAAGTTTGTGTTAACCTGGGACGATAGTGAGCTATCGCCGGACGGTAGTAAAATTAAATTTTGCGCTCCAACCACCATTCAATCTGCATGATGGTGCAATGTTGCTATAATAGGACTATCGCATGGTGGTAGGTCTTATCGCCTGGTGATAGGTCTTATCGCTTGGTGGTATGTCTTGAATATTGAGCTCGCTCTCCGTACAATCTGCGTGATGGTGTGGTGCTGCCATAATAAGCGATTGAGGCTTTCGCCGGGCGGTGAAGGCTACCGCCGCGGGCGGTGAAGGCTACCGTCGACAATATCATCGTTCTTGAGCTATTTAAGGCAACATCCAAATTTAGCAGGGCTCTGACTGGAAGTCATCGTACGTTGAGTGCTATCGCGGGGGGGGGGGGGGGGGGGGGGGGGGGGGGGGGGGGGGGGGGGGGGGGGGGGGGGGGGGGGGGGTAGTGGCTATCGATGTCGTATGCTGCAAATTTGGCCTTCGGCTCATCGTTTAAGCTCGATACTTACAATGCCTTCCAAGACTTGTATCCTAAGAGATTCCTGAACCTGCGCACTACAAAAACACTTGTAAATATTGATTACATATATATTTGTTATTCAAAATCAAACCCATGGTGTGTCGAACAAGATGTGTCGACCCATGATCTAACAATGTCTAACTAAGAAGAAGAGAATTTCTTACCTCGATGTTCCGGCGTCCATAGACACAACGCGGCGATATGATTCTTTAGTTTCAATTAGAAACTACACAAGACTTCTTCGATGTACATCACAAACCCTTTCTTTCTCTGGGGTTCTTTAATCCTAAAATTTGTCAAAAACAATCTGAAGTGAAAGGGAAGAAAAAGATAACAAACCATTCTAGATAAAGCGTCTTAGAAGGTTGCAGAAGCAAACCCCGCAAGGAAGAACATGAAATACTGAAGTCGTCCTGGATCTGCGTTTGAAGTAGAGTCAACTAGTCGCAGAGAAGAAAAAACAGAATCGACGAGTACAAAAATCCACTAACCTAGAAGTCGACTGTGCGCTAGATTCGATCGGTGACATCTACAGAGGGTTCGCTAGGATCTTTGTTGGAGAAGCCCTGACGTTTCTAGTGGAAGAAGTGAAGTTGAACTCCTTACTGTGATATACTCAAAGTCAACATGTCAGTTACACATGCAGTCCTCCACGAAACGATAAGGGACGGGAAGTGACTGGAATGACGCGTGAAATACACAAAATCCATATATACATATGTATATATAATCTAAAATTTAGGTTTTCTTTAACAGAAAAGCCCTTGCGCACATGAAGCATAGATTTATAAACACATGCTCTCGTGAGCTTCCAAAACTCGTCTAAAATTATATCATTAAATTTTTCACTAGATGGAGTAATCTTATAAATCGATCTACACATAGATTTAAAAATAACGAGCATAAATACCTCAATCGGGCGATAACGTCAACATTAATCACAGTCAGAAACTAAAAATGACATTATGAACTAAATAATTTTTGGATGTTATAGATGTCAGGGGGGGGAGAGAGTTTGGCGAAGAGATCGTCGTTGGGGTTGGAAAGATCAGAGTGACAACGTCGATGAAGGACTGGGAGATTTGCAAAGGGCAAGGTTGCAGATGTCGGGTTCATGTCGGTTTGGGTTTGAAATGTCGTATGTCGGATTGCGGAGGGATATATCGATGATATTTTACAATGTTGGATTTTAATATTTAAATAGATTTAATAGTATATAAAACACATTTTTTTGTAAATATGTAAAAATGCACACATAATGTATGTTTATAAACTATGCAGTAAACATGTAATAATATGATTATGATGAATTAATGAAGTATTAAACACAATAAACACAATTATATAATGCTAGGGCACGAGCTTTAGAGTAATATGTTAGGGCCCTACTCGGAGGATGTCGGAGGAGTGACCGGAGGTGCGAAGGAACGATACCGCGGAGCTCTAACCGCGGCTGCCTAAGCAGAGTTGCTCGTTAGTGGAGAGAGCCATCAATGATCTCACACGATAGACAAGGATAGACTTCTTACTTACTTTCTTCATACAACCATACATATGCCTTTATATAGGCTTACAACATAATAAAAGACAAACAATAATAATAACACCTATTACTAGACCTGGTGCTCGAGGTCCCATACATAATGATAACATCTAGAGTCAATCATAATTAATTAGATAAATGGGCACGCAGCCCATAACATAATACTAGAAAAAATGACAGAAAAAAAATGTCAGATTAATCCTGATAGCTACCAGATAGAAGTAATGCTGATAGATTAATACCGATAGCTACCAGATAGATACAATGGTTTAGAAGTAATGACTGGCGAACTGACTGTATAAGTAATGCCAGGAAAATAGAAAATGATGCCAGAAAAATTGAGAGAGTAGAAGTAAAGAAGAAATGAGAGTGTTATGAATGCCAAAAAAAGCGAGAGATTGCTGTGCCAAAATGCCAGAAAAAATCCTTAAAATGCCAGGAAAAATGAAAACAATTCCATAAGAAATGAAAACAATGCCATAAGAAATGAAAACAATGCCAGAAAAAAGAGAAAACCCAGATAAAAGCAAAAGCTAGTGCAGAGAATGCTCATAGTGCTGTGTCGTAAGAGAAGAAGCTAGGGTAGAGTAGCAGACCGACAAAGATAGAAGTGTTGACGCTAGGGAAGAGGAAGAACCGTCGAAACAATGGCATAATCGAAATGAGAGTCGCCGCCGACCATGCAGCCAGAGCACTGAAAGGGAGAAAACAAGAGAGTCACCTCTCGTAAGCTAGGGCAGGAATGCGAACTGAAATGAGAGAATCGTTCGCGTAATTTTATTAAACAGACGGTATAATGACGTTTTTTTTTTATTTGAAACATACTGTGATATATCGACTGCTGATATCTCGCCAGAGATATCGCCCGATATCTCACGATATTTTACAAAACACAAATTCTCTCCAAAATATCGATTTCGTTGCGTTTTGGACCCAAAATTGCTGTCGACCGACATCTCAACACTGATAGAGGGCCAGGGAAAGGCAGACATCATCGTTTCTCTCATAAAATTGTTCTATGAGGTGTGTTTTTTATTATTTACCCAGCACCCTACACATGCGTACATATCCTGTACGTATCATGCTTCTGTATGTATCATGCCGTACCATTAGCGGAAACATACTCGGTATAAGTACACATGTTAGGTTAGCGTACCGGTGGTATTTAACGTCCAGGTATGCTTCTTGGAACCAAATCTGTTGATAGTCGAATCTCTATACTCATGAATCTCACTCCTAACTTGACTCGACATTACCTTGTCGTGAAGCTCAAATGCACAAGTACTTAGGGGTTAGCCGGTGGTTAGTGCAATATATGAATCAACACATGTGATGGTGGAAAGACGTGTAACTGTAGGATCACTGGGTCGCTCGAACTCAGTCTCTCAGTCGGGGTCACAAGAAATGAGTCAAAATCAAATGACGGACCACTCATCTAACGAACAATCTCACTAGAGTGAGATAACTCCGTACCATCAGTCATGTCATTTGTGTCTAAGGGGGTATGAGTACGCAGGGTGGTGGCCTCAGGCTGAGGAGGAATCTTGGAGGGATGGTCAGGGTGCGAGTCCACTAGACTAACTCTAGCGGATCTCCAGGATTGCTCATAATGAAGGGCGAGTTGGTATGACTACTCGAGGGATAGGTCAACTCAGTACGTATCTCAGATCGAAGTCCAAACCGAAATCGAGAAGTAGTCATAGATGACTCCTCTTGGATGTCAATCCTCATTACTAACTCATCAAAACGATTCATATACTCAGCGACGAACATGGATCAAAGTCGAAGGGTAAATAATTACTCGAGCTGGCGTCTCCGATACGATACCGACAAATATTTGTCACAACCTCCACTTCATTTGCGCACAACTAGTGATGATGTGAAGTCGATCACACTTGCTGACCCTCTTAATGATAGACCAATACTCCCTTGACTTAGCAGTCTAAGCTTCACAAATCTAACGCGACGCTCACCGAATAACTCAAAGTGATCTAGATAATATCTCATATCCACGAGCCCATAGCTAAGAGGCTCAGGACTCGACAAACCATCAAGCGGTGGAGTAATTGCACGAAACTACACTCGAGATCTCTCTCAAAATTATGATCCTCGTAATAATCATTCCTAAAATAATCAAGTTGCGCCGAAAGCTCAATTCGGTCCGCTTGTGCGCTTGGATGAGGCGGCGATAATCATTGTAGTGATCGTCTCAATCATAATGGAATCACGTCGAGGGATCGACACGATCTCTGGAAATGGTATGCTGAATGAGAACAATCATCGTAAGAGGATCTCTTCGAAGGGGCTCTATGACACCGGGTATAGACGGACTCGGGATCCTCAAATAGAGGCGAGAGACTCAATGACAATGTATCAAAATAAAACCTTAACTTGGGGCTCTGATACCAATTTGTTGCCCGACAAATCTATAGGTGGAGAATGCGTGATGCCTTAACCCTAGATGAAATGCAAGCGAGCACCTGCTGAATGCAATGGACTTATGATAAACCCTAAAATGAAGATGTGGATGAATGTTAACACGCAAACCGAGGAACTTTTGATGGCTAACTCCAAACTCTAGTACGATGCTCACGAATGATTCAATCATGCAATTATTTCTGACGCGCAATTAATTACAACAACAACAACCCTCAAGCCTTTATCCCACCATAAAGCCCATCCACCTAAAGCATTGAGCCCTATCTTTAGTCATAATCTCACTAATGCCTAAGTACATCATGTCTTTCCTTATAGTTTCATTCCAAGTCTTTTTTGGTCTGACCTCTCCTCCGTTTAACATGCCTAGTAGATAAACTCTGGCAACGCCTAACATGTGCCTCTAATGGTCTCCTTTGTACGTGTCTGAACCATCTTAATCGAGCTTCTCGCATCTTCTCTATAATGTGTCACTCCTGTCTTATCCCTGATACATTCATTCCTAATTTTATCCAGTCTTGCGTGTCCACACATCCACCTAAAGCATTCTCATCTCCGCAACTCCCATTTTTTTGCTCATGTACATAATTCACTGCCCAACACTCAGAACTGTAGAACATCGCTGGTCTAATTGTAGTACAGTAAAACTTGCCTTTAAGCTTTAATGGTATTTTACGATCACATAAGATCCCAGACATGCCTCTCCACTTCAATCGACCTGCTTGGATTCTAGGTATCACATTTTTATCTACACCTCCATCTTTTTGAACTATTGATCTCAGATATTTAAAGCACTCACTGCGGGCAATATCTTGGTCACCCAACTTAATGACAGAGTCATCTGTCTTTCTTGCACTACTAAATAAATTTTAAAATCTCATGTAGGCGTCGCAATTGATTATAAACATTGCAATATAAGTAAGCAAACAACAATTATAGATTAATCGAGATTGACCGAATGTAAATGCATGTGAATAAACAATGCAATTAAGAAAGCAACAAATCAAATAAATACGAGCCAACTAATTTCAAGGAATAAAAGTAGCACCCGTATAATGCAAATGAAAATGAAAATACATTGTAAAACTCACAGAGTAATCAATGTTAGTGGAGGGGAAGATCCGATGGTGGCTGTCTGGATGGGAGAATGTTGTCGTGTAGGGGTTGTCAGAGGGGAGAATGAGCCCAGAGCGATGGCTGTCCTGAAGGGAGAATATTGTCGTGTAGGGGTTGTCGGAGGGTAGAATGAGATTTTGTGGGCTGGTATTTGCTGGGACGGTCCTTGGAGGGGATCCGTTTTGAGTTAGAGATGATATGGATGGCTTGAGGTTGCTGTTGGAGGAGGTATAATGGGCTAGACTGTTGTTTACAGACTGAATGCAGGTTGGAAGAGGGTTGTAGGAGGGAGAGAGGTGGAAACTGTGTGGGGGTGGGGTCGCTGGAGGCACTGGTGGCTAGGAATGGCGGCGGAGGCATAGGAGGCAAGGGAAGGCGGCGGCGCGTTGGAGGCAAGGAAAGGCGGCAATGCACTGGAGGCAAGGGAAGGCGGCGACAACACTGGAGACAAGGGAAAGCGGTGGAAGCACTGGAGGCAAGGGAAGGCGGAGGAAGGATTGAAATTGCAAGAGAACGGCTGGGAAAGGATCGTCGGAGACTATGCAGGATATGGGAGGTGGCGGACGGGGTCGTCGGTATTCCTAGAGGCAATGGTAAACCTGTTCTTCCTGTAGATGAACACCGAATGATCACATGTGCTCCGAGAAAATTCATGATCAAGAGTTTGATACTTAACTTCTCAAACCAAGCACGAGGTGTTTGTTTAAGGTCATATGAAGCTTTTTTAAGGCGATCCATGCCTTTTAAGAACTTGTATGCCTGGTGGTCATGTAAATTTATTATTTTAATTCTCCATTTAAGAAATACATTCTTCACATCAAGTTGGTGTAGTTGTCGGGATTTGTGGGCAAAAATAGATTAGAAAGTTTTGAAAGAATTAAGTTTAGCAATATCTCCTGAATGTCAATCTCATCAATTTGTGTAAAACTTTTGGCAACTAGTCTTTATATATATCAAGAGTGTCATTCTGAAGATATTTCACAATGTATGAATATTTACACCCAACAACATGACGCCCATGAGGAATATGAACAATTTCTCAAGTATCTTGCCGCTGAAGAGCATTCATCTCCCCTTCCATAGCTTTCCTCCAATGAGGATTTGACGTAACATAAAAAAAAATTATTAGGGATAACAATAAGAGAAATAAATGCAAGGTAAGATTTTAGAGATGGACATATATAGTGATATCCAACATATTTTTCAATAGGGTATCTACTATTACTACTATGAATCTAGAGAGTATTAGAAGTATCTTCTCGAGTGATCTCAATGTTCGGATCTGAAGTGGGGGTGGACGATGGAGCATGTATCTTCCCATGTTGATCTGTACCTCTGATTTACTTTCTTTGATAGACTTAGAGTTTCTTTCTCCCATTATAGGCACACAAGTTATTAATAGGGACTTCACCTCAACCGGTGAGTGCATGCAACTAGGAGATATGACATCCACAAAGGCAGGTAGAGGAGGTATTATATAACTCTCATTTTCATTATTTTTCTGTTCCTTAGAGTAAAATGGAGTGTGCTCAAAGAAAGTGAATCTTTAGATATAATCCATCTATAAAACCGAGGATTGTAACAATTATAACCTTTTTGGTTGACAACGTACCCAACAAAGACACATTTGATAACCGTGGACCTAATTTGTTTTTATGTGGTCCCACGATGTGGATTTGAACAAAAGCAACAAGGTCGTATAATTTAGGTGGGATACTTGGACAGAGAGGTCTCAACAAATACTTAACTCCCCCCCCCCCCCCCCCCCCCCCACACACACACACACGCACACATACAAACCCATGCGGGTAAGCTAAAGAGGAAGAGGGGAAAACCGAGAGAACCAACCTGGAACACGTCCCTATCGACGACAAGTCTGAAACAAGACCAAGGTAAGGTCTCCTGGAATCCACCGGGAAGAGGAACCCTGACGAAATCCACCAGTGGAAATGGAAAGACACTGAATCGGGTTTCGATTTCTTTCAAAAGTTAAAAAGTGCTATAACCATCTATAGCAACCCCTTATATACTAGGGCTTCATGAAATGAAGAAAACATAAAAAAGTCCATACCCCCACACACCATCACACACACACACAAAGCAAAACACAAAAAAAACAAAATAATAATAAAAACAACATAACAACAAACATGGCAACAAGGACTAGTAGCAGGGGCGATTATGCAAATGACAACGACGTCCACCCGCCGCAAGTTTAACGTTGGTGGCCTGACCCCGTGACCTTCTGGCGATCCATCTTGTCCATAAAATCCACAAAGACCTATTCACGTTGGTCCCACCACAAATATCAAACTGGAAAGCAGGTCGGGCGTGAAATATTTATCTTTAGGAATCTTGTCACAATACCTATGGATAAGGTGAACACAGTCAGAACCTATCAGGAAATCTTTTATTTGTTGGTTTTCCATGGTGAAGATCTCGACATGTTCGTTTTCCACTCGAGAAGCTAACTTCGCTTCCGGGTTAAAACTGCTTTGGCTTTGACCAATAGATGGAGCGTCTTTTACCATCGAGGATGAACCAATGCACTCAGTGATAAGCTCAATAATATTTTCCAAAATTTTAGCGGCTTGCTCCGCATTGTTATCAGTATAAGAAGGTTGCTTGATCATATTTTCAAAGTCTTGAGCTTTTTGTATCAATATTTCACTCAAAGTAGTTTCATGAAGCGCTTGTTCGTAATGCATTTTAGGGATACTGAACAAAGCCTCTTGAACTGAACCATGAATTTGATGAGCATGAATGAGAGTTATCTCCTCCCCCTATGTCCATGCCTCCTTGTGGATGGTTGGATTAAGATGATTATGCCACCTCTCTCGGCATTGCTTCCCAATACGTCCAGGGGAAGCTTGTGACCGAAGCCCCCGACCACGGTACGGGCCGACAACAATGCTAAAACTGCCATCCTCGTCCTCGTCAGCGATGCTCGTGATTGGGTGAGCAGGATGCCGACTAAATGTAGGGGGTGGCGAACCAGATCTCAGCCCTCATACCATCAACGCCATATGCCCTGTTCTGGAAGCCCGGATCGGTGAACATAACGCGGATTTCTTGAAGCTGACGGTTGCAGTTCGCCTCCAACCGGCCCAGCTCGACGCATAGGTTGGCTGCCGCGAATTCGGTCCGCCAAGGGGTACCACCTCCATGCTCGTAGGTAAGGGGTTGGTTACATGATCCTCCTTCATAAGGCATAACAGGATCGACCGGTCTCCACCAGAGTCTCTCTGATACCACTTGATGTTGGGAAGCTATAAAGAAAGAGGGGAAAACTGAGAGAACCAACCTGGAACACGTTCCGATCGACGACAAGTCCGAAACACGTCCAAAACCAAGGTGAGGCCTCCTAGAATTCACCAGGAAGAGGAACCATGCTCTGCACCTAAGGAACAATGCCAGAATCCACCAGCAGAAATGGAAAGATACTGAACCGGGTTGTGATTTCTTTCAAAAGTTTAAAGTTCCCTAAACACCTACAACAACCCCTTATATACTAGGGCTTCAGGAAATGAAGAAAACATAAAATAATGTCCATACTCCCCCTACAAAGCAAAACACAAAACTCACAATAATAATAAAAAAACATAACAACAAACATCACAGTAAGGACTGGTAGCAGGGGTGAGTATGCAAATGACAACGCCGTCCACCCACCGCGAGTTTAATGTTGGCGGCCTGACCGCATGACTGGCGATCCATCTTGTCCATAAAATCCACAGAGACTTGTTCTACATCACCCACCCCACACAGGGTGTTAGATGTCATCCGATTAATCGGGTAGACAACAGTGAGAACACCTTCATCCCATAGCCTCTTAGGGATATGCATCTCTTGTAACAAGCGCCTTGTAGTTTCAATAATGTGATGGGTTTTTTTCTTTATGCAACTCCATTCCGTTGAGGAGTTCCAGAACATGATGTTTGAAAGACAATGTCATGATCTCCCAAGAATCTATGAAGGTCACCACATGTATTTTCACCTCCATTATCACTCCTAAGGATTTTAATCTAGACTTACCACCATCCCGCGCCACCGACCACCATATTCCACTCCAGGACTGAGTCCATACAATTTCGGTTCGACCGTATCGATACGGCCATATTCAAAAAGGTGACATCGAGCGTTTGATGTCGGACATGTTAACCATCGGGCTAATACGACCCAACGATAGCCCGTTCTCGAGCCAGGTCCTACTCGTGCAGAAAAATGACGACAATTGGCGCTTTTGCGGCGATTATCGCGAGCTTAACAAAGCCACCGTGAACGACAAGTATCTTATCGCAATCATATAGGAGCTCTTGGACGAGCTGTGCGGTAGCCCGTTTTCTTTGACAACATGCTCGTTTATCCTGACATGACCTCACTCACACCATTTGGAAACCACTTTGGAGACAATTCGGCTCCATTATTTAATCGCCAACCTGAAGAAATGTGTCTTTGCTCAGCGCGAGATCTCCTACTTGGGCTACACCGTCTCAACACAGGGGGTGGCTATGGACGCCGACAAGGTCCCTGTGGTGTTGTAATGGGCACCGTTCTCCTTACGTGAGGTGCGCTCGGTTTGACGGGCTGCCACCACCGTTAATGAAACGACTACGACAAGCTGGCACAACCACTCACGACCTTCTTTGCAAGACGGTCGATATAACCTTCTGATGGACCCCCGACGGGACCACCACATTCACAACGCTACAACAGTCCTTGATGACAACCACGGTTCTGTCCATGCCCGTTTTTTCACAGTCTTTCATAGTGAAGTGTACGCCTCGGGGACAGGCGTCGACGCGGTGCTTATGCAGACAGGGCGCCCCATAACTTAGTTCAATCTATCCTTCTCCAAGACCATCCATTTCTGCTTAGCCTATGAAAACGAGTTGATGTCGCTCGTTTTGGCAGTCCAGCGCTGACGTCCTTACATATTCGTGCGTCACTTCATCGTTCGCACATATCATCACAACTTACAATACCTTCTCAGTCAGAAGATGACCATACCACCCAGCAGGTTTGGATGGCGAAACTGTTGGACTATGAGTTTACTGCCAAGTTTCGTTCGGGTAAGTCCAACATGGCTACGAACGCCTTATCTCGTCAGACGGCTTCCTCAAAGCTGAGGATCATCTCCTGCCCGGGTTGGCAGGAGGAGAGTGCTCTACATAGTGACGTGGAGGCCGAACCCACTCTCCGGGCTATAATGGATAATTTACGAGTGGATTCCACCGCATGCCCCCCATACACCCTCGTTGGGGGAGGTTGTTCTATCAAGGCCAATTGGTCCTCTCTTCCTCGTCGGGCAGCATTCCGTGCCTCCTCGTAGAGTTCCACACTACACCGTCAGTGGGTCACACGGTAGCATTCCACACTTACCGTCGCCTCGCGGCTACGCTATATTAGCGAGAGATGATGCGGTACATGGAGGAATTTGTCGCGGCCTGCCTAGTCTGCCGACGTTCTAAGTATGAGGCCACTTTTCTCGGAGTTCTTCTACATAACTTACCCGTACTAAATCTAATTAGGATGACCCGACGATGGATTTTATTACGCGTCTCCTGCGCTCCTCCGGTTACGACTGCATCTTCATGGTGGTGGACCGCCTGTCCAAGTATGACCATTTTATACCCTCGCGTCATCCCTTTACAATCCCGATGGGGGCCATGATGTTCCTCTCCGGCGTGGTCCGACTGCACGACTTCCCTCGTTCGATCGTCAGCGACCGCGACCCAGTTTTTATGAGCACCTTCTGGCAGGAGTTATTCAAACTTCAAGGGACGTAGCAACGGATGAGCTCTGCCTACCATCCCAGACGGACGGGCACTCCGAGGTCCTGAACTGATGCTTGGAGACTTGTGATGTTTTACCCCCGACCAACCGCGCGATTGGAGTAAATGGTTGGGTTGGGCAAACTTCTCTTACAACACCTTCCACTTTTCAACCGGCATGACACTGTTCCAAGCCGTTTATGTCTGGTCCCCGCCCATTATGATTCAACATCTACTAGGGGAATTCCATGTCAGGGTGGTGCACACTCATCTCTTTGATAAAGTGAGATACTAAGGGTCTTGAAGACCCATCTTCACAGCGCACAACAGAAGATGCTCCACCAAGCAAACAAGCGCCGACACGTCGAGTTCCATGTGGGGGACGCGATCTTTGTCAAGCTCCGACCGTACCGCCAAACTTCAGTAACGAACCGTCTCCATCCCAAGTTGTCTGCCCGCTTACACGACCCATTTACAGTGATTGCTCGCATTGACAAAGTGGCCTACCATCTTCGCCTTCTTGCCCATAGTCGGATTCATTATGTCTTCCACGTCTCCCAGCTCACGCGGGTGGTGGGCGATCACGTTGTTGATGAGACCTTACCTTCGAACATCGCATCAGATGACTATACTGTCTGTCTTCCAGAAGCAATTTTGGACCACAAACCTGTCACGGTGGACGGTCGGGTTCGTGAGCAGGTGTTGGTGGAGTGGCGGCAACGCTCTCATTCTAACGCGACTTGGTGGCATCGCGATGACTTCTGCGCCCATTTTCCTTAGTATTTCCTTGAGGACAAGACAAATTTTCTAGATGGCGGTATTGTTATGGACGTGGACGACACAGAGCGTAAAGGGGCATCGACAGCGTGGCGAGTCTACTCCAGGAAGAAGGGGCATGCAACTGAGACATCAATGTGATTTTATTATGACCCAGGATGAGTGTTATCTCATCAAGTTGCATCTTTAATTTTAGTTTGAGTGTTTGTGCTTATGCCATTATGATGGTTTCTAATACCCCAACTCCCTTGTATTTTGGTATCTGGGATTATCTTGACGTGAAGTTGGAGCCTAGGGCTGGCCAAGACGGTTTCCCTCTTGGATTTTGCTCCTTCCCCTCAATCTTCTTGTTCTAGAGTTGTGAAACCCTATGGGATAACAGTTCTTGGAACATCCCTTTCAACATCTAAGGCTACTTTCAAGTTTCAACCCATCGATTTGGTATGGGTATAAACATGACAAACTAAGAGGTTTGAGCCATTTTGTATGGATAGTGGAATCTTTCTCTGTTGAAAATATGTTGTGCTCTAATACAAAAGTTGATCCAGAATTCAACCTCTAAAATCCAAGTGAGAAATCATAGGGTTAGAAAGAGGGGTATCCTCGAGAAATAGTTAGATACTCTATTTCCTTCCATGTACCCATAACCCCACTTCTCCGGCACCATCCAAGGGAAATGACTGTATTGTTTCTCATGGACATCGATCTTAATAATCACGATTCTTGTGCCTAAAATTTTAAATTAAAAAATTGGATGGTGATCATCATTTTTTGGATGGCGTTTCTAATTTAAACAAGTTACTACATACAATATGATTTTTGAAAAAAATTTACGTTTCCTAATTGAATAAAAGAAGGGGAGCCTTGGCGCACCGGTTGAGGTGTTGTCGTGTGACCTGGAGGTCATGGGGTCTAGTCCTGGAAGCAGCCTCTTGCAAAAATGCAGGGTAAGGTTTGCCTACATTTCACCCTTGTGGTGGGACCCTTCCCCGGACCCTCGCTGTGTGGGGGATGCTTTGTGCACCGGGCTGCCCTTCTTTCCTTATAAAAAAAAATCAAACTCATTACCTTAAACAATTTATTTTAAACAAATTAAAAATAAGCAAGAATTGCACGAATTTTCTATTATATATAAGGTTGAAGATATTTAGATTTTTTTTTTTCATTTTTATCAATGTTTAAATTATGTTAATCAGTAGAGGCTTCATCATCACCATTATTGAAATAGCTTGGCATTCAAATAGTCACACATTACCTAGATAGTGGAATTTTCAAATTGATTTTACTGGATCAAACACACCTTTAACCTCTTCTCCTAACATTACCTAGATAGTTGAATTTTCAAATCTCCATTACAAATCTCTGACACTTGCATGTCCATTACAGATTTGCACTATATTTAGTTGTAATTCGAAAGTTTGAGATTTCCTAATGAATTACAACCTTATTTGTCTTAGAAAGCTTTTGCGTATATGATGCATTTCTTACCGTGCTAGTTTCGGCTATAGGAGAACTATATGTTTTTTAAAATTTAAAAAGTGATTTAGTTTTGTTTTTACAGGAAAACAGTGAATGGGTTGATTGGTATGCGAAAGTCCTTGCCAAGAGAAATTCAATGGAGAATGTTTACAATTGGGCTTGTGGGTATGCTGCATGATTTTATTGGACATTAAATTAAAAAATTTTACTCCGCTTATTTATATTTCCATGCTACAGTATTTTTTGCCCAAGATTGGTTAGAGAATTATGTGCAAAATAATGTGCTTCTTATGTTTTGCATCCATATTCTAATTTTAAAGTTAACGAAGTCATTTGAATGCCATTTCTGATGATTAACAACTTCTTGATTATGATCATTATTGAAGAAAAAAATAGATTCTCAATTAAAATTTCATAATGTAAGGACCTCCTATCATATAAAGAGGGGTAATACAAAGATATTAATTAACACTAACACTACTTCTAACAGTTCCCCTCAAGTTAGTTGGGCATGCTATATTTCTCATACCCAACTTGTCAATAAATCCACAAAAAACATTCACTCTCAGACTATTAGTGAGAATATTAACTAATTGTCCCTCTGAAGGATCAAATGAAGTACAAATAAATTTTCTCAATATTCTCTTTGATGAAGTGTCTGTCCATGTCAATATGTTTAGTGCGATCGTGCTAAGAGAGATTGTGGGCAATACTGATTGCAGATTTGTTGTCACAATATAACCAGATGGGACTAGCCTTGCTCACCCAGATTACACATAAGGGAGCGACCACAATCCCCCATATATGTAATGTGACAGCTCTGAATTTAGCTTCTGCACTAAACCTTGAGACAACATATTGTTTTTTCTTTTCCAATTAACCAGGTTCCCACCAACGAACGAACAATACCCAAATGAAAATCGTCTGTCTTCAACAGATCCATCCCAATCCGCATTAGTATAAATTTCAATTTATATTTCAGTACTATGAGTGAAGAGAATGCCTCTTCCCGGTGAGGTCTTTAGGTACCTCAAGATTCTACGAGCAACATCGAGATGTCTTGTCTTAGGGGAATGCATATACTCGCTAGCGACTTCCACAACATAAGCTATGTCAGTACACATGGGATAGGTAGATTAACCTCCTGAGAAGATGTTGGTGACCAATAATGTCTTCCATAGGGTTCCCATCATCCCTTCCAAGATTGTGGTTTACCTCCATATGAGTATCAACAGGGCTACACCCACTCATACCTGATTGTTCCAGTAAATCAAGGATATATTTCCTCTGAGAGATGAAAATATCTTGTTTAGATCTAACAACTTCAATTCCCAGAAAATACTTAAGTTTTTCTAAATCTTTTACTTCAAACTCCTCCAGATTCCCATTTAAAACTTTCACTTCCTTAAAATCATCACATGTTATGATAATGTCATCAATATTGACAATGAGAGTCGTTAACATGTTGTCCATTTGTTTGATAAACAAAGTATGACCGACATGAATGTATGTATCCAAGAGAAATCATGACTTTGTGAAAACAATCAAACCAAGCCCTCGACGATTGCTTCGGAGCGTAGAGAGCTTTGTTAAATTTGTACACTTTCCCTTCAGAACCGTGAGGAGAAAAACCAGGAGGGAGTGAAATATATACCTCTTCTTCTAAGTTTCCATGAAGGAATCCATTATTCACGTCCAATTGGTAAGATCTCATCCCTTGCACGCAACACAAGATAGTAAGATTCTTATAGAATTCATTTTTGTTATATGGGTAAAAAATTTGACAATGGATCCTCAGGGTTTGAGTTATCCCCTTGCCATGAGTCTTGCTTTGAAACAATCCACCAAGCCTTCAGAGTTCTGTGTTATGGGCCGCTCATTCACGGGCCTAATCCCGCCGGTCGAGCCGCATAACAGGGCCGCGGCCCGCACATCCCAACCCATCTCAGCGCGTATTCTCGGCGCTGCGGGATGTTGAGGCCGGGTCTCGAACCCTTTACCTCCTTGATGTAAGCTCTTAACGCCATCTCATATCAACATCCCGCAGCGCCGAGAACACGCACTGAGATGGGTTGGGGTGTGCGGGCCGTGGCCCTGTTATGCGGCTCGACCGGCGGGATTAGGCCCGTGAATGAGCGGCCCATAACATTCTGCTTCACGGTGAACACCCACTTACAACCAACGATCTTCTTTCTGTGTGGGAGTTGTGTTAAAATCCCACGTATAATATTTTTCCAAAGCAGACATTTCCTCAATCATTGCCTCTTTCCATTTTGATGCCCAAGTGCCTCCTGCAATGAGGATGGATTGGAAATATATGCAAGAGAAGATATAAAATCTCTATGTGAAGGAGTTAGAGTGTCATGGGAAACATAATGAGACAATGAGTGTTGAGTGCATGATCTGATACCTTTACTACGGGCAATGGGAGGTTCAGAGGAATCTACTGACGGATTTGGCACTAAGAGCTTACGTTGCAGTGCAGTTGGTTGATGTGAGCTGGCGTTAAGAGCTTACATCAAGGAGGTAAAGGGTTCGAGACCCGGCCTCAACATCCCGCAGCCCCGAGAACACACGCTGAGATGGGTTGGGGTGTGCGGGCCGCGGCCCTGTTATGCGTCTCGACCGACGGGATTAGGCCCGTGAATGAGCGGCCCATAACATAAAAGTCCTTTACCTCCTTGATGTAAGCTCTTAACGCCAGCTCACACTAATCAACTGCACCGCGGTGCAGTTGGTTGATGTGAGCTGGCGTTAAGAGCTTACATCAAGGAGGTAAAGGGTTCGAAACCCGGCCTCAACATCCTGCAGCGCCGAGAACACGCGCTGAGATGGGTTGGGGTGTGCGGGCCGCGACCCTGTTATGTGGCTCGACCGGCGGGATTAGGCCCGTGAATGAGCGGCCCATAACATTCTGCTTCACGGTGAACACCCACTTATAACCAACGATCTTCTTTCTGCGTGGGAGGTGTGTTAAAATCCCACGTATAATATTTTTCCAAAGCAGGCATTTCCTCAATCACTGCCTCTTTCCATTTCGATGCCCAAGTGCCTCCTGCAATGAGGATGGATTGGAAATATATGCAAGAGAAGATATAAAATCTCTATGTGAAGGAGTTAGAGTGTCATGGGAAACATAATGAGACAATGAGTGTTGAGTGCATGATCTGATACCTTTACTACGGGCAATGGGAGGTTCAGAGGAATCTACTGACGGATTTGGCACTGGTGCTGGAAGCATGAGATGAGCATGTGTTAGAACCTTTACATCATATAGTGTACACCTGTAATTGTTGTTTTTTATGAGGAAGCTCCCCCGAATTGGGAGTCTCGTCATGAGTTTGAGTATGTGGAGGAGTGGAGTATGGTGGAGGAATCAATAGTGATATAGTAGGAGAGCTCACTTCTTCTGTAGGTGTAGACTCCCCCTGAAGTGAGGTCACATAATAGGGCTCAGATTCACGGAAGGTAATATTCGCAGTAACAAAGATCCTCTTGGTAGGACGGTGATAGCATTTTTACCCTTTCCGAATAGGAGAGTAGCTAAAGAACGCACACTTGAGAGCACGCGGGTCAATTTTAGACCGACCCAGAGAATGCATGTGAGCAAAGCACACACAACCGATATTTTTTGGTTGGAGAGTTGTTGGGGTTATGAGGTGATAAGAGTGGTTTGATTCCCAAGGCCCGAGAGGACATGCAGTCGATGAGATAGACAGGCATGAGAATGACATCACCCCAATAGAATTTCGGAAGGTTCATAGTGAATAGTAAATACCGAGCAACTTCTAAAAGGTAATGGTTTTTTCGTTCAACGTCCTCATTCTGAAAAGAAGAGTGAACACATGAAGTTTGATGGATAATGTCATGATCAACAAGGTAGTGTTCAAAGGGAGAGTTGATATACTCCCGACCATTATCACTATGTAAAATTTTGATAGTAGCTGAGAATTGGGTAGAAACCATATAATGAAATTTCTGAAAAATAGAAAACAACTCTTATTTTCATCAAATATACCTAAGTAGTGCAAGAAAAAACAATAAATAAAAGTAATAAACCAATGACATCCTGAAATTGAGGTAATGGAGCAGGACCCCCAAACATCGATGCGACTGATATGAAAATGAGTAGTACTGGGTAACGATACATGATTAACAAAAATACGATGATGTTTGACAACAACGCATACATCACAAATAAGATTTTTAAAACACATTAGGAAATAAATGTTGCATGGTAGCAACAGAGGGATGACCAAGACGACGATGCCAGGTAAACAAGGTAAAGGTTTGCTTAGTGTGGAGAGCTTGCGGAGATGGAAACCCACTAGAGGAGTCAAGCACGTATAGGCCATCATGCATTCTATAAGAGCCAATCACCTTCCCGGTCTTCAGATCCTGAAAGACAATGAGATGGAAAAAATGTAATTGAGTATTGAAGAGACTTAGTCAAATGACTAACATAAAGTAGGAAATAGAAACATATCTGATGGTCACACCTTTTAATAGATAGTAACCCGCGGAGGAAATAGAAACATAAAGTAGGAAATAAAAATGTAACCTCCTTAATTTTGATATGTTCCCTCCTTTTAATAGATAGTGATCCGGAGGAAATAGAAACATATAGAACTATATTCCCCTTTTGCAATATCTTTAAATATTTGATTTGATTGCTAGCCTAATTATTAGATTCTTAATTAATAACCGAATCATTTTTATGTAAGGGCCTTATCTGATGGTCACACCAATAAAACAAAAGTACCATTCGGGAAATAAACCACATATATGAGAAAGCTACCGAAAATAAATAAATTACTAATATAAGAAAAATGCTAAGATAAGAAAAACCACAAAAAACGGAAAAACATCCATAGTGATTGGAGGATCCGTTTGATGGGACTGGTGGAGCATAGGTTGCATCATTCGATAATTTTATTCATTCAAAATAAGTGTTAGTCTTCTTTTATTGGTCTATACTTATTATAAATAATTCTACATAAATGAAATTATAATGTTTCAAAATAAAATGAGTAATCGCCTAAACCATAAATAAATCCTATTTGTATTCTACCTAATGCAATCTAGTTTGAAGCTTGGCCTTATATCCGGGCTTTGGTCAGGGAGAGTTTTATAACATCATTGCCGTTGCTACGACTTATCCTTGATCTCAGCATAGAAACATGTCTTCCTATATTGAACCATTGGTATCTCAGACGAATTTAGACGTTTGGAAATTCTTTGGATATCAGCATTGTCACCTTCATCAATTCTAATACAGTAAGTGCCTATCTATACCTCTTTGTGCTACTTTAGTTAGAGGTGCATTCGAAGAAATTAATTAGAAATGTCACGTGGGACACTTTAAATAATATAATTCCAGCAAAGTTATTTTTTTTTCTTTGTGCTGAATGAAGGAAGCATGGTTATATGCACATAAATCAAAATGGAATCTTGGGTCCGCTCTCTCTGATGTCTTTGGCTTTGATTTGAGGGCATGATTCCGCAGCAAACGCGACGGTATAGGGGGCCACTATTTCAGTGGTACTCTGTGAACAACCACTTTGTGCATTTATTGTCAAAGGTTAGATCTTTCTCCTCTGAGAGAAGCCACTTTGTGCATAGTGCCAAAGATTAGGTTTGTTTCCAATCTTCCCCCGCCCATACCCCCGATGATTGGGGACCATATGGGTTCTGTTGTTGTTGTTGATTTTAATGGGTCAATCATGTGCGACATGTGGCCCTATTTTCTGTACAGTTTTTTTATATATTTATAATGGTTGTGGAATGCATACTACTGTTGTCTTTATACTATGGACATTTTTTCATGTTCAAAAATTCTAATTTACCGACTTGCCTGTTTACAAGAAATTTGGATTTGCTATTTTCCAGAACTATTTTCATCTCTTTGTGAGCATCATTAAATGAAATTTTGATTTGTTATACTGTTTTGAAAGGCGTCCAAATTCATTTCACGATCGAGTCAGAGATAGTGATGATGAAGACTTCCGAGATAGAGATTATGATGTGGCGACACTGGCTAGTAACTTGAGCCAGGCTTTTCGATACAATATGTATGGTAATGATGACATTGAAGAGGTACCTATCAAGTTACTCTAGTAATTGTTTTCATTCATTGGAGTTGGCAATCTTACACTTTTTTTAACTCATCATTTTGCAGTAGAAGGAGAGCCTTGGCGCACCAGTTGAGGTGTTGCCGTGTGACCTTGAGGTCACGGGTTCGAGTCCTGGAAGCAGCCTCTTGCAGAAATGCAGGGTAAGGTTTGCCTACATTTCACCCTTGTGGTGGGACCCTTCCCTGGAAACTCGCTATGCGGGGATGCTTCGTGCACCGGGCTACGCTTTTTTTAATCATTTTGCAGTAGTCATGCTTGTGTTTTTGTAACTGATTTATACCTTTTTTGATTGATGAAATATATTGTGCAAATTATGCTTAACATTTTAAGCTAAAATAGTTGTTCCTTTCTGTTGCACATTGTATAGTTTTAATATTTTGTAGCTAGTTATTTTGAAGTGTCGGTAGAATAAAATTCTTGTATTCTCAGTTGCCCTAATATGGGCTAGACATACATATATAAAGACCAATAACACGTGACATATCACGTGCATACACACATGCTCAAATATAAAATAAAGGTATATTCAACTCTCCCCCTCAAGTTGGGAATATATATTGATCATTCTCAACTTGCCAGTATTGTTCTGGAAGTTGTCACTGCTTAACCCCTGGTGAAAACATTGTCTAGTTAATCATATGAGCTCACAAAAGGGGTGCATATGTTCCCCTTGTCAAGATGATCTTTAATAAAATGTCTGTCAACTTCAACATGTTTTGTTCTGTCATGTTGTACAGGATTGTGCGCGATACTGATGGCTGCCTTGTTATTGCAGTAGTCAGTAACTGGTTTGTTCACCTGGAGGCCCATATCTTGAAGAGTAGTCTTCAACCACAATCCCTCACACACTCCTTGTGTCATAGCTCTATATTCTGCTTCAGCACTTGAGCGAGGGACAACATTCTACTTCTTGCTCTTCCATGAGACCAGGTTCCCTCCCACAAACGAGCAATATCCAGTAGTAGACTTTCTATCATCTTGACTACCGACCCAATCAGCATCAGCAAACACCTCAATTTCCAATGCTTGGTTAGCTATGAACAGAATTCCTCGTCCTGGTGTCTTCTTGAGGTATCACAATACTCCGACTGCAGCCTGCTGATGGCGAATTGAGGGAGAGTGCATAAATCTTTTTAGGACCCCTACATCATATGTAATGTCAGGGCGAGTATGAGATAAATATATGAGCCTGCCAACCAAACGTTGGTATTTAGAAGAATCAACTTTCTCCCCACTCATATCCGCATCAATCATGTGATTAACTTCAATTGGAGTATCCACGGGAGCACACCTAACATCTCAGTCTCATCCAGAAGGTCAAGGGTATACTTCCTCTGAGAGATGAAGATCTCTCGTTGAGACCTCACTACTTCAATTCCCAAGAAGTATTTCAGTCTCCCCAGATCCTTGACTTCAAATTCCTTACCCAATTGTTTCTTCAAGTGAATAATCTCCTCCAGGTCATCACCAGTAATGATGATGTCATCCACATATACAATGAGAATAGAAACCTGCACTCCTTTTCTCTTGATAAAGAGAGTATGATCAACTTGTCCTTGAGTGTAGCCAAGTTGAAGCATGGTCTTGTTAAAACGTCCAAACCACGCTCTCGGAGACTGTTTCAGGCCATACAAGGATTTCTGCAGACGACGGACCTTTCCATTGGATCCTTCGATAACTAAGCCCGGGGGGTATTCATGTAGACCTCTTCTTCCAGATCACCATTTAAGAACACATTCTTGACATCGAGTTGCTGTAGTTCCCATCCACGACTAGCAGCATAAGAGAGAAGCACACGAATTGAGTTCATCTTAGCAACAAGGGCAAAGGTCTCTTGGTAGTCAATGCCTTTAGCCTGAGTATACCCTTGAGCCACCAAGCGAGCTTTGTACCGCTCTACCACCCCATCTTGATTCTGTTTAACCGTGAAGATCCACCGGGACCCAACAGTTCGCTTTCTAGGAGGAAGACTATCCAGCCGTCATGCTTTATTTTTTTCAAGGCACACAGTTCCTCCTCCATTGTCTGGTTCCACTCAGGTATCTGAACAACCTCCTGCCATGTCTTAGGAATCATAATAGATGAAAGTGATGAGATAAAAGGCTTTATGGGCCTGAGAGAGGTGAGTATAACATATGTAGTTGGCAATGGGGTGTTTGGTGCCACCCCTTTTACCAATAAGACGAGCAAGAGAAACATGGAGGCCATCATCTGAATCTGGAGCGGAAACAGTCACCGACACTGGCGAAACATCCACAGCCTGCACTTGCTCAACAGTCCTGGGACAATGAGAGTATGTATATAATGTACGAGGAGCGGAGGGAGCAACAGGAGCAGTAGAAATATGAGTGGCAACAGTCGGAAGTGGAGAGGCGACAATCGGAAGAGGAGAGGCGATGGTCTCGTCACTACTCGTCTCCCCCTGACGAGGACCAAAGTACGACTCCCCCTCACGGAATGTAACATCAACAGTGCAATATTAGCGACGAGTCGGAGGGTGATAACACTGATACCCTTTGGTAGTAGGAGAGTACCCAACTAAAACACATCAGAGGGAATGCACATCCAGTTTATCCCGATGCGGGGTATGAACGCGGACAAAACAGACAGAGCCAAAGATGCGAGGGGAAAGATGAGAGGTGTGGAAGATGTGGTTCTTGGCAAGACGGGAGAGAGAATAAAATTCTTGTATTCTCAGTTTCCCTAATCCGAGCTAGACATACATATATAAAGACATATAACACGTGACATATCACGTGCATACACACATGCTCGAATATAAAATCTGTAACATCTGTATTTGTTGTATTACTTTTACTTCAATTGTAGGTTTTTGGTAATTCTATGTAATTTTTTGCACCAAAAAATGTATTCCTCCAAAATAGAACTCAAACTAGATGATCCCAGTGGATTATTTTATTTGGCCATGACTCTACATTGTGTAGAAGTTCTATTTTAGCTTCAGTATTTATTACTTGGCTGTTTGACTGGGAAAATGCCCTTTCATGTGGTGTGAAGTTGGAGAAGAGTTAGTGGAAAGTGGGCGAGTGAATTGCTATGTATAGTTGTGTATTCTCACATGGGTGCCTCCCATGTCGTGAGAAGAATCCGGAGATGACGCGTTTAGTTTATCTTTATATATTAATTAATTATCTTGTAACTTTATTATGCCCGCCTCCCTTTATCCAGGTGTAATTCAAGAGCTATCTTCTTTGTATTTTGGATTTTATTTTATCTGGGTGAGAGAACTAACCCTCCGGTGTATATTTTCTTTACGGGAGTTGTCTCTCGAGTGAATGATTCTCTCTTCTTTGTATTGCTATCGTGCCTCTTCTTTCTCGTACCTATCAATTAGTTCACTAATTGTCTGCCATCTCCGTTGAGCATCATGATGAACAAAACTATCGGTTTCATATATGCTATTTTCGATCTTCCCCGAGCACGACGAGCCTTTCCTATCCGGAGTGACGACATAGCCTTATCTCTGTCAGTTGCAAACTTGCCCTCCTCTGTTCCTATTACTCTTGTCTTGTACTGTCTTTCAAGTCTTGTATTGTTGTAATTTGGTTTCCTAAGGTTGGATTTTCATCTATGGAATACTAGTTTCATGTTCTATTGATCAATTGTGGTAGTGGGACAATTGTGTTGTTATTGTGTTATTTTACTTATTGTTTGACCTAGTGTTTTGTGGATTGATTTTTAGTTGCTCATTTCTTAGATATTCTTCATTTGGCATTGGATCTACATGTGTAGGGTTAATAAATTTGTGGTTTAATCTCTTACACTCTCCAAATCATCAGATTCCCCATTTCATCATTTTCTCTTAAATCACGTTCCCTGTGAACACAACATTAGATCAAACTCAACTCCATGACCTGCAATGGGAATTTATTAATATTACTGAACAATTATTTCAATTAATTATGGATATACAACAATCCTAGAGTCCATGAAGAAAGGTACCACATGAGCTTTAAACGGTTCTTTCTACACATATGCGCATGCGCATGCAATACTATTTTAAAAAGTATTTGGAGTGGTCTTATGGTCCTCATAAATGACATTCAAAGTGATCCTAACCATCGAATCTATGTGATGGTCAATATGATTTTCAAAGCACTAATTTTAAAAATTCAAATTAAAAAGTACCTGGAGTGGTCTTCAAATATGTTTTTGAGATGAATGAGAAGAAGAAAAATGCAGTGTAAGGTTTTGGAGGACTTGCCGGCTGAATGGAGGTGTAGTGGTGAGGAGGAACCCTTGCATACTTGGCTAGGGTTCTTGAAACCCTGAGGCTGGAGTGTGAGAGGGGTGGGCGAGCTCCCTGATTGCAACTGTGAGCGGGATACCAAGAGCTGGATGGGGTCACCGGCTTGAGTGTGATGGGGATCCCGATCTCTTGCGATCGCAGAATCTCTATCGTCATGATGAGGCAGACGGGATATGGGAAGAGGTATACACGGAGACTTTATTAAACTGAGGCTTTCACAGTGCATTCAAATTAAAGTTTTTCAGGATTCAAATTAAAGTTTTTTTTTTCAATTTGAATTTTAAAATTAGGGTTTTGAAATTCATATTAATCATCACATAGATTGGATGGTTAGGTTCACTTTGATGGTCTTTTATGAGGACCATAAGACTACTCAAGGACATTTTAAAATTATATATATATAAGTACATTTTAAAATTATATATATATATATACACACACACACACACACACAGTTATGGATCTGTTACGGATCCTCCATCAGTTATCTATTATTATATTTATTGAGTTGAGTCGAGTGTATTATTAGCGTCGTATGAGTGTAGTCATTGTTATATTTATGCCATCTGGGGATCCTATATATAGACCCCTTCTCATGTATGAAAGGAATCAATGAATGAAACTCTAATTTCCTAAACCCTAAAAGAGATCTTCGAAGCCTCTCTGTTGAGCACGCTCTACTTAGGCAGCCGCGGTCAAGGCTCCATAGTATATCCGCCACCGTCATCTCCACCTCCGGCCACTCCTCCGGCAACCTCCGAGTAGGCACATAACAACTTGTTATCAGAGATACTCCATCCTCCCCTTCCGAAACAACACTCCGTCACGGGCTCTCAACAACTCCCGTCCAACCGTTGCTTCCTCTTCATTCCAGCGCCCACCACCTGCACGCATTGCCCCCTGCCGACTGTCGGACGACGACAATTCATTCGGCAGGATAGTCTCCATTCAACAGATCGACGCTTCCCCGTTGATTACGACGTTTCCAGCACATCGTGCATCGTCAATTACAGCGATGACAACGAGCCCTCGTTGATTACGACGCTTCCAAGCCTAGCCACCGCTCGTGAAGCTCCAGCGCCCTTCCGCTCCCTTCTTCTGAGACCCGCGTATTCCGTCTCGAGCTTCCTCTCGTTCAAAAACGACGCACCCTCCATCGTACACACCTCCAGCGCCTCCTTCTGTTTCCCTCTACACTGTCTTTCCCAACCTACGTTTCTTCTTCTCCAATCATCCTTGACACCATCCATCGACTCCGCACCCCACACCATATCCACCGGCCACCGCACGCTTCCATCGCGTCCGTCTGCCGCATCTTCATCGAGCCCATCGCTATTCTCCTCGAGCCTTGTGCTCACTTTCTTTCAGCTAGCTGCCTCCCAAGTCACATTTTTTAATTAATCAACTATTTGATTAATTAGTTACTCATTTCTATCGCCAAGCTTATTTTATTTCTAATATGGAAGACATCATTAGCTTCCAAGCTCTTGGCATGCGTATCATTGAGCTTCTAATGCCGTTTGAGGAACTCTATAACTAACAACCCCATGCCGCCAAGGCGCAGTCATCGCTTTCGCCGCCACCAACAGAACCTCCCCCTCTCTCCACGATGACAATACCCCGACCGCAATAGGCACTGGCTCCGCTCCTATCAATTAATTAATACAGTTTAAAATAAACACATTGTTATTTAATTAATATGGAAAATAGTTATACATCATTTCTCGATTTGTTTAATAAAAACCTTATCATTATTCATATATTATTTATTTTTCATCATTATTTTTATAAATTAACTTAATTGGTTTTCATCATTACTTTCCAAATCAACTTTAATAAAGTTGACATGCCTAATGATAGCCTACCATAGTAGGTATATGAGCTATACAAAAAACTTTATAAATTTTATGGATTTTCATCGTTACTTTTAATTTGAGAATATGGTGTAATTACTTGAATAGCATTGTATTTTGTTTTTTTAAATAAATTATAATATATGTTAACTCATTAGATGAAAACAATAAGGTTATATTTGACAATTTTGAATGTTTCACGAATGACAACTTTTCCCTTTTAATATTGTAAATATATATATATATATATTTATGTATATATATATATTTATGTATATATATATATTTATGTATGCATGTGTATATATGTATATATGTGTATATATAGGGAAAACTAAGTTTATGTTCTATTGATCTATTGTGGCGGTGGAATGCTTTTCTTGGGCTCATAGTTCGCCTATTGTTCCGCGGGTTTGTTTTGATTCTTTGCTCATCTCTTACCGCCCCGATGTTCATCAGCTATTCTGAGCAGCATTTGCTGTCCTCTTTAGGTTTTTGCTCACAATATGCAGATCAGTTCTCTTATTACTGCCTTTTTTATTCTCATAATAACTTCCGATGCTTCTCAAAGCAATGTTAACTCTCAAATTCCAGATAATGTGTATATTTTATTATGCTAGGATAAGAGGATTGGCGGCAAAAACTAGTTATTGTCTTATTGAAGCACTTATTAGACTAGTATCTTTAGTTTGTAGTATTAAATGGCTATTCCCTTTCAATGAAATTTTTTGACCTAGTCTTTTCATCAACATTTGAATATTAATTTTTTGTTTGTTTGCAATCCTGTAGGCTCAGGGCTCGGTTGGTCGTGACAATGAGGTAAGCACTTACCCGTAAACCCTAAGGGCGGTTGGTTGGATCTGAGGCTCTAGAATTAGAATTGGAGATCAATTCCAATGAAAATGGACCTCCAATCCCAATTTCAAAACTCTAATTCCGTCCAAATAAACGGACCCTAAAAGTGAATGCACTCTTAGGTTTATGCTTTATTTTAATAATTTGATATTTCCATTACCATCTCAGTTTAAATTAGATTTATGCTTTACCAATATATGTTTCAGGATGTTTATTTTGATGATGAGTCTGCAGAAGTTGTAATTTCTTCTCTGCGTTTGGGGAGTGATCAGGATAGGTACACCATTAACTTGCCTTTTTCAATCTGCTATTTTCTTGTTATTATGACTGTTTTATTCAAAGGAATTGAAAAGGATGAAAATTTAAATCAAAAGAAATTGAAATGAAGTTTTTTTTCACGGATTTGTTGTGTTGAAAAATCGATTGAATTTTTTTATGTATGGATTGAAGAAGTAATGGCTTTCAAGATCTCTTTGTTTTATGAAAAACTATATCTTTTTTTCTGATGGATGGAAGAAATAATCAGTTAATTGATGATGAACACAATCTAATGGTATCAAACTTCAATTTTACTTGAGCTTTTTCTAGTTTATGTTGAGAATCATCGAAAAAAAATATTCTAATACCATGTGACCTTGAGGTCACGTCACGGGTTCGAGTCCTGGAAGCAACCTCTTGCAAAAATGCAGGGTAAGGTTTGCCTACATTCACCCTTGTGATGGAACCCTTCCCCGGACCCTTGCTTCACCCGGCTGCCCTTTATCCTTAGTAACATCAATTTCCTATAAATTATGCATAAACCCTAATCAGTCGAGATGTAATTTTTGTGGTGGAACCAAAAAATTGGCTCGTGGGTTGACCTATTTGGCTTGGCTTTAGCTTTATCGATGCCCCCAAAAAACATATTCGGCGATCTTCAATCTATGAGCAAAACTGTGCCCTAATTCTATGCAATTCTACTCTGCCTTTTGAAATTTCCTGGATAGAGGGTGACAATAAATGCCTTTGATCTGATTAATGCACCATCTTTATACAGTTCTCTGTTCACAAACTCGAACTGGTTTGCCTTTGAGGACGACAGAGCTCTTAATGATCGCTCCACTGGCTCCCTTCCTTCGCCATCACAACTTTCAGATGAAGGCGTTGTGGTGGTCGTGGAGAAGAGTCAAGACATTGCCGAGAAGTCAACTTCCTCACAAATGCCAACCTCAAATGGTGATTTTCAAGACACCGGACCCACCACAAACTCCCCTCTCAATCTAGAGTGCCTAAACTCGACTACATCAACCGAAAGTGCGAAATCACCTGAATGGATCGAATGGAGGGAGTCAACTGGGACAAGCGACCACAATGGTACAAAGTCAACTACCAATGGTCCGAACGGCGGGATCAAATTGGAGGATGATCCCAAAGATGACATTTTTGCGAACCAGGAGTCCGAAAGATCGCCTGAATCCGATCACGTGATTCCAAGTGCCGCTCAATCAGAACCCCCAAACTCGATCACCGGCGAAATCGGATATAAATGATCTCGAAGATTCCATAACTTCTTTCTCATGCGGCCTGGGACCAAACTAGGAGCTGTGTTCTCAAAGGCTGGTATAATTTTCAGGTAATCCAATTTTTTAATTGTGCAGCCCAGGGCAATCCGAGAGTCATATCTATAACCTCGAAGAAGATTTGCCCGAGGACTGCTTCGAAGCGCGCAAGCACCATCTTCATGCTAGCGTGGAGCGAAAAAAGTATCGGGGCGTAGATATTAGTTCTTGATGGAATGTAATTTTGTTGAAATAGAGAGCAGCTCTATTCTTTCCTTATAAATTATGGCAAACTCTGCCATGTAGTTTATTACCTTTAAATTTTTAATTTTTTTTGTTTGTAACCAGCACTACCTTCCTTGTGGGGTTTGCTTTGGAAGAAAATATGTTTTTTTGTGTGGATAATTTAGCTGTTTATTTCTAAATCGAGTGCATAGGATTTGAAGTGGTGCTGCTTTGGCACCTGTCTTACTATTTTTAATTTAATTTTATTTTTTTGAGGAATATGTTTATTTGACTGCTATGATTATCAAAAGGTAAATTAAAGGGGTTGAAAAAGTAAATTTCTCCGCCGGGCTCAGGCCGGGCCTGGGCTTTTTTGCCCCAGGACAGCTTTGTTCAAAGTTTAAATCCGGCTCAGGCCCGTCCGGGCCTGGGCCATTTGGCCTAAAGGCAGCTAGTTGCTGTTTGGCATTGTCTATGTTTGGCGCTGATGTTGTCCAACATCTACGTTGCCCGGAAGATTTTTGAGTTCGGGATATCTCAGATACTCTTTTCAACTAAGGCGGGACATCTCGCTAGTGACATCTCGGGGACAATTGTAAGCCAACCAAGATGTTACTGGCGAGATGTCCCCAAGATGTCAACCTTAGTTGAAAAGGGTGTCTGAGATGTAATTTCTCGGGGACAACTGTAAGCCAACCGAGATGTTACTGGCGAGATGTCCCCAAGATGTCACACCTTAGTTGAAAAGGGTATCTGAGATGTAATTTCTCAGGGACAACTGTAAGCCAGCTGCTGTTGGAGCTGCTGTTGGCCAAAAAGGCAGATGTTGCCCATCTACATTGCTGTTGGAAAAAAATGGCAGATGTTGGTGTTTGGCATCATCTATTTCGGGCGCTGATGTTGGGCTGGCCTATGCCGGGTCCTTGCAAATTTAGGGAGCTTGGCCCGGGCCGAAGCGGGCTCAGAGCCATTTCTTGTTGAAAGAGGCTGCCATATTACTTCCCTGGATAATTCTGTTATTGCAAGTATTGGTGCATTTGTCAAGGGCACTTTTATTATTAAATAACAATTAATATTTCAATATAATTCCTAACACTAGTTGGTGGTGTTAAGGGCACATTTATTATTAAAAAAACACTTAATATTTCAATATATTTCTTAACACTGCTTGCTACTTGCAGGCCATGGTTAAATCTAAACTCTCAATTTTAATAGGAGTGGTGTTTAAGAGCACACCTATTTTGCTTTGTGCATTTTTGTAAATGTGCATTAATACGCAAAATAAATAAAAAATTTGTCATTGCATATAAGAACTATGGACTCCTGATGATTTTTCTCAATAATAAGATTATAATTTATATCTCATTATTCAATTTTTAAGTAAACAAGACTAAATTTAGTTCAAAGTTTTGTTTTAATGACCTACATAAAGTAGAGAATATGAAAATTAGCTTCAATTTTTTTTTTTTGTAAAGAGCATTTATTAATATGAGAATTTAGGCTAGTTTGGGGGGGGTGGGGGGGGGGGGGGGGGGGGGGGGGGGGGGTGTTATTTTCACCGGTCAAGCGGTTACGACCGCATGAACCGGGCCATAATTAAGGTCCGGTTCATGCGGTCGTAACCGCTTGACCGGTGAAAATAAGTCCCCCCAAACTGAGCCTTAGACTATTGGATCATGCCAAATACAGGATCCATTTTCTGCATGGGAAATATTGTTAATAAAATGAAATTTAAATATAGAGAGATCAAAATAGGTGTATCAATGATAAAAAAACAATGATAAAAAAACACAGACTGAAGGATAGGAGCAACTAGCTTTGAAGGAGGAAAAATAAGGAGAGGAATATTGGCGCATGACAATGGGTATCGTGAATAAAGAGTTGCAAAATTTTCTACTTTTCTTCTAGCCGTCGACCGCTTCACCTCGTCCTCGTCATATAATTGCAAAACTCCCTTGAGAGCGTCTTCCTCCTCTCTCTCCTTCATATGATCAAGGCCCTCTTCTCATCTCTTTTATCAGCTCCCATTCTAGTTTCTTCTCCTTAACTATCTTCATTCCTCTTTAGACTTTGGACCATCATAATGTCCCTTGAGTTCTCCAATTGGTTTTGATGCGACAATATAATCCATTTTTGGAGCATCGATCCCTCACAATATCTTTGGCTTGATTATACATTGGAAGCATAGAAGCATGGTTGTGATTGTGTTTTGCCCAAAAAAAAAAAGGCTCGTCAGATCTCTGCTCGCATATTACACCATCATCAAGGGCTATCACGATGAATTAAGCTCCGTTTGGCGCGGCGCACCGGTATGTTTGGACATTAACAGCGCCGTCATAGAACGTATGTTTGTCATGACAACGGTTATGACTGCCACCCAAGAAAAAAAAACTAGTTTTGAGCGTAAAAGTGAATGAAGCCCTCTGCATCTGGTTCCATGGAGTAATGAAGCCCTCTGCATCTGGTCAATCTACTTCAAAGCAGGACTCCAATCTTTTGGGGGGAAGATTGAAATTATGAAAATCCTTGTTCTAAGAAAAATCTCTTTATGAACTCTTCATCTACCATCGCTGGCCAAATTCAGCCCTCCGCATTGCTTCCAATCTTGTCTTCCATGAGCGAAAGAGAGAGATCAAAATAGACGATCCTCTGGCCCGTGAAAAACACCAGTAAGGGCAGAATCACCCACACCATATTGCATCAACTCGCCGATTGATCAACTTCAGTCACTAATTTCCAAGTTAAGCGATCGTAATCTTCGAGCTGTCAACTCATCTTCGAGCTGTCAACTCAAGGGAAAGTGTTAGCGATACATATCTTGATGAATGCCCGGAAGAAATGTATTTTTCCCCCTTTCTGGGCGTGAAATCACACAAATTCTCAAAATAGAGAACGAGGGGCCAGAAGCTAGTTAAGCGACTCAATTATTTATCAAATTTCATAACGATCTTCCACGATCCACAAAATTCGAAGATCTAGTTAAGCACTCCACATCAAAATCTTCAAATCTAAAATTCAAAGACCTATTCGTACAAATAATCCAATTAACAAACACCGCGCTCCAAAAAAACTTCGCCTTACGACTACAAAACAAAGAGGGCTAACATTCTTGATATCCCTAGAAGCATTAAATGGGAAATACATAACATTAAAGATGACTATCCGTCCATTCTATGAGGGGGCAAGCGAAAGATTCATCGCTTACTAGGGGTGCAACCCGAGTCAGTTCCACCCAAAATCAAAAACCGATTCACGTAGGTTCGGCCATTACAGAAGTACTCACAAACTAGCGAATCACATTAAATAATAGTTTAATTGAATCAAATTTAATCGGATGACTCTTAAATTTCATAGGCCTAATTTCAATAATTCGGTTCCGGATCTATTCTCAGGTACCCGAACATAAGAACCGAACCGAACTAACCGGTCATAAATTTTTTTGGATCAGAAACCGAACCGAGACCTATGAGAACTGACCCGAAGAAACACGGTTCGACTGGGTTCCCGGTTCTTCGGATATATTTACACACCCTAGCGCTTACATACCGAAAAGGGGGAGTTCCCTTCATGCATTATGCATAAACTGTTTCTCATAGAGATATAACTTGTTTGATTAGGACTAAAATAATCAATTATATAAATAATATGTATTTTAGAATTATTGATGATATGAGGGACAAGTATTTAATGGAGAGATGTGTCTCAAATGCAAAAAAAAAAAGACAACATAAATATATTTTTAATTATTTTATTAATGAGGATTATGGTCTTCTCACCGCTTTGATGCATTCTCAATACCAAAGCTAACAAAAAAAATGAGGAGAAAAAGTTCATCACTAAAGAAGAAATTATCAACCATAGCCATCCAAGCATTACTTTAAGAAGAAATTATTGAATAAAAATAATCATCAACTTTATTTTCTTAAATAAAATGATCACATTTTAATTGTCAATAAAAAATATTAATGATTTTGTAATGTGAGTAAATGTTCTTCTATTTATGGTTATTTTGCTTATATAGGTTATGGTTATTTTAAAATCATAAAATCTTCAAATCTAAAATTCAAAGACCTATATAACTTGTATAATGGTCGGTTTAGCGCAGCAATCCGCCAACAATGCGTTTGGATCATCGCTTGACCGACCGCGCTTTTCATCCGTTTTCAACTTTTAGAATGCTATTTTCAGATTGTTTCCAATTTATACAAATAATTTTAAGACCGACACGTGACAAATGAAGCCTAGAACTTCAGCATTATAATTTTATATATCAAATAAAATATAATTTTGGCGCCTGTTGTTGTCCTAATCAAGTTTAATAATCAATAATAATAATAATAATAAAATAAAGTGTTTGTTAAATGAACCCAAAAATATTAAAAAAAATGTCAATCAGTTGAACTAATTCTAGATATTAATTATATATACATGACTAAAATATAATGATATCCCTTTGTGGTGTAACCGTGTCTATCATCAAAACAATCTTAGCCCTTCGTTAAATTAAATTAATTTTTTAAAAATCCAACTTCTAGAATCTCCTTCGCATTAATACAATTGCAATCAAAAGTAAGAGAACAGATTATGAAGAATTCGATTTTGGATAGAAACGAACAATAAATATAATACAGAGCTTCAAGTACATCAACAAGCATCAACAGCCATGAAAAATCTATGTTAATGTTCAGCCACGGTTGTTGATTCCATACTAAAAGAAAGATCAATGGAAACACTGACCACTTTATTCCTCCGTCGATCATTAACTGAAGAACACCTGATCTCCTGCTCTCCGGCCTTCAGGATCCGAACAGTTTGCTGTATATTTTTCATTTAATTGAAGTTGAATCCCTTGACCCTGAGAAGATCGCCGTCTCCAACTTCGCTAAGGCGGCTACTCCCAATAGCGGACAAGCAGTTAACTGTGAGGCCCTTCCGGGGAGCACCATTGGAGGTCGACCGGAACAAAGGGGACGGCGAGTGGAGGCTCCTGATTATGAGCCTCCTAACGACGGAAATAAGGTGATCCCCGGCGTCTGTAGCCGGAAGAATCGCTGCTGAGCGGAAGCTTAAGCAGAAACTTGACTGCCTCTTCAGTGCCTCCTCCATCGAGATCAGCCTCGACGATCTGCGGATCTCATCCTCCACCGCTTCGGCGCAGAGGCCGCAGATCCACCGCCCACCAAACCTCGCACGAACCTCCGCCGCGTATGCCGCCGTGCACTCCTCCGTCAGACTGCAGCACTCGCACTCGGCGAATCCGAACTCCTCCTGTTCGTCCGCAGCTTCGCTGCTCATCAGCGTTGCAGACATCGCGGTAATTTAAGCGAAACCCTGGTCGAATTAGCTGAAGATATGATCCGGCGATTTACCTATGTTGCCCTTTTAAAGGAAGCTGAAGCGAGACTATCTTCTCCTTCAATCGATGCCAGCGCTTTCCCCGACGGAGTCTTCCTCCTCCTCTCATGCTTGAGAGGAGGGTTTCCGATCAAGAACATGATCAAGATTTCTCTCTCTATCGCTCTATCTCTCTGTCGGGCTTCGTCGCCGGCGAACTGATAAGCGATTGAGACGAGGGGAGGGGGGGTGTTCTTTAATGCGGGAATGAATGCAGGGATTTTTTGGCGGGGTCCACACGATAAGCTTAGCTGGCAACACGTCAACTGATGCGGTTGCGTTGGACGCCACTGTAGAGACCTGCCATTCAAACCTCCTATTCGAATTTAAATGAGATCGTTAGTGCGGACGCTCTGCACGAAGTTTTGTATGCGAGATTTTTGTTTCGCTGCGTGGAAAAATGGCATCCGTGTGATGAGAATTGGACGGCGAATATGATTCGATTTTCGTAGGCGATGATAGGTTGGAGGCTGAGTTTGGTGCGGGCAGCTTGCTCTTTTGCTATGCCTGTAAAATTATTTAGGGGGTTTGACATTTAGCATCTTAATTAATTCGTTTTTTTCACTTTACACCGACCAAAAGCATAAATTTGACATTTTGCACCCCTTCTATTTATCTTGCATTTTTTTATTCTTTTTTATTACAATTTGAAGGGTATTTTGGTCAGACAAATATTGAAATTAGGATTCATGGTGAATCCTCATTTTTACCACAAGCAGACCTCAATTTACCGCAAGCAGTAGAGCCTAACGCGAGTCCTCCTCGAATGAAGGAGATCTGTTTGTCGAACAAAAACCAGCAAACACGTCTTCAAGATCAATCGGAGCGGCCCCAGAGGCGAAGAAATGCAGCGGTAGAAGATGATGGCTGACATCCACGGCGTCGATATCGAACTCTAAGAGCGAAGAGAGACATGTTTGCTGGCCAAATTGCGCTGGAATCTCCGTTCATCATCACCGTCGTTGAAGATTCCAGTCGTTTGTGAATATGCTCAAACATTGACAACTAAATTACTCTTGCTCCTGGTCTGTGAATATCAATTGTGTAAATAAGGCGGAGTTTTTGGATCCGCAACTCGGATAGTGTCCGTGTGAATCGCGCATGGTCGCACATGGCCAGACACCACATTCACGACCGTCACCGCTATGCCAAACAGACCCTAAGAATTTCACTTAATATCTCCTCTGGGGATTTCATTGCTTATAATGTGCATATATATACCAAGCAAATGATAGACCCCAAAATCCCTCCACCCAGCCAAAAACTTGCTTCTCTTGCAATGGAAGTGATGTGAACATTAAAAACACATGAAAATTTACCCCAACTTAAACCCCAAATTTTCTTACGGGCAGACCACATTCACATCGGAAGGGCAGTAAGGGCAACAAAACAAGGTGTGCAATTAGTCGATCAAATTTCGCTCGCAAAGGCTTATGTAGTGATCGCCAAAAGAAAGTAACAACCTCTAGTTCACCGGCGATCTAAGCATTCAAATACAGAAATCCGCTGCAATCCATCGATCTCCAATGTCGATTGAAGAGTCACATGCCGCCGTTGTCGGACCCGCCATCATGCTGGTGAAAATTAAAAGCCAGGTTAGTTCCCTTGGAAGAGAAATCAAAAGCAGAAGCTGAAAAGAGTTCGAAGTTCACACCTTAGATTCTACTTACCGGAGCTCTTCCCCGATCTTTAAAAGATTGTTCCTCTATGACAGCGTCGTCCAAAAAGATCTTTTGGAGTTGTTTTCGACTATGTCGTATGTTCCATTTTGATTGAAATGTTTTTTGGTTTGCTAATAACAAAATGATTTGCACTTATAGTTTTTGGATCTATACTTAAAATAATTATGCAAATATATGAAACCGGTCTATAACACATAACAATAACCTCTTTAGACCAAATAAACCGGATTTAAGAAAAAAACTAAAAGCTTAAACCACATATTTATATAACAGAATGTAAAGTATTCCTGGCAAAAAAACTCTTTTAACTTACCAGGCAGTAAAGAGAAGAGGTTACTGCTACTTGCGATACTAAATATAATAAACATAATCTTTGTTCTACATGTTGATAATGAAAATAATGACTTATTTTCTCTTTTTTCCTCCGCCTTCTTTCCGCTTCTTTCCGAACGACTTCTTCCCCCTCGGAGCCTTGCTGTTGAAACGGGAAATTCTGGTAGCCTTCTGCTGCCTGCTCTTCCGCACTTGCTCGGGATCTCTAAGCTCGGACTTCACATTGGCGTTAGGCAGCGAGCGTCGATTCCTTCCCCCTCCAACATTTCTTTGATTTCCTCTCCCTTGATGGTTCCCTGCACGCGCAATAATTTCAATAATGTAGGGCGGTTGTGAACATAGTAGCGAAAAATGTCAAGTTGATGCGATGCGGCCGGGAACGCCCCGACCCTAAAAATGGAGTTTGAGCCATAATTGCTGCCCGATAAGTTCCAAAAGTTACCACCGCCATTGCTCAGAAGACAGTACTACCAAACAAAGCCGCCAACAATTTGGTCGATGGTATTGCCTTTGATTTCTCAAATGTAGGTCACGAGTTCGAATTCTTCAGGGAAAAAAAACTCGTACAAAAAGGCGAAGAACAATGCGGTAGAAGATTAAGCTCTCTTTGAATTTAGACTCACTTGAATGGCCAGCATCATTTCCTGAAGCATCATCAGTTCCTGCCCCGCCGAGAGAAATCCTCTGGTGTGACCTTGCTTTCCATTTTTTGTATATCCCTGAATTTTCAGCCTTCACTTTTGCGCCACTCTCCGTCTTGATCTATGCATCAAAGTTGGTTTGATGGGTTATATTTACTTTCTATGTGAATTGAAAGATAGCGAAAGAAGATCAGGAAGGAATTATAATTAAGCAAACTTCAGCATAACGCCTTGGTGAATAATAAACGGGATAAACAAAACAAACTGAAAGGAGCGAATTTACAAAAGAAATAATGTTTTCTAACTTCTTATAAATAATGGGCAGCCCGGTGCACAAAGCACCCCGCGCAGCTAGGGTCCCACCACAAGAGTGAAATGTAGGCAAACCTCACCCTGCATTTTTGCAAATATAATACAGGTTGTTTTTAGGACTTGGGGGGTCACTGAGCTGTAGGAGTAGATATACTCTAAGTTTTAGGGCTGCTGGCCTGAGGTAAGGTTTTAGAGAAAACCTGAGAGATTCTTAGGGATCTGCGCCGTAAGCTCATTGAACTGAGTTGGAGGAGTTTGGTTTTTCTAACACTCTGTTAGAGAGGTGTAGATGGAAAGTGGATGTACTCAGACCTTGGGGAACCACTATAAATCATTGTGTGTTTTCTGTGTGTTTGCTTCTACTTAAGTACAATCATCTAAATAACTAATTAATAAAAGAAGAGACCAAGAAACCTATTCACCCCCCTAGGTGAGTTAAACTACTACCAAAATAAACTATCAAGTGGTATTAGAGGTGGATTGGTCAAAAAAGACTTAACAGTCTGACCAGATCCTACTAGGAGTAGTCTACTACTGCTTCATGGCTGCTTCATGGCTGCTTCTAGGACTCGAACCCGTGACCTCAACATCACACAGCAACAGCTCAACCGGTGCGCAAAGGCTCCCCTTCACTGTTTTCTAACTTCTTATTCTGCTTGCAAATATAATACAGGTTGTTTTTAGAAGGAAAGATAGGAAGTATTATCCTCGCACAACCCGCCTTCCTATGGCTGCCCCCCCTAGCCCTCTCCTCAGCCCTAAACCAGTCCACATACTTCCCCTGCAGCACTCCTCCTTCCAACTCCTTAGTATTTAGCTGAAGAAAAAGTTTGATTGTATTTTTTTAAGTATAAAATTAATTAAATAATGCAAAATTTACGTACTTAATACTTTTGAAAACATAAATAATCCAAATTACATTTTATTATATTATACTCAAGATAAATACTTAGTTACCGCAAGAAATTTCTTACATAATATTAACAATTTAATCAAAATTCTACATAATCTTATATCTCTTAACTATTTCATACCTTACCAAGCACCATGTAAAAATTATCATAATTAATGATTGATAAAATCTTAATAATGTAATAAGTCTTAAATTAGACTAACAGAATAATCAATCGCCCATTGTATGAGAATAAGCTATTACAATTATCCTAATTTATTTTAACTAATTTAAATTAATTAAAACTAGCAAAGACAGGAGTTTGAAGTTTTTAAGGAGAGAAGAGGGGAAGTGATTGAAGGGTAGATTGACAACGAAGGATGCACTAAGATGCGACTCAAAGTGAAATGCGGTGCACTTACTGACAAGCCTTAATGTGAGTGCAAATGCAATAATCAACCTGATTCAATTAGCAATGAGTAATTTAATTAATATAAAACTTAACAGATGCACAATTGTTCACCGTAAATTTTAATTGGAAAAGAGCATCCTCAAACGATTGAGGCCAAGTATTTAAGCACAAGCCGAATAAGTCCTGCAAATCAATTGATTTCACAAAAACAAAAGCATATAATTTTGCATCCAATAAAATATAGTCCCAGCACAATAGTAGAAAACAAAAATATCAACCTATGACTTAAATGTGCATGTGGTAATGGAATGCAGTACTGTAAGAGTTTGTGGACTGTTGGCCCCTCCTAAAAGCAGGTGCTGTAGGATCATAACCAAGGAAGGGTCCAGATGTAGATAACTGGGCTGCTACAGGTATGTTTGGCGACAGGAAAAGGGGATTAGGTTTGGAAAGGTAGGCTGGCGTCGGGTAAAGGCGAAGGGCTGATCGGCATTAGATGGAGTGAGGGCGGCTGGCCGACGTTTGGTTGGGACGGGAAAGAAGTGGAACCACGTCGTATTTGGTAGGAAGGTGTGGCAGGAATCGGCGTGGGAGGGCTTGCGGTGTGCGGGGAAGGAACAGGAGGCGGCTTGAGATGCAGGTGACGGGCTTGCAGTCTGCGAGGAAGAAGGAATAGGCGGCAGCTTGCGATGCAGGAGGTAGCGGGACTTGCGGGAGTCGACGATGGGTGCGAGTAGGAGATTGACTAGAGTGAGAGCTGGAGAAGACGGCGCCTTGGAGTCCACCAAGGAGAGTACCTCCCGGTGTTGCACATAGAGAAGGGAGACTGACGGTTCAAAAAAGAATCAAAACCACAATCCCTCCAAACCGATGTTTGCGTGTATATATAATACAAACTGAATGAAATTGCATTAATCGAAGAAGAACACGGATACAATCCGGATCGAAGTCCGGCCAAGATCAAGAAGGCTGGTTCCTCCAATGATCCCTCTCTCAAAAAGAGAGCCTAAATTCCTAATGATCCAAAAGATGAAAATAACACTCCCATACCTCCTTATATAGGGGGGAGGGGGCTCACATCAAACCAAAACTATTTAAAGGAAAACAGTAATGATAAATGGGATGGCGCGTGCGCGTAACAATACATCCTGTCAGAAAAGCGACCTTGTCCCCAAGGTCGGAGCGCCGCCCGCCGGTCAGTAGTGGGATGCCGTCGAGGTGCCCGGGGCGTCGTGCGGTTGTCCGTCCGCGATCAGCAGGGCGTCGAAGTCGGCGGCGGAGAGCGCGGCCACGTCGTCGCCGATGAGGACACGACACTCCTTCACGGAGCACTCATGACCAGGAGAGTAGGGGTGCTTGCAGCGGAAGCACAGGCCCTTGCTGCGTAAGTCGTTGTACTCCTGGTTGGAGAGGCGGTGGGTAGGGACAGGCCGGTTGTTGCGAGGACCCGTCATTGGTGGCCGAGGCAGAGGAGGTGGCGGAGGTGTAGGTTTCGGATGGGTCGAGAAATATGTGTAGGGGGGATGCCGAGAGGGGGCTGATGAAGAAGGAATGTCGCCGGACGTCGCGAGAAATTCTGCCTCGACCAGGGGGGCGAGGTCAATGGCGTGGTGAACCGTTAATAGTTGGAGAGTGCGGAGACGGGAGCGGAAGTGGGGTTGCAAGCCATTCATGAAGAACCCCAAGTAATGGTCTGGGGGAAGACCGGGGACATGGGTGACTAATTCCACGAAGGCATCAATGTATGAGTCAATGGAGCCAGTGTGACGGACCCCGCAAAGTCGCTCGATCATGGGGTCGGAGTAGCGGGCATCATACCGCTGAATGAGGGCCTCAGAGAGAGCTGGCCAAGTGAGGTCGGGGGAGGTCTGCCGGAGCCAACGGACCCAATGGAGGGCCGACCCTTCCATGTCGATGATTGCGGTGGAGACCCGTTGTGTCGGCGCGGTCTGGTGAATGTCGAAGAACTGCTCGGCGCGGGCAATCCATCCGAGGGGGTCAGACCCGTTGAAGGTGGGCATGTCAGGTCCACGGTACGGTGGAGTAGGCACTTCCATCGCTGCGGAAACATCGGGAAGCACGGTGCTGGGGGATCCCACAACAGAGGTGGTAGAGGGGCCGGAGTGCTGGGTGGGCTGCAATTTCTGGAGCATGGCCAGAATCGAGGTGAACTGCTCGTTCTTTGCCTCGAGACGAGAGTTGATGGTGGCGAGGGAGTGTTCGAGGGCTTCGACGCGGGCTTCCATCCGACTCTTTGGCATATGAGGACGATTGTGCCGAGTGGGAGATTGGCCCGGGGCAGATCTGGCCCGCAGGGGGCCGGGGCGGCGATGGGGAGTGCTGGCGGAAGGCGGAGTACGCACGGACCGGACGAACGATCTGGACGCACTGGCGTCGTCGAGCGGCTGGAACGGCTGGAACAATCGTCGTCGAGCAGGCTGGAACGATCGTCGTCGAGCAGGCTGGAACGATCGTCGACGCCGAGCAGGCTGAAACGAGCGTCGTCGTCGAGGAGGCTGGAACGATCGTCGTCGAGGAGGCTGGAACGATCGTCGTCGAGGAGGCTGGAACGATCGTCGTCGAGCATGCTGGAGATCGGGACGGACTGGCGTCGTCGAGTGGCTGGAACGGCTGGACGAACGATCGGCTGAATGATCTGGACGAACGATCGTCGAACGGCTTGAGATCGGGACGCCGAACTGGAACCAACGGCTGAACGAACTCCGGCGGCTAGGTCAGCGGGCGGAGCGGCAGGTCGGACCAAATAATACAAACTGAATGAAATTGCATTAATCGAAGAAGAACACGGATACAATCCGGATCGAAGTCCGGCCAAGATCAAGAAGGTTGGTTCCTCCAATGAACCCTCTCTCAAAAAGAGAGCCTAAATTCCTAATGATCCAAAAGATGAAAATAACTCTCCCATACCTCCTCCTTATATAGGGGGGAGGGGGCTCACATCAAACCAAAACTATTTAAAGGAAAACAGTAATGATAAATGGGATGGCGCGTGCGCGTAACAATATATATACTAATAATTAAGATAGGGCACCCAGATCGGACGGCTCATAATGTATGAACCAATCGGGTGTCAAATACAACTCAAAATAGAAAAGTAAAAACATAAAAATGACTCGGAACGACCATCCAGACGTATTTGTGGACTCGGATCATCCGAACGGGTAACGGATCACCGACACATGTGGGAATGTTGAACCCGGAAACCACGGTTCAAGAGGAGTTCGGACCTATGGGGGTAGCTTGCACTTACTTCTCCCGAGTTAGAACACTAGGTCATGCACTCGGAGTTAAGAACCTCACTCACAAAGGTGGATGACTAAGAACAAACATCGTGAGCTGCAAGGAGGAGGTCCCGTCACAAACTCGGAAGATCAAAGAGAGCTTCTCCTCCCAAGCCAATGCTGAGTCGGGCACCTTGGAGAGCACTTGAGAGCACCAGACTGTCAGCCTGGAAACCACGGCAAACAGAATGTTGGAGCTCTTGCCAACCAGAAACATCCTAAGGAGAGAGGAAGCCAAAGAGTCCTCCTGGAACCTTCGTCTCTCTCTCTCCCAACTTAGCCAACTTCGTCACAAATGCGCGGTTGGTGGCCTCGCACTCGATCTCCCGCCATGCTCAGTCGATCAGCTCCTCGAAGAACAGAGGGGGGTCCCGGGCAAGCTCCATCCTAAATAACCCCTGCTGCAGCCCGAGAGTGAAGGCCAGCTGCAAGGTGTGCCCAGGCACCTCATGAACTAGGAGTATCTCTTCCTGGAAGCGATCCACGTAGCTCTCCAACGATTCTTCAACTCCTTGTTTGATCAGGAAAAGGGCTTCCGCCCCATTCTTCCTCTTCTTGGACGTGGAGAAACGCAGCAGGAAACTCCGTCGAAGATCTTCGAAGTTGTAGATGGTCCCTGAGGGAAGCTGGTGGAACCAGTCCCTCGTCTTCCCTTTGAATGAAATGGCGAACAACCTACACTTGAAGGCGTTCGTCACTTGCCTGATGGAGACCGTGTCCTCGAACCACTGGAGATGCTGGACGGGATCATCCTTTCCTGTGTAGTAGGACAAGACAGGCTCCTTGAACCCCTCCGGTACAGGGGCCGAAAGGACCAATTCACAGAAAGGGCTCCCTAACCCTGCCTGGCGAGTTGGAGGGATTCGCACAGTCTCCTCGCCAGGGTAGCGAGTATCCGGCGGGCTGGGGAACAGTACTTGCCTACGGAGGGCCCGCTCATCCTCTTCCACCGCTACTTCCTTCCCTGCTCGCCTGCCTGGCGCCTCATCGCCCAAGGCTTGCGAGGCGAGTACCAGGACCACATGGGTTGAGCACTCGCCCGGCGGTGTGAGGGCGAGGCGCGGGGTCTCCAGGATCGACTTCCTGAATTCGTCGAAATCGCTCTTCTTGACGTACTCGCCATAGGGGGAGAGCCACCTGGGTCAGCCAATTGCCCTTCGCTTCCGGCCATGGGGCTCACTGAGAATTTTTCAAACAAGCTACGGTCTACGCTCACCGCATCAAAAATTAGGGTTTTTAAAAATAAGAATTTTTAATTGCAACTGATTTTAATCTTAAAAAAATAGGCCGAGCGGGACCAAATCTAATTTAGCGCGTGAATCGTCTTAACGTCCGAACTTCGAGATAGCCGTTAATTATTATTCGAGAATAACTCTTTGATAGTTTTATGAGTTGAATCGTTGCGAGATTCGTACATCCACAAGACAAAACACAAACAATAACTTATTAATAACAATAATAAAGCAGTGTGAATGTAAAGGCAAGCTAATAATTATTTAGCGGAGTGCATAAATCTACTAATAATTTTCAAGCAAGGATACGACAAAGGATACAACAAAGGTAGTGGTTCATTCCAGATCCTTCACGCAAAGAGGAAATAGGTCTCCAGTGGCAGCGGATTGATCGTCTTGGACGAATGACCGGAGTGGGAGGTGAGGTCGACGACACAAGTTGTAAATCAGGTCGTCGGAATAGGGCTTCGAGGTCGACGACGACCTGACGATCGAGATTTGGTCGGGTCTGAAGGCGACGGTGGAAGCTTCGGCGGGAATAGGCGACGGATGCGGACGGCCACGGAGGTCGGCGACGCATGGAGGCTTGGAAGGAGTTCCTCGACCTGACGCAGGCGGCGACTGCTTCTGGCAGCGGTAGGAGTTGGCGGAAAGTAATCGACAACGGTGGAAAAACAAAACAATGTTTCTCTGCTCTATCTGATTCTCCCCCTGTCTTCTTCACCGTGGACTTTATATAGGTTATAGAGTAGTGTGACTGAAATACTTTCACGGCGGCCTTTGCCAAAATGGTTTTCTTTCCAAATGGTATTTCCAAAAGCATTTCCTGATTTTGACATTATTTCCAAAAGGGCATGTCACTGTCCTTTGAAAAAAAATTCACTGGTTTTGACATTGCTTCCAAACATATGTTTTCTTATTCTTTCCCAATCTTCTAAATATCAATATTCTAACTTTGAATTTTGAAATATAAATTTATACATCCGTAAATAATTTAGGTTTGTCTTTACCGTCCTAACTACTAAAATTATCGGACCTTTTATTCAGGGTCTCATCGGATGGTCAAACCAATGAGCCGAATCTAAATAAACACGGGTGCGCAGGAAGAGAAAATACAGGACATGAAATAAACAATGCATAATGAAATATCTAAAATATATGAAGGTGTCATGCGACGGAGGATGCATCACTAGCAGATCACCGCCTCATGTGGGAATACACGTACGTGGGTCGGCAGCCTCCGTCAACTCTCCCCGTCTTGAAAGTACTCATCACCAGTGAGTGAAGATAATTGTATTCTCAGTGTAGCCTAGGGGCGAGTCGCTCGAGCTCCTCTGAGGAAATCCAAGTGTCATCTGAGAACGGGCGGCCACTCCAACGGACAAGATATCACATTGTATCTCACCCGCTACGATTGTGAAGTCATGTGCAACAATCTGAAGTATGTCTCTGAGAGTCACTGGTAGCTCTGAGTGTTTACCCAGAAATCGGCGATCCTGTCCAGGGAGGTTTTTTCTGCCTTTCTCATGCAGGTCACGCGGTTAAGAAGATTCAACCCGCCCGGATAGGTCGGGCGGCCTCTTTCTCAAACCGCCCATAAGGGGCAGCCTTCGTCAAACCGCCCGGCTTGGGGGCGGTCTTCCTCAAACCGCCCGAAAGGGGCGACCTTCGTCAAACCGCCCGGCTTGGGGGCGGTCTTCCTCAAACTGCCCGTAAGGGGCGGCCTTCGTCAAACCGCCCGGCTTGGGGGCAGTCTTCCTCAAACTGCCCATAAGGGGCGGCCTTCGTCAAACCGCCCGGCTTGGGGACGGTCTTCCTCAAACCGCCCGTAAGGGGCGTCCTTCGTCAAACCGCCCAGCTTGGGGGCGGTCTTCCTCAAACCTCCTGTAAGGGGAGGCCTTCGTCAAACCGCCCGGCTTGGGGGAGGTCTTCCTCAAACCGCCCGTAAGGGGCGGCCTTCGTCAAACCGCCCGGCTTGGGGGCGGTCTTCCTCAAACCGCCCGTAAGGGGCGGCCTTCGTCAAACCGCCCGGTTTGATGGGCGGTTTAGGACTGTTCTGGAAGTTTCCTCCCCGGAACTATAAATAGGCCCCCAACCCTCTTCAGAATGGGGGAGCCAGTATGGGGACCATACCGGCGGTTAGAAACAGTCAGACCGCGCCTAGCAGCGGCCTGTCCGGCAACCTCCTAGTGACTAGCCCGGGCGGCCTCAACGGACAGACCGGGCGGTTAAACTTGGGCGACTAGTCGGGTGGCCTGAGGCGTCTAGCCGCGCGACCTCCTAGGGAGCACAGTCCGGGTGGCCTGACGGGTCAGGCTTGCGCGGCCTGACAGTGGTCCTGAGCGGGCTGGAAATCCAAGTGGCTTCGGCGGCTTCCTTTTCTTATTTGCCTTTCTCATGTAGTTCTATTTTTATGTACCTACAACAGCAAATTGTAATACCGGATTATTAATAAAGGGAAAGCTCGCCGCAGGAGTGGCATTTGCCGCGGCGGGCGAAGTCTGGCCTCGCCGCAAGCTAGCGGCCCTCTCTTCTCCTCTCTCTCTCTCATCTCTTCACTCGCGACTCAAGTAACCAGCTGCTCGACAGTTAACCCCTCTCATCTCACAAAGCTAGAGCATCGTGGGTGTGGTACAATTTTGGCATCAACAGAAACACGCTACCTTCAGATGTTGAGTGGTTGATGAACAACGGTTGCGATGAAGATGTGGGATTTTGCCGAGAATGACACTTAATCTTAAAACAGCTATAACTTTTGATCCACTTGTCCGTTTTCAGCCTATAATAGCTTTTCGGAACCGGCTCGGAACCATCTATCCATTGGCGAACGGTTTACCAGTTCGAGTTCGTTTTGCACTCTCAGATTGCTCAAATTTGACTTCGTTTGGAAGTTATTGCAGCTTTTCTCTTTCGACAATTCCTGTTTTCATGGATCATCCGTCAAAAGGCCTCGAGCATCCTTCCAATCATCCTGAAGTTCCTGTCCAAAGAAGCGACATCAACTCCCTATTAGCAGAGATCGTTCGCCTCAAAAGACAATCGAATTCTCAACTTAATGCTGCAACAAATACTAATAACAAGCCTTCTAGCAGTCATATAGAACATTTGCTGCAACCTGAAGCGGAAGAACTCTCTATCCCTCACCAAGAAGAGCAAGAGTCTTTCCCATTATCATACAAAATTCGTTGGGAAGTAGTCCCCAGTGATTTTAAAGAGCCTCATCTACCAGTCTATTCTGGAATAAGTGATCCGGTTTTTCATCTACAAGCCTTTGAGGCGGCTACTTCACTAAGACCTCTATCAAATGGTATCAAGTGCAAACTTCTCATCATGACTTTTGACGATCAAGTTTTGGATTGATTCTATCATTTACCACCTCAATCGATCAATTGCTTTGGGGATCTTCGAAGAGAATTTCACTTAAGGTTCAGTACTTTAAGGAAGCGTAAGAGAGGTCTACCAGCTCTTTTTCAGATCAAGCAAAAGGATAACGAATCTACCGCTCACTTCTTCGATCGTTTTCAAAAAGAGATCCTTGATGTCGTTAATGTTGATCAAAATTTCTATAAATATGCCTTAATCAATGGCCTCCAAGAAGGTCCTCTTAAGTTCGAAGTCACCATGAAAGAGCCAGAATCCTATGCTCAAATTATTGAAATAGCAAATCAGTTCATTAAAGGTGAGGTTGCGAACCCCGGTTATTTTGCTTCTTTAATTCAGAGGCCTCAACAACAACAGGAGTTCTTATATCCCCAACAGAAGGATCATTCTCCTCATGATTATCTTCCTCCTAATTATGATGGCTACTTCTTAGAATATGAATAAGGTCCCAACTTATCATCTCAGCATGAAATATGTTATGATCATGGGCGTCTATCTGCTTCTCAAAGTATCCTACAGCTAAATCAATCAGAATCATATCTTATCAACCCAGATATATCAACTCAGGCTTATGATTGCAAGCCATGTGAACCTCCTCGCCCATACAAGCAGGGTAAGTTCCGAGGAAGGCATACAAGTTTAATTATCTCTATGGAAGAGGTTCTTCAGATTATTCAGCGTAAACCTGGTTTTACGAGACCTTCTCTCCTGCGACCAGATCATAAGAGCTGTCATAAATACTTGTTTTGTCAATACCACATATGTGTGGGTCATGATACAGAAAGGTGTCGAGCTCTACATAAGCTTGTAGAGAAATTGCTAAAAGAAGGCAAACTGCGAGAATATGTTGCTTAAAAATATTATTGCAAAATCTTTCCTAGCGATATTGGGTATTCACTCAATGCTAGATCTACTTTCATTGGCGGAAAGGTTTGTCTTAAAGCTCGTCTTAAAGCTCTTTCAGTTATGTTTGCACTAACTTTTTCCTTCAAATGCGTACATGGTCAAACATGGCTTGTAAATGTTGTAGCAATCAAACCCACCTTTTGGTGGTTACCCAAGTTTCCATAAGGCAATCGAACCCATCTTTCGATGGTCGCCCCAATCTTTAAAGGCAATCGAACCCATCTTTCGATGGTCGCCCCAATTTTTCTAAGGCAATCGAACCCATCTTTCGATGGTCGCCCCAATCTTTCTAAAGCAATAAAACACATCTTTCGATGGTCGCCCCAATCTTTCTAAGGCAATAAAACCCATCTTCTCGATGGTCGCCCAAGCCTTTTTAAGACAATCGAACCCACCTTTTGGTGGTCACCCCAATGCGGTTTTGAGATTTATATCCACATTGTACTGGTTTTTCTGATTGAGCATTGAAATTTCCTTTGCATCTGATGCAGATACTGTGCTAGCTTTTTGCTTACAAATGAGATGTTATTTCTCATATCCCTCTAAATGCATGGATGAGATGAATATCACCATATTATGTCGAGACACTCAAAACATCTCTTCTATGAATGTTTATATAAACACATATTTTTTATATATATCTTCTACAAAAATGAACAGGTCTTCGCGAGTCCTCTTCAGGTACTCGCGTTAAAAATTCAGTTTATACCTGCTTTAAGTTCTCTTTGCGGAGATTGGCAGGTTATCGCGAGTTCTCTTCAGGTACTCGCGTTAAAAATTCTTTTTATACCTGCTATAAGTTCTCTTTTGCGGAGATTGGCAGGTGATCACGAGTTCTCTTCAGGTACTCGCGTTATAAATTTCTTTTTATACCTGTTTTAAGTTCTCTTTTGCGGAGATTGGCAGGTGATCGCGAGTTCTCTTCAGGTACTCGCGTTAAAAATTCTTTTTATACCTGCTTTAAGTTCTCTTTTGCGGAGATTGGCAGGTGATCGCGAGTTCTCTTCAGGCACTCGCGTTAAAAATTCTTTTTATACCTGCTATAAGTTCTCTTTTGCAGAGATCAGCAGGTGTTCTCGAGTTCTCCTTTATAGGTACTCGCGTTATATATTTATTTTACCTGTCTTTGAGTTCTCTTTTGCAGAGATCGACAGGTGTTCGCGAGTTCTCTTCAGGTACTCGCATTATGAAATTTCTTTAATACCTGCTCTGAGTTCCCTTTTGCGGAGATCAGCAAGTAATCGCAAGTTCTCTTCAGGTACTCGCGTTATAAATTCTTTAATATCTGCTTTGAGTTCTCTTTTGTAGAGATTGGTGGGTGTTCGCGAGTTCTTTTCAGGTACTCGCGTTATGAAATTTCTTTTATACCTGCTCTGAGTTCTCTTTTGTAGAGATCAGCAGGTGATCGCGAGTTCTCTACAGGTACACGCATTGTAAAAATTCTTTAATACCTGCTTTGAGTTCTCTTTTGTAGAGATTGACGGGTGTTCGCGAGTTCTTTTCAGGTACTCGCGTTATGAAATTTCTTTTATACTTGCTCTGAGTTCTCTTTTGTAGAGATCAGCAGGTGATCGTGAGTTCTCTACAGGTACACGCATTGTAAAAATTCTTTAATACCTGCTTTGAGTTCTCTTTTGTAGAGATTGGCGGGTGTTCGCGAGTTCTTTTCAGGTACTCGCGTTATGAAATTTCTTTTATACCTGCTCTGAGTTCTCTTTTGTAGAGATCAGCAGGTGATCGCGAGTTCTCTACAGGTACACGCATTGTAAAAATTCTTTTATGTCTGCTTTGAGTTCTCTTTTGCAGAGATCAACAGGTGATCACGAGTTCTCTTCAGGTACTCGCATTGTAAAATTCTTTTTATACCTGCTTTTGAGTTCTCTTTTGTAAAGATTAGCAGGTGTTCGCGAGTTCTTCTCAGGTACTCACTCTCTATGTTTTCTCTTTTACACGTCTTAATTTCTCTTTTACAGAAATTAGCAGGTATTAGTGAGTTCTCTTCAAGTACTCGCGTGTTCCTATCTTTTTCTGCCTGCTCTATCCCTCAAACCCTAGAAGATCCTCTGCTCTTCCCATTCCCCTTTGGGCAGATCAGTACTCATGATCCCTCAACCGTCCATCTCAACCCCCTCCTGATCAAGCCGCCACCTTTCCAAGCAAAAGATCAAATCAACTGCGCCGCTGCATCTCATCAGCATCATCATCAGGAGGAATCTCCATGCGGCCTTCATCAAAACCCTAATAACCTTTTCTGCTACGACGACACGGTTCACCGCCATCTGGGGCTGGCGACCCATGACATGCCATTGGTGGGATATTCCAGCTCTGTGATTCAATCCGGACCGCTGGTTCCTTGAGGTCCTCCATAATATTATTTAAAAGAAGAGCTGGCTAGCTAGCAGCAAAGTCTGTACAAATGTAGAAGTTTTGGTGTAGTGGGATATGAAAGCTCTCTGCAGTTTGGTAGTTTCGGGAGGAATTAGAGAAGCTGGGTTTCGGGCAACAGTACTGCGTACTAGCTGTGTTCAGCATATTTATTCTATATTTGTTATATTAATAAACTTTTGCCTTGCAGAGATTAGCATCTATTGGCAAGTCCTGTTCAGGTATCTGCAAGGTTCTTTTCCTTTTTATACTTGTTTAAATTCATTCTCCTTCGCAGAAGAAAAAGTAAGTATTCGCAAGTTCTTTTTTTGGAGATGCATCAGGTACTTGCTCCCTCTCTTTCTCTTTTCTTTTTCTAACAATTTATGAGAGGCGGATCACGATTTTCGTGGATAAGTTCTACTTTTTCGAATTTTCCTATGAAACTTGAAAAAGTGCGGGGATTATGTTTACCCAGAAATTGGCGATCCTGCCCAGGGAGGTTTTTTCTGCCTTTCTCATGCAGGTCACGCGGTTAAGAAAATTCAACCCGCCCGGATAGGCCGGGCGGCCTCTTCCTCAAACCGCCCATAAGGGGCGGTCTTCGTCAAACCGCCCGGCTTGGGGGCGGTCTTCCTCAAACAGCCTATAAGGGGCGGCCTTCGTCAAACCGCCCGGCTTGGGGGCGGTCTTCCTCAAACCGCCCGTAAGGGGCGGCCTTCGTCAAACCGCCCGGCTTGGGGCGGTCTTCCTCAAACCGCCTGTAAGGAGCGGCCTTCGTCAAACCGCCCGGCTTGGGGACGGTCTTCCTCAAACCGCCCGTAAGGGGCGGCCTTCGTCAAACCGCCCAGCTTGGGGGCGGTCTTCCTCAAACCGCCCGTAAGGGGCGGCCTTCGTCAAACCGCCCGGCTTTGGAGCGGTCTTCCTCAAACCGCCCGTAAGGGGCGGCCTTCGTCAAACCGCCCGGTTTGATGGGCGGTTTAGGACTGTTCTGGAAGTTTCCTCCCCGGGACTATAAATAGGCCCCCAACCCTCTTCAGAATGGGGGAGCCAGTAGGGGGACCAATCCGGCGGTTAGAAACAGTCAGACCGCGCCTAGCAGCGGCCTGTCCGGCGACCTCCTAGTGACTAGCCCGGGCGGCCTCAGCGGACAGACCGGGCGGTTAAACTTGGGCGACTAGTGGGTGGCCTGAGGCGTCTAGCCGCGCGACCTCCTAGGGAGCACAGTCCGGGTGGCCTGAGGAGTTAGGCTTGCGTGGCCTGACAGTGGTCCTGAGCGGGCTGTAAATCCAAGTGGCTTCGGCGGCTTCCTTTTCTTATTTGCCTTTCTCTTGTGTTGTTCTATTTTCATGTACCTACAACAGCAAGTTGTAATACCGGATTATTAATCAAGGGAAAGCTCGCCGCAGGAGTGGCATTTGCCGCGGCGGGCGAAGTCTGGCCTCGCCGCAAGCTAGCGGCCCTCTTTTCTCCTCTCTCTTTCTCTCATCTCTTCACTCGCGACTCAAATAACCAGCTGCTCGACAGTTAACCCCTCTCATCTCACAAAGCTAGAGCATCGTGGGTGTGGTACAATTTTGGCATCAACACTGAGTAAGATGTATCTCCGTCTGAAAAATGAATTGGTGAAACCATCGGTGGTGCGAGGTGAACCACATAGTTGGACTCGTGAGGCTGAGGTTGGGGCTGGGGTGGAGTGGATGGAAGTGAAGGGTGTTGTGGCTCGGGCACGGGAGTGGATAAGGGATCTACATACATGCGCTCCTCATAGTAAGGCGTCATGTGACATTGAATACTCGATTTATCCCCATATTTTGAGGGATGTCAACTTCATATGCATTAGTTCTGATCTGTCGTATGACAGTATAGGGACCCATTCGACGAGCGTTTAATTTTGTTGGTGTTCCTTGTGGTAACCTCTCAGATCGTAAGTGAATCATCATCTGCTCTCCAATTTCAAAATTCTGATCCCTCGTGTGCATATCTGCTTGGGATTTATAATAATAATTACTCGTTGTAATTTTCTTTCGAACTGACTCATGAAGTGCATGCAAATACTGAATGAAAGACTCTGTAAACTCACTGGCTCGGTCTTCTAAAGAGACTTGGATTAGGTCAATGGGGTTCTTAGGTTCATAAACTAACATGATATGAAATAGACTGAGACTCGTGGTTCTATTAACTGAACTATTATATGTAAACTCAGTTGTGGGTAAGATGGAATCTCAAGTAGACGGACTATCCCCAACTAAACATCGTAGAAGGGTTCCTAGACTACAGTTGACGACCTTAGTTTGTCCATCCATCTGTAGATGATAGGCGGTGGAAAACTTCAATGTAGTTCCAGCTTTTTTCCACAGCGTTTTCCAAAAATAGCTCATGAATCGAACATCACGGTTAGAAACTATCGAAGTGGATAACTCGTGATACTTGAACACTTCTCGAAAAAAAAGCTACCACATGAGAGTTGAAACGCATCAGCAGTCCTTCGACAGGAAATGAAGTGGATCATTTTCAAAAAACGGTCCACCGTGACAAAAATAGAGTCAAACTTCCTCAAAGTGCGAGGGAGTTTGAGTACAAAATCCATGTTAATGTGTTACGGGCCTACTCGGAGGTTTTCGGAGGAGTGGTCGGGGGGGGGGGGGGGGGGGGGGGGGGGGGGGGGGGGTTGACGATGGCGGAGATACTACGGAGCTAGACCGCGGCTGCCTAAGCAGGGCGTGCTCGAGAGAGAGCTTCCAAGATCTCTTTTAGGATTTGAGAAAATAGACTTCTTCCTTCATACCAATACAAGACCCAAGAGGTCCTTCAAATAGGACTTACAACAGACCTTTTAATGGAAATACGGGACAGACTTGGACATGCGACTAAAAAGGACACCTCATAAAGACATGACATAAATAACGACGCTATATAAGGACGCAACTCTAAGATAGAATAAATGCATATTAATAAATAATTAATAATAAATAATGCCATAAAAGGACCTGTAACATAATGGCCCTTCCAGAACCTGTGGGATAAGGAGCGGAGAATATAACCCAGTGGGTTGGTGTGATCCCTTTGCGGTATAACAGACTCAACAACGCCTAACGACCCGTGTAACATCCTTCTTCAGGCTAGGTCAGAAAAATCAATCTTCGACTAACGCAATTGTTTATCACGACCAAAATATCATCAGCTCCGCCAGCATATAGCTCCCAAATAAGAAAATCTCAGAGGGACGTCTGTGGAATGTAAAGGAACAAGCCCAAGAATAAATAATCATCAGAGATTACATAACCCTCACGAAGCTCAGGCGGCTCTCTCCTCAGAGCATCATAAATGTCGCTGAAATTTGGGCACTCTGGATAGTCGTAAACTAAATGCTCAAAGACCTCAACCCGTGTGTTCATCGTATGTAGGAGGCTGAATCGGCAAATCAGGGGGCTAGACAACTTGTTCTCAACACCTGCTCGGTGTTTAAGAACGTAATGGTAATCTTGCATAAACTCCACCTATTTCGCATGGCGATGATCCATCTTCTTCTGTGAATCAATGTATTGCAAGGCCTGATGGTCAGAATACAAAACAAATTTCTTATGTAAAAGATAATGGCGCCAGTAACGAAGTGCTTGCACAACAACATAAACTCACTGTTGAAACCCGGAAATCGGGATCAAACAGTTCGAAACGTGTATGTAGCTCGTCCTTACTCCTCTTGAGTGAGAGCGCAAGACTGGTCACTTAGAGTCAAAGAATCTCTCTCACTGTTGTGGACTTAGCCAAAATAGACCCCGCGAGCTGCAGCGAGGAGGTAAGGCCCGAAGATTAGTAATTTGGGCTGGAAGAGGTCATCTCGTCACTAAGGAGTCGCGAGAGCTAGAGGGTACGGGCCGGGGGGAGCTCGCAGGAGAGAATGCGAGACCTGGCCTCGACGGTTGTCGCCAGAAGGAGGGCGAGCGGGGCCTTCGCAGAGTGCTCGCCTAGGAGGGGTTTCACGAGCAATACTCGCGAGGAGACTCGCGGGAGCTCTCGCGAGTGGCGTTCTCGCAGGCCACTTGCCCAGAGGCTAAGGAGGTGAAATTACCCCTCTGCCCCTGGTGGTCTGCAGTCAGCCCCTCCAAATAGCGGAATTTGGCTGTTAGCAGGCCAAATTGGGGTGCATTTAGTCAAACCAGAAGGCGGAACCCTGCTATTAGCAGACCAGTCCAGAAAAACTATAAATAAGACCCTAAGGGCACCTTTGGAGAGGACTTCTCTTTAGCTTCTCTCCCTTTAGGCCATCTTTGGTTAGCATTCCTAGAGCTCTCCAAGGTGCCCGGCTAAAGTTCTTGGCTTAGGAGGGGAAGCGCTCTACGATCTTCCGGGTGTGTGGTGGGACCTCCACACTGTCGCCAAGGGTCTCAGTTCTAAGTCTTCGGTCGAGCTGCTCCAGGGGATCAGTAAGCGCGAGTTGCACCCATCTTTGGGGTCCGAACTCCTCGTTGGGCCGAATCCCGGTTCCAACACCCGCCACTAACCCGAAAGACCTAAAAGATCTTCCCCTCCCAAACCAAAGCTAAGTTGGGCACATTGGAAGGCAAAGCTCTCTCTCTCTCTTCCAATACCCAGAATCTGAATCTCTTTCAAGGTGCCCATGAGGGTCTATTTATAGCTTTCCTGAATCTGGTATGCGGATAGCCAAAATGGTCTGTCAATAGCCGACTACCGTTGCTTGAAAATATGAACCGCGATCCAAATCCAAAATCAAGATTACAAAGCGCGACCCTTACATGCACTCGCATCTGGTCGAATAGGTGGGGGCGAGTGCGACCCAATGGGTCAATTCGTCCCCCCTACCTGGCTTTGGGAGAGTGGACCAAGGTCCACTCACCTCTTGCATAGAGGGGCAGGCGAGTGGACCAGTTGGTCCACTCACCACTCTTACTTCAGGGGGCGGGTGAGTGGACCAACTGGTCCACTCCCCCTTGCTTATGGCTCACGCTCGAAAATATTAACTTATCCGCCTCAAGATGGGCTCGCTAGACAAATATGGGGGTTGTACACTCACGGTCATAATTCGAGTATTTTTGTCGGGCGTCATTCAGTTTCTCACTGAAGTAAGCAATTGGATGACCCTCCTGACTAAGCACTCCTCTAATACCAACCCCTGAAGCATCACAAGTAACCTCGAACGCTTTAGAGAAATATCAAAGACGCAAAACATGGGCAGATGATAATTTCTTCTTGATGTCTTTGAAGGCCCGAGTAGCCGCCTTCGTCCATATAAAATCTCCCTTTAAGCAGACAGCTCGTAAGGGGCGTCATTATAGAACTGAAACCTCTGACAAACCTTTTATAGAAGGTAGCAAATCCGTGAAAACTATAGGCCTCATGAATATTCTTCGGGATGGGCCACTCATGAATGGAGTTGACCTTATCAGTGTCAACTGATATACCAGATGCAGATACTATATATCCAAGAAACTTGCCCCTATAGGGTCGCAGGATCTGATTCAGCACCCTCATGAACGTGTTGGATGCGTTCGATAATCCAAATGGTATAACTAGCCACTCATACAGTCTGTCCTTCGTCTTGAATGTCGTCTTCCACTCGTCCCCCTCCCTTACTCTAATATGATGTTACCGGTTGTGTAGGTCAATCTTAGAAAAGATTTGGGCACCGGCCATCGTATCAAAGAGATCGTCGAGGCGGGGTATGGGAAAATGGTATTTCACTATTTCACCATGATTTTATTAATAGCATGTCTGGCAATACACATGCGTCAACTCCCATCCTTCTTCGGGTTAAGAAGGGTGAGTATTGTGCGTGGGCTCAAGCTCTCACGTATAAAACTCTTCTGAAGTAGGTCATCAACTTGTCGCTTTAGTTCGGCATGTTCAGTTGGGTTCGTGCAATAATGAGGTAAGTTAGGCAAAGAAGCCTCAGGGACTAGGTCAATCACATGTTGGATGTCTCTCAAAGGAGGGAGCTTGTCAGGAAGCTCCTCCCGCATGATGTCCGAGTAATCATCCAACAAGTGACAGATATCTGGTTCAATAATCCCGGTGTCTGCAGAGGCCTTAGAAGCCATGGTGTCTGTCACTACATACATAATACAAATATCTAAACTTTCTCTTAGAAAGTCGCCCTACCTTAAGATGTGCAAAGGTCTAGATGACCCTGCAACAACGGATGAATCAGACGACCTTACCCTTCAGAGGACCTGGCTTGGGTTGGGGATAGGGTGACCTTTTGTCCCTTATCAAAGAATACACACGTGTTAGATCGGACATAACACGTGGCATCGCGATCATACAACTATGGTCGACCAAATAATATGTGTGTTACGTCCATGGGTATAACGTCGCACCAAACCTTGTCCTCAATGGACGCTAAATGAATTGGCATCAGACATATCTATCTAATATAGATGGTAGACTTGTCCACATAAAGGCCGCAATAAGGATGTGCGTGTGAGTCGATTGTGAGCTATATACGCTCCAAACCTTTCCTAGCTACTATGTTTATACAACTACCACTAACTATAGTCAATTTGTAGGGACCGCCTGCGGTGGGAAAATAGGTGTAAAATATAGTGGTGCGGCGCCAGTCCTCTTCTGCACGAGGGGTGTGCAAAAGGCGGCGAATAACTCCTAACTCCCACAATCTCTCGGCATCGCTCTCCCATCCATCCTCTATGGTAGTTGTAATCTCCTCAATGGTTGTATCCTCAGCCTTGATGCTTAGCTCGCCTTCTTCAATCAATAAGTACAATCGGGCACTGCGCAACCATGTGCCCCCTACTAGATTACCTATAACACTGCAAACCCCCCGGTTTGGGAGGCCAAGGAATGATCGCTTTGTCTTCACATCTGTAGGGGTGCGAGGCACTGTGGCAGTGGTCGTGGTCAGGCGGGTTTCCTAAATGTAGAAGTATTAGGTCGAGGGACGACCTGTCTCGGGCCCGTAGTGCGCAAGTACTACTCATACTCAAGTGCTAGTTGAAGCACCTGCTCGACTGTCTCTACTCTGTGGGGAATCAAGTCCCTTTGGAATTTAGATCTGAGTCTGGCCCGAAAGCGGGGCGCTGTCGCGATGGGCTCCTCTAAAACATCGCTCACCACTAATTCATCAAAAAGCAACATATACTCGGCAACGGAAAGGTCCCTGCCGAAGAACGTAAAGTTGGTCTAACAGCTGATCACGATATAAGGCGGGAAAGCATTTTTCCTTCAATCGTTGTTTCATCTAATCTCATCTGGTGATGGGGTAGTGATGAGTCCGATATTTACACTGTTTTACGGACTCATCCGGGCTAGTTTTCACTCGTGTGCACTACACTTTCAAGCCGTAATTACTTGTATTTCACTTGTTTACACTTCCACTATGTGCACTGTTTCGGGCCTACTTTCGGCCCATTGTGGTGTGCAATTGCGCACTCTTCTGCTGGGGGTAAACGCATGGTGCTCCCCAGGTCTTTATTTCGTTGTAGTAGTTATTTCTGTGTGTTGGTGGCCTGTGCCCCAGTTTTGTAGTTTGTTGTGCAGGTGGGTAGATCATCCATTTTGCCCAGATTTCATGGATGCATGAAAAGTACGGTCGTGTGTTTCCTTGACACACGATCGCTCCGACCGTGCGCATTCATCTGTGGTCCAGAATGGTGATCTGCCCCCGCTCGTGTGTTTTGTTCACGCATGAGCAGTTTCGCCCGTGCGTGAGTAAAATCGCACGAGCCTCTCTTTTTGGCTAAAAATTTATATATTTATTGCCCGTGCGTTTGCTTCACGCACGGTTGGACTCAACCGTGCGGGAAGGAAACGCATGATCGCCCTTTGTTGGCCAGTTTTTCAAGCTGTCTGGATTTGCCCGTACATTTTGCGAGCACGGTCGGTTTCGACCGTGCGTGAGTAAAAACGCACGGGCGCATCTACATCATCTTCCTGGGCTTCCTGCATGATTAATAACGCACGGTCCACGCATGGTCGTGCGTTCGAACATGCGTGCCCATTTTCTGACGCGTTTTCTAATTTTTAAGTTTTGAAATAAAAGAGAAAAAGTGCTAAATAAATTACTCTAATCAAATTAAGATCATAATAAATTCCTTAAAACTAAATCAACTAAAAATTAAATTTTTACTAACCATGATAAAATAGAAGATTAGCCAATTAAAAATAGTTAAAAATGCTTATAAATAAACTCTCAAATGTTTGATTTTAGAAATAACAAAAACCAAAGTAAGGGGCTACTTGATTATTATTAAATTTAATTTTTTTCGCGCGCAGAGCTCCAGTCCCGTCATTTCCGCCGCTCCATCGCCGCCCACCTCAAAGAGGAGCTCCAACCACCATTTCATTGCAAATCCAAAGCTGGAGCATCCTCTTGGCCTCCTCCATCGTTCGCTTGCATCCAAGGGTGATTTCAAGGGATTTCTCGATGCACGTGTGAAGTTCTCCGGCGAGGTCGTGACCGAAGACAATTGACGGAGAAGACGGGTACATTAGAAGAAGGTGACAGCTCTTCCGGACCCCGGACGGCAGTTGAAGACTGAGCGCGGACAAGGCTTGACAACCCTAGATTCCGACCGTGAATCTCCAACGAGTCTCTGCCCCTTTGGTTGTAATCTCACCCTTTTCATGTTGTAGTATTTTCTCCTTTGATTCCTTGTTTGCATGAACGATGATTGCAAAACCCTAAATGTTATTTAGTTTATTTCATGTCTATGTGAAATTATCTTGTGGTTTATGCAAGTGAGGAGCGCCCCCATTCCATCTTCCACTAAGCAAACCCTCCATTCCATTACGCAAGCCTACTCTTCCATTACGTGAGCCTACTCTTCCATACCGCAAGCCTACTCATCCAATCCGTAAGCCTACTCTTCCATTCCGCTTGACTACTCTTCCATCCGCCTAGCCAAGAGGTGTTAATGGCCCTCACCTCAATTCCGCCGGTGTGAAACTATTCCATCCGCTTGCCTTCTCGCCCATCCGCCTTGTGAAGCAGTGCATAGCGGCCTGCATAGTATTGTTAATTTAGTTTATTTTATTTTGTTTTCCATAAAGCCAATCCAAATCGTCCACAACCCATCCGACCTAAAAGACTTCAATCTCAAGTCCTTCCTCAAAAGTAAACTCCACCTTACTGTATTCCTTCGAGATCGATACTTGAGGATCACTCCCATTTTATATTACTTGAACGATCGGTACACTGCCGTTTCGTGCCGCAGTCTCGCTCCCGCCTATAGCGGTGTGTAAGATTTGCGCATCAGGTAGCACCTGTCTCGCTCAAGAGATTGCTCTAAGCTCGTTTAATATATCGTAGCCTGCCCAGGTTACATATTTTGGTAAATCGTACCCGCCACTCATCACTCATCTTGTACCACTCGAAGTAGTGGTCCATGTCCAGAAACCAGACACTAAATTCCTTCGGATCCAGGTGATCGTCGAAGGATGGTGTCAATATCAATGCGTCGGGTAATATCGTCCTCGATTTTGGCTCTGGGTATTCATCATAATGATCAGCATAAACATAATCGTGTTGTGTTGGTGGACCACGACCTGGTGGGGTGGGGGTGGATGAGGTTCATCGAGAGGATGGTGGTGTCTCATAGGGGTTGGTCCCTGTCGATACTCATAGACTGCTCAGGATTCCTTCTCGCAGGAGGAGCGGGATCTCGGTGAGGCAGGTTTCTAACACGTCTATCGGGGGGGTGGAGCATCCCGAGGATCATCTAGAAGATCATCATAACGTGGAGGTGGGGCCTGACCTCTAGAGATGTCTAATTGGTCAACTCTAGTGCTAATCCTAGCAATGTCATTCCTAATGATGTCAAACTGGGCTCCTATCTGCTCGAATTGATCAATGACAAGTCTTTGGAACTCGGCGTCATATATGAATTTGAACTAGTAGCCCAATCGCCAGTAAGGTTTTGGTTAGACATAGATGAACGGAACAACCTACCACTACCTCTCGACGTTGCACCGAGAGAAGGGAGACTGACGGTTCCAAAAGGAATCAAAACCATGATCCCCTTCAAACCACTGCCAGTGTATATATATACTAATAACTAAGATAGGGCACCCAGATCGGACTACTCATGATGTCTGAACCGATCGAGTGTCAAATACCACTCGAAATAGAAAAGTAAATACATAAAAATACCTCGGAACGACCATCCAGATACATCTGTGGACTCAGATCATCTGAATGGGTAGCGGATCATCGCCTCATGCGGGAATACATGTATGTGGGTAGGTGGCCACCATCGGGAAGTATTTTGGTAACATGTGATAACGCTAAGCCAATAATTTTTTAAAAACATCCTATTCATTTTCCGAAGTAAACATGTTTAATAACACAAGTAGCTTGAATTTTTTTTAAAATGGAAATATATTTAAATGTTTTATAGGCGTCTCATCAAATTGGTGATCAAGCGAACCAGTGCAACAAGTTTTTTGCATCCAAGATCAACAGTGCTACACAAAGAGGTGGCAAAGTGCAATATTACCTTTCCACTAGCTGTGACGCGTTCACCATTGTTAAGTTTGATGTACTTTTTACTTCTCTGAAAAATATAGAAGGCTGTTAGTATTTTTAAACATTTGACAAGAAAAGAAGAAATATTTGGCTTTATTTCATTTAACACCTTATCCCAATGATACACAGTTTTTTGTTTCTGCATTGTGGAGTTGTCATCTGCTACGAGATCTAAGACAGCACCATCAAGCCTGCAAATACAATAATTCTTAAGAGACATTCACTTCAAAACATCTTATTACATCGAAGGTCCTATTTATAAGCCCTTTACAGCACTAGTACAAGTCATTTATGCCTAGCATTCTCATAATATCTGTCTAACCCATTACACATGCCCAAGCCACCTAAATAAATTTTTCGCTACCAAAACACTAGCACTATATTTTTGTTAACATAAGAATTTCTGCACTCTTAGTGTTCCATAATTATGAATAATATGTAGTAATTTTATTTAAATTAAAGCTTGTGAGAGCACAAATCTAAAATAATGTTTTCGCAATGACATAGCATTGCTCTAAATTTTAGTTAATAGGCCAAAAAAAATGATAAAACACACGAGCTTTCAGTGATTTCACAATCATGAATGTACGAGTTTCAATTAAATTAAAGTTTGTGTGAGCAAAAATTTAGTTTCCAAAGCGATTCCATGGGATGAAAAATGAGGTCATCAGAGAAAGTAGTTAGGTGGTTTGGGCAAGTACAAACGAGGCTAGAAAGTGCACCTATTAGATGAGTGCTTAAAGTTAGTGTTGAATTAGGATGGAGAATGGGTAAACTTGAGCTAACATGGATAAAATTTGTTCAAGATGATTGCTTATGTTAAATTTAATACCTCATGAAGCACTTCATAGCTTATGTAGTAAAGGCACGTCAAAGGCTTAAGGCTCACCAGGCTCAAAGATCGGCACCTTATAGCCTTGGTGTGCAGCCTTTTTGCACCTTTTGAGCATAAAAGGAACGTCTGAGTGAGGTTTTTGTTGTAAAACTATATTTTTTTTTTAAAAAATCATGTAATAATTCAACATTTCAATAATTTAGTGTTTGTGAAATATAATCGAGTGTTGAGGCTATAATATCATGTAAGTGACCGCATTGATCTCATTTTTCAGAGATATAGATGACAGTAATGAATACTTGATAAGTAGAATTTAATTGAGAAGATGAATTGATGTTTGATGATTGATTATTTAAAATGGGATGCGGTTGTGTCTTGCCTTCGTCAGGCGTCCCTACGCCGTCCCTACGCCTTCCGCCTAGACTCCAGGACATATTTGTGCCTTAATACACCTTGAGACTTTAACAACTACGCTTGATAAGAACAAATCATAAATGAAAATTGAAAACTCATGAAGACGACTCATCCTTGGAATTATTTTGGCATGCATTATTATCTTTTAGGTATTTTGGTTTAAGAGGTTTATGGCTCCGTTTCCATTCTCCCCTTTGTATTTACTCCCCAACCTCTCTTGTTTCGCATGTCAGATGCAAGCCGCCACATACTACCCTCCATCACTTGACGCCCCTGCTTAGGAAGCCATGAAAAAGCTCCACAATCCCATCCACATAGGTTGACCATGAGGAACAAGAGGATGCACAAGCCCGGTATTCCGCCTAGCTCAAGCAACCTTCCCACCCAGTGAGTAGTATCGGCGGCAGTTGGTCCATAGGAAAACCCTCTGTTGTACCTCCTAGAGAGGACGTGATGAGTGCAGCTGGACTTGGTGTTGTTGAAATGTGGAGTTGAGTTGGGGGTTCATTAGAGGGAGTTGAAACACTCCTTTGCATGTTCTTCGGTGGCATCCATGCACGCTTGAAGGTCGTTCATCCGCTTCTCAAGGTTTTCCAAGCGGTCTGCTATTCATTGGGCGATGCGCATACACGAGTTGTGCAACACCGATCGATGTCGATGGTTGAGGGGTTGCTCGAAAAGGTGACGACTCTGGGCCTCTCTAAGGGTTGCAGAAACAACAAGCGGAGATGGCAAAAGTCGGACTAGTAATATCAGCCTTAGCCCGTGATACTTGCGAATGAGGGATGAGAGAAGAAGAGCAGAGAATGATTGGATTTCGTGTGAAATTCCACTGTGAGACTCACGACTATCCCTAGGCTTCTTTAGGATTTTGTTATGGGTCGGGGCCGGGACTTTGGGCCTAATCCCGCTCCCGCTCCCGGGTTTAGTCCGCCACATAACAGGGCCCACGGCCCACACACCCCAACCCCTCTACGCACGTGTGCTCGGTGCGGCGGGTTGTCCCAGATCCCGGGACAGATTCATCAAGCATAAGTGAAACAAGAGTACATCATGGCATATATATAGTCCTAGTCACTTAGCCCTAATTAAGAAAGGAATTAAACATACTCTTAACATAATCATGAAATATGCACCCAAAAAAACATAATCATGAAATATGCACCCAAAAAAACATAATCATGAAATAAAGATAAATGTCCCCGATGCTCTATTCATGTCGCATCAATCGTGGCCTTTGAACTGCGAGAATAAACGTGCCTAACTTGATCCATGTCTCACCAACGGGTCCCGCCATATCAACACGATTTTAAAAATGCACAAGGATAAGACTACTATCATGATGTTAACGGGACTTTTAATAACTCCAAATTTTATATAAAGCAAAGGATACCAAGAAAATGAAATAACAAATCTGAGCAACTCCATACCAATTAGAACTAAAACCATGGTTTCCTTTGACAGCTAGCCCTGCCTCCATGTGCTGATTGATTAAAAAAATTCACATTAGTGCATTAACAAGCTCAAATTTAAAAAATATTAAGCCAACCAAATATAAATATGAAAAAGTATTTTGTTAAGGACAATTAAAGCTTATCCTTTTCAACAAACAGATGTTCCCGACAATAACAACCAAACAGCTACATGGAAAAGAAGGATTCAAACCAGTGAACAGCAACAAATTTGGAAAAAAATTGAGTAATGATGATCAAGATGCATTTAATTACTAGCAGGGTAATACTAATGATAGTAATGGTTAACATTTATATGGTATTTTGAAGTAATTAACAAAGGGTACATAATAAGTACCAAATAGTTGCTATAAAGATTAATACACCGATGTTTCTATACCTGATTAGCTGGCACATCGTTTATATAGTATTCTTCATCCTTAAAACTCACATGCTTCCTCTTCAAACTACTTAAACCTACAATTGACATCAAATTTAGATGAAATTAAAAATAAACTTCACTCAAGCATAAAGAACAAAACTTCAGAACTATTATAACAAGCATAAAATGAAGATAAAAGTGCATAAAGATTAGTGATACATGTTGAATGTCAGCTGACCTACCAAATAGCTGAAGTCAGATAAAGGGAAACATATATTATTAATAGAGATCAGAAATGTCAGCATGCGGACAAATTATATAACCATTTTAAGTACAATTAAGCATCTTTAACCATTAAATAAGCGTCCAAAATCCCAGAAAGTTAACAAAACATGCGTGAAGATCTGCAAAAGAATTGCATTCAGAACTCCTAGTAAAAAAAGGGCAGCCCGGTGCACAAAGCATCCCCACGCAGCGAGGGTCCGGGGATGGGTCCCAACACAAGAGTGAAATGTAGGCAAACCTTACCCTGCATTTTTGCAAGAGACTGCTTCCGGGACTCGATACTCCCAGTAAGTTAAGAGGAAAAAATTGATGCATTAAAACCAAATAGCTGAAGTTGATGCTTTACAATCTAGGAGCATTTACTGTCCAACACATTTTCCGAATGAGCATGCCATCATCATTGTCAGCATTGTCCTAATGATTTGAGATTTTGTTCAGTCCTTACTGATACTCATCTTGTCGGGTACTTGCCATAATCTTTGAATCTTTTGGGCAGCCACTACTACTAAGTTTATCCTCAGTAACTTCTAAGCAAGTTCATATTCTCTTAATTATATGAACTTAAACCTCAAAGGAAATGCAGCAGTTGTACAAAAAACTTGGTTGTATATAAGTTTAAAATATATGGGAGATAAAAAAAATGATCCATCATGCTTCTGTAACTTCATAAACACAATAAAAGCAGTTTTTTAAATCATTAAGAGAAATAATTCCATTGACTAAATCTTAATAATATCACAAAAATCCTGTCATTTTATTTAAGTAAAGCCACTAATCTCTTTTTACTTACATGCAACAAGGTTTCCTCCATTTCAAGCAGTTCATTGTGAAATATGAATGGAGTATCGAGCGACACTTTTTGATAGATGAACTTTATAAAGCTTCTTTCTAGATTAAAATGTCTGCCTATTCTTACACATAAATAATTCTATAATTAATTATAATTTGCTCCCTAATGCATAATCTATATTTATTACTTATTAACTTTACACATCTATTATGTGATATACAATATATCTGAAAATAAATTTAGTCGATATTATTTGGTAAACAATAATCATGTCAATTTCGTCATTAACCAACTTATGTTTCTATACAGCAGTTTACAAACTAGGATCACTTATCACAATACTTAAGAAATCAAGTTTATTTTTAACAATAATTTTACAAAATAATAATAGGCTCTCTTCGACAACAAAGAACAACACATCATGATATAAAACAGCAAAATGCAACATAACACGAGAAAGTATTGTCAAATGAGCCTTATTTAGAATTCTATTGTATATAACTGCAACAACTATCAGAAGGGTCTAATACACTATGACTTCGAAGATGTACCTTTTTTCCCCCAATCATTTGATAATGGGCTCTCTTCATTTGTTTCCTGCATGAGAAGGTTGATATTATCAACAACTAGATGAAGGAAATAGTTTCTACAAATAGAATAATAACTGCAGTGTCCATCTAGCATTCAAAATCATTATGTTGGAGTATTATATTATGCATAGAACGAATCAGATGCTCACATGAGGACAGCAAGGTTCATCTCTCAATGATTTATATGGGGAGATCAGCTCTATATTGGATGAGCTCTGTTGAGCAATCCCACAGACGACATGGCCCAAGCTTAACTCATTCTCCATTATGATACTCACCAGGAAGGAATGCATTCCAAGGATTATGGGTTGTCATACAAACAGCCTCTTCGAATACCTGTGTTGACAATTTCGTGGCATATCTACAACCTTCGTGAAGTTTAACAAACAACCTCCGTCTAATCACATATTGGGCCTATCTACAACCCATTATGTGGGTTGTATTATCCAGTGTTATAGATGTCGGCCAACTTATGTCGGTCGATATGTTGATTTGTAGGGAACGCATCGACGTCGAATTTTAAAGGACAAGAGCATTAGTTTTTTAAATTGTCTGATATATCGGACGGTTCATTTTTTAAACGCTTTAATATCTGTCTGACCCTAATCTAGTGTGTTGTTACGAGCCCGCGCTGGGGTCGAACGTATACGAGACGCAAAGAGTGAGGAGGTCAAAGCTCGATGACTATGTAATATTGATCGTCGGCCAACACTAGAAGACTGGATACTTGATTGACGACCAGCACTCAACAACTAGGAACATGCTCAACGACCAGGTATTTGATCATTGACCAACACTCAACGGCTGGGAATTTGATCATCGACCTGCGGTTGACAACTGGAGACTTGCTCGACAACTAGGTATTTGATCGCCGATTGGTGCTCAATGATTGGATATTTGATCGTCAACCAGCACTCGGTAAGATAGTTGCCCGACAACTAGATATTTGATCGTCGACTGTCATTGTATTTCTCATATGTATTTTCTTTTAAGTATTTCAAATCTCATTAATTAGTTCATGAGAGTGGACCTATAGGTAACTATGGCAAGAGGGTATATATACCCTTTGCATTATGTCCTATGGACTGAAGAACCCTAAATTGAGCTCTCCCTACATGCGTCTGTCCCCCATCCAGACGATGTCGCCTGATTCCCCCCATGCCTCCGACTTCCGGATAGAGGATTCTCTTTCTCTCTATTGGTATTCATGCTTTCCAGCTCTGTTACTTCGATTCTAATCGAATAAGTGAATAAGGACTCTTTTGTGCTTCTTACTGTACTTCTCTCGTGCTCAATGCCTCTGTTACTGAATACTGTACTCAGTTTCGATGCTTTGTTTCCTGTTAAGTTGTTGCTGGCATGGTGACCATTGGAAATTCATCCATCAAAATGTTAATGATTTTGAACATTTGATTTTAAGTTACATATAAATACAAAATGCAATTACCATCAAACAATAAATTAGTGTTTATTAGGGTTAGGTAGGTTAGTGCATTTTAGGGTTTAAAATTTGAGAATGTTAGAATTAATTTAGAGTTTAAATTATTGAGAATGTTAGAACTAAAATTATATATATATACATTTGTATGCATATACATACAATATTATGTATAAATTTATATACGAATGACAATGCATGGGGGACCCCGTGTGACCGCAACAGTATACTTGATCACACGCGCCATTTGTAGACAATGTGAGACAGCGACAGTACTACTAATGATGTATACATCCATGCACTATCACTCATACATACATTTGAAAATTTATTATACTTTTCTTTTATAAAAGTTATTTAGTGCATTTGGTAAATAATATTTGTGGAACACTCTTAGTCTCAGTTTCAAATTTCATCATCTTTGTTAAATTATTAGTTTGATATTTTTATTAAAATATTGTTTAAATAAATATTATGTTTAAATGATTAGGAGAAGGATAAATATTTTATGTCTGCAAGAGACTAAATTTGTGGGTGAGAAAGCTAAATTTCTAGATAATTCAGGTTTTAAATTATGGTACACAGGAAAAAATAAAACAAGCAATGAAGTATGAATTATTGTAGATACTACTTGGAGGGATGTAGTTGTTGGGGTAAGTAGAAAAGGTAATAGAATCTTAGCTCTTAAATTAATTGTAGGGAAGGAAATTATTAATGTAATTATTGTTTATGCGCCACAAGTAGGACTAAGTGAATCTATTAAAGTACAATTTTGGGAAGACATAGATGATTTGGTAAGAAAAATTCCACAAAGCGAGAAAATTTTCATTGGATGAGACTTAAATGGACATGTAGGGAAGAAAAATACGGATTATACAGATGTTCATAGAGAATTTGGGTATGGAGAAAGAAATGAAGAAGGAAGAATCATTCTAAACTTTGCTATAGCACATAAGTTAATTGTGGCAAATACGTTCTACATGAAGAGAGAAGAACACTTAATTACGTTCAAGAGCGGACAAAATAAATCACAAATTGACTATTTATGACTCGCAAAATGAATAAAAAGATTTGTAAGGATTGCAAAATCATATCAGGAGAAAGTTTGACAACACAACATAGACTAGTTGTGTTGGATGTGCAAATTAAATATAGTAACTTTAAGAAAAAAACAAAAGTGTTGCCAAAAATTCGGTGGTGGAACTTGAAGAAGGAAAAATAAGTGGCTTTCAAGGCAACGGTTATAGAACAACTAGTTGATGATCCTTATGTTGATCCTAGTGTCACATGGAAAGTTCTGTCTTCTCATTTAAGGATTAGTGGAAAGAATGTACTTGGAGAGTCAAAATGTCGTGCGCTCCCACAAAAAGAATATTGGTGGTGGGAAAAGGAAGTTCAAGACAAAGTGAGGGCAAAGAGGGTCAGTTACAAAACATTATTTGCTTGTAGGAATGATGAAAAATTGACAAAGTATAAAGTCGCCAAGAAAGAAACTAAAAATGCAGTAAGTAAAGCAAGAAGTCAAGTTTATGAAGAATTTTACAAACGACTAGATACAATGATGGAGAGCGTGATATATATAAAATTGCTCGAGCTAGAGAGAAGAAGACAAGAGATTTAAGCCAAGTTAAATGCATAAAAGATGAAACAAATACGATTTTGACGGATGATGTGGCTATTAAGGAGAGATAAAAAAGATATTTTTATCAACTATACAATTAGGGAAAAAACAATGAACTGAATATGGAAGAGTTAAGTAAATCGGAGGAATATAAAAACATAACTTTTTATTGTAAAATTCAAGCATCAGAGATAGATGACGCTCTGAAGAAGATGAAAAATGGAAAGGCGGTTGGACTAGACGATATACCCATTGAAGTATGGAAATGCTTAAGGAGGGAAGGAATTTTATGGCTTACAAGTTTCTTTAATAAGATACTGAAGACAAAGAGAATGTCAGACCAATGGAGAGAAAGTATTTTGGTACATTTGTATAAGAACAAAGGAGATATACAAAATTGTGTCAATTACTGGGGAATTAAATTAATGAGTCATGCTATGAAACTATGGGAACGCGTAATAGAGAGAAGAGTTAGACGAGAGACTGACATCTCAGAGAATCAATTTGGATTCATGCCAGGGAGGTCAACCATGGAAGTTATACTTCTCTTGAGGAGACTCATTGACAACTATCGGGAAAGACAAAAAGATTTGCATATGCTGTTTATCGATCTGGAGAAGGCTTATGATAGGGTTCCAAGAGAGGTCTTGTGGAGAGTCTTAGAAAAGAAAGGTGTAAATGTATCATACATTGATGTAATCAAAGATATATATACAAATTCAGTGACCAGGGTGAGGACATCTGGAGGATTAACACGGGAATTCCCTATCGCTGTTGGCTTACATCAAGGGTCAGCTTTAAGCCCTTATCTCTTTACCCTTATCTTAGACGAGCTCACCGACATATCCAACAAGCAATACCTTGGTGTTTATTATTTGCAGATGATATTGTTTTGGTCGATGAGACGCGTGAGGGTGTAAACGCAAAACTTGAATCTTGGCGAGACACTTTAGAAAAGAAGGGTTTTAGGTTGAGCAGGACAAAGACGGAGTATATAGAGCTTAAATTTAGTAGTGCAAGAAGGTTGAATGACTCCGTCAATAAATTGGGTGACCAAGATATTTCCCGCACTGAGTGCTTTAAATATTTGGGATCGATAATTCAAAAAGATGGAGGTGTAGATAAAGATGTGATACATAGAATCCAAGAAGGTTGGTTGAAGTGGAGAGGCGCGTCTGGGATCTTATGTGATCGTAAAGTACCATTAAAACTTAAAGGCAAGTTTTATCGTACTGCAATTAAACCAGCAATGCCCTACGATTCTGAGTGTTAGGCAGTGAATGGTGTACATGAGCAAAAAATGGGAGTTGCGGAGATTAAAATGCTTAGGTGGATGTGTGGTCACATGAGACTAGATAAAATTAGGAATGAATGTATCAGGGATAAGACAGGAGTGGCACCAATTGTAGAGAAGATGCGAGAAGCTCATTTAAGATGATTCAGGCATGTATATAGAAAACCATTAGAGGCACCTGTTAGGCGTTGTGAGAGTTTAGTCACTAGACATGTTAAACGGGGGAGGGGTAGACCAAAAAAGACTTGGAATGAAACTATAAGGAAAGACATGATGTACTTAGGCATTAGTGAGACTATGATTAAAGATAGGGCGCAATGGCGACAGAGGATCCATATAGCCGACCCCACTATGGTGGGATAAAGGCTTGCGTGTTGTTGTTTTTACTTTAAAATATTTAGTTTAAAAATAAATTCAATGGTCGAGATTAATTTAACGGTCCTCCCCATTACACCAGCGTACCACAAAATTTTCTCGTTAAATATATTATAGATATGGATATATACTTGGTGTAACATTTAGGCTTTCCATTTAACAAGCACGGGTTCCCTCATGTGCAGGGTGTGATAGTAACTCAATCATCACTCGAGCAAAGACCAAATACTATTGTTGTCGCAACCTACAAATAGAGGGATCATGTGTCAGCCTCTAATATTAAAAAAACAAGACATTTTTTCATATCACAGAAATTAAAATTGAACAGCTCAGATTCATTTGATTGTCTTACTTTAGGACCATGACCACTAATTTTTTTCTTTTAAATTTAGTATAGATTAAATAATGAAATCTAACATTTTAAAATAACCCAGATAAATACCTCGCAATCCGAGTCCAATATTTCAAACTTAAACGGACATGAACCTGGCAACCCACATTTTCAACCTTGATTTTATCTATAATCTCCAACCACATATCTGTGCATGACTTCACATTCATAACTCGCCACTCCTCTCGCTAGCAACAAGCTCATTTGAAGCTGAATTTGCAACAATGGCAAGCCCATCTTTTGGTCATTCTAGTCCTACGCCTTCTCCCACACTATCCCTTCCACACCATGCCCAAAGATTCACGGTCAAACTTCTACTAGACTATACTTGCATCTCCAACAACACTTCCTTGGCCTAAATCGACCCCTCCTCCCATATAAGCGTGTACATAAAGCTCGGGCCCGAAAAGCCTATCAGGTTTGTCCGGTCAAAATCCTGGTAGGCAAAGACGCAAGCAGAGGCCTAACAGGTCTCCATAGCAAGGCAATAGACCATTAAGCTAGCTACCCGGCCAGACTAACGACCATTTTATTTGCTAATTTTTAATTAACGAATTAATACTAAAACCCACAACTATGTAGCCTACCCGACCCAATCTGAGGCACAAGCTAGGCCGAGCAACTGGGCCCCGCCAGACCCCCTCCCCCGCCCCTCCCCCATCCCTTTGGAAGGGCCTGGGCCACCCAAGCTCGGATCTGTGGAGTTTATTTACAATCCTCTCACATATGATAGCAAAATTGAACTGTCAACCACAACTATCTCATTAGAATTACCTTGAACTCTCATATCTGACTAAAATAATGATTTGTGTATGCATTGACAGTTTGGCACATGATGATGTTCCAAAGCAAACTTAGCTTGTTCTTTCTCGCATGAATCTACAACCCTGACAATAATGTCATTTTTCCATCAGGATGTATTGTTATGTATAAGGGAGTCGTGACTCAAATAACGGTACGTTAATATAATTGAATCCTAAAGGTACAGTAAGGCTTTCATGATAATGTGTTGGTGTGAGTTATATCTTTATACGGGGGATTGTTATGCACTCCCTCTGGATCTTGGCTCCTAGTGATTTACGATTCGGGCTCTGCCTGGGAGAGGGACCTAAATCTCGATTATATCTTTGATGAGAGTATGGCTCTCGAAGGCTAATGTCAATGTTCTTATTCTTGGAGCCTTCTTCCTAATATTAATAAGTCTTCTTAATATGAAATGTTTGATAAACAAAGCAAACCCAACGGATTAAATAATTTTAAGATAGCATTTTTTTAAATTATGCAAAAAAAGGAAATTAATGAATAGGGGTCGAACTAGCCATTAGGAATAAAAAAATATTTTTCTCCCTTACACAAGATGTTTCATCTCGTTCTCCCATGAAACTTACAAAATTGATCGATATGAACATGTCCTACCATTCTTTTAATTGTCCTTCGACATGTCTGCCAACATGCCATTTTTGAGGATAAAATGACTTTTTCTCCTAAGAAAATAGATTGTCATTCCGTAAAATATATGCCAGCATATCCGGTTTTTTCCGATATATCGACCGACGCGACTTCTAAACATATCGTCCATTATTCTATTTTATGTTATGTTAGCAGACTAGCAGCCATGTTTAAATCACCTATATATATTACATTATGTTCGCTTAAATCAATTAGATTTATTGTTTCATTCTTTTTAATATAGTATTCTTACAATCAATTTTGTAAAATTATTTCACACTACTTTTTTATTTCATATTACAAAAAGTGTGAAAAAATTCATTACATTGATTATTTGATAATTATTTTGTTTTTAACATAAATTTATTATGTTTAGAAAAACTTATAATCAATCAAGTATATTTAGCTTTTAAATCTCTTTATTTGCTATGAAATTTAGTGGTGTCAATATACAGTTATTGTATTTTATTAAATATATTTACATTTTATTGATTTGTAGTTGTTAATAATATTTTATTTTTGATACTTTTTGAATTTATTTTAGGATATACATGATTCATTGTTTGTCTACTTTTTATTTTTTAGAACATATAGTTATACTTAATAAACATTAAAAAAAATTATAAGATGTGAAACAGTGAAAGTCTGATATTTTAAAATATCTCCAACATGTCCCCGACTTCCGATACCAGACATTTAAAAACTCAATCAGACATGTCGCTGATAACCAATATTTACAATCTTGTGTACTACAGACTATTGATGCAAGACAAAGAAAGAGTGCATTCACTTCTACTACTAAGATTTCTCATGCAAAAACATTTTTTCACACCGCAAGTACAAAAAATTGTTAGCACTTAAATCTAGTTCAAAGGAGAAGTGTGCCTAAATAACTATACAAGTTGTACAGAATGGATGATGCTCAGAACGTATATGAAAAGTAAATAATTGTGGCAAGGACACTAATAAAAGCATGAGAACACACTGTATATAATAAATTAGTATTTATGAAATCTACATTTTACCTTTGTTACTGTACCATCAACTTTTTTCTGATGTACTAAATTGATCAATTCCTCATGAACAGCTCTTTTCCTCATCATTACATGACTGAAACCCTAAGATTAAAAAAACTTACAATGAAATTTAGAATTATCAAGTGATACCAATATTAAAAAAAGTTCTCATAAAACAACATAGTCTTGCCTCAGCAATCAGCATATCAAGGCATCCTTTGATGCATAAACTAACTCAAAGTTGCCATGTAAGTAGAAGGTAATGAACTCACAAGAAATGTGAGGTAGCTTGGAAACCAATTTAAGTTATTTTGAACACTTGAAAGGAAAAGGATCTGAGTTATATAAACATCTACACTACCTCGACTTGATGTGAACCAAACTACCTTAATAACTTGACAGACATATTAAGGGAACTATATTCTGCGAGATCAGATTCAATAAGAAGAATAAAAATTTAGAAAAGACATTCACATATCCAAAATGCAATCCAACAATAAAAAATATGTGCGCATTTGAACACCTAACAAGCCTACCAGACTCGACTGGAGCTGAATCCATCATAATGAACTATTAGGAAGTAAGGTGAAGGGAGAAGAGTGCATGAGAGATTGCACGAAAGGAGGACGCACTAACACCTAAGACATGCTCTTGTTGAATACAACTTGGAGACTTATTCCTTGCCCAGCAAAGTTGAAAACTCACATACAAGATAGTTGATATACTCCAACAAACATAAGCCTTCTTATACAGAAAGGTAAGGGAAATTGTGTTGAAAGCAATACTCCAATGCAGTGGATTTGTGGGACTGATTCTCCAGGAGTTATCACAATCACAGCAACATATTTACCTTTTTGTGGTCCAGAGAATTTGGAGGATGGGCATCTTTATCATGGGTGAGCAGCGGTCGGTGTCGCGAGAGACTGGAATTTATCAATGAGTGTAGAGAAGAAAGTCATCGTGTGAAGGGTCAGCGATGGCATGTTGGTTGTGCGGAAATCAGGGGTTATGGTTTCGGCAGAAGATGGTGTGTTGACCGTAATGGAAGTCAGTGCAGCAGGGACTCCTGTCGAGTTATGGACATTCGTTGGTGATGAGAGGGGCATAATTGGGCAGTATTTCAAAGTAGGCATGAAGAGGAACGTTTTGGTTGACCTCAGATGGGTAAGCCTGATTAGGTAAGATTGGATATGCTGAGAGAGCTAATTTGGTCGTATGTGTGGAATCGAGTTCTGATCAGTGGCCTGAACAAAGTAGCCATGGAGAGGGGGTTTAAAACAGTTGTAGTGGAGGGAGTTTTTTTAATCCCGATAGGAAGAATTTTATGGTAGTGTGATGGGAGTAAGGACATGGTATTAAATTGCATGTAGGCGAGCAAATGAATAGCCGAAACTCACATACACAATAGGAATAATGCCTCCAACTAAAGAAGCCTCCTTAATCCTTATATAGGAAGGCTAGGCACATATAACTAAAAAATGAACCTATTATTAAATACATAAAAGCAACTGAGTAATATTGTGATGCTCCCCTTGGTACCAAGGTGGCGGCACCGGGTTTTCGTCTTGAGGATAAATCTGTCAAGAACATATACATAACAAGAACTGTCAACTCCTCCCCATAAGATGGCACAAACCTTGAAATGTAATATGTAGGTTCATAAACCATGAGAACTCTTGTTACTTCCATTCGGATTGAACATAACGATTATATGAGGATTAGAAAGGAAATCAAGCTCCAAGTGGCCACAATAGTCCATTTGACAAGTAAACACTCTAGCCTCTAGGGACTCCTGAGGTATTTTTTGTGTTCAATCTTCTCTTGCAAAGAACAATTTCAATTGGGAAGAATATCTCTTAAATGCCATTTTCGAAGAAGAATGTTATGATTTAAAAGAAATAGATTCCTTGAAAATGAAAGGAGTTTTTGAGGACTTAGTATGAAATTTAAATAAGACTTGAGAACAGAGGGCACTAATATAGATCCTAAAATCAAAACATCTAGCCTCCAATACAAGATTGACATGTTCACGTATCCCAACAAATTAAAATAACAAAAACCACTGACTTAGGCCGTGTCCATGTCTAAGCCTATAAATGGGTATAGGATAACTTAGGACCAACTTAAATATGTCAAGCGAACCAACTAAATTTTATATCTAGGCATTCTTCTTATTCAATGATACCATGTAGAATGTGAAGAATCTCCTTCATTAATGTAGTAAAATAAGGATATTTGAAGACCAACGTAAAACAAACTTTTGATTGTTAACAAATATTTGATAAACCAAAGATTAAGATGGCTGCCTTGGCCCAAACTCGACAAAAGGTTAAAATTGCTTTAATCTGACAAATGGTTAAAATTGCTTTGCTCGACAATAATTCTATTTAAATTCAACTATGATTTTTCTTGAGGAATGAAGGTGACTGCCAATATGTCCACCATTCATGTTGCCCAGTTCCCTTTTATATCATATCATCCAAGTAATAAAGGATTCCACTTTTTTTCATGTAGAAGATTTCGAAAATATTTGCATTAGGGATTGTTCTGTCATTGCAACCAAAGATCAAAAATAACATTTTCCCTTATTCTTATTATCTGTGATTTAAAAATGTAATTGATCATTACCTCCCTCTCTCTGGTGATCCATCTGAGACACACTAGTGTGTTTCTCACTAGGTTCTCTCCACATTGAAAAATGGTATTAACACAGAGGTCATGAAACAAGATAGGGCAAAGACTATGAAAAAATGGGATGCAAGAAACCAAAAACAAGAGCCATACAGCGCATGCATTGAAATAGGCTTGGACCATGCAGCCCTGCAAAATGGCCTCAATAACAAGAAAATGTCAAGCAACATTAATCGAAACAGAAATGCAAGCCAACAATCCCAACGGATGAAGGGTGTTTTATAGTCCATATGCTGGCCAAGGCAAAAAGATGAATGGTCATGACTCGAAAGGTGAGAAAGGAGGAGATTATATTGGTTCATAAAAATAAGATGGGTTACATAACTTTAATCCAAAGCTTAAAAAATCCACAATGATTTAGAAAATGAACAACCCTAATCTAACCCACGCGGTAATGAGCCATCAGCATCCTCCTACTGGCGTAGGATGAATCTATAGGTGGCGGATAGATGATGCCCTAACTCTACATGCAATGCAAGCGAGTACACGACAGGTGCAATGAAGCTATGACCAGCCCTAGAATGACGTGAAAGCATGCGTGCAATCCAATGAATAAAAATACCAATTGATGTGGGGTAGATTAAGTGTGTAAATACTAGCATGCAGCCCTAGGTGAAGTGCTACAACTCTATGTTACTACATGCAACACACAAAATCCAAGGGGAAATCAACGAGTAAGAAAAGATGAAATCTCAAGCAGTCATTTAAGCGATGCAATTTATTTCTTTTAGACAAAAAAAGCTTATGTTGTCCGCCGCGTGGAGGGCCAAATCAAGAGCACGTTAGCAAACTAGCCCTTCAAATTACAAAAATATCCCAAAGCAAACAACTATTAAGCAGGAGATCCAATCAATCATGAAACTGCATTACCATATATTAATACAGAAGAAAATGCTCCATACAACAATAAAACGCTCACAGAGTAAGGAAGTTTGTAGTGCAATGGAGATCCGGTGACTCGGGGGTGGATGATGGTTGTCCTGAGGAGGAAGGATTGATATATGGTGATGTAAGGTGATGTAAGGTGGCTGGAATCAGGGAATTAGAGGTGGGGGAGGACTGGATTTAGGGTTGTTGGTTGGATTGGGTCTGGAAGCAAGTAACAGGGACAAGAGGGATTATTTTCGACTGCCGGAAGTCAGGGGGCTAATGGTTGGAACGGGGTTGGGAACCGGTAATAGGGAGAGGAGGCTATGTACGACTGCATGAGATCAGGAGGGCTGCGGCGTGGGTTTCCTAGGATGGATCAGAGGATCGGTGGAAGGAGTGGGGGAGGGGCTGGACACAAGAGAGTTCGACCGGAGCAGGGTGATAGGGGAAGGAGGTCGTTAGGCTAGATAAGAGCGGAAGTTGCATGTTGTAGGGATGGGATCGGGCGCGGATTAAAGCTAGGAGCGTCGCAGCAACAATCCTGTGAGCGTGGACTGAATAGAGGATGACGGGGTGGGAGGCAACATGTTGGGAATAAGGAGAGGATGGCCAAGGAGTCATCACCACGTCGACCGCCGGATTCCGAGAGTAAGATCGCCAAAATCTGCAGTGAAATCTGATGGCAGCCCTCATACGCCTTGTTTATAATAAAAACCGCATTATCCTAATCAAGTAAGATCGTTAAAAACCGCATTATGGCATCTTGACATCAACATTATGATTGGTTGTGACTGTCAAGTACTCGATCTCAATAAATAATGACCGAAAATAAGAAAGTAATACATGAAAATACGTAAACAAAGATCTGGACGCATCCGTAGAATCGGATCGTCGATCCAAAGATGCTAAATATGGCATGTAGTCAATCGGCCCTGAACGAGCACAAAATTCATGCTCCATCGCGGGTCCGCGTCATCAATCCGCATCATTCTCCCTGGCTTGAAAGAATCCATTTCCTAATGAATAGAGATCGGTATCCACTCGGTGTAATGTCGGGTAAGAATTGGCGTGGTCCATCGGAGGCCGTCCAAGTATCGTCGATAACGGAGCATATCCTCTCCCTGGTACTCCAGTGTTTCTCCGTCATGCGTGGTTATGCATTCATGGGCCACGAGATCAGTAGTGATCTCAAAAGTCAAATGATGTGTTGGTAGTCCCGACGCGATTGCACGTGCAGACGGTGAATCCATAGACGACTGACCCAAAGGCGGGCGGGGCACAAGAGTGGACTGGGTGTGGGGTTGGGGATTTGGTGGTGTGCGCTCTGGGAGGTCTCAACAATACGGGTCCACATACTCGTGAGGCTCGTAGCATAGCGTCAGGTCCTCAATTTTAAATATGGGATGGATACCCATACGCATATGGATATCAAGATTGTAGGTATTTGCTCTGATCCTTCTCATGATTATGTAGGAACTCATTCGCCTGACGCTCAAATTTTTAGCGGGCCCCCGGGGAGCCTCTCAGTACGGGTTCTCACCACCACCTGCTCGCTTTCCTGAAATACTTGCACCCATTTGTGGTTATTTGCATGAAATTTATAAGATTCATTACCAGTATTGATCCTCCGTCGGACCAACTCATGTGACCCATGCAAATGACGAATAAGCGACTCAACAGACTCATACAAATGTAAATGACGCGCAACAGACACGAAACACGCTCTAAGGGAAATCCAATAATGAACTGACTATCTCTAAAATGAGGTGGCCTGCCGGGAGGCTCTTTGGGTGGAGTGTAGAAATACGAATTGAGTGTGCGACGAGTATCAAAATGACAACATGAGGCATCAACACTAAAATAAAGCTCATAGCATGTCAAATATCTCTCGAGGAACGTGACGCGTCAGGGGGCACACCAAGAGGTATGTGTGAAAATTCGTCGCGAGTGCAACGATCACCTGAGTGTATACCAGACAACACCGACGATGAGATGTGACTCTAGGGTGTGGGAGTGTCCCTAAAAAGAACGAACTCATCCAATGGGTCAGAATGCAGTGTCACAGGACTCATCAAGAGTGTGATGGGTCATATGGTAGACACTCGAAACATCGGGAGTATGCTCAAGTGTATTTGAGGAAAACCCTTCGTACTCGATTCTACAGTCAGGATCCACTCTCTGGGGCGAGATCAGGAACGTGATTTGACGAGATGCCAATGATTCAGTACTCATAAACGGGTCACTCATCTGAATTTCACCCCCATGGGGAAGTGGTGGCTCATCATGAGGCTCGTCAAAGAATCCATCAATAGGGTCATGATCCTCGAGATGAGTACCATCGTAAGGGGGTAGTGTCCCCATAAACGAATGAGGCAGCCACTACGAGATCAACACTAGGCCCTCGGCTCTTGGACGTGATGTAGCTATGGGACAATGATAGGGGAATAGTGGGAAGAGCCCATACTCAGGAGTGGGTCAATAGGTAGAGTTCGAGGATCGAGTCTCTAACAATAAAAGTAGCTAGGTTTAAATGAGGTGCAAGGAATGGATATACCATCACAGTGTCACTGGGCCGCTTGTCCTCACTCCCGTGACCATACTCACTAGTCATACTAATGTCGCTCTCCACCTGTAACATAAGGTCATGATCAGACTCAACTTCAAAATCAAGTGGGCACAAATTCTCATCAAGATGAGATGTAACAAAGTCAGGTGTCGGACCCCTCTTTCATTGGGAGCACTACTAAACGCATTAGTGGCTTGACCTAAATCCTAAGGTCTTATCATATTAGTTCCTTTAAAAGCAGTTTTAGGCGATCAAATTAAGCATCAATGCAATCAGATCGTTCAAGAAGCAATCGTTGGAATTCAGCACCTGACATCTCCATTTTCGGAACACTAGGATGGTCACTACACGTGATGTTATCCCGATGATGGTGATATCGGCTCTTGATATTCATTTAAATGGTCACCCCAAACATACTCAAATTGTGCCCGAGGGTAGACGTAATCCATACGAAAGTGCGGCGGCGGGTGAGGATGATCAACATAATTAGTATAAGGATCTCTACGGAGGAGCTCTATGACATCGAGTATATACGGACTCCAGTTCCTCAAATAGGAAGAGGTGTAATGGCGATGACCCGAAAGATACTCAGTCCTGCCAACATAAAGTCTTGTTGAACGATCACTATTACTCTGCATGGAGGAACATATAGACTCCATGATTGTGTATCAAAAGAGAGCCAAAACCTGGCTCTGATACCAACTGACGCAAGATGAATCTATAGGTGGCAAACCGACGATGTCTAACCCTACATGCAATGCAAGCGGACACACGGCATGCACAAATGAAGCTATGACCAGCCATAGAATGATGTGTGTACAGTCCAATGAATAAAAATACCAATTGATGTGGGGTAGATTAAGTGTGTAAATATTAACATGCATCTTAGTTGAAGTGTCAGGGAAACAACTCTACAACTCTAGGTGAGATGAGGTAAGTTACATGAGTTCAAGCTGAAATTTCCAAAGAGACAAAGTATAGTCATGGCATGCCCACAATTCATAGGGAACGCGGGAGTTGGATGGATAAAATGTATAGTAAATAAGAGATACATGGCACACATTTGTTTATATATGCTCATTAGAAGCAACGTGAAAAGTAATTAATCACTTTAGCTCTTTGCATCCATATCCTACATTTGTAAAACTTTCCCTCCACATGTGTATCATGTCACATCCTATACCTTCAGTTATTTACATTTTTAACATTTTGATTATTGATTATAATGATAAATTACAAATTTAGTAATGGTATCTGATTATAGTTTGTGAAGCAAACAAAATAGATTAGGAATACCTTATTCTCATATAAAGCCATTAATAAGAAGATTTTTTGAAGGGGAAATATTAATATAGCAATGAGAAGGATTTATTGAAAAACAAGTTACCATTTGGCAATGCTAATTGCTAAATATAAGGAACCAAAAAGACATAATAGATAGAATGATAAACAAGTAATGAAATAAGAGCCAATACTAGAGTTCTCTAAGTGCAATATTAAACACATTCATATAATACATGAAATTACACTTCAAAAGAAGTAGATATCAGAGGTACTTCATAGGAGAAACAATGACATGAGTTATCAATAAGTGTGGACACTAATTAAGTACAATCATAAATGCTGAAAAAAAAGTAACAAACCAGTATCTAGAATGTCTAAAAAAATATCAACAATGCAAAGAAAAGCACATTAATTGAAAGACCAATGATCAAAGTAACAGAGGCATGAGGAAAGTCTTGAAAAATTATTGAAAATAACTTAAACAGTATCTTTGTAGGAATTGAATATAATAATAGAAGAAATTGCTAACTAGCGAAAAAACTACATAAAGTAAATAGCAGACAGACCAATTTACCAATCAACAAAACCCATTTGTGAATACCTGCTCATTTTTTGATTTTGAGGCTTCTGCTCCCAGCTCAAAAATGGTCTTTGAAGGTCTGGTTTGCAATTAATTGTCCAGAAAAATATTAGTCACAAGCCTTGAAGCAGAAATCAGTGCATAAAAAATGATAGCAAGTTAACAACTATCAAATGAAAAACAATTATATAAAAAAATTGATGGTGCATAACAAAAAGAATTTTTCAACATGAAAGAAAAAAGAACATGTTCATCAGAACACTAACCTATACGTTTTCAAATGTTCAGAAAATGCAGAAACTGTTAGTTCATTAGATCCAAGCAAATCCTTAAATATCGGGTGAAGACCTTCACGAGGTAAATCCTTTGCCCTCCTGATGGACTCTTTAGAAGGTAAAGGTTTTGTCTTTGTATATAGCTGAAAAGCATTAGAGCAAGACTTCTGCAAAGCTGCAAGTTCGGGGGACTCTTGAATAATTTTTTGCATCCTATCAGAAGCAAGATCTATAATTGTCTGTGGAAAACGACCATAAATCGTTTCTCCATTGGCAAGTGCTTGATCGAGTTTTGAATAAACACCGTCCATATCACGAATAACCTCCTCTTCCGTTGGAGCAGCTCTAAGAGGCTTTGAAAGAAAAAGATGGAGGTCTAATATATAAGGCATATCCTCTAATGTTGCAAAGGAATAAGCAGTGCCAGTCCTTCCTGCTCGAGCCACTCGGCCCACTCTATGAACAAAAAGTTTAGGCTTTGGAGGAAAATCCCAGTTCACCACATTATCAAGTAAGGGAATGTCTAGGCCCCTGGCGGCAACATCAGTCACAATGAGCAGCATTGTCTTCCTTGCCCTGAATTTGGAAATATGCATCTTTCGAGCATCCTGATCCATATCACCATATGAGACAGAAAGATCGATGCCCTCTTCTCTAAAGAGACAGTTCAGGAACTCTACATGGTGCTTTGTTGAAACAAAAATCAAGGTCTGTTGTTCAGAACTTATCAGTTCCCTGACTAGATACAACAATGCAGCTACTTTTTCTTCATTGCGCAGCGTGAAGAAAGTCAGCTTAAGATCAGGACTTATTCTTGTATCCAAGTCAAGACGGACGAGTAGTGGATCACGCAAGCCAGCCTTAGCAAATTCAGCTAGGGCACTGGGCAGTGTAGCACTGAAAAGTAAAGTTTGGCGAGTCTCACTTAATTGAAGCAAGATTTTGTGTAGTTGTTCGGCAAATCCCCTTTCAAATAGTGAATCTGCTTCATCAAACACGACATACTCTACAGTGCGCAGAGTCATCCCTTCCACCTCAGACAGATGATGCATGAGTCGTCCCGGAGTTGCTATTAAAATGTCTGGGCTCTGTGCTAGTGTCTCAAATTGACTTTCCATGCTATCTCCACCAACTAGCAAGCAAGTGCGAAGGTCTGCAGGAATTTCATTGGTATAAATATCATAAAAATAAGCATGGATAACACTTCAAATAAGAAGCAAATGAAACCATTAACTCACAGCCTCTTCTTTTATGTCTAGTAAAAAGTAAAGTGAAATATCATATTAACTTGTTAATCAATCTTATCCATTAGCCAATAATTTGATTTTGACTGAAGGATTAGACAGCTTAACAAATTTCCCAAACAAGTACTCTTAAGATCAATGCAGCGAGTATGCGTGTAAACTCTAATCTATGCAGCATGAGAGTCCAAATATATCTATCTATCTATCTATATATATATATAGAGAGAGAGAGAGAGATCACTGCTACCCATGTGTTGTAGCTAGTGGTGTAAGTAAAAACCAACCGAACCGCCGAACCGCACGGTTCGGTTCTCGTTGGCGGCGGTTAGGTTCTCTTTGGCAGCAGTTCGGTTACAGTTTTAAATTTTGAAAACAGCGCGGTTCGGTTTGGTTCACGGTTTTTAATGCTAAACCGACTTTGTTGTGGGTGTCCCACTTGTTTCTATGGACACAACCGTTATTGATGTTTTTCTTTTGGAGAACCATCCTGCCATTGTTGACCCCCTCAGAGGGCCCTTCGTTGAGTCCTCGAGAGACTCATTTGACGAGCCTCCCTTTCTGGGAAGCAATCACTTTAGTATGGATGGCTTGTGTCTTCGCGTACTATGACCCATAGATCCTTTATTCAATTGGAAGAATTGAACCAATCAAAAAAAATATGCTTCTCGACTCCAAGATCCAAAAAAAATCATAAAGTTTTTATGGATAGAAACCGTGAGAATGTATATTCTTTTCTCACATATTCTATTGAGGGGTAAAGGATTAAATCATTTTAAAGAAATTAATTTTGATCGGAATCTGGAAAAAATGGAAAGACCCCTTAACTATTGAAATTGTTAATAGAACAAATCACACTTTTACCACTAAACTAAACCCGCTACATATTCATTATTAAAAACGGATGGACCATTTGTCCAACAAAATAATCAGACGCGGTCAAGATATCATCAGAATCACGAATGATCATTGCGTTCGCGACAACTTTTCTTATATACCTCCTGGAGAGCCATCTGAAGGACTTTACCATTTGAGAGATACCCGACACACCCGTGAGTTGCATTCTTCTATCACCATCTGTGGCATTCCTTTGGGTGTTGGCATCATCCATGACAAATATTTTTATCTACCAGCTGGTGATCCTCCAGGTGATTAACATCCCTCAGGAGGCATTTGGCATACCATGATTCCGCAGCTCAATGTTGATGTCTCAGTCAGTCATTTGGATGTTCTCCGTACACTCGACGAGTATTTTTACACCCTACCCAAAGAACCTTCGGAAAAACAACCCATTTTAAGAAACCTTCATCACTATGTGGAGTTTACGCTTAGTCAGTCTATCAGGTCGAGCATTATTTAATTGCATCGGTCGCATGTTTTGTATGACATACTCCGACGTAAAGTTATATTAAATAATGAACATTTTAAAACTTGAGTGGGTAGTAAATGGAGATCGTTTACACATGAGAGTAAATGTTCAATGAAGGTGATTGAGTGATGATTTGCACATTATTTGAGAGGCTCCCATAGGGACATTTACGAATATGAGTGTTGGGCAAATAGGCTCATACATTATCACGAGAGAGTCTAAGTCAAATTTCTTCAAGCTTAATATTACTAGGAATACGGTTGTTCATCTTGTACTCAATCAATATAGATGATTGGACTCTAGATATGGAGTCACTTAGTTTTGGACCTTCAGCCTTCCCTTTTAGCTTCAGTTTCCACCACCACTACAGCCCTACCCATCACCAGTGTCCTACACTTCACCCTTGCGGCGGCTTCTTTTGTGTGTGGGGCCCTAAGCTACATCAGCGAAACGATTACCTCTCGCGAAGACGCATCAAGCTTGGAATGATGAGTCTTGTCCAATTTGCATCGGGAACATGTAGTCTCCATTCACCGGAGATGAATGTTTCTAACATGGGGAAATTAATGGAGATCGTTCGCGTGACATTGGAGGAGTCGACAAGTTTTTTATTGTCAAATGGGCGATCGGAGGCCGTCATCGCCTTCATCGCGATTTTTCATATTATATGTATTTTTTTATATTGTTTAAACTTATATATCATTAGCCTAGGACACAAGGAGGTGGTATCAAGAATTATGGATAACTGCAGCTCTTGGTCTAGGGAAACGAACCTGGTACGACGCATACGCTTTCGCCAGCCTTCCTCCCCAAAGTGAGACGTCATGGCAATCGCTTCTCCAGGTGCGGACTCCTGGATCAGCCTCTTGCCACCTTCCATGCCCACGGAAACCCACCATCCGCCAGATTCCCTCCCCTCCTTCCCTCCAGCCGCTGAATTCCCTTCCCAATTCCCCTCAAACACCCACTGCATAAGCTCTGATTAGCCTCCATTCTTCCCTTCCCCAACCCCAAGCCTATTCCAAGGCCGACCAACCCTCCCCCTCCCCTTTTTCATCCTCTCCATCCCATCCCAAATCTTTCCAGCCCTACATTCCCTCTTCCAGAGCCTCTACAGCCCCTCTCCTACGGAAATCCATCGCCAAACACCCCCAACCAGCCCTGGCCAGCAGCTAACACCCTCCTACAACCCTTCCAACCCCTCTAAAACAGCCACTGGAACCCTTCAGCCCCTCCAAACAACCATCCCCTTCATCTAATAACCACCTTCCAGCTATTGTTGTCTTCTTGGATTGCCTCACTAATCTTACAACGACCCCTTACTTGGTGAGAATCACATGTATTCTCATCTTTTACAATTGTGTGGATACACTTCTATTGCTAGTATTATCGTACTTGATTAGTTTCTCTTTTATTTCTCGTAAGTATGTGTTCTCATTGCCCTACACTATTTTCTAGTACTTTCAATTCGTTGCAATTGTTATTTGTTAACCTAATTAGAACTTCTGCTATTGATTGTGATGAAATGCGCAAGATTTAAAATTTCCCTGTTTAATTAACTCTGCGTTGGAAATAATTGCATGAATGAAAAGTTGCATCGCATTAGGGATTACGTTGTGAGCTTTACATTCATCGGTCCTGTGTTGTCTTCTTGCTCGCACTTGCATTATCAATTTATCATTATATGGTCTTCCAAAGACCTTTGAATTTGTTTGTGATTGCTCGCATTGCATATAGAGTTAGGGCATCATGTGTACATTACCTATAGATTTGTCCTGCGTCAGGGACCATCAGATGAATCTGAGACCATCAATTTTAATCTTTTTGATCTACATAATATGTGATTTTTAACACTGTGTGCAGCAACAAAATGTATGTGTCGCTCGAGTAATAGTCAGATAGTGCCGCAGTTGCAAACTACGCACAGGGGGAGACCACATGCTCGGACGCTAGTATTATATTAAAAGAAAAATTTTGGGTTAATCATGGTCCCTAGATAGGACTATCAAACGAATCTGAGTCCTTCGATTTTAATCTTCTTGATCTAACGAAACTCGGAAATTTTATAGATGTTGTTTGTAGACACTAACAGCCATACACAAATCCCCCAATGGTAGTGTGTAGCGGCACTACTACTAGATCATCGCTCAAGTGATGGACAAGTCTTGTACAAGATTTATGCTCTCACATATTGCCTATTATGCAAGTGTAATATGAAAAAATTCGATCAAATTTGCTCAATCAAACAGGAAAAAAATAGAAAAAGGGAGAGGCTAAAACTCTAACTAGTGTATTTTCCGAGCTCCTTGGTGAATTTAAGAGTCTGAAGGGCAAGGTCTCTGGTAGGGGATAGGATGAGGGCCCGAACACCCGATTGGGGCACTTGACGGCAGAGACGTTGGAGCATGGGGATGAGAAATGCGGCTGTCTTTCCTGAACCAGTGCGCGCCATTGCGACCACGTCCGCACCTTCGAGGATCAGAGGCATAGTCTTGCGCTGAATCGGGGTTGGCACGCGATATCCCTTGCGCTTAACAGCCCGGTAAACCTCCGGGCAGAGTCCTAACGATTCGAATCCCCCTGACTTGGCCTTCTTCATCTGCTTCTGCTTACGCTTCAGTTCCCCTTTTGAGCTCACCCCCATTAGAGCTTCTGCTTGTGCTGATTTCACCGCATTTTCTCTTTTTCCATGTCTTCTGGCTTCTTTGGCAATCGCCATGATTCTTCTACTTTTTGGTGAAAGCCGCCCGCTCGTGATCCTCTCGTCAGCTAGAGCATGGGCGTTCGGCAGAGAAGAGAAGCGGGAACTCGAGGGCGGAAAGGGGCGAGAAACATCAAACGGCGCTAAGAGCCTAGCACTCGGAGCTAGCAGAACTGTAAGGTTACGGTCGGAGCAAGGTCCCTGGTTTCGGCGGAGATAGTGGAACTAGATTGGTCTTCGGAAGGAATGGACGACGTTGTCAGCGGAACCGCCACCGGTCGGGAGCCTCGTCTGAGTGTCGGAGCGGGAAGACGGCTGCGGAGCGATGAGCAGCGATTTTAGGTTTTTATGGTTTTTAGACAAAGAGCAATGTTACGCAGGTCAAATTATTCATGTACGCCAAATTTTATATTTATAGACAATATTCAAAAATTAAATTAACATTTTCTTAAATAAATCACCCAGCAAAATATAGCATTAATAAAACAAGTAAAATATCATGCGTGCGAGGTTACAAAAAATCTGAGATACAAATATATAAATCTGCACTTTCTCGGCCATTTTTGTTGTATTTCAATTTTTAATTCTAAAAAATGTTTATTTGTTATAAAGGAGTGTCCAACGCAAGGTTGAAGGCTCATCGAGAGAAAACAAGTAAAATAAGTGATTAGATTTAACTAAATATCTGAAATCACTGTTCGACTTCGAGGAACGCAAGGTTGAAGGCTCATCGAGAGAAAACGAGGTCTTATCCGAAGACTTATATTTTTTAAACTTTTACTCGTTACTTTTAACTCCTTAGGGATACGGTTAAATGGAAGGAAAAAACACATAATACATCAAGTATTAAACTACTCAAATCATTTTTCTTGCATGTTGAAAAGAAAAAAAATGATACTTTTTTTCAAAAACGGTGGCCTGCATATAGTCAAAACCGGCCTGCGTTTAACATCGCTCTTTTTAAAAAACTGTGGCCTCCATATAGCCAAAACTGGTCTGCGTTTAACATCGCTCTTAGCAAATTAGGGGAACGAGAAGTTTTATTAAGAAAATGGAGAAAATTTAGAGGATATCTGATTTCAAGGATGTAGATTGTTTGTGTATATAGTTGTGTTTTGTGTAAGAGCAATGTTAAATGTAGGCCGATTTTGGCTATATGCGGGTCACGGATATATGCAGGCCAAAAAATTATTCATGCAGGCCAAATTTCATATTTACATACTATATTCAAAAATTAAATTAATATTTTCCTAAATAAATCACCAAGCAAAATATCATGCGTGCGAGAAGAGAGAGAGATCGCCGCCATCGCCGACGTCGCCGCCATCGCCGCCATCGCCGACGACGTCGCGATCGCCGCCATCGTCGACGACGTCGCGATCGCCGCCATCGCCGACGACGTCGCGGACGCCGCCATCGCCGCCATCGCCGACGACGTCGCGGACGCCGCCATCGCCGCCATCGCCGACATCGCCGCCATCGCCGCCATCGCCGCCATCGCCGACGAAGTCGCTATCGTCGACATCGCCGCCGTCGCCATCGCCGTAGCAAATACCCATGAGTAGCTTTAGGCCAGTTGTAATTTAAAAACACATCGAACTCGGACAAACGAGTAAACTCCTTGGGGACACGGTTGCATGGAAGGAAAAAACACATAAGATTAAACTACTCGAATCATTTTTCCTGAAGTTTTAAAAGGAAAATTGATTTTTTTTAACTGTGGCCTGCATATAGCTAAAACTGGCCTGCGTTTAACATCGGTCTTTTTAAAAAATTGTGGCCTGCATATAGCCAAAGCTGGCCTGTGTTTAACATCGCTCTTGTGTAATACGGTCGTATTGAAAAGTGGTTGTATTTAAATTAATCATGTGCAAAAATTCATATTGTCGGAAATATACGGCAGGATCGGAGGTCACGCACGGTGATCTAAGGTGTGTTACATGATTAATTTAGGAGGGATTCTGGAGTTATACCTGCTGAATGGGGGTTCTGGAAGATCGCCAATGGTTGGAGGATCGGAGAGATGTTCACGGAGAGACAAGACAGCAAAATCTGGAAGAAAAAAAATCACAACATGGATGTATCTACGATAAGGAAGAAGGAATCTAATCCACGCAAGAAAGAAGGAATCATACCACCACATATTTGTTGTGTTAGGGCAGAGACAATTCGAGGGCATATAGCCGAGACTGATGAAAGGCCTGCAAATGGGAAGGAACACATCGGAGGGTGTTACGTAGAAGAACCCTAGACGACGGCGAGAAGGAAAACGAACCTTCTGGAGCAAGATCGTCGTCGTCGCCATCGCAGATTTTTAGCACTTAACACCCTCGAATTATAGGGGTTGGCACGTTGCACTTTTAATTTCAATTTTTGGCATTTTGCACCTAGAAATTATTTAAGAGAATATTTTTACACTCGCTCGTATTTTCCGCGCCTCTTCAAACTTAAAAAAACTTTTGTCATTTAACTGGAGGGATATTTTAGGTATTAGGTATTTGTAATAATGTATCCCACCTTCTTCTCTCTCTCTCTCTCTCTCTCTCTCTCAGACTCACTCTCTCTCACTCGCTCTTTCTTTCCCCAGTACTAGTGCACCTGTTTCCGTCTCTTGCGAATTCCAGGTTTAGCTTGTCTACGACGATTTCTCTCCTCGTAGATAAATGCAAGAAATCTTGTCTTCCTTCGTCCATTTCTCCAGGTTTAGCTTTCAAGTTAAAATCAACTACTACCCCATGATTAGGCAACCTCATGATAAGTGTCACATCATTTGGGATAAATGAGATCTCCTTTGTACCCACACAGAAATTGTCCCTGGTACGATTATACAATGACACCAAGCAATATAGGAGAGAGGAATATTTTGCGGTACCATAGGATCCTGCAATATAGGCCACACTATGGCGGCCTTAAGAACTTCTTTGTCATTCTCATCCACCCGATCAAGCAAAGTGGCAATTTGGCCAAGAAAATTTGCAAAGTAGCATCTTGAGCTAAGAAATTGGCTACTCTTGTTTTTATCCATCGCCCTAGCAAATATTGAAAACAAAAGCTTAATTTGAACTAACTATTTTTCAGAAGAAGAAAAAAACAAATCTAAACAATTTAATCTCAAAATGATCCCCTAGGAGATCAAAATGGTCTCCCATAATAACAGCACAATCAACTTTGCGATCAGTCAAGATTCGTTTTAGGAGAAAACTCTTGATCGATCTCATAGAATAAGATTATCTTAAAGATGACAAATGTCCCAAAGAAGACAAAGGTAAAAAAAAAGACAGGTTTGTCTTAATAACTTTAGAGATGAGTTCCGTCTCCTAGAAAATAGAAACACAGTTTTAGATTTTCAAAACCCTAATCCACTGAACCTAAACTATAACCACATGGAAAAAATGTTCAGCGTTGGAATATACCTATGTCAAATTTGTTAAAGTTGAATCCAACACGGTGATAGTCGGAAGACCTCGATTGGAGGAGTGTGTGGTCGGAAAGCTCGCGAGGAAACTGCCGGAGAATCACAGCATGATTTTCATTCGTTCGCAGTAACTGAAGACATTAGACATATCGACGTACCAAAAATACCCCTGCCTTGAAATACTAAATGCTTTATTTAAATTTAAAAAGCACGTGAAATAGAAATGGGTACAAAGTCATTCAATTAAATAGTTTTTGGGTACAAAGTGCCAAAAATTAAAATTAGGGGTGCAATGTGTCAAACCCCTATTATTCGAGGAAGTGCCAAAAATCTCGATGTCGCTATTGCCGTCAGAATGGAGGATATCGCGTAGAAGACGAGGGTTTTTGCTCGAGAGATCTCCCTCGGCTGTCGTTTCTGATCTAGACGTGAATAACATCAGTTGGTACGAGCCAGTTGTACAACCTGTATTTTTCGGGGGTAGGACCCGATTCAAGCCACATAAGCACATGTCAAAGTCAAAGGTCAAAGCAGAAGTCAGGAGTCAGAGATTAAAGATAACTCAACTAGCAGGAACAGTAGAAAGGCCTAGGTAAGTATGGGTGAGCATGTGCGAGCATCCCCTCATACTCGTCAGGTGGGTGACTATAGGCAATGCTCGTCGAAGTCAGGCGAGATTGCCTCAATGTCGCATATTCGTCGGGTTGGGTTGAGCTATAAATAAGACCCCCTCCCCTCCCCTTTGGTTTTCCTATAAATAGGACCTCAAGGGCACCGTGAACTAGACCCTTTGGCTAAGCTTTCGGAACCCCATTTTCGAATACTTGGACCCGTCATCCTTGGTCGTCACTCTTGATACTCGCCAATTTTGTGCCTTCCTCGTACCCTGTTCGGTCATCTTTGGTTGCGGAAGGAAAGCCTCTTCTGAGCTTCTGGGTACGTGGTGGGACCTCCCTACTGTAGCACATGGGGTCCTGTTGTTGCTCTTTCAGCCTCTTCATCATTGCCCGTTAAGCCATCAAGTCGGATCGCTGGACAAGTAACATTTGGCTGCATTGATCGAAATTTTTAGAGTCGGAAATTTTCTGGCTTCAAGACCTGCATTTCCAGCAAACTGGCCTTCAGTGGTTCATATGGTTATCTGATTCACTGTTGTTGATCAGAGAAAAGAGTAAGTCAACTCTTGATGTTGTTATGAAGCTGGCAGAGTATTGTCAGCCATCTTACAGAATGAACAAGGTCGCAGACCATGGCCATTCTAAGAGTCCCACTACACATTGATTCTGAAAGCCGCGGAAGAGTCATTTCAGACTTGTTGCGGAACGCTTAGGGCTCTTGGTAGACCGGTTCACTTGAACCGCCTCAGCTCGTGAGCGAGCTAAGCGCGCAAACAGTCAATTAGAGGTTCGTTGAGTACGCAGAGACTTTTTAACGTGGAAAACCCGGAAAGGGTAAAAAACCACGCGGCCGGAGCTGTGCCGACCAAACTTCACTATCTTCTGGAGGAGTTACAACTTGGAAGCTAGAACTCGAGCGCGACAGGCCGCTGCTCGTTACAATACTTGGAGAAAGAGAGCTTCGAGGGTGACAGGCCACCTCTCGGAAAAACTAAGTCCTTTTTCCTTCTGAGACTGCTAGTCGCCTTTCGGAAGCGGGAAGGCCAGTCGCCTTTCCCTTCTGAGATTGCCAGTCGTCTTTTGGAAGCGGGAAGGCCAGTCGCCTTTCCCTTCTGAGATTGCTGGTCGCCTTTCAGAAGCGGGAATGCCAGTCGCCTTTCGGAAGCGGGAAGGCCAGTCGCCTTTCCCTTCTGAGATCGCTAGTCGTCTTTCGGAAGCAGGAAGGCCAGTCGCCTTTCCCTTCTGAGATTGATGGTCGTCTTTCGGAAGCGGGAAGGCCAGTCGCCTTTCTCTTCTGAGAACGCTGGTCGCCTTTCTGGAAGTGAGAAGGCCAGTCGCCTTTCTCTTCTGAGAACGCTGGTCACCTTTCTGGAAGATGAAGATCTTCAAGTCCCGAAGGAGATCTTCAAGTCCCGAAGGAGATCTTCAAGTGCCGAAGGAGAATTCCGCAAAAGTCTGCAAGGAGCTCTCCTCGGTCCAGAAGTCAAAGTCCTTTCAAATGAAGCATTGGGGCTCCTTTTATAGCTTTGGCCGGGGGCGGCCCGGTAATTTTGTCGTTGGCAGTTTCCATAAATGCTCGGTGGACGAATCATATTCTCCGGTTCGGGGCCCTCGGATCGCCATTTTTCGTAAATGACCACCTTGCCCCTCGGGCAGCTTGGGCAACTCGGGCAATTCGGGCAGTTCCGTTGGAGGTGAAAAAGGCGACTAACTGTTCCTGAAAAGTGAGAAGCCTGAAACCCAAAATGTGAGAAGCCGGAAAGACAAAAAATGAGAAGCCGGAAAGACAAAAAGTGAGAAGCCGGAAAGACAAAAAGTGAGAAGCCGGAAAGACAAAAAGTGAGAAGGCTTCCCGACTGCGCTCAGAAACGTTCTGAGCGCGGGTTAGCGCTGAAGCTCCCCGAATGCGCGACGGGCCACGGGAGATGCCTCGGACGGACGGTGAATCGAGGAGCCGCTCCCTAGCGAGCGGTTGAAGTCCTCCGGAGGGGAGCGGGCGCCGGACCGCACCCCTAGGAGGAGTGGGTACGGCCGCGCACCCCCGAGCGGGGAGGGTGCGGACTGGCCGCACCCCAAGGGGGGGTGCGGCTTGGCCGCGCCCCTTGGGGGGTGCGGCTTGGCCGCACCCCCTGGGGGTGCGGCTTGGCCGCATCCCCTTGGGGGATGCGGCGCCCCCTTGGGGGGTGTAGCCGGCTCGTACCCCCTTGGGGGTGTGGTCGGCCCGTACCCCCTTTGAGGGGTGCGACTCGGTCGACCATTCTCCTTGGGGAGTGCGAGTGAGCCGGCCCCCCCCCCCAAGGTGGTGCGGTCGGGATGCGTTCGAGCTATCTTCTTGCGGCGAGGGGTGTAGCTCGCGCGCTGTCATGCGCTTTTGCGCGTGGTTACGTACATATCTGGGGCTCGTGCGTGCTTCGATCGTTGCCCCCACCTCTCTTCTGCGAGGTTTTCTTTGGGCGCGTCCTGAAGCCTTCACGGGTGTACAACATAAGCCCCCCAAACCTTCGGAGTCCGAGTTCCTGAGCGAGGAATTCGAAGGTTTTGATTTTTCTTCGGCGGCTTTATCCCTTGTCCTCTGTGTGGCGCTTTTTTGGGTAGGAGTTGATGTTGGAGGGTATTGGTTTTCCGAGGTCGTTGTGGGCTTGCTGCCCGGCTCTGATATCCGCATGGGCTGAGGGGTTTATGCAAAATGACAGATTAGCTTGCGCGGTTCTGAGCCCGCGGCTTTTACACAATAGAAAATTAGTTTGCGCAAGTCTGTGCTTGCAGTTTTTTTGCACGAGCCTTTGCTAGCGACTTTTTTGCACGGTTCTGTGCCCGCGGCTTTTACATGATGTAGACTTGGCCGGTGAATAGCGGGAGCATGATGCTCTGCAGCGTGGGAGCTGTGTGCCCTGCAACGCGGGAGCATGATGCTCTGCAGCATGGGAGCTGTGTGCCCTGCAACGCGGGAGCATGATGCTCTGCAGCGTGGGAGCTGTGTGCCCTGCAACGCGGGAGCATGATGCTCTGCAGCGTGGGAGCTGTGTGCCCTGCAATGCGGGAGCATGATGCTCTGCAGCGTGGGAGCTGTGTGCCCTGCAACGCGGGAGCATGATGCTCTGCAGCGTGGGAGCTGTGTGCCCTGCAACGCGGGAGCATGATGCTCTGCAGCGTGGGAGCTGTGTGCCCTGCAACGCGGGAGCATGATGCTCTGCAGCGTGGGAGCTGTGTGCCCTGCAATGCGGGAGCATGATGCTCTGCAGCGTGGGAGATGTGTGCCCTGCAACGCGGGAGCATGATGTTCTGCGGCGTGGGAGCTGTATTGTCCTTTTTACGGACTTGGTTTAGATTGTTGGACTCGACGTATGTCCTCCACTTGTGAGAGGCCCCTTCTTTTTCCTATGTTGGCGAGTTTGTCGTTTGATAATAATGCTGAGGGTCGTATGTGACTTTAACTTTTCGGTGCCTCACTTTAAAAGATTAGTGCCGCTGATTGAGACAGAGAGCAAATGTAGTAATTTCAAATACATAATGGATACATGCGCGCAAGTATAATCTTGCGGCTTACTGTTTTTAAAAGCAGAAAACTGGAAGGAGCGGAAAACAGAAATCGACGACAAATGAAATGCGGGTTGTGCGTGCTCTACTACGAGGAAAGTTTCCCTGCCCGGTATCTCTGGTTCATCCGTGTCGGGGTACAACGTTGTCCTCTACTGGAGTGTCAGCCCGTGGTCCGTGTTGGTTTGGGACCTGGTTTAGTAAAAACCTTCCGAGAAGGCCTTGTTGGACAAGGCGCTCGATTTCCTCCTTCAATTTGTTGCAGCCTTCAGTCCTGTGTCCACGCCCGCGATGAAAGTCACAATACTGCGACTGATTTCCTCTGTTCGGTGCAAGCGGCTCGGGCCTGCGAAGCGCGTCGCTATCACGGATGGCGAGGAGAACGTTAGTCCTGGTAGTGTTCAGGGGAGTGTAGTCCTGACGTTGACGAGATCCTCGGTCTCGGCTGGGGTTGTCGTGATGCTTGCTGTTCTTATTGGGAACTGCCTGTGGCAGTGACTCCTCTTTCTTCCTCTTCGAGCTCCCCTCGAACTGCCGGCGGTGCGCTTCAATTGCCTCATCTGCTGCTATCTGGGCCTCGACTCGCTGAACGAGGTCAGGATACTTTGTACGGTTTCTCTCATTAGAGCTGAGTAGAAGCCACTTGGGCGGAGTCCTCCAAGGAAAAATCCTCGCAAAAGCTCAGGGTCGACTCCCGGGATCTGTCGCGCCTTAGAGGTGAAGCGTCGGAAAAAATCCTTCAGAATTTCTCCGTCGTTCTGGCGGATTCCCGATAGATGGGAAGGATCTCGGACAATCCTACGATTGGCGATGAACTGGTCCACGAACTGCCGCGCCATTTCTGCGAAGTTGTTGATGGCCCCATCTCGCAGGGAGTGGAACCAAGTGCGCGCTTGTCCTTTCAAAGTTGTCGGGAACACTCGACAGAGGAGTTGGTCGGGGGCGCTGTAAATCCCCATGATGGTGGTGAAGTGGTTGACGTGTTCCAGCGGGTCGTCCGTCCCGTCGAACGTTTCGATGCTGGGAAGCTTGAAACCGTTTGGAATTGGATGGTCCAGGACTTGAGGTGATAGTGGGGAGCCGTGGCGCGCGGGATGGCGGGCGAGAGCTGCGCGTCGCCCTGCTTGGGCATACTCCTCCTCTATCATGTTGCGTATTTCTTCTCGCGTAGCTCTTTCCACTGCTTGCTCAGGGGCAGCTCTTCCGTGGTGGTGGCGGTGGTTAGCTTCTGGGCCTCCAGCTGATGGGGCAAGGTGAGCGGAACTTGCCGCATTGGAGAATCCTTCCGAGGCTTCGTCTTCCTGGGTGGCCTCCCCGTTCGGGGCATGATTCAGAATTGGGGGTGGTGGTGCGTTCAGAGCTGGCGGCTGAATCGGAGCTGGAGGAGCCCCAAGATTCCTTACGAGAGCCAACATCTCAGCTTGATGTTCTTCGATCTGCCGCATGCGCACCTCCAAACCCGCCGCGGGTGCCGGTAGTGCCTCCTCTGCGGGAGGTGCATCGATAAGCGAGTGGGAGGGAGCCGGGTCGACGCGTCCTTCCGGCATCGATCCTTCAGTAGTGCGAGCACTCTTCCTTGCCATGGCAGTCGGCTTTTGAAGAGTTGTTGGGAATGTTCCCACAGACGGCGCCAAACTGTTGCGGAACGCTTAGGGCTCTTGGTAGACCGGTTCACTTGAACCGCCTCAGCTCGTGAGCGAGCTAAGCGCGCAAACAGTCAATTAGAGGTTCGTTGAGTACGCAGAGACTTTTTAACGTGGAAAACCCGGAAAGGGTAAAAAACCACGCGGCCGGAGCTGTGCCGACCAAACTTCACTATCTTCTGGAGGAGTTACAACTTGGAAGCTAGAACTCGAGCGCGACAGGCCGCTGCTCGTTACAATACTTGGAGAAAGAGAGCTTCGAGGGTGACAGGCCACCTCTCGGAAAAACTAAGTCCTTTTTCCTTCTGAGACTGCTAGTCGCCTTTCGGAAGCGGGAAGGCCAGTCGCCTTTCCCTTCTGAGATTGCCAGTCGTCTTTTGGAAGCGGGAAGGCCAGTCGCCTTTCCCTTCTGAGATTGCTGGTCGCCTTTCAGAAGCGGGAATGCCAGTCGCCTTTCGGAAGCGGGAAGGCCAGTCGCCTTTCCCTTCTGAGATCGCTAGTCGTCTTTCGGAAGCGGGAAGGCCAGTCGCCTTTCCCTTCTGAGATTGATGGTCGTCTTTCGGAAGCGGGAAGGCCAGTCGCCTTTCTCTTCTGAGAACGCTGGTCGCCTTTCTGGAAGTGAGAAGGCCAGTCGCCTTTCTCTTCTGAGAACGCTGGTCATCTTTCTGGAAGATGAAGATCTTCAAGTCCCGAAGGAGATCTTCAAGTCCCGAAGGAGATCTTCAAGTGCCGAAGGAGAATTCCGCAAAAGTCTGCAAGGAGCTCTCCTCGGTCCAGAAGTCAAGGTCCTTTCAAATGAAGCCTTGGGGCTCCTTTTATAGCTTTGGCCGGGGGCGGCCCGGTAATTTTGTCGTTGGCAGTTTCCATAAATGCTCGGTGGACGAATCATATTCTCCGGTTCGGGGCCCTCGGATCGCCATTTTTCGTAAATGACCACCTTGCCCCTCGGGCAGCTTGGGCAACTCGGGCAATTCGGGCAGTTCCGTTGGAGGTGAAAAAGGCGACTAACTGTTCCTGAAAAGTGAGAAGCCTGAAACCCAAAATGTGAGAAGCCGGAAAGACAAAAAGTGAGAAGCCGGAAAGACAAAAAGTGAGAAGGCTTCCCGACTGCGCTCAGAAACGTTCTGAGCGCGGGTTAGCGCTGAAGCTCCCCGAATGCGCGACGGGCCACGGGAGATGCCTCGGACGGACGGTGAATCGAGGAGCCGCTCCCTAGCGAGCGGTTGAAGTCCTCCGGAGGGGAGCGGGCGCCGGACCGCACCCCTAGGAGGAGTGGGTACGGTCGCGCACCCCCGAGCGGGGAGGGTGCGGACTGGCCGCACCCCAAGGGGGGGTGCGGCTTGGCCGCACCCCAAGGGGGGGTGCGGCTTGGCCGCACCCCCCTGGGGGTGCGGCTTGGCCGCACCCCCCTTGGGGGATGCGGCACCCCCTTGGTGGGTGTAGCCGGCTCGTACCCCCTTGGGGGTGTGGTCGGCCCGTACCCCCTTTGAGGGGTGCGACTCGGTCGACCATTCTCCTTGGGGGGTGCGAGTGAGCCGGGCCCCCCCCCCCCCCCCCCCCCCCCCCCCCCCCCCCCCCCCCCCCCCCCCCCAAGGTGGTGCGGTCGGGATGCGTTCGGGCTATCTTCTTGCGGCGAGGGGTGTAGCTCGCGCGCTGTCGTGCGCTTTTGCGCGTGGTTACGTACATATCTGGGGCTCGTGCGTGCTTCGATCGTTGCCCCCACCTCTCTTCTGCGAGGTTTTCTTTGGGCGCGTCCTGAGGCCTTCACGGGTGTACAACAAGACTTGTCGCATCTTCGGTTTACAGAGGATTCTTCGTCGCCTAAGCTTGTCAAAATAAAGGATAGTATGAAAATTGTAATCAACAATGATCAAAACATTTTGTCAGATCAAAGTGCATCTTATAGTCAGGGTAATGCAATATATGATGCTTTACTAGATTTTTTTTCTCTAAGAATAGAAATCTAGGGCACCAATAAGCAGAAAGTACTGAGGCCAGAAGACCAAACTTCTGAGCTTTATCGACAACCAAATGAAGATTCTGTGAATCAAAATGATGATTTGTTGGCTTAGAAACTTATCCTCAGAAGGTTTCAATAAAGGTCACCGACAAGAAGAGGTGCAGAGTAGGTCTGCGGAATGTCGTCGGCGAATGGAGTTCATGTGGTCGGCGTCGGGATGGGAGGAAGAAGACAAGCATGCGAGAATCACCGGCGAGAGAGGCGTTAGGGTTTCAGATCGCGGGACGGGGTAGAGCGGCGAACGGTGTGCGCCTAGACGAATTAGGCTGGAGAAAAATAATGAGATTTAGGCTCCGTTTGGGGGGGGGACTTATTTTTACCGGTCAAGCGGTTACGATCGCATGAATCGGGCCTTAATTAAGGTCCAGTTCATGCGGTCGTAACCGCTTGACCGATGAGAATAAGCCCCCCCAAACGGAGCCTTAGTCTACTATGCTGTGTGCACATAGCCAAATCGATTGTGCCTTTAACAACGCTCTATACTTATGTGGGAAGAAAGATGGACTGTCGTGTGATGTTAATTTATGGTTGGAGGGAAAATTTGCCGCCGGTTAGGGTGGTTTGTGTGTTGAAATGGTCAGCCACCGCGATCATCGAACCACTCGACGCGCACCTCATCGTAATCTCTTTAACGCCCCTTGAAGTTCTCCCATAGAGGAAAAATTTGACCCGCATGCCGCTGGCGAGGGCGGTCGGTGTGCTGAAGTGGTCAGCCACCGCAATCATTGAATTGCTCGACCTGCACCACATGTCGCTCGACGTGCGCCCTGTGAGCCGCCCGACGCCCCAACATCATAAGCTCCTCGATGTCGCCTGAAGATCGCTCGTAAGCCCCATATGCTACCAGATGAGCACCCATAAGCCGCTCGATGTGCAAACAAAACCCCACCGGCCACCGCACAGGGGATTTTAAACCTCTTCGGATGTTTAGGACTCCCTGGAGCCACAGTTGGGAGGAGTCTCATAATACACTTATAGGGGAAGAAAGATGAACCATTATGGGATGCATATGTTTGGAGGAAAAATTTAACCGGCTTGCCGTCGGTGAAGGGGTTGGTGTGCTAAAGTGGCCAGACACAACGATCATAGAATCGCCTGATGCCCTCTCGTCGTAACCTCCTTAATGCCGCCTAGAATTCTCCCAAAAGGAAACAATTGACCCGATTGCCGTCGGGGAGAGCGGTCGGAGTGCTGAAGCGTCCAGCCACTGCGGTCATAGAATCACTCGACTCGACGTGCACCGCGTGCCGCACGACGTGCACCCCATGAGCCGCTCGATGCCCCCTCATCGTAAGCTCCTTAACGATGTCGCTCAATAAATGCGGTTACTTCGTTTTTTCTCGTCATGTTTTGTCTCCTACGAGCCGCTGCTAGGGATCTCGCAACTCTTCCGGACCGCGTCTCCTTAAGTTGAAACAGGAGAACAAAATTGTTCTCGCATCTCCCAGTCGCAATCAACTCAAGGTGTTAGGTTGGTTATCGTTAGCAACATTTAAGCGAGGATTCCTCCCTTGTAATTCTTCTTCAATCTGCTAGTCTTTTTTCCTGGAATTAATGGAAATATGGAAGATGCATTAATGATTTTTTTACATTATGTTTCTTCCCGTTCTTCTAGTTTCTGTATGCTCTACTTATTCGATCTTGTGCATTTTTTCTTGAACTCCCGTGATTTTTTGATGGAGAATTGGAAAATGTCACGACGCAATTATTTTTTGTCTGTTCACAAAGCAATTTTTCTGTTTGAATTAAGAGTTTTATAGCATATTTTGTTGTTTTTTGCTTCTTATGCTCTGGTGACGGAGATTTGGATTGCTGAACTATGTTGTAAAAATTAATCAAAAATTAGCTCATGCTTATTGTTGTGTAGTTCAAACAAATGTTGGAATTTGACCTCAGCTCTCAAAAGGTTAAAAAATGTGCTTTTATTTCTCCCGTTGATTCTTGTTTTTTTAAACTTATTGGATTTGTTGTTTGTTTAGTGATGATGTTAAGACACAGGAGACTCATTAGGGGAAGATTTTGAGAACAATTTTAATGATTAATGTACAACCCTGTATTCGCCGAGTAGGTACTCGAGCCAAGAGGCATTTCGGAACATCGTTCCTCAGCAGGATCCAAGGAAGGGGGCAAGAACCCCAGTAAGGGGCGAGACCAGCCAGGGGGGCCGCCCCTGGCTGGGTCTCGCCCAGCCCCAGCTAAGGGGCGAGACCAGCCAGGGGGGCCGCCCCTGGCTGGGTCTCGCCCAGCCCCAGCTAAGGGGCGAGACCGGCCAGGGGGGCCGCCCCTGGCAGGGTCTCGCCCAGCCCCAGCTAAGGGGCGAGACCGGCCAGGGGGGCCGCCCCTGCCAGGGTCTCGCCCAGCCCCAGCTAAGGGGCGAGACCGGCCAGGGGGGCCGCCCCTGGCAGGGTCTCGCCCAGCCCCAGCTAAGGGGCGAGACCAGCCAGGGGGGCCGCCCCTGGCTGGGTCTCGCCCAGCCCCAGTAGAGGGGCGAAACCAGCCAGGGGGGCCGCCCCTGGCTGGGTCTCGCCCAGCCCCAGCAGGGGGGCGAGACCAGCAGGGGGGGGCATCCCCGGGTCTCGCCCCACCCCAGTTAGGGGGCTCGCCGAGCCCCGCGAGGTACCTCTCTCGCCCAGTTTCGGGGGGAGGTGTCGGTCTGCGTTTAGCATCCCAGAACAGCGGGATTTGGCTATTTGCAGTCCGGTTTTGGCTATTCGCAGTCCAAATCCGAGGGTATTTTGGGTATTCTGCAGTCCTGTTTAGGTTATTTACAGCCCAGATCCGAAAATCCTATAAATAGGACCAAGGGGGCACCATTTGGAGGGATCTCTCATCCTAGGCTAGCTCTCTCCTTCTCCCTCTCCCTCCCCAAGTCTCTCTAGGGGGTGAGGAGAGGCTTCAGTGGTGCCCAAGCTTAGTAGTGGCTTGGGAGGGGAAGTTCCAAGGGGACTTCCGGGTACGTGGCGGGACCTCCCCGCTAAGCCCTTGGTCCAGTCCTTAGTTCCGACACCTTCAACCTAGAGCTCTCCCTTGGGGGGAGTAAGGGTTGGTCGCCTCTCAGCCTCGCTGAGGGCCCCGAACTCCACAGAAACCGAGTTGTCGGTTTCAACAATTAAAATGCCGCCGCACTTATGTATTGCCAAACTTCAAAACTGCTTTACGGTTTATGATCATATGTTACAAATCAGAAGTGATGTGCACCCGTAAAGATGATACGGGATGCGGTCCCGCGAAGCGTATCCGGACGGGTACCACCAAGCACGCAAGCGCTACGTGTGGCGTGAAAATCAAAAGGAGCCACGCGGCGAGCGTCACGTATCAATCGCCGCGCCAATAGGCGCGCCTATTACTGTGCCGAGAGGGCGCGACATTTGCCGCACAAAAGTGGCGCGGCATCCGCCACGCAAAATAGGCGCGACATCCGCCGCGCAAAAGTGGCGCGCCATCCACCGTGCGAAAGAGGCGCGGCATTCGCCGCGCGAAATAGGCGCAGCCTTCGCCGCGCCAAAGCGGCACGACAGCCGCCGCGCCGAAAGGGTGCGACCCTACGTGCCGCACCTAAAAGGTGCGGCACTTGCCGCACCAAATTGGTGCGGCAATGCCGCGCCAAAAAGGTGCGGCACTTGCCGCACCAAATTGGTGCGGCAATGCCGCGCCAAAAAGGTGCGGCACTTGCCGCACCAAATTGGTGCGGCAATGCCGCACCAAATTGGTGCGGCAATGCCGCACCAAATTGGTACAAAAAAAATGTCGCACCCCCAGCGCCCAATTTAGGGGGCGCTGAGTCAGCGCCCATTTTGGACGCTGACTTGGTCAGCGCCTATGTGGCGCCCAATTGGGGAGTCACGTAACTCCCTTGGGGAGTTACGTGGATAGTAACTCCCCTTGGGGAGTTACTTGAACAGCAACTCTCCAAAGGGGAGTTACGTGAACAGTAACTCCCCAAAGGGGAGTTACGCCAATATTAATTCTCCAATTGGGGATTGCTCCCGACCACCTCGGCCTCGAGGTCTTCTCACGGTCGTGCATCAATCGCCTTCGCGTTCACCGCGCTCAGAACGTTGACTAAACTACACGCCGAAGCATTATTCTTGCATAAATATTATTCCCCCGTGAATATTATCCACCGCGCTCAGAATGCCTCCGCGCTCACCGCGCGCTCAGAATGCCTCTGCGCTCACCGCGCGCTCAGAACGCCTCCGCGTTCGTTGCGCGCTCAGAACGCCTCCGCGTTCGTTGCGCGCTCAGAACGCTTCCCCGTTCGTTGCGCGCTCAGAACGCTTCGGAGCGCGCTCAGAGCACTTTCACATTTCGGGCACGCTCACATTTTGTCTTTCTGACACGCTCACATTTTGTCTTTCTGACATGCTCACATTTTGTCTTTCTAGCATGCTCGCATTTTGTCTTTCTAGCTTCTCAGATTTCAGGAACAACCCGTCGCCTTTTTCGCCTCCAACAAAACTGCCCAAACTGCCCGAACTGCCCGAGGGGCGAGATGGTCATTTACGAAAAATGGCGATCCGTGTGTTCCGAACCGGAAAATATGATTCATCCGCCAGGTGGTTACGGTGGTTACAACGGTGAAATTGCCGGGCTACCCCGACCAAAGCTATAAAAGGAGCCCAGAACCTTCATTTGAGAGGACCTTGTCTTCTGCACCCGGGAGAGCTCCTTGAAAATTTTCACGGAATTCTCCTTCGGCGCTTGAAGATCTCCGTGGACTTGAAAATTTCCTTCATCCCGAAAGGCGACTCAGCATTCTCCATTTTGTTCTCCGGAGCATCTCACTTTTGTTCTCCCGGAAGGCGACTCAACATTCTCATTTTTGTTCTACAATATTCTCAGAAGGAAAAAGACTTAGTTTTTCTGAAGGTGGCCTGTCACCTTCGGAACTCTCTCTCTCTCTCTCTCTCTCTATTATTGTAACGAGCAGCGGCCTGTCGCGCTCGAGTTCTAAGTCTCTAATTGTAACCCCCCCGGAAGATAGTGGAAGTTGGTCGGCACAGCTCCGACCGCGTGATTTTTTACCCTTTCCGGGTTTTCCACGTTGAAAAGTCTCAGTGTACTCAATGAATCTCTAATTGACTGTTTGCGCGCTCGGTTCGCTTCCGAGCTAAGGTGGTTCAATTCGACCGGTCTACCAAATCACCCGAGTGACCTGCAACAGTTTAGCGCCGTCTGTGGGAAACGATTCCCAAAACTCTGCAAAGACTCACTGAAGGAAGCGCTTCGCCACCAATTGCAATGGCAAGAAAAAGTGCTCGCACTACTGAAGGATCAATCACGGAGGGACGCATCGACTCAGCTCCCTCCCACTCGCTTATCAATGCGCCTCTCGCAGAAGAGGCAGTGTCTGCGCCCGCAACAATACTGGAAGGGCGCATGCGGCAGATGGAAGAACAGCAAGCCGAGATGCTGGCTCTCGTAAGAAATCTTGGGGCTCCTCGAGCTCCCGTTCAACCCCCAGCGTTGAACATTCCGCCGCCCCCAGCTCTGAGTCATGCTCCAAATGAGGAGGCCATTCGAGAAGAAGAAGCCTCAGAAGAATTCTCCGATGCAGAAAGCTCCGCCCATCCCGCTCCGCCAACCAGAGGACCAGAAGCTGACCACCATCACCATCGCCAAGGAAGAGTTGTTCCTGGTCGAGCAGTTGAAAGAACCACACGAGAAGAAATACGCGATATGATAGAGGAAGAATACATCCAAGCGGGGCGACGCGCAACTCTCGCCCGCCGTCCCGCACACCAGGGCTCCCCACTATCGCCTCAAGTCCTGGCCCATCCATTTCCAAACGGTTTCAAGCTTCCCAACATCGAAACGTTCGATGGGACGGACGACCCGGTGGAACATGTCAATCACTTCACCACCATCATGAGGATCTACAGCGCCCCCGACCAACTCCTTTGTCAAGTGTTCCCGGCAACTTTGAAAGGATAAGCGCGCACTTGGTTCCACTCCCTGCGAGATGGGGCCATCAACAACTTCGCAGAAATGGCGCAGCAGTTCGTGGACCAGTTCATCGCCAATCGTAGGATTGTCCGAGATCCCTCCCATCTCTCAGGAATCCGCCAAAATGACGGAGAGACTCTCAAGGATTTTTTCCGACGCTTCACCTCGGAGGCTCGGCAGATCCCGGGGGTCGACCCTGAGCTCTTATGAGGAGTCTTCCTTGGATGTCTCCGCCCAAGTGGCTTTTACTCAGCTCTAATGAGAGAAACCGTACCAAGCTACCCTGACCTCGTTCAGCGATTCGAGGCCCAGATAGCAGCAGATGAGGCAATTGAAGCACACCGCCGGCAGTTCGAGGGGAGCTCGAAGAGGAAGAAAGAGGAGTCGCTGCCGCAGACAGTTCCCAATAAGAAAAACAAGCATTACGACAACCCCAGACGAGACCGAGGATCTCGCCAACATCAGGACTACACTCCCCTGAACACTACCAGGACTAACGTATTGTACACAATCAAAGATAACCAGATGCTCCGCAAGCCCAGACCCCTCGCTAAAAACGCGGGGGACCAGACAAAATATTGGGAGTTCCATCGCGGACAAGGACATGACACGGAAAATTCCTCCAAGCTTAAGGATGAAATTGAGCGTCTCGTTAAACAAGGCCTATTGGGGAAATTCCTACGAGACTAGGCGACGATTCGGCTAGCAGGAGATCAGCTAGCGTCCTGCCAGGAAAGACCGGGAGCAACCCTTAAGGCAGTCATCCCAGGAGAAAGCTTCATACCCATCAGCGGAGCTCTACCAGCGCCACTGAAATATTCTGTCAACTTTGTTTCTGTCAACTTTGTTTCTGTCAACTTTGTTTCTGTAAAAACTGTGTAAATTGCAACTACTAATTGTTTTTAAAGTTAATTATTACAGGCATGTCATATCCTGCGCTATCGAAACTACGTAAAGTCGTCCATTTGCATAAACAGCACCTGCCTTCGGGCAGTGCGCTGATGAACAACACCTGCCTTCGGGCAGTGCGCTAATGAACAACACCTGCCTCAAGACAGTGTGCTGATGAACAACACCTGCCTTCTGGCAGTGCGCTAATGAACAGCACCTGCCTCAAGGTAGTGCGCTGATGAACAACACCTGCCTTCGGACAGTGCGCTAATGAACAGCACCTGCCTCAAGACAGTGTGCTGATGAACAGCACCTGCCTTCTGGCAGTGCGCTAATGAACATCACCTGCCTCAAGGCAGTGCGCTGATGAACAGCACCTGCCTTCGGGTAGTGCGCTGATGAACAGCACCTGCCTCAAGGCAGTGCGTTGATGAACAGCACCTGCCTTCGGGCAGTGCGCTGATGAACAGCACCTGCCTCAAGGCAGTGCGCTGATGAACAGCACCTGCCTTCGGGCAGTGCGCTGATGAACATCACCTGCCTCAAGGCAGTGCGCTGATGAACAGCACCTGCCTCAAGGCAGTGCGCTCATGAACAGCACCTGCCTCAAGGCAGTGCGCTGATGAACAGCACCTGCCTCAAGGCAGTGCGCTGATGAACAGCACCTGCCTCAAGACAGTGCGCTCATGAACAGCACCTGTCTCAAGGCAGTGCGCTAATGAACAGCACCTGCCTCAAGGCAGTGCGCTAATGAACAGCACCTGTCTCAAGGCAGTGCGCTAATGAACAACACCTGCCTCCAGGCAGGGTGCTAATGAAAAGCATCTGCTTCCAGGCAGGGCGCTAATGAACAACACCTGCCTCCAGGCAGCGCGCTAATGAACAACAACTGTTTACGGGCAGCGCGCTCACAACAATCTCTCACTGTCGCTGATTGAAGGTTCGCCCTTCTCCACTGTGGTAAGGTTCTGACGTCATAAGGGTCTGCCTCACTTACGTTCGTCCACGGTTTGAATACGTACGCCCTTTGTAAGATCCCTCTCCCGCACCGGAAGAGTTCCCGGATCTTATGCCCAGAACCGCCGCCTTACGGAGATGCTAGCACACAAGTTAGCCATCTCCGCAAGACGCCGATCCTGCCGGCAAGGACGATCAACTAGGCCAACAAGAGATAAGAAGAAAAACTAGCTCATAAGTCCACAATCACACGCATCTGTATATATATATATCCAAATGAAAACTGTCCATCAATGAGTACAAGTAAAGAAAGAGAAAAATGGCTTATGCTCGGTACAAGTCCGAAAGAATAAAAGAAGTACAGTTCTCTCTCTCACTATATACATCTATGCGGAAGCTACAACGAAACATCTCTCATCAACACCTTCCCAGTAGCGGTAATAATACACGACATCTGTTCCTCAGGTCCTGTCTCCCCTGCCAGCTGGGGTCCAGCTCCTCGGTTACCTACGGTCACCACCGACCGTTAGTCATAAAGACTAAGACGATTTTGTCCCCGCCTCCCCCCGCGACTCCTAGGCACCGAGCGGGAGGAAGAAGCGGAGGACAACAAAGTGGAGTAATCAAAAGCAGGTGACAGATATTCTACGCTATCAAGAGTATAACATATAAGTTCTATACTAGCAATATGAACCAGTAAACAGTACTAAAAGCAGTAAAGTAATATCGCAGCAGAGAAAGAAGTAAGCATAAAGAAGCAGTGCGACGCAAGTAAGGTAATTAAAAGTAACCATTGATTTATAGGAATGCCCATACAAACCTATAGACCAAGGGGTCGTTTAGCACGGCCTATCGTATAAAAGTCTCATTCCAATTTATACGATAGGGGTATGGGTTGGAATGCAATGTTCATGCTATGTCATGCAAGGTATGTTGTTATGCTATGTTCATACAAGTGCAACTCACCCACTACGACTCTATGCACATAGACCTTTAGTTCCCCCTTTTTGGAGCTAGCAAGACTCCCCGGATACTCCCGTAGTGGCAAACAGAAGCGGTGGGTTGGGCCTCGCCCACCTCTAGGTTGGTATTCACACTACCTAACCTAGACCTATCGTACGCCTCAACACAAAACTGTGGAGCGTCTGCGTACTCTTGCTGACTGGACCGCCAGACTTTCTAGGCTAAGTGTATATACCACACTTGCCGAGTCAACGTATTGACGTCGGTGTGAACGTCCGTCCAATACAGAAGACCCACCACCTTCAATGCACATGCAACGTGTTCTACAATCTATCTCCGAGCCATAAGCTCCCCGGGCTAACCTGCCCGTCATTAATAACCTTCCGAGCCACCGGCTCCCCGGACCAACCCGTCCGTACCAACAACTCTACTGAGTGTAAGCTCAACTGAATTTCAATCCGCTCTTTCAAACACCGAGCTTACTGCTCGCAGCACCAAACAGACTAGGCTCCCGCAACCACGGGGTGTGGGTGAGTGTGTTATTAATTTATTCTTGTAACACCTTATTCCTACGGCTTACGGTTAATCTTGGGCTTCCCGAGGATTACCCTGTAAGGGGATCGCTACGGTACTAGGAACTACGATGGGATGACACCCCAAAGTTCCCTTCCTCAAGACACTTAGTATTATTGGTAGCTACCCATAAGATTACCCTCTTATTATTTCACTTGAATTAACCTCAGCGCTTTATAACTCTCTAAGGGGGAGGACGATCTTTCGTCAATCCCGAGCACAGCCTTACCCACAGCTCACCAAGCACTCTCATCTTCTAAACTCCTATTTAGACTACTCTCATTTAGTTATTATTCTACTTGGAAGCTTAGGGTGGATCCTGGACTTCCCGAGGGCTACCCGGTGAAGGGTTCGCAAGGTACTAGGGTATGTGATGGGATGATGCCCAACCCCTTTCCAGGACATTTATCATTCTTGGCGACTATCCTGACCTAACCTTCCTCCCTCTCATTACTCTTTATAACTTACGCCTTATGTTTCATCTCGCTCACAAGCAATCGTTCTTTTGGTCTCAACTCTAATAGCTCTTAGTCCTCTAAGTGGTCTATGCTCATCTCTTGTTATAATTCAATTCTCACTGATTCCCTTTGTGATTCTATTAACCTAATCATCATATGAGTTTTCACTATCCGCAGACCACGACATATAACTACTTAGATTCCTATGATGGAACCTTGGTCAAATTACTTCCAAATGGTTTCTAATTTTTATCATAGGTTTATAATGGGTAAAATAAGAGTTGACTAGAGATTAAGTTTATTTCATACAATTTTTTTGACCTCTATAAAAATTCATTAACCAATTTTCTTCAACTAAAATACAAAGGATGTATCATGCTAGTGAGTCCAACCTTGCTAAATATTCTTCCAGAGGTGATATATGACATAATAATAAGATTCCCAAGGTTTCATAATTTTCCAGAAGTTATCCAATCATGATTTCCAATTTTCAATAAATGATTGAAGGTATAAATTCACACATGAAGTATAAGATTTTGACTTCCTAAAATTCTGATAAAATTACAGTGGCACTATAATGACATGAAATCATCAATTCCAGAAGATCATATTTTTCCAGCAAACTTATAATCGTAATTTCTATTTATCATGAAAATGATGAAAATGTGACTTTACACACAAGTACTAAAATATGAATTCCAAAAATTCTGAGAAAATTAACCTAGCATACTAATCATCTAAAAAACACCAAATCCAAGGTTTCATAATATTCCAGGTAATATTTATCCACAATATTCATTTAATACAAGTGGCGTGTTAATAAGAGTTTACACTACAACCACCACTTAAAGGTCTCAATAAAATCTGAATAAAACACAGAAGTATGTTATTGACCTAAAATCAGCAATGCCTAAGTTTCATATTATTCCAAGGAGTATTTACCCTTAATTGTCATTTGTTACATTTGGTGTGCGTATAAGGGTTTACACTACAAGTGCTATGTTAAGACTTCAATAAATTATGGGAAAATTATCATGGCATAATAATGGTCTAAGGACACCAAATCCTAAGTTTCACATTTTTAACAGAAATTTTTGACCATAATTTCTATTTAATATAAATGGGGTGCAAATAGTGATTTACACTACAACTACCATTAATATGTCCCCATCAATTCTGAGAAAAATATCCTAGTATAATAATCATCTAAATACACTAAATACAGAGATTTAGAATTTTTCAAACTATTTTACCCCATTAAATTAATTAATTACAAAAGGGGGTTTTTCCTCAATAAATTGCTAATTACCACAAAAATTCATCTAACAATTATGATAAAATTTACAGAGCTATAGAATCACCCAGGAAACCTACTAGAATAATTTCATAATTCTTCAAATGCATATGAGACCTAAATGTCATATTTGAATAAATTGACCTAACCAAATAAATCAAATTCAGAGAAATAAATGAGATCCAAAAATTCCAACAAAATTCCTAAATGAGCCTTTCCAGTCAAAGATCCATTTCCCAGAGTATTGGATTTAACCCTAAGTTTTTGATTCAAATTATTCCATTAATTTAAAAGTGTGACAATTTTCATTTAATTAAAAACCTTAGGAAAATAACTTCCAAAAATCATGAAACTTATGACAAAGATGTATATACTCATGACATACACTAACCCCAAGGTTTCAGAGGCATGAAAGGTGATCCCCACCTTCAATTCCATCAAAAAGCTCAAAAGCCCAAATTGACTATTAGCACCCCACTTTTCCTCTTAAACCCTAACTTCATTTTGAAATTCAGAGAAAAATACTCATGCACATGTGATGAAATTTTAACCAGAGATTTAGATATATATAAAGAGCTCACCCTCCAAATTAGGGGGTGTTTGGAGTTACACAACTCCATAAATACCAAATATTTACATTTACTAATAACTGAAATATCTCAATGAATATACCTCTATAAATTCTCAAATTTTAACCCTAAGTGAGTCTTCATACCATGCATGCATGGTAGAAAATTTCAGTGATTTGGTTAAGCCAATTGAAAGTTATAGCCCTTTTAATTTCTGCCCTACACAAGGAGCAGTCCTAGGAAAATGGGTGCCCTGATGTCCATAGTGCACCAAATTAGTTGATTCAAATGGAAAATGAAAGTAGGCTCCTAATGCTACAAAAGTTATCTCTGCCCCTTTTTGCAAATATGGCTTCTAGGGCCTTCAATTTTTGCATGCAAAACATTGCATTTTTAAGTTCTGACCAACATCACAAGAATGACTACTGTGGACCCTGTAGTGGTTCAAATGACCTGATCTAAATTTCTACTGAAAGTAGACATCCATATCTACAAATCTTGTCTCTGGTCATTTTTCAAAATATGGCCTCTAAGGGCCTCTAATTAATTAAACAAAACTAGGTATATCATGTGACAATAAATGAAATTGATATGAATCATAATAATATGAATTTAATCAGATCCAGCACGAATTTCAGCGCAGAATCGAGCGGCATCCCGTCATCGTCCCCAGCTCGCCAACGGCTGAGATTAATTCCGCTTGGGCCATCTTCTACGATCAATTCCCGGCCATCCACGACCCACCACCGCCGGCCACCGCCTCCACCACCTCCGTTGAGGTGGTGGCCATCGATTGACGGCGGCACGGCCGCCTGAGAGCCCGTCTCCGGCGATCTCGAGCAAGAAAAAGAGCTCGGTAAAACTCCCTCTACTTCACATGGATCGGGCTCAATTGAGCCCGATTTCTCTCCTAGATGGATCTAGATATTAGCACAGAGGGAGAGGGGGAGAAATCGTACCCTAGTTGAGCTTGGCGGCGCGTATTGAGGAGGTGCAACATGGCGGCGGCGAGCTCCGGCGATCCTCCCAGAAATCCCGATTCTCCACCGTTTGTCTTACTGTAAAGGGCTAGCTCCACTCCTCTCGACCCTCTGAAGCTGATGGAAGGGTTCGTTTGGGCTGAAATGAGCTGGTCACCTGGTTTTGGACTTGGTGATTTCGGCCTCCTCCTTGGATGCTCCTCCCAGCCACCAAGTGGCACCATTTCAGCCCAAAATCGGCTGAGGAGTTATGGAGGAGCTCAGTGGGGGTTTTGGGCAGAGGTGAGGAGGGCCACATGGCAAGCTCTCCTCAAAACCTTCTTGTCCTTAATGGAGGAAGGGGGAAAACCCATTTTTGCCCCCATGCATGTGTTTGCATGTTGGATTCAGAGGGCAAGGGTGGTCATTGTGCTTATGGGCTTCAGAATGGGCTTGGATGAGGGCCTTAATCCATTGGAATTTGGATTAATTCCAAATAAACCCAATTTAGGCAAAATTGACCCTATGTTGACTTTTGGGTTGGCTTGGTCAATTGGGTGTGTTGACTGGTTCAATATGATGGTCTTGAGATCTATTGACACCACCCAAGGTTGGTTGAGTCATGGTGAAGACCTAAGTTGGCTAATTTGACCAATAAGTGTGATTTTGACCAAAATTGGGGGAATGTTGACTTTGGTCAATTTGGCCAAATTGAAGACTCCAAGATGGGGCTTTTGAGTCAATTAGGTCCCTCATGATGCCCTAAAACTAGGGGTGAAGTCAATTTTATGCTTTGGGGTTCAATTGAACTTATTGGGGAGGATTTGACCTATGTTGACCTAAGTTTGACTTTGGTCAAATTGGGTCAATTGGTGACCCCATGATGGGGCTTTTAGGTCTATAGCATTCCTTGGAGTGTTTATCATCTATTGGTGGAGTCAATTTGCAAGTGTGAGTTCACGTTGAGCTAGTTTGACCTAGGTTGACTTGAGCCTTATAGTAGACCACAGGTGAGTTCACCTAACTCTATGTGCCCTAAGGCTGCAATCTAGCTCAAACTCACCACTCTCACCTCTTGTCTCACCCTAAATTGGAGTTAGGGGGTCTAGTAGGAAATGGGATGTTACACCCTTCACTGACAAAAACTTATCTTTTATTATGAAAAAAGCCGCGAGCTCCGACTCGCGCAAACTTATCTTTTATTATGTAAAAGCCACGAGCTCAGACTCACGCAAACTAATTTCTTATTATCATGAAAAAACCGCGAGCTCAGACTCGCGCAAAACAATTTTCTATTATGTAAAAGCTGCGAGCTCAGACTCGCGCAAACTAGTTTCTTATTATGAAAAAGCCGCAGGCTCGTACCCGCGCAGACTTATCCGATATTTTGTAAAAGACCATCAAGCTGTTCAGGTATCAACGCTAAATAGCAAGCCCTCAACAATCCCCAAAGTGCGAACATCCTTCGCCGACCATCTTGGAGCATCTTCCCTCAATCGACACTTCGACAACAACCAGGGCAGCGGGGCCACGAGATTGTTATCACAACGCAACACAGGGCGAGAAACGCCTAAGCAGAACAAGAAAACAAAAGCAACCAGTAACCACACACTCATCCTTCGACAGCAATTCCTACCCAAGGCACCACGAAGATGACGGTGATCAAAATTGCCAAGAAGGAAAATCAAAACCTCCGAACTCCTCCGCACAGTAATTCGGACTCCGAAGGTTTGGGGGGCTTATGATGTGCACCCGTAAAGATGATACGGGATGCGGTCCCGCGAAGCATATCCGAACGGGTACCACCGAGCACGCAAGCGCTACGTGTGGCGTGAAAATCAAAAGGAGCCACGCGGCGAGCGTCACGTATCAATCGTCGCGCCAATAGGCGCGCCAATTACTGATCCGAGAGGGCGCGACATTTGCCACACAAAAGTGGCGCGGCATCCGCCACACAAAAGTGGCGCGACATCCGCCGTGTGAAAGAGGCGCGATATTCGCCGCGCGAAATAGGCGCGGCCTTCGCCGCGCCAAAGCGGCACGACAGCCGCCGCGCCGAAAGGGTGCGGCTCTATGTGCCGCACCAAATTGGTGCGCCACTTGCCGCACCAAATTGGTGCGGCAATGCCGCGCCAAAAAGGTGCAGCACTTGCCGCACCAAAAAGGTGCGGCAATGCCGCGCCAAAAAGGTGCAGCACTTGCCGCACCAAATTGGTGCGGCAATGCCGCACCAAATTGGTACCTGGGGGTGCGGCAATGCCGCACCCCCCAGCGCCCAATTTAGGGGCGCTGACCAAGTTAGCGCCCATTTTGGGCGCTGACTTGGTCATCGCCTATGTGGCGCTCCCCAATTGGGGAGTGCCCCACTCCCCAATTGGGGAGTCACGTAACTCCCCTTGGGGAGTTACGTGGATAGTAACTCCCCTTGGGGAGTTACTTGAACAGCAACTCCCCAAAGGGGAGTTACGTGAACAGTAACTCCCCAAAGGGGAGTTACGCGAATATTAATTCCCCAATTGGGGATTGCTCCCGACCACCTCGGCCTCGAGGTCTTCTCACGGTCGTGGATCAATCGCCTTCGCGTTCACCGAGCTCAGAACGTTGACCAAACTACACGCCGAAGCATTATTCTTGCATAAATATTATTCCCCCGTGAATATTATCCGCCGCGTTCAGAATGCCTCCGCGCTCACCGCGCGCTCAGAACGCCTCTGCGCTCACCGCGGGCTCAGAACGCCTCCGCGTTCGTTGCGCGCTCAGAACGCTTCCCCGTTCATTACGCGCTCATAACGCTTCAGAGCGCGCTCAGAGCACTTTCACATTTCGGGCACGCTCACATTTTGTTTTTCTGACACGCTCACATTTTGTCTTTCTGACATGCTCACGTCGTGTCTTTCTAGCATGCTCGCATTTTGTCTTTCTAGCTTCTCAGATTTCAGGAACAACCCGTCGCTTTTTTCGCCTCCAGCAAAACTGCCCAAACTGCCCGAACTGCCCGAGGGGCGAGATGGTCATTTACGAAAAATGGCGATCCGTGTGTTCCAAACCGGAAAATATGATTCGTCCGCCAGGTGGTTACGGTGGTTACAACGGTGAAATTACCGGGCTACCCCCGGCCAAAGCTATAAAAGGAGCCCAGAACCTTCATTTGAGAGGACCTTGCCTTCTGCACCCGGGAGAGCTCCTTGAAGATTTTCACGGAATTCTCCTTCGGCGCTTGAAGATCTCCGTGGACTTGAAAATTTCATTCATCCCGAAAGGCGACTCAGCATTCTCACTTTTGTTCTCCGGAGCATCTCACTTTTGTTCTCCCGGAAGGCGACTCAGCATTCTCACGTTTGTTCTCCAATATTCTCAGAAGGAAAAAAACTTAGTTTTTCTGGAGGTGGCCTGTCACCTTCGGAACTCTCTCTCTCTCTATTATTGTAACGAGCAGCGGTCTGTCGCGCTCGAGTTCTAAGTCTCTAATTGTAACCCCCCGGAAGATAGTGGAAGTTGATCGGCACAGCTCCGACCGCGTGGTTTTTTACCCTTTCCGGGTTTTCCACGTTGAAAAGTCTCAGTGTACTCAACGAATCTCTAATTGACTGTTTGCGCGCTCGGTTCGCTTCCGATCTTAGGTGGTTCAATTCGACCGGTCTACCAAAGCACCCGAGCGACCCGCAACAAGAAGTATGAAAACGAAAGAGTCAAAGAAACTGGTGTAAGATTAGAAAGCTGAAAATCCTGAAGAAGTTGTAACAACCAAGTGATTTCACAGCATACAAAAGCCATACCACGATATTCCGATTCAGCGGATGATTTCAAAACCGTATTTTGCTTCTTTGATTTCCAAGAAATAAGAGAAGAGCCCAATAAAACGCAGAATCCGGTAATAGACCGTCTTGTCATGGGGCAAGAAGCCCAATCAGCATCACAAAACGCAGAGAGCTGCAGATTTGAAGCAGCAGAGAAGAACAAGCCTTGTCCCGGCGTTCCTTTGACGTAACGAAGAACTTTGAGAGCCATGTCGTAGTGTGGTTGACGAGGAATGGACATGAATTAGCTTAAAACGTGAACAGAATATGCTAAATCTGGACGAGTAATGTAACGCCCCGGGTTCTTCCTTCAATTATTTTATCAAAGCGGGATTTTAATTTAGGATGTCGGTGCGTCGGGGCGTTACCTTTCGAAATCGTCGACGTCATCCGGCGGGTTAGCTCCAGTTGGGGGGCGTTAATTTCGGTAAAAGTGCAAGTATATGTATATATATACATATGTTTATACGATTTATATTAAGGTGCAAGGTTATATATATAAAGAGCTATACAAACATGAATACGATATATATATATATGTATATGCGTATAAGGTTTGAAATACGTCAGGCCTTATGTTCATATGCGGGTGGTTATATGCAGGATCAACCATGACACTTATATATAATTATTATAGCTATACATGGCACTTATTATTATTATTATTATTATTATTATTATTATTATTATTATTACCATTCAAAAAAAAAGGGGGCTTTGGTTATAACTTCCCCCAGTTGGCATCCATTCGATTATTTTCGGTCCCTGCTCTCCCTCTCCCCGATACCCCCCCCTTCCCTGATTTCTGCCGTGGAGAGCGCTCCTAGGGTTTGGTTGGTTGGCGCCGTTTTCGTCGCCGGTGCTGTCGGAGGTCGGGTCGCCGGAGCTAGGGTCCGGGGCGGCTCTCTCCTTGCGTGGTCACGGTCCGACAAGTCGCCCTGAGTAAGCGAGGTAAGAAAACTTCTTCACCTTCCCCTTCTCCTTCTTCTACTACCTTCTTACCCCAGCTTTCTCCTTCTGTTTCACTTATGGGAGCTGCTGTCTTGGGTTATATTGCAATTTTATTTGGGGTAATTTTATTTGGGGTTATATTGCCATACACCTGCTGCTATGCGTGAGCTCTGTTGTTGGACTTGTAAATTTGGGGTTTTTTGTTTCCCCCCTGCTGCCATACACCTGCTGCTATGCGTGAGCTCTGTTGTTGGACTTGTAAACTTGGGGTTTTTGTTTCCTTCCTGCTGCCGTATATCTGCTGCTATGCGTGAATTTAGGAAATTATCATACCTGTGCTGTTGAATATATGGATTTAGTTAAATTGTGGGGTTTTATTTTACCCCTGCTGCTATATGATTTTTTCTGCTGCCATATCACCATCCTTGTTGGGTTAATTAGGGGGCTGCTGCTTGGGGTATGCTACCTTGGCCTTGGGTAGCATAAATTCCGATCTTTTAAATTGGGGGCTGCTTCTTAAGTTTTGATCATTGGGGGCTGTTTCTTATGTTTTGAATATATGAGGGTTGCTTCTTAAGTTTTGCTTATGTTGGGGGCTGTTTTGTTGGGGGCTGTTTATTGTGGTTGTTTTGCTAGCTGGGGCTGTTTTGCTTGAGCTGCTCTTTACCTTGATTGCTGGGGCTGTTTTGCCTTGGGCTGCTTTTACCTTGTTGAATAGGGGGCTGCCCCTTGGGATTTTCTTTTTATTTCTTGACCCGAATGGTGGATGCGTGCTTAATTCTGCATATTCTTTATTGTTATTTCTTGGCTAAGCGGCGGCGGATTTGTTGAAACGAAAGGATGGGTACAGGGAACACTGGGTTCCCCCATCACAGTTCTTTTAATAGTGGTTGGTAGGATGATCAGACCACCACCACGGCGCCTATTTCTTATTTGGGGTGAATGTCCCCTTTATGTGTGTGGGTAGTGACATTGTTGGGTCCGCCACCACTGGTCCGTTTTGCACCGTATGCCAAGAAAGTTTATTTGCGCCTTGTCCATCGGATAAAGTATATGCGGAATCTCCTTAATCTATATTTACTGAAATCCTTATATAAGCATATATATATAGTTATATATACTAGTATATGTGTGTATATATATGTACTATATACTCCTTTCAGACTGTTTACGCTACTTGGTACCTTGCCCTTTTCTTTTCTTATACCCATGCTGTTTTCTTGCACCCTTTGGGCTGAGAAATTCTTTTCTTATGGATGCCTCAGGTTCAGGTTTGTAGCTGCTGCCGGAGTGTTAGCGGGGTCGTACTGTTCGTCATCGAGGCCTTCCCTCTCCAGTGGGTAAGGATTCAGCTCCTTTTGTTGTAGCTTGTCTTTTGATAGTTGACTTGTTCGCCTGCGGGTTCGTGTCAGATGTTGACGCCCGTACGGTTTTTTGTTTGGTTCACTTGCTGCTACTACTGCTAGTTTTCCTTTACTGCTACTTGGCTATTTGTACATATATAAACTCTGGGAAAGTCTTTTTTTTTGGAATATTAAATGCAGTTCTTTTGACATTATGAAAAAAGTTATTTTTAACTGTTGTCGCGTTTTCCACTGAGTATCGCTTATTTGCAAGGCGTAACCCTATATAAAAATAATAACTCTTTATTATATATTAAAGGTAGATCGGCGATCGCCCTGGAGACGTCTCTGGTCTTCAGCGCCGTTAGGAATAAAATGAACATATTTTCTTCCGTTGTGCGCGCATATTTCTTCTTATGAAGAATGCCTTAGTGAATCGCAGGACCGAGGGGCACGGTTTCCTTCCTTTTTAAAAATACAAACCTTAAAAGATAATCCCTTTATAAAGTCAGTTCTATTGCAAAATGTTCGTTGAATGGTCGCCTGAACGCCTGTAGTTGCCCCTACAGGATGTGGCATCACGACGCGTATTTCCCCCTTGCTCTGATACTACATTCTATTTCGGGGAAATACGGGTTGTGACAGTTGGTATCAGAGCTAGGTTAGCCGGGTTGCTGGGAATGGTCTGGTTGGCCCGGTTAACCGTCCAGCAAGAGTCGTTAATCATTGCATACACTCACCGATGGGTCATCGGTAGATCTCGGCTGAAGCACGAACACTACACTCATAAGCATGAAAGAAGTATACGGGGCATATTATGTAGTATGGGATGCATAATATGTGTCTGTATATGGATCCTCATAGGTGACAACATGCGACTGTTATGTAGTATGTGATGCATAACGTAGGTCGCATGCGTGTCCATTAGATTTTTCTTTTCGTTGCATGCGATAATATGTAGTATGGGATGCATAAGATCGCATGTGTACGCCGCTCATAACATACATTAAGGCATTTTCTTAGTTTGCATAGCACTACATGCATAACATAACATTGCATAGCACGCGTGCCAAGTTAGAGATCTACACGATGACACACGTACACGCATGATTTTAAAAGTAAGATGCTAAGTTTATATGCATTCGGGTGAGGTGCACGAGAGGTAAAGGATGATATACCATCCTGAGTGTAGCGTGATATTATGTATTTACTTTTCCCAGAGAAAAAAAAAGCAGTAGCAAAAGCAAGTATTTGTATGTCTTCCTTTCCTAGAGGTCTGAATCTGGTCTTATCTTACTGTTTGATATTGTTCTTGTTAGGAATGACTTCTAAGCGTCGGCCTGCAAAATCTGTTCCCAGTCTGAGGGCGAGACATCGGGTGCGCATAGCGAGGCAGTGATTGAAGAGCTGCGCCTGAATAACGAGACTTTGACGCGGCAGTTGGTCGCGATGCAGGAGCAGATACAGACGTTGTTGACCGCCACTCAGCGGCAGCAGCCCGTGGCTAGTCAGCCGGAGGCTGCCCGTCCTGCACCACTGGTTCCCCCTGCTGCGTTGCCGCCAGAAATGAATTTTATCACGCATTTCCAGAGGCTAGGACCCCCGACTTATGACGGGAGGGCGGACTTCATGGTGCTCGATGATTGGATCCTGGCGATGGAGGAGATGTTCTCGTATTCTGGCGCGTCGGCGGACCAGAAGGTGATGATTGCTGCCTTCCACCTGAAGGGTTTGGCAAGGAGCTGGTGGATCCGGGAGAAGGAGGCTCTTGTAGAAGGTTGCTCGTGGGAGCAGTTCAAGGGGAGGCTGGTGAAGAAATTCTTGCCCTCTGTTGAGCAGGACCGCCTGATGAATAGCTTCTTACATTTGAAGCAGCGACAACTCACAGTAGGGGAATATGAGGTCGAGTTCTCCAAGCTGAGCAGATTCGCCCCGGATTTGGTTGCGTCTGAGGAGAACCGGGTGAAGAGATTTTTGGGAGGCCTTCGCAGCGAGATCCAGCAGTTGGCTAGTGCTTACAGGTCCGTGAGCTTTGCGGATGCAGTGGAGGCTGCGCTGAAGGTAGAGGCGATCAAAAATGCCAAGAATAGAGGGAAGGAGCTTAGGAAGGAGAAGATAAAGGTGGGCGATGGGGGCAGCTCCGCCCCGAGTAAGAAGGGAAAGGTGGTGTGTAGTTTCTGTGGCCGTGTGGGCCACCCCTTCGAGAAGTGTTTCAAGAGGCAGGGTGTGCAGGAGCAGCAACAGCTGATGGCGCTTCAGGGTGCCCCGAAGAATGATTTGTTTTGCACTTCGTGCAAGCTGAGGGGGCACGACGAAAGTCGTTGCCGGTCAAAGGGCAAGGTTTGCTATCAGTGCAGACAGAAGGGACATGTGAAGTCCAGGTGCCTGCAGCTTCAGTCGACTGGCCAGCAGCTTGCCCTCCCAGGCGTGGCACCGCCACTGCCTCAGCAGCAGCTAATAGATCGAGGGAAAGTAAAGTTAAATGTTGTGACAAAGGAGGAAGCGCAGTGCTCGAACCAGGTGATATCAGGTTCGTCCTCGTTCTTGTTATAGTTTAATCTCGTTATGTTTAACTGGTTGCTATATCAATGCCTCATCCCTGTGTTGTTGCGTGTCCATACTGCTTTGTTAGGTGAGTTTAAGGTTCGAGACTGTTGGGCGCACGTTCTGTTTGACTCGGGTGCCACCCACTCTTTTGTGGCCAAGAGGTTTGTCGATCGGCATCGCTGGGCCCCGGAGCGAGTTGATGGTCCGTTCCGTGTCAAGTACCCGTCCGGCGATTCAGTGGTGTCAGATCTGTGGGTGAGGCAGTGTCCGATCGTGTTGGATGGATTTGTGGGCTATGCAGATCTGATGGTGATCGTCTTGGAGGACTTCGACGTGATCTTGGGCATGGATTGGCTAGCCCGTTATGACGTCGTGATCCAGTGCAGGGACAAGCGTCTGGATTTCTTGATGGATGATGGCCATCCCAGGAGCGTGTTCGGCTTCCCGCGTCAGACTTCCTCAGTTATGTCGGTAGTCTGTGCCCAGGCTTTGGCGAAGTTGGATGGCCGGGTCTGTGTTGTTTCCGTGTTGCTTGCAGCTTGTGCTTCGGTGCCCTGTGTGGAGGACATTCCTGTGGTGCGGGAGTTCCCGGACGTCTTTCCCGATGACCTCCTTGGTCTCCCTCCTGAGCGAGAGATTGAGTTTGCGATAGATTTGGAGCCCGGGACCCGCCCTATTGCCAAGGCACCCTATCGTATGGCACCACGGGAGTTGGAGGAGCTGCGCACTCAGTTGGATGAGCTTCTGCAGCTTGGATTCATTAGGCCGAGTTTGTCGCCTTGGGGTGCGCCGGTTCTGTTTGTGAAGAAGAAGGATGGGTCGATGAAGCTGTGCATCGATTACAGAGAGTTGAACAAGGTCACTATCAAAAATAGGTATCCGCTCCCACGGATTGATGACTTGTTCGACCAGTTGCAGGGTAGCTGCGTGTTCTCGAAGATCGACCTCCGGTCCGGTTACCATCAGCTGAGGATTCGCGACTCAGACGTTCCGCGGACTGCTTTCCGGTCGCGTTACGGACATTTTGAGTTCCTGGTGATGTCCTTTGGGCTGACGAATGCGCCCTCTGCTTTTATGGATCTGATGAACAGGGTATTCCAGGATTTTCTGGACCAGTTCGTGGTGGTTTTCATTGACGATGTGCTGATTTATTCTTCGAGCGAGGAGGAGCATGCTCGGCATCTGCGGTTGGTGCTGTCTACCTTGAGGGCACACTAGTTGTACGCCAAGCTGAGCAAATGCGAGTTCTGGCTGTCGCAAGTATCTTTTCTGGGTCACGTCGTGGGCAAGAGTGGCATCTCTGTGGACCCAGCGAAGATCGCTGCTGTTTTGGACTGGAAGAGGCCGTCGTCGCCAAAGGAGATCCGCAGTTTCCTGGGTTTAGCTAGCTACTATCGAAGGTTTGTGGAGGGTTTCTCAGGCATTTCCGCGCCTCTGACCAAGTTGACGCGGAAGGAAGCGTCTTTCATTTGGAGCGAACAGTGCGAGGAGGCCTTCCAGGAGTTAAAGAGGAGGCTGTGTTCCGCGCCGGTTTTGGCTCTCCCGGTTGAGGGGGTGGAGTTTCAGGTCTACGTCGATGCTTCGCTGATAGGCCTTGGGTGCCTCCTCATGCAGGAGGGCAAGGTCATTGCGTACGGGTCGCGGCAGCTAAAGGTGCACGAGCGGAACTACCCAACGCATGACTTGGAGTTTGCTGCGGTGATCTATGCCTTGAAGCTGTGGAGGCATCTCTTGTATGGGGTGGAGTGCAAGATCTACTCAGATCACAAGAGCCTGATTTATGTGTTCTCGCAGCGAGAGCTGAACCTGCGCCAACGTCGGTGGATGGAGTACGTGGCCGATTATGATGTGGAGATCCTCTATCACCCCGGCAAGGCAAACGTAGTGGTGGATGCCCTGAGCAGGAAGTCAGCCTCTGTTTTCGGACTCTCTGTGCAGTCCCTGATGGAGGAGTTCTTTCTGATGAGCATCGCGGTGAAGCCCAGTGGTGGTCCGTCTCGTTTGGAGGTCGAGGAACCGTCCTGGATTGTTTTGGCGAGGTTGCACCAAAAGGATGATTTGGATTTGCGGCACCTCCGGAGCAGGGCTGAGAGGGATGAGTTGCCAGATTTCTCGATCGATGTGGAGGGTAGCTTGAGGTTCCATGGCAGGCTGTGTGTAACGCCCCAGAAATTATAAAATTAGAGTGGGGTGCGGATAGTTTATTGATGGTGTGCAGATAGCTGAAATAAGGTGTGCGGATAGGGATTATGTTTTACTTAAAACCTAAACCTATACTTCTCCCAGCCCTCACTTCCGATTCCCGCCCCTCACCCTCGTTTTCGCACAGGCCGACGCATAGGGAAACCCCCCTTCCTCTTCCTCTCGCACCGAGCAGGCCTGGAAGTCGCGAGACCCACTCCCTCTCCTCTCTCCCTCCCTCTCGCGTGCAGCAGGGCCGAGCAGCCCCCTTCTTTACCGCTTTCAGTCGCTCCCTAGGGCAAGAAACGGAAGCCCCTCTTTCGATCTCTCTCCTCTCTCTCTCTCTCGCCGGTCAGGAGGAGGCCGACGTCCCCCTCTCCCTCTCTTGTTCGCGTGGCTCCAGGAAGGAGAAGGTCTACCCTCTCCTCTCCTCCCTTTCACTCGCTGTTTTGGCGCTTGACCGAGGATCTCGAGGAGATCTCTTGCGAGAGCCGTGTGTGGAGCCGAGTCGAGGCTAGATCCGAAGTAGGGCAGCAACTACCGTCTCCGTGATGCCTGCGCGACGCTCTACAAGGGTAATGACCCTTTTCCCCGGTCTTAGAACCGTCTTTTTTCTCTATTTCTGTGCTTGCATTTGCTAATCGTGCAATGAGAGTCCCCTCACGCCGTTTCGGTTGAGGATGGGGACTCCGCCAGGGCGTGGGATTGCGACCTCGGCGTATGTTTGTGTGAACTGCACGTAGAGTCCCTCTCCCGCTCCGCGGTGGAGAGCGGGGACTTCTCCAGGGCGTGGGATTGCGACCCCGGTGTAGTTTTCTGCTTTTATTTTGCTTAGGAGGGCCACCCGTCTCCAATTGGACGCGGTGTGTGTTTCCCTCGGTTCATTGCGAACCCCCTCCGGGTCGATTGTGTCCGTCCCCGGCATAAATTGCATTAGTAATCCGACGTGCGAGTCTGGATTTAGGCATGCTGTGTGAAGCCTACTCGTGGCGTTCAGCCCGGATCGGTGATGTTGTTGTGTTGTGCATTGCGGTTAGCCTTAAACACGCGAACGGGAATGTCCCGTGTTATTCGCCGTAGAGATCATAGGATTCGTGGGTTTTGTTCATGAATACCCCGTTCCTAGGCGGGCTCAGGTGAGCCCGGTAGAATGACGTTCGTAAGGATTATGCGGAACGGGTGAGTTTCCCCGTCACGACGCTCCAGGACTGGGAGTAGTGCTATGCTCTCTGTCGCGCTCCTTTGGACAGTGGCGGACTGTGTTTCCCCCATGTCGCGCTCGTTTGGACAGTTGCGGACCGTTTCTTCCCGCTGTCGCGCTCGTTAGGACGGTTGGAGACTGTCTTCTCCTCTGTCGCGCTCGTTCGGACGGTTGGAGACCGTCTTCTCCTCTGTCGCGCTCTGTTAGTTAGATATGTACTTTGTACCTCGCTATCGCGTTCCGTCAGATCGATGCGAAGCGTAGCTCACCTACCGCTACGCTTGAGTGCGAAAGGCAATCACACGCCTCTCGTCATGAGTACTCGGTTTAGAATGCCTATGTGGTTTAGGTCGTGTGACTTTGGGAGTCAACGACGCGTGTGCTGTGGTATGCTATGGGGACCCCTCGTGTGTGCCCCTTGGTCCTTTGTTTGATGCTTTAGTTTTCGTGCGTGCTTGCAGGAGAGCGATGTACTCGCCCCGGAGTCCGCTAGGATGGCCGGGGGGAGGGGTCGTTACGTTGTGTTGGTCAGCCCCATGCTGACCTTCGTTGCACCGCCTGTTTGTTCTTGGTTTCAGGTGGCGGAGCTCGCAGTGGTGTGTAGTGGGCCGGAGCCCATGGGTTGCTGAGGAGCTGGTTAGGTTCCTCTCTGTTTTGGGAGTTTTTCATGTAGCCCTGTGTTTTGTTTGTACCTCTTTTGCAAGCCATGTAAGGCCTTAAGGCCGTGTCACTTCTGTATTGTTTTCTTCTAGCTGTGGACATTCTGGGCCCCTTTGTTTTGGGCTTGTGTTTAGCTTCCGTTTCTGATTACTCTGAGATTTTATTAGCATATTTTCTTGTATCAATTATTAACGTTCTAGATTTTGTGGGTATTATATGTTGTGGGGTCCCGGCCGGACCCATGTTATATTTTATTTGCAGATCAGGGATGTTACAATTGGTATCGGACTTTAGGTTTCGTGATCCGCTAGTCTTTAGGCTTCGGGACGAACCCTTTTTAACGGGTGGTGAGCACATACAGTGCAAGAGCCTAAATAACTAAATTTACGCAGAATGTCCACTTAAGAATGACCAAAATCGTGGTTTTCATGCACTTTTGGGAATTTAAGCGTCTCATGCTTAGTGATTTCCCCCACTTATGACTGCTAGACCATGTGTCTCACATGTGTAAGCATTATTAATGACTGGCTGAAGGGATTTTGGCCTTCATTTCTCCAAGGATTACGTTATTGGAAAATAGAATGAGCGGCTAAATGTAAAGGAATGCGAATGTTAGGAGAACCGCCGCTATGATTTGGGTGTTTCCATAACTTAGGTGTTGACCACCTTAGTATGTTGATAAATGTTGTGAGTCTTTGTGGCTACCCTTATGCGAACATGACTAGTGGAATGAAAAGTCATGGTCTTTAAGGTGAGATCTGTTGTAGTGATTCACCCGATACGGTATTAGATGACTATAGATGGCGTCGAACCTTTGTTGACCTATTATTTGGAATCGTTGGATTACACATATACCATGTGAAATTAAGTGCAATGTATGAAAAGAGGCATCCGATCGTGTGTGTTACCCTACGCTTGATGGTGTGACCCGGAGGTGCGCAAGCGAGCGCATAAGTTCACACTTAAGATTGATGATTAAGTAGTGACACGCTATGTTAATGGCGGTGATGAATTCTGATTCATGAGCATTGACGTGTATTGAAAGGATGGGTGGATTCCCTGTCACGCTCTCTTTGGACAGTTGCGGGATGCTCCCCTCTGTCGCGCTCTTTTAGTTAAATATGAAATCTATTATTTTTGTGCTGAAACATGAGATAGTCCATGAGTCTGACTTGAGAGTTCGGACCGATAAGAAGTTCAGTGAAATTAGGAGTTGTGCACTGCTAATTTTAGTTTGGGGTGCTTTGTATGCACTATGCTATGTTTGGGGCCATAGTTTGGCCTTGAGTTTGTAAACTCCGTGACTTGGGTCCTCGAGAGTCAGGTGTGGTTGTCCGGACAAGTAAAAGCCCAGGTGTGTTTGCAGGGTTTTGTATACCCTATATTGTGAGTGTCATGAGAGCACTAGGTTTGACTCAAGTCTAGTATTGGACTTGAGGATCTTACGCCGTTGTGTATTTCGTACCATGGATTACGTCCGTGGTGACTACTTTTGGCATCGTTTTAGCAGGGTGTGTTGAACCCTGTTGTCGTTAAGGTGTCGCGTGTAAAGTCTGACCCAAAGACCGTGGTAGAAGCCATGCATTGGATGTTGTGACTAAGGACCTGAGTGTTCTTTGCATGCTGATTAGTTGTTTGGGTTATATAATGTCATGTGTGTTGCTGAGTTTTTTCTTCATTCTACTAGGCGATTGGTGAAGAGGTGGTCTCACTCCCTTGCAGGAGACAACCACAGCTAGTGGAGCTGAAGTAGGAGTGATGAAAGAGCAGGGTGCCGGTGTGACTGCTAGTGGGACACCGATCCCTGTGACATCTGCGGCCATGTCTGCTATTGGAGAAGCAACATACGAGACTCGTGATTGGGTGACTTACTTCTTGAGTTGCCATCCACCTTTGTTCAACGGTGTCGAGTCACCCGCTTATGCTCAAGATTGGTTGGAATGGATTAAGGATCTCATTTTGGCCTTAGGAGTCCCGCCAGAGCTTAGGGTCACTGTTATCTCCTTCGCACTTTTTGGGGAGACTAAGAGATGGTGGCAAGAATAGTGTCGTGGACGTTTTGCTCGACGTCCTTGGTCCCAAATCCCCGTAGAAGAGTTTGCGTCGGCATTCTGAGAACATTTTGTTCCGATGACTACCCGCCTTATACTACGAGAAGATTTTCTAATGTTGAGGCAAAAGGTGATGTCTGTGGAGACTTATCTCCAAGAGTTTTTGCGATTGAGTGTTATGCTGAGCATGTCCTGGTGACTGATGAGGACAAAGCGCGATATTTCTTTAAAGGCTTGCATGAGGATTGGAAGATCAAATTGCGTGCAGCAGAGTCTATCAGTTTCCCCATTTTGATTCAAGCTGCCCGTAACTTGGAGCTTGTTTTTCGCTTAGGGCAGAGTGAGTCGGAAGAGGAGTTTGAAAGAAATAGATTGCTGGCTGCTGAATCAAAAAGAGCACATGCCTTTGAAGAATCCAAAGTTGAGAGTTCAAGAGAATCAAGGAAGAAGAAAAAGTCATCTATTGTCTGCTTTCTTTGTGGCCGTCAAGGTCACGTTGTGCGTGGGTGCCGAGCCTAGTCCTGAAGAAGCAGTGGTGATGACATCTGTTGTCCCCCTTTTTGGGTAAGGTAACATGCGTTGGAGTTTTGTGTGCGCGTGTAGTCGCACTAATGAACAATGTTTTGTATTGTGTCGAGCTTATACCCTCTTTATTTCGAATTCTTGCTGGAGGTTATCTTTCTCTTGTATGACTGAGAGTCGAGTCCACTTTTGATGATATGGTAGTTTTGTACACAGTGCTCGTGAAGCATTAACATGAATGGTGATTATAGTGGACGAGTTGAAATTTAATTATTGCGTAACGATGTAGTTGTGACCGCATACGAGTCGGACCTCGTAACGTATGGGTGATGAAAATTTATATCTGTGTTACTTGATAAGTAGCACGCTCGTGAAGTGTTTTTAGTCTACCACAAGATAGATTGGAAGTGATTTCTTCAAAGTTGAGTTGTTGGCACGATACTATAATATTTATTTGTCGTGAGTTTAGAGGTTGTTGGTTTGAGAACCTAATCTTTGGACGTGTGCCCAATTTAGTTGGAATCATGAGTAGGTTCACAAGCAGTGGAGTTCGTAGTTTCCTTGGTAGGATTCGTACGGAGGTTCGTACATGTTTGAACCCAAGTGAACGCCTCATCGAGAGTGAAATATTTCGGATAAGGTTTTCTCTTTTGTGTATGATTTACACAAAATTCGGGTAGTAGTTCGTGACTTTGGAATGTGTATGAGTTTGTCACTCATGAAATGTTGTCACTCATGAAATGTGTATGTGGTGGCACTAGGAAGAGTACAATATGTAAGTGTCACTTATAATTTGCTAGCATGGGTTAAGACTCGTGTCAATCTGGTGATTAACTTATGTATGAGATGGATTGGTTGTAATAAATTGTGATGGATGCGACTCAGTTGAAGTTATTGGTTTGACCTGTAAAAGAGCCATGATGAAATATTGACATCTTTCATTTGAGGTTGTGAGTTGATAGGCGAGAATTGAAATTTGTGGTAGCAAAATGCGTGTTTATCATGTGCAATGTTTGGATTCGTGCAAGAATCGTGGACTTAGCGTGAAAGATGATTATAGCGATTTAGTCGTGTTTTCTTATTGTGTGGCTATGTAGTGACGACCCTTTATGAGTTTGATTTCCTAACATGTTGATGAATGGAAATTGTTATTGGTGTTACTTGGTAAATCACACCCGTGAAGCGTTGCTAGTCTCATCCTACGATGGGTTGAAGGTAATTCGTTCGAAACCGAATTGTTGGTGCGATAATACGAGAATATATATGCGCCGTGAGTTGGAGATTGATGGTTTGAGGACATGATCTTTGAAATCATCGTATAGGTGAACTTATATGGTCGTGTATGACCTATGTAATGAAATCTCTAGAAATGTGTATTCGTTTGAGCTTGTTGCTTGCGTTGAATGAAAGTGTAAAGAAAATCCAAGTGAAAGTGCCCTGTTGAGATTGTGATATCTCAGGCATAGCTTTCTCTTTTGTGCGTGGCTTACACAAAATGCGAACGGTAGTGGTGGTGTTGTGTTTTTACGTGTTGAACAGAGATGTTGTTCAAGTTTGATTACCGTTAGTTAGAGGCTTCCGGGGCAATTGCGGTCTTGATGTGTTTGGAGGTGTGAGTGAACTCTCAAAGAATTGGAATCAATGTAGTGATTTGATTCTCCTATGAGAGGTCGAAGGCCCTCATTTTGGGAAGAGTGTGACTCTTCTCGACGTAATGGGGGAAGAGTGTGACTCTTCTCGACGTAATGGAGTGACCATGGAGTGACGGAAATGAGAGTTCGTAAGGCTTTGTGGTTATAAGCATTATGACGGGTGAATCCTTGTGAGATTGTATGTAAAGATTCGTTGATGTTTGTATGTTCGAATCTAGGATGATTCCTCGGGCGTTGAAAAGCCGTACGAATGTTATCCGTGACCTCCTAGGGTGATATCTCACCGCATTTAAGATCACATGGTTTTCCTCATGAATGTGTAAATCAGAGTAGCGCAGCGGAAGCGTGGTGGGTCCATAACCAACATGCCGTTCTGTAATTTGACTTGTGTATCCTTTGCAGCGGAGGCTGTGTATAAATTTCGGGACGAAATTTCTTTAAGGGGGAGAGAATTGTAACGCCCCAGAAATTATAAAATTAGAGTGGGGTGCGGATAGTTTATTGATGGTGTGCGGATAGCTGAAATAAGGTGTGCGGATAGGGATTAGGTTTTACTTAAAACCTAAACCTATACTTCTCCCAGCCCTCACTTCCGATTCCCGCCCCCTCACCCTCGTTTTCGCACAGGCCGACGCATAGGGAAACCCCCCTTCCTCTTCCTCTCGCACCGAGCAGGCCTGGAAGTCGCGAGACCCACTCCCTCTCCTCTCTCCCTCCCTCTCGCGTGCAGCAGGGCCGAGCAGCCCCCTTCTTTGCCGCTTTCAGTCGCTCCCTAGGGCAAGAAACGGAAGCCCCTCTTTCGATCTCTCTTCTCTCTCTCTCTCTCGCCGGTCAGGAGGAGGCCGACGTCCCCCTCTCCCTCTCTTGTTCGCGTGGCTCCAGGAAGGAGAAGGTCGACCCTCTCCTCTCCTCCCTTTCACTCGCTGTTTTGGCACTTGACCGAGGATCTCAAGGAGATCTCTTGCGAGAGCCGTGTGTGGCCGAGTCGAGGCTAGATCCGAAGTAGGGCAGCAACTACCGTCTCCGTGATGCCTGCGCGACGCTCTACAAGGGTAACGACCCTTTTACCCGGTCTTAGGACCGTCTTTTTCTCTATTTCTGTGCTTGCATTTGCTAATCGTGCAATGAGAGTCCCCTCACGCCGTTTCGGTTGAGGATGGGGACTCCGCTAGGGCGTGGGATTGCGACCCCGGCGTATGTTTGTGTGTACTGCACGTAGAGTCCCTCTCCCGCTCCGTGGTGGAGAGCGGGGACTTCGCCAGGGCGTGGGATTGCGACCCCAGTGTAGTTTTCTGCTTTTATTTTGCTTAGGAGGGCCACCCGTCTCCAATTGGACGCGGTGTGTGTTTCCCTCGGTTCATTGCGAACCCCCTTCGGGTCGATTGTGTCCGTCCCCGGCATAAATTGCATTAGTAATCCGACGCGCGAGTCTGAATTTAGGCATGCTGTGTGAAGACTACCCGTGGCGTTCAGCCCGGATCGGTGATGTTGTTGTGCATTGCGGTTAGCCTTAAACACGCGAACGGGAATGTCCCGTGTTATTCGCCGTAGAGATCATAGGATTCGTGGGTTTTGTTCGTGAATACCCCGTTCCTAGGCGGGCTCAGGTGAGTCCGGTAGAATGACGTTCGTAAGGATTATGCGGAACGGGTGAGTTTCCCCGTCACGACACTCCAGGACTGGGAGCAGTGTTATGCTCTCTGTCGCGCTCCTTTGGACAGTGGCGGACTGTGTTTCCCCCATGCCGCGCTCGTTTGGACAGTTGCGGACCGTTTCTTCCCGCTGTCGCGCTCGTTAGGACGGTTGGAGACTGTCTTCTCCTCTGTCGCGCTCGTTCGGACGGTTGGAGACCGTCTTCTCCTCTGTCGCGCTCTGTTAGTTAGATATGTACTTTGTACCTCGCTATCGCGTTCCGTCAGATCGATGCAAAGCGTAGCTCACCTACCGCTACGCTTGAGTGCGAAAGGCAATCACACGCCTCTCGTCATGAGTACTCGGCTTAGAATGCCTATGTGGTTTAGGTCGTGTGACTTTGGGAGTCAACGACGCGTGTGCTGTGGTATGCTATGGGGACCCCTCGTGTGTGCCCCTTGGTCCTTTGTTTGATGCTTTAGTTTTCGTGCGTGCTTGCAGGAGAGCGATGTACTCGCCCCGGAGTCTGCTAGGATGGCCGGGGGGAGGGGTCGTTACGTTGTGTTGGTCAGCCCCATGCTGACCTTCGTTGCACCGCCTGTTTGTTCTTGGTTTCAGGTGGCGGAGCTCGCAGTGGTGTGTAGTGGGCCGGAGCCCATGGGTTGCTGAGGAGCTGGTTAGGGTCCTCTCTGTTTTTGGAGTTTTTCATGTAGCCCTGTGTTTTGTTTGTACCTCTTTTGCAAGTTATGTAAGGCCTTAAGACCGTGTCACTTCTGTATTGTTTTCTTCTAGCTGTGGACATTCTGGGCCCCTTTGTTTTGGGCTTGTGTTTAGCTTCCGTTTCTGATTACTCTGAGATTTTATTAGCATATTTTCTTGTATCAATTATTAACGTTCTAGATTTTGTGGGTATTATATGTCGTGGGGTCCCGGCCGGACCCATGTTATATTTTATTTGCAGATCAGGGATGTTACACTGTGCATACCCGCGGTGGAGCAGATTCGGGCGAAGATTTGTGAGGAGGCTCACGACTCCAGCCTATCTTATCATCCTGGCTCTACCAAGATGTATCGCGACCTGAAGCAGATTGTGTGGTGGCCTGGCATGAAGGGCGACATTGCGAGGTTCGTGGCGCAGTGCTACACTTGTCAGCGCGTCAAGGCGGATCACAGGAGGCCTGGAGGCAAGTTGACGCCGTTGGATATTCCCCTGTGGAAGTGGGAGAGCATCTCTATGGATTTCATTACTGGATTGCCGAGATCTCCGCGGGGGCATGATGCAGTGTGGGTCATTGTTGACAGGTTGACCAAGTGTGCTCACTTCGTGCCGTACAAGACTGGTTATTCGATGGAGAAGATTGCGTCTTTGTATGTGCAAGAGGTCATCAGGCTGCATGGGGTTCCAGCGAGCATAGTGTTTGACCGTGATTCCAGGTATACCTCTCGTTTTTGGCAGAGTCTGCAAGGGGGCTTGGGCACCGATCTCAGGTATTCTACGGCCTATCATCCGCAGACGAATGGGCAGACGGAAAGGGTTAATCAGATCGTGGAGGATATGATCCGGTGCTATATTCTAGAGCATGTAGGGGCGTGGATGAATGCCTTGGGATCATGGAGTTCGCGTACAACTATAGCTACCAGGAGAGCTTGCAGATGGCTCCGTTTGAGGCGCTGTATGGGAGGAGATGTCGGACTCCGCTATTTTGGGCTGAAGTGGGCGAGAAGCCTGTTCTGGGTCCTGAGGTTTTGGAGGAGATGGGTTTTGCTGTGACGCAGATCAGAGAGAAGCTGCGGATAGCTCAGGAGAGTTATGAGAAGTATGCCAATCGGCGTAGGAGTGATCTGGAATTTGCAGTGGGGGACCTGGTGTTTCTAAAGGTGTCCCCGATGGCAGGCGTTAAGCGGTTTGGGAAGAGCCACAAGCTAGACCCCAGGTATGTAGGCCCATTCGAGATAGTCGAGCGCATTGGGGTCTCCGCTTACAGGTTGATGTTACCTGCCTCCTTCCCCGGCGTGCACGACGTTTTCCATGTGAGCTAGCTGCGGAAGTGCGTCCGCAGCGATCGCCATGTTCTGGATTCCGTGCCAGTGCTGCAGCCCAATTTGTCATTTGTGGAGCAGCCTGTTCGTATTTTGGAGAGGCAGGATCGAGTGTTGCGGAGGAAGACCATCCCTATGGTGAAGGTCCTTTGGGACAATCAGGACGTTCGGGGTGCGACCTGGGAGCTAGAGTCAGCTATGAAGGAGTCATATCCTCATCTTTTCGACTAGATTCCCCGGTAAGTTTTTGCCTCCTGAGTTTTTCTTTCATTTTCATGCTTTCCTCGTTTTGAATTGTCGCTGCAAAGTTTCGGGTCGAAACTTTTGTTAGGAGGGGTGACTGTAACGCCCCGGGTTCTTCCTTCAATTATTTTATCAAAGCGAGATTTTAATTTAGGATGTCGGTGCGTCGGGGCGTTACCTTTCGAAATCGTCGACGTCATCCGGCGGGTTAGCTCCAGTTGGGGGGCGTTAATTTCGGTAAAAGTGCAAGTATATGTATATATATACATATGTTTATACGATTTATATTAAGGTGCAAGGTTATATATATAAAGAGCTATACAAACATGAATACGATATATATATATACGTATATGCGTATAAGGTTTGAAATACGTCAGGCCTTATGTTCATATGCGGGTGGTTATATGCAGGATCAACAATGACACTTATATATAATTATTATAGCTATACATGACACTTATTATTATTATTATTATTATTATTACCATTCAAAAAAAAAGGGGGGCTTTGGTTATAACTTCCCCCAGCTGGCATCCATTCGATTATTTTCGGTCCCTGCTCTCCCTCTCCCCGATACCCCCCCCCCCCCCTTCCCTGATTTCTGCCGTGGAGAGCGCTCCTAGGGTTTGGTTGGTTGGCGCCGTTTTCGTCGCCGGTGCTGTCGGAGGTCGGGTCGCCGGAGCTAGGGTCCGGGGAGGCTCTCTCCTTGCGTGGTCACGGTCCGACAAGTCGCCCTGAGTAAGCGAGGCAAGAAAACTTCTTCACCTTCCCCTTCTCCTTCTTCTACTACCTTCTTACCCCAGCTTTCTCCTTCTGTTTCACTTATGGGAGCTGCTATCTTGGGTTATATTGCAATTTTATTTGGGGTAATTTTATTTGGGGTTATATTGCCATACACCTGCTGCTATGCGTGAGCTCTGTTGTTGGACTTGAAAATTTGGGGGTTTTTTGTTTCCCCCTGCTGCCATACACCTGCTGCTATGCGTGAGCTCTGTTGTTGGACTTGTAAACTTGGGGTTTTTGTTTCCTTCCTGCTGCCGTATATCTGCTGCTATGCGTGAATTTAGGAAATTATCATACCTGTGCTGTTGAATATATGGATTTAGTTAAATTGTGGGGTTTTATTTTACCCCTGCTGCTATATGATTTTTTCTGCTGCCATATCACCATCCTTGTTGGGTTAATTAGGGGGCTGCTGCTTGGGGTATGCTACCTTGGTCTTGGGTAGCATAAATTCCGATCTTTTAAATTGGGGGCTGCTTCTTAAGTTTTGATCATTGGGGGCTGTTTCTTAAGTTTTGATTATATGGGGGTTGCTTCTTAAGTTTTGCTTATGTTGGGGGCTGTTTTGTTGGGGGCTGTTTATTGTGATTGTTTTGCTAGCTGGGGTTGTTTTGCTTGAGCTGCTCTTTACCTTGATTGCTGGGCTGTTTTGCCTTGGGCTGCTTTTACCTTGTTGAATAGGGGGCTGCCCCTTGGGATTTTCTTTTTATTTCTTGACCCGAATGGTGGATGCGTGCTTAATTCTGCATATTCTTTATTGTTATTTCTTGGCTAAGCGGCAGCGGATTTGTTGAAACGAAAGGATGTGTACAGGGAACACTGGGTTCCCCCGTCACAGTTCTTTTAATAGTGGTTGGTAGGATGATCAAACCACCACCACGGCGCCTATTTCTTATTTGGGGTGAATGTCCCCTTTATGTGTGTGGGTAGTGAGATTGTTGGGTCCGCCACCACTGGTCCGTTTTGCACCGTATGCCAAGAAAGTTTATTTGCGCCTTGTCCATCAGATCAAGTATATGTGGAATCTCCTTAATCTATATTTACTGAAATCCTTATATAAGCATATATATATAGTTATATATACGAGTATATGTGTGTATATATATGTACTATATACTCCTTTCAGACTGTTTACGCTACTTGTTACCTTGCCCTTTTCTTTTCTTATACCCATGCTGTTTTCTTGCACCCTTTGGGCTGAGGCATTCTTTTCTTATGGATGTCTCAGGTTCAGGTTTGTAGCTGCTGCCGGAGTGTTAGCGGGGTCGTACTGTTTGTCATCGAGGCCTTCCCTCTCCAGTGGGTAAGGATTCAGCTCCTTTTGTTGTAGCTTGTCTTTTGATAGTTGACTTGTTCGCCTGCGGGTTCGTGTCAGATGTTGACGCCCGTACGGTTTTTTGTTTGGTTTACTTGCTGCTACTGCTGCTAGTTTTCTTTTACTGCTACTTGGCTATTTGTACATATATAAACTCTGGGAAAGTCTTTTTTTTTAATATTAAATGCAGTTCTTTTGACATTATGAAAAAAGTTATTTTTAACTGTTGTCGCGTCTTCCACTGAGTATCGCTTATTTGCAAGGCGTAACCCTATATAAAAATAATAACTTTTTATTATATATTAAAGGTAGATCGGTGATCGCCCTGGAGACGTCTCTGGTCTTCAGCGCCGTTAGGAATAAAATGAACATATTTTCTTCCGTTGTGCGCGCATATTTCTTCTTATGAAGAATGCCTTAGTGAATCGCAGGACCGAGGGGCACGGTTTCCTTCCTTTTTAAAAATACAAACCTTAAAAGATAATCCCTTTATAAAGTCAGTTCTATTGCAAAATGTTCGTTGAATGGTCGCCTGAACGCCTGTAGTTGCCCCTACAGGACGTGGCATCACGATGCGTATTTTCCCCCTTGCTCTGATACTACATTCTATTTCGGGGAAATACGGGTTGTGACAAGTAACTATGAGATAAATCAAACGGCCAACCAACCGTCGATAAATGGAAGGATCTGGCAGAACTTCACCATCAGTATCTGAAATCTTAAGATGTTGCTCCATGGGTAGTAAGTTGGATTTTGCTGAACAAAGGTGAGCATCAGAAATGATGTCCTGAGCATACTTAGATTGATGAAGATAAATACCATCAGCTGTGCGTGTTATTTGCAAGCCTAAGAAATATGAAAGATCTCCCAGGTTTTTGAGTTTGAATTTCTGATTTAAGGTAGTAGCCAAGGTATCGAGATCAATTTGATGACTACCAGTTAAAATGATATCATCAATGTAAACCAAAAGGGCAATGAAGTGATCATTGTTCGTTTTGATGAATAATGAGTGATCATTTTTGGACTGCGAGAAACCAAGAGCCAGCAAGGTAGTTGATAATTTGGAGAACCACTGGCGAGAAGATTGCTTAAGGTCGTAAATGGACTTCAGAAGACGGCATACATACTGACTAATACAGTTGTGTGGAGGTTGAAAACCTGGTGGCAAACGCATATATACTTCTTCAAGTAAATCCCCAAGAAATGCGTTGTTAACGTCTAACTGATGAATAAACCAGCCTTTTACAGCAGCAACAGCAAGCAATGTGCGAACAGTGGTCATCTTAGCAACATGAGCGAATGTATCATGATAATCAAGTCCCTCCCTTTGAGTATATCCCTTAGCAACTAATCGGGCTTTGTACCGGTCAATGGAACCATCAGGTTTGTGTTTCAATTTGTATACCCATTTACATCCGATTGTCTGTTTTCCAGGTGGCAAAATAACAACATCCCAGGTCTTGTTATCCTCTAAAGCTTGGATTTCAAGTTGCATTGCTTGGCACCATGACTTATATTGGAAAGCCTCTTTATATGTAATAGGTTCTTTTTCTGAAGGACCAGTAGAAGAATCAGTAGAACTGAGAGTTGTAAAGAGGCTTGAAAACGAAGTGCTCTAGCAATTTCTAGGATGTGGCGATGTTTATGTTTTGGAATCCCATTTTGTTGAGGCGTATGAATACAACTATTTTGATGAACAACTCCATTATCCAAAAGAAATTGTTTAAGCAAATGGTTAAAAAATTCTGAACCATTATCTGTGCGAAGTATTTTTATGGATGTGTTAAACTGGGTTTTAACAAAACAAAAGAAAGATTTGAGGATGGATGGAACCTCACTCTTGGAAGTCATAAGATATGTCCAAGTATTTCTAGTAAATCCATCAACAATAGTGAGAAAGTATCGAAAACCAAAATGCGTGGGGGTTTTATACGGTCCCCAAACATCACAATGCACAATATCAAAGGCTGTGGTACATGAATTATCCTTTTTATAGAATGGTAATCATGTTTACTTAGCCAAAGGGCATACATTGCAATGTTCATAAGGAAAATTTGCTACAATCGGAAGAACAAGAATTAAAAGGCGCAATTTATCTAATGGAGCATGTCCTAGACGGTGATGCCGCAGTCTTGTGTTATTTGAGGATGTAGCGGCAAGGCTCTTAGCGGAAATGGGAGGAGAAATGATGGTAGAATGATTTGCTGGAACAAGAGTATATAATCCTGTCATACAGCTCCCAATCATTACATCAGTCTTCTGCAAATGCTCCTGCAAGAAACATTTATTAGAACTGAAAATCAAGGAGCAATTGCCATCAGCTGTCAGTTTGCTCATTGATAAGAGGTTGTGTGTAAAATTAGGGGCAAACGGAACATTTTGTAAAATAATATCTGGACTAATTTGGACATTCCCAATATGAGTTACTGAAGAACTTGTTCCATCAGGCAGATGTACTACTTGAACCCGTCCCAACTGTTTTGATGTCTTTAACAAGTTGAAACAATGTGTTATATGATCAGTAGCCCCGCTATCTATGATCCAGTCACTCACCCTATGATTAGATGAGAAACAGTGACTTATACCTGCAAGACGATGAATATCATCAACAGAAGTATGATGTTGAGTCGGATTTGATAGAAGGCTAAGTAATTGAGTGATCTGTTGTTGAGTAAGATGAGGATTTTCAGTCGAACTGTTAAATTTTTGTGTGCTTCTAATCAAGGAACCAACGATGACAAAGAACGAAGAACTCTTTATACTAGGCAATTGAATTACACAGAGAAGCTGACTACAAGGTGCATACACCTTGAATCACGTCAGCTGATGATATATAAAAAAACAACAACTTGTCGCGGACAAGGTCTGCTTCTCCACTCTCCCCTTCACAGTGCACTCTGCACTCTCCACCTCTCGCCGAGGTATGGATTGGGGTCTCCTGGGGTGTAGGCACACTCCCACTCTCACTCCTCAACTCAAACCTCTTCTCTCTCACACTCTCTTGTGTGTTCTCTCTCTTCGCATCAGCATTAGCCCTTTACATGGGGGGGGGGGGTATTTATAGTAAACACACAAATGAGGGTAGGGGGTAAGAAGGGGGGGGGGCATGCACACACCACCTTGCATGGCTCCACTCGGCAAGGGTCATGTACACACCACTTGCACATGCCCACTCGCACACCTCTCACTTCCACTCGGCAAGGCAACAACCAAGCAGCCCCCTCCATTGGACTCGCCCAGCTCACGTCCCTCAAAGATCCACTCGCCCATGCCCACTCGGCAAGGCCAACTCCTCCATTGCTCCACTCGGCAACATCACATGGCAACCCCCAACACTTCCACTCGGCAAGCACAAACTCCATGAACAGCACTTCACTTGCATGCACACATCTCCTCACATGCACTTGTCAGCACACCTCAAGGCAGCACCCCCTCCATACTTCCACTCGTCTGGGACACAAGGCAACAGCTCCCCCACTTCCACTCGCCCAAGCACACAGCAGCACCTCCACTCGCCTGGGACCACTTCCTCCTGCACTCGCCTCTTCCACTCGCACCCCCTCACTCACTTCAACTTCAACACTCCCCCTTGAAGTGTGCTTCAGGGACGACTCCGAGGCAAGCGCGAAGCTTCTTGAATGGCCCCGCAGATAGGGGCTTTGTAAAGATGTCTGCGAGGTTCTCTTCACTCCGCACATGCTCCACCGCAAGTGAGCCACCCAACACCTTCTCTCGGATGAAGTGATGCTCGATCTCTATGTGCTTCGTCCTTGTGTGACACACTGGGTTGGTTGCCAGCTTCAGAGCACTCTCGTTGTCGCCACGCAGCACAGTAGGTCCTCTGACCTTCTCATCCACATCTTCCACCAACCTCCTCAGCCAGACACACTCCTGAGCTGCTAAGGACGACGTCTTGTACTCGGCCTCAGTGGTGGAGAGGGAAATGGAGTCCTGCTTCTTGCTGCACCACGAGATGACAGTGGCTCCACACATGAACACATAACCTGATGTCAACTTGCGGTCATCAGCGTCACCTGCGTAATCTGCATCTGTGTAGCCATGCAGCTTGAAGTCGGTCCTCCCTCCATAGAACAACCCCATCTCCAGGGTCCCCTTCACATACTTCAATATCCCCTTGGCTGCCTCAAGATGAGGCTTCCGCGGCTCCTGCATGTACCGACTCACTCGGCCGACAGCAAAGGCGATGTCCGGCCTTGTGATGGTCAGATAGATAAGGCTCCACACCAGTGCCCGGAAGATCTTCGGATCAGGAAGAATCCTCCCTTCTTCCTTCCGAAGCTTCAGCCCAACCTCCAGTGGAACGGAGCTGCTCTTCCCTTCCTTCATGCCGAATCTCTCGACGATCTTCTCGGCATACGCCTTCTGGGTCACGAGCAGCCCGCCACTTATCTTCTCCACTTGAAGTCCAAGGAAATGGTGCAGTTCACCAAGATCCTTCATCTCAAACCGGATGGCTAGCTGCTGTCTCAGCGCCGCGACCTCTTCAATGTTGTTCCCGGTCACGATCATGTCGTCGACGTACAGCAGCACCATCACGTGAAGATCTCCACTCTTCTTCACAAACATGCTAGAGTCTGAGTCTGAAGCATCGTAACCACAGAACTGCAGATACTCTGCAATCTTCCCATACCAGGCTCTCGGCGCCTGTTTCAACCCATAGAGGGCCTTCTTCAACTTGCAGACATGACGTGGCTGAGACTTGGACACGTATCCAGGTGGTTGTGTAAGACCCCCCTCCAGATCGACGGTCCGACCGGGGGATCTTATCGCACACCACCCTTTAGCACGACGCCGAAGCGACTCCGAAGGGTGAATGCACTAGCTTCTCCAACCCTTTTCCTTGAACACTCCGATGTCACGCCTAGGGGTGGTGTTAAGCGAAAGTCACTACACACCAACATAGTAAGGAAGCAGTATTTTAGCGGAAGACATCATTAAAGAGTGCGCTTTGTTACCCTTAGCGAAAGACATGGTTTATAGCGGAAGATTAAATATCACAGAAACCACAATTTCAAAACCTGTATGAGTAATATCGATTTCGCCACCGCAATAAATCCTATCCATCAAGGCTTCATTGCCATTATATATATACCCTGAGATAGGGCACAACAAAAAGGAGATGCGACTTAATAACGTATACCTGAAGTAGCCTGCTCTATGGCCTCCTCCACCCATGAGTGTGGTCCCTCATCTGCACCTGTCACTTGTGCTAAAGACAAGTTATTAGAACCACGAAGAGAATCCAACCCTTACTAACAAACAAACATAATATAACATTTATAAGGGCGGGGATATCTGGAATTCTTATTGGGCCGAGGCAGTCTTCCCGCGACCACCGCCTACGTACTCCGTATCATCCTGCATACGGCCTCAGACCCACGTAGTTCTATTAGTTTCGCACGGGTTGCCCTCCTAGACCGTCCGTCGTGCGGGTTGCCTTAGAGTAAAACTCATAGGCCATCAGATTTTATCCCTTGTAACGTTTCTCGAAGGCGTCAATTAGTTCTCGTAGGAATTATTTCTCGAAGGCAACATTTCATTCCCGTAGGAATTAATTCTCGAAGGCAACATTTCATTCCCGTAGGAATTATTTCTCGAAGGCAGCATTTCATTCCCGTAGGAATTATCTCTCGAAGGCAACATTTCATTCCCGTAGGAATTAATTCTCGAAGGCAACATTTCATTCCCGTAGGAATTAATTCTCGAAGGCAACATTTCATTCCCGTAGGAATTATTTCTCGAAGGCAACATTTCATTCCCGTAGGAATTATCTCTCGAAGGCAACATTTCTTTAGAGAAGAAAAGAGACACTCTTTAAGATCAGCAATATATCCACCCGAGAACTCATTAGAAGGGGAGAAGATAAACTATTTATAAGCTTACCGTATCTTCAACCGGGAGGATACCACTATTTTAATCCGGCTGGCAATCAAACCCAAGCTGCCCACATAAGGCACAACTGGATTCATGTAGACTTTTGCCAATCACTTGGGTGTTTGGCGATCAAGCCCAAAATACTCGTGAACTTTTATTTCCTTCCTTGGTACATGAAGTAGCATCGAAGAGTAAGAGAGAAAACCTGAATAAGATGAAGATAGACGAGGTGTATACCATAGTAGACCATGGGTGGTCAACTCCCATAGTCATTCCATTCTCTCACGAATTCGTTACCTCATTCAAAACGCCACTTTTATGTATAACCGACTCAACCTCTAATAGTGAAGCTCCTGGAAGAGTAAATCAACAGCCATCCTCCTGGAAGGATAAACCAGCCCGATTTCCTCATAAAACATAAGCAAACGACATCTCATATAATGAGATTCCTAGAAGGATAGACCAACAACCACAGTCCTTCAGAAAAGAAGACAAAGAGCAGCCCCGACTAAAAACAACATGAAATCAGCCCCTAATTAACAGGAAACACTGCAGGAGGTTTTTATAACAGCAACCCCCAATGCAAACAGCCTCAGCTAACAAGGGTAAGAGCAGCCCCAAGGCAAAACAGCCCCAAGATAAATGGTAAAGAGCAGCCCAAATCAACATACCTGCAGTCCAACTCAACAAGGAGCAGCCCCCAAACCAACAACAAAAGAGGCAACCCCAAATCAACAACAAAAGAGGCAGCACCCCCATTTCAACAAGGAAAGGAGCAGCCCCAAATCAACATACCTGCAGTCCAACTCAACAAGGAGCAGCCCCCAAACCAACAACAAAAGAGGCAGCACCCCCATTTCAACAAGGAAAGGAGCAGCCCCAAATCAACATACCTGCAGTCCAACTCAACAAGGAGCAACCCCCAAACCAACAACAAAAGAGGCAGCCCCAAATCAATCAACAAAAGAGGCAGCACCCCCATTTCAACAAGGAAAGGAGCAGCCCCAAATCAACATACCTGCAGTCCAACTCAACAAGGAGCAGCCCCCAAATCAACAACAAAAGAGGCAGCACCCCCATTTCAACAAGGAAAGGAGCAGCTCCAAATCAACATACCTGCAGTCCAACTCAACAAGGAGCAGCCCCCAAACCAACAACAAAAGAGGCAGCACCCCCATTTCAACAAGGAAAGGAGCAGCCCCAAATCAACATACCTGCAGTCCAACTCAACAAGGAGCAGCCCCCAAACCAACAACAAAAGAGGCAGCACCCCCATTTCAACAAGGAAAGGAGCAGCCCTAAATCAACATACCTGCAGTCCAACTCAACAAGGAGCAGCCCCCAAACCAACAACAAAAGAGGCAGCCCCAAATCAATCAACAAAAGAGGCAGCACCCCCATTCCAACAAGGAAAGGAGCAGCCCCAAATAAACAGCCCCCAGGAGAACAAGTAAAGAGCAGTCCAAATAAACAGCCCCCAGGAGAACAAGTAAAGAGCAGCCCAAATAAACAGCCCCCAGGAGAACAAGTAAAGAGCATCCCAAATAAACAGCCCCTAGGAGAACAAGTAAAGAGCAACCCAAATTAATAACAAAAGAGGCAGCCCCAAATCAATCAACAAAAGAGGCAGCACCCCCATTTCAACAAGGAAAGGAGCAGCCCCAAATAAACTGCCCCCAGGAGAACAAGTAAAGAGCAGCCCAAATAAACAGCCCCCAGGAGAACAAGTAAAGAGCAGCCCAAATTAATAACCAAGCATCAAGAGATAAGGAAGAGGGGGGGGGGGGGGGGGGGGGGGGGGAGGAGGAGGAGGAGGAGAGGTAGTAAGGGAGCATGCGAAGGCAGTTTTCTCATTATAAAATTCAAACCCCGTTCCCCTCACCTTAGCCGCAAACCAAAATTTTCCATTTCAACGCGTACGTTCAGCAATCTTCTTGCCATAATCTAACAGCCTTACAACTCACGAGTTAAGTTAGGAATTCTCCCAAGGCTGATACGAAGATGAAGCTAGCCGCTATCCTCATTTGGACAGAACATTCACAAGGGGAGGAAATTGTCAATTCAATACATAAATCAAGCTCAAAATAGAGTAAATTTCATTAGCCTGATCTCAGGCTTGGCTTTAAAAGCTTCACCGCCTCTTAGATTGACGTTACTTAAATACTCAGACATTAATAAAGCAAGGCACGATGAAATATAAATCTCCTCAATATACTGAAAATAAATCCCCATAAAGGAAAGATTTACGGGGGTCCCATTACTTCAACATCAGATCCATTTCCTATATCACCCAACCTCCAGGACAAGTAAATTATGAAAACTCATATAACGTTTGCCGTATGAAAATGGAGCCCACATGGTCATGTCAACAATCTAATTCCATATAGGGATTGCCGCATAAGATGGAGCTCACATGGTCATGCCATCAATCTCATTCCATATGGAGATTGCCGCATAAGAATGGAGCTCACATGGTCATGCCAACAATCTCACCTCATATAAAAATTATTTTCACAAAAACAAAAACCCATCAAAGTGTGCCACTAGACACTGAACCAATGCGGGCCGGCAACCATCATCAGGAACTTCCCATATTTTCCTTATGGCTTCTAATTCGAGCTCTTAATAGGCACCACATAAATGAAATCATCCATTGGAGGGTACGTATTGCATCACCCCCGAGAGCCTATTCCTCTCTTCAACAAATTCCTCCATGTCCATTCACAGCCAACCCACTAATTTAATTAATTGAAACAGTAATTTGTAGACAAGCTAAAGAGGAGGCCTGGGTTAGTGGGGGGGGGGGGGGGGGAGTGAGAGTTAACCTTCTTGCCATATATAGAGGAAGAGAGAGTGAAGCTGCCATACCCTGCCATGAGCTATGAAGAGCAACCCCCTTATTAACAGTTCACAAGGCAACCCCCATTAACAGCTCACAAGGCAGCCCCCATTAACAGCTCACAAGGCAGCCCCCATTAACATAACAGGAAAGTAAAGCAGCCCCCCCTTAACAGCTCACAAGGCAGGCCCCAATAACATAACAGGAAAGTAAAGCAGCCCCCCTTAACAACTCACAAGGAAGCCCCCATTAACATAACAGGAAAGTAAAGCAGCCCCCCTTAACAGCTCACAAGGCAGCCCCCATTAACATAACAGGAAAGTAAAGCAGCCCCCCTTAACAGCTCACAAGGCAGCCCCCATTAACATAACAGGAAAGTAAAGCAGCCCCCCTTAACAGCTCACAAGGCAGCCCCCATTAACATAACAGGAAAGTAAAGCAGCCCCCCTTCCCCCTTCGACCCAAACCTCTAAACCAGAGCACCGTGCATCCTTCCACTCCCATAATAACCAAGATGATGAATAACGAAATTATAGAAAGCTTACAGATTACCATTGCCGGAGGAGGAAGAGGCAGGTAAGGGAAAAAGAGCCATCGTCATGAAAACTTGAGGAAGGAGGAGAATAGGGTTACCACGAATCAGAGGCGGGGAGGAGTCGGAGTCTCCCTTGTTGTGCCCCGATTTCTTGCATCAATCCTTAATCCGGCAGAGTTTCGAAGAGGAGGAAGAGGGAGAGAGGAGGGCGAGAAGTGACCTTGCCGCCCAGCCCCTGCCTGAAGAGGAGATGAGCCGCCCTCTTTGTAGCCATGGTCGGCCAATCCGATGCCCCCAGCGAGCTCGCACCTGGTTTTCGCCCATGGTTTTCGCATATGGTTTTCCTCCCAGCCCTACTCGCTGGTTTTGCAATTTTCTTTCCAATTATATATATACACATATATATGTATATAATTATGTGATATAAATACTTATTTATATAACTTAATGTACATAGGGTCCACAACACCCAAATTACGCTTAGCAAAATGCGCGAGAGGTGTTGTTATGTTCGTAACAATCACACGAAGTTAACGAAATTATTTCAAGTTGATTCCGAGTTCGTTCACTCATAATTATTTGCTTGAGACGGTACGTAGCTTAAAATAACTCATTTCAGCTAACTTTCTCAAAGCTCCTCAGATTTGGGCGAAACGAATTGCATCGCATTGGTATTGATCACACGGGTTCGTTGCAACTGACTAGGGTGAATTTTGGGCTCGTTTACCCAATATTCTAAAATGACGTTGTTGAGACGTTCGATTTTACTCAAAATAGTCATTTTCTCGAAACGACCTCAGATCGGAACGAAACGAATTCCGTTGCACTTGTATTGACCATACGAGTCTAACGCAACTGACGAAATTCAATTCAGAGCACGTATGCTCCATATTCAAAAATCGCATCGTCGTGGCGCGCTACGATACTCAAAATAGTCATATTCTACATATGACCTCGGATCGAAACGAAACGAGTTCCGTTGTACTCGTATCAACTATACGAGTCTAACGCAACTGACGGAATTCAATTCGGAGCACGTATGCTCAATAAATAATTTTGACGTTGCGGCGAAGCACAATGCTATCCAAAACAGTTATTTCTCCAAATGACCACCATTAGGTGGTGAAGGTCGAGTCGTGGTTGTCCTATGACCTAGCCTAAGCTCTTCCAAGGGTTCAACCGAACCGGCTAGACCCCTTTTTAAAATTGGGATGTTACAGGTTGCACCATGAATATATCCTTATCTATCTCTCCGTATAGGAATGCATTCTTCACGTCCAGCTGCCACAGCTTCCACCCTCTGCACGCTGCTAGGGCAATGATTGTCCTCACCGACGTCATCTTCGCTACAGGACTGAAGGTCTCCTCGTAGTCCTCTCCATAGGTTTGTGAGAAACCTCGAGCGACAAGCCTAGCCTTATACCGCTCCACTTCTCCATCAACTCTCTTCTTCACCTTGTACACCCACTTGCAGGTGACAGGCTTGATGCCCTCCACCATGGGAACAAGGTCCCATGTCTCGTTCTTCTTCAGGGCCTCCATCTCCTCGTCCATGGCCACGTCCCACTCCTTGGTGCCAACAACATCTTCAAAGCGGGCAGGTTCCCTCTCGTCGAGTGGTCCTGCGAAGAAGCAAGAGACCAAACTCACGAAGTTCCCCTCCTTATAGCGAGCAGGCGGGACGATGGTCCGCTTCGACCTCCTCATGGCTTGGCCACTTTCTACCGCTCCGGTAGACTCCTCCTCTCCAGCTCCTCCTTCAACTTCTCTTGAAGCAGTGCTCCCCCTGCTTCTAAAGTTTGAAGCTCCACCTGAGCCAGAAGCTCCACCTGAGCCAGAAGCTCCCCCTGAGCCAGATGGTGATAGGGCACTTGGAGATACCTCCAACTCCACCATAGAGTCCTCAGTGACTCTCTCTTCTCCTTCCCTGCTTGATTCTCCACTCTCCGGCAGCACCACAGAAGAGACTCCCTAATACGAGATCAGTTCGTCAAACACAACGTCGCGCGAGACGACAAACTTGTGGGTCTGCGGGTTCATGCACTTACATCCCTTCTTCCTCTCATCGTAGCTGATGAAGACACACTTCCTCGCTTTCGGCTCCAACTTGGTTCTCTCAGCCTCTGGAACGTGCACGAAGCAGGTAGAGCCAAACACCCTCATGTGACTCACATCTGGCTTCTCCCCGAACATGAGCTGGTGTGGAGACACCATCCTGTTGGGACTCAGAGGTAGCAGGTTGATCACATGGGTGGCACATGTCATTCCCTCCGCCCATAAGGCTTTGGGGATCCCCTTGGCATGTAGCCAACTCCTGGTTGTCTCCACCAGATGGCGGATCTTCCTCTCTGCCACCCCATTCTGCTGAGGGGTGTGGACGCAGGAGAGCTCTCGCCGGATGCCGAACTTCCTGCAGAAAGAGTTAAAAGTGTTAGAGGTAAACTCCCCCCATTATCACTTCTTAACTTCTTCACCCTCAGGTTCAGCCTCCCCTCCACTAGTTCCTTCCACTCCTGGAACTTCTCAAACACCTCCGCCTTCTCCCTCATGAAGTACACCCACGTGTAGCGGGTGTAGTCATCCACCAAGACCAGCGCATACTTGTTTCCTCCATACGTCAGGGTGGAGCACGGCCCCATCACATCAGCGTGTACGCACTCAAGAGGTGCCCTACACCTGGTCTCCGACTTGTCAAATGGAAGTCGATGTGACTTTCCAAATTGGCAACCCTCGCACACATGGCCGTCGCCGTAAGAAGAGAGATTGGGCAGGCCAGACACCAGACCCTTCGCCACTATCATCTTTAACGTATCCATCCCCACGTGACCTAGCCTCTCATGCCAGATCGCTGCGCCGTCGTTGGTCTTCAACTTGTCCACGTAGGCACTTGCAGACAAAACATACAAGTTCTTCACCCTTCTCCCGGTGAGCGTGACATCAGCATCAACTGAAGACAGGTTCTTCAGGAACTTCACCTCCTTCGGTCCGAACAGCACGTGGTAACCTGCATCCACTGCATTCGCAACCGAGAAGAGGTTCTTCTTCATGCCCGACACGTGATACACACTCTTCAGTGTCACGGGCTTCTCTTCACTTCCCAGGGATACCATCCCTTCCTTCTCAACTGGATGCACCGTATCATCCGCCGTGATGATAGCATCAGTTCCACCATATGCCTTCAAGGAGGCAAACTTCGACACATCTCCAGTGAGATGGTGCCCGCAACCGGAGTCCACTATCCAGTCGTTCTCAAAGCTGACGGAGGCTAAGGCATCGACCGACGTTGCCGTCATCTCAGCCAAGAAGCAGTTGTCTCCGCCTTCACCACCCTGGTGACCTCCACCTCTTCCTCCACCTCTTCCTCCACCTCTTCGATGGTCTCCACCTCTCTGATGGTCTCCACCTCTCTCAGCAACATGACCGCCTTGAGATTAGACCGACACTCCTTTGTCATGTGCCCGTACTACTTGCAGGCAAAGCAGAAGGGTCTCCCTGTAACATCCCGACTTTGAAAAGGGGTCTAGCCGGTTCAGTTGAACCCTTGGAGGAACCTATGCTGGGTCATCAGGCAATCACGACCCGACCTTCACCACATAGAGGTGATCATTTAGAGAAATGACTATTTTGAGTGTCGTAGCGCGTCACGACGACGCAGTTTTAGAACAGTGAGCATTCGTGCTCTGAATCGACTTCCGTCAGTCGCATTAGACTCGTATAGGTGATACGAGTGCAACAAAATTTGTTTCGTTTCGATCCGAGGTCGTATGAAGAATATGACTATGTTGAGTATCGTATCGCGTCACGACGACGCAGTTTTAGAATAGTGAGCATACGTGCTCCGAATCAACTTCCGTCAGTTGCGCTAGACTCGTATAGGTGATACGAGTGCAACAGAATTCGTTTCGTTTCGATCCGAGGTCGTATAAAGAATATGACTATTTTGAGTATCGTAGCGCGTCACGACGACGCAGTTTTAGAATAGTGAGCATGCGTGCTCCGAATTGACTTCTGTCAGTTGCGTTAGACTCGTATAGTTGATACGAGTGCAACGGAACTCGTTTCGTTTCGATCCGAGGTCATATGTAGAATATGACTATTTTGAGTATCGCAGCGCGCCACGACGACGCGATTTTTGAATATGGAGCATACGTGCTCTGAATTGAATTTCGTCAATTGTATTAGACTCGTATGGTGGATACGAGTACAACCAAACTCGTTTCATTCCAATCCGAGGCCATTTTGGTGAAAGTGACCATTTTGAGTATAGTAGCGCGTCACGACTACGCTATTTTAGTATAATGAGCATCCATGCTCCGAATTGACTTCTGTCAGTTGCGTTAGACTCGTATGGCCGATACGAGTACAACGGAACTCGTTTCATTTCAATCCGAGGTCATTTAGAGAAATAGCTATTTTTGGTAGCATTGTGCTTCGCCACAACACCGAAAAAGTATATTGAGCATATGTGCTCCAAATCAACCGTGGTCAGGTAAGTTGAACTAACATAATAAACGCGATGTAATTCATTTCGTTCAATTTCAAGAAGAGTGTAGAAAATTTGGACGAAATAAGTCGTTTCGAATTTCATGTCGACGCGAGCAAATGCTACGAGTAAATTTACTCGGAATCAACATTGGTTGATTCCATTAGATTCGTATTGTTGACACGAACAAAATGGCATCCTCTGCCATTTTTCCCATGCTCATTTTGGGAGTGATGAATGGGTGTACATATTTATATGTATACATTTATGCGTTTACATATATATAGATATATATATATATACATAAGATTATATATATTCATATATATAATACCTATATATAACAAAACCTAGGGACGGAAAGAAGGGGGCGGCAAATCAGAGGGCGAACTCCGGTGGCATGATCGCGAGCCAAGCAGCGGTTGCAAACCCAGGCTCGATCTTCCTTCCTGGACGAGTACCCATGGGACGAAGGCCACCTGTGCTTTTGGATTCGGAAAAAGGAGCTTCGCTGGGAGCTTCCGATTGGCCAATGCCGGCTATAAATGGGCGGCTTCACCTTCGTTTCAGGCAGGCTTCACGGCAAGGTCCCCTCTTCTCCATCTCCTCTCCTCCTCCTGCCTCAATTCTCCCTCCCATGGCAGGAAGCTGCCACTTATTTTGTTTCTTTTCCTCGCCTTTTTGATTTGGCGAGGAACGGAGTCGTGCCACTCCGAACTGGAAGGGGGCTTCACCTGAGAAGGTGGATGAGTAAAGGCTCTGTTGCAGCCATTGGATGTTTCATATGCTCCTACTCTCCCTCTAAGAGCTTTACATAGGGTGGTTGTGCTAATATCTTTCTCTCTCTCTCCTCTTTCCCTCTTTCTTTGTCTGTGCAAGTTTTCATATATATATATACACACATCTAATTATATATATATATATATATGCACATAAGAAGGGGGATTCACATGAGAAGGTGGATGAGCAAAGGCTCTCTTGCAGCCTGTGGATATTTCATGAGCTCCCTCCCCGCCTCTGATGGGTGGTAACCATATTCTCCTTCTTTTTCTGGTTTTGGTTTTATTGTCAAACAAGTCTGGCCTTATATTTCCATATAGAAGTTATAGTGACTGATCCCAGTTGGAATTTTCACATTTCTTACAAAAATTAAGTCCCTTTATCAGCATATTTTTGAAGGGCCAAAAAGGGTGCTTCTTATGAACATCACTTCGAATCTCAGTCAAATAAGGGTTGATGACAAGGTTTGAGGCATTCTTTTTCGTCTCTCTCTCTCTGATTAGCCAACGCAGGGAGGATTAATTCAGGGAGTGATTAACCGGGTTAGATGGAGTCTTGAGATCGGGTGCGCCATGAATGGCTTGATCGAGCAAGCAGCCCGCAAGGGTTGTGATCTCCACCTCTTCCCGTTTATATACATATATTTATAAAGGTAGAATTTAAAAATCTGGGCCTAATCGGAGTACCATCTCTTCCTCACAGCAAGGTCCATCTTCCTCATCTCTCCCTCCTCGTCCCCATGGTAAGCATTATCGAAATGGGGGCTGGTCTTCTTCTCTTTCTCAGTTTAGGATGACCTTGAGGATAAGGGAATCATGTCTGAACTTGAAGTGGTAGTGGTGTTGCACATCATGAATGGCTCAGATAATTTGGGCAATATGTGCGAATCTCTCTCTACCTCTTACTCTTTCTCTTCTTCTCTTCTTCACAGGAAAGTGAGAGGAAATGAAAGGGAGGAGAGCAAACCCAAGGCTAAGAGTTTTTCAACGGGCCCCTTTAGAAATTCTATAACTCATCTCCTCTCCTCCCTACTCTTCCTCCTCCCTGGATTCCTGAAACACTAACCACAACTCTCTAATTAATGGTTTGCTCTAACCCCATCTCCCTCCCTCACTCTCTTTCTCTATCTGTGCAAGATTTAATATATATATTTTCATGTGTTCTTACACATGCATGCACATAAGAGACACTATCATGGGGCTTCACTTGAGAAAGTTGGTGTGCTTAATAAGTGATGTTTTCTGTAAGGGTGATATCAAGCGTTACCTATTGGAATTTTTGCTCTCCTCTGATGTTGATTTGGGGCTGCTCCTTTCCTTGTTGAAATGGGGGTGCTGCCTCTTTTGTTGTTGGTTTGGGGGCTGCTCCTTGTTGAGTTGGACTGCAGGTATGTTGATTTGGGGCTGCTCCATTCCTTGTTGAAATGGGGGTGCTGCCTCTTTTGTTGTTGGTTTGGGGGCTGCTCCTTGTTGAGTTGGACTGCAGGTATGTTAATTTGGGGCTGCTCCTTTCCTTGTTGAAATGGGGGTGCTGCCTCTTTTGTTGTTGGTTTGGGGGCTGCTCCTTGTTGAGTTGGACTGCAGGTATGTTGATTTGGGGCTGCTCCTTTCCTTATTGAAATGGGGGTGCTGCCTCTTTTGTTGTTGGTTTGGGGGCTGCCCCTTGTTGAGTTGGACTGCAGGTATGTTGATTTGGGGCTGCTCCTTTCCTTGTTGAAATGGGGGTGCTGCCTCTTTTGTTGTTGGTTTGGGGGATGCTCCTTGTTGAGTTGGACTGCAGGTATGTTGATTTGGGGCTGCTCCTTTCCTTGTTGAAATGGGGGTGCTGCCTCTTTTGTTGTTGGTTTGGGGGCTGCTCCTTGTTGAGTTGGACTGCAGGTATGTTAATTTGGGGCTGCTCCTTTCCTTGTTGAAATGGGGGTGCTGCCTCTTTTGTTGTTGGTTTGGGGGCTGCTCCTTGTTGAGTTGGACTGCAGGTATGTTGATTTGGGGCTGCTCCTTTCCTTGTTGAAATGGGGGTGCTGCCTCTTTTGTTGTTGGTTTGGGGGCTGCTCCTTGTTGAGTTGGACTGCAGGTATGTTGATTTGGGGTTGCTCCTTTCCTTGTTGAAATGGGGGTGCTGCCTCTTTTGTTGTTGGTTTGGGGGCTGCTCCTTGTTGAGTTGGTATGCAGGTATGTTGATTTGGGCTGCTGTTTACCATTTTTCCTGGGGATGTTTTGCTTTGGGCTGCTCCTTACCATTTTTCCTGGGGCTGTTTTGCTTTGGGCTGCTCCTTACCATTTTTCCTGGGGCTGTTTTGCTTTGGGCTGCTCCTTACCATTTTTCCTGAGGCTGTTGCATTGGGGGCTGCTGTTATAAAAAACCTGCTGCAGTGTTTCCTGTTAATTAGGGGCTGATTTCATGTTGTTTTTAGTCGGGGCTGCTCCTTGTCTTCTTTTCTGAAGGACTGTGGTTGTTGGTCTATCCTTCTAGGAATCTCATTATTTGAGATGTCCTTTGCTTATGTTTTATGGGGAAATCGGGCTGGTTTATCCTTCCAGGAGGATGGCTATTGATTTACTCTTCCAGGAGCTTCACTATTAGAGGTTGAGTCGGTTATACATAAAAGTGGCATTTTGAATGAGGTAACGAATTCGTGAGAGAATGGAATGACTATGGGAGGTGACCACCCATGGTCTACTATGATATACACCTCGTCTATCTTCATCTTATTCAGGTTTTATCTCTTACTCTTCGATGCTACCAAGGAAGGTTTTATCCCTATCTTCATGTACCAAGGAAGGTGTACAACCCCCATATCCATCGAGAGGCCCAGCGTGAAGGGTCGCCGATGTACAACCCAGATATTCGCCGAGCACTCCCAAGTATCCGGGCGGAGAGGGGGAAGGGGGGGTCTCACCCCTCCCTCTCTCGCCCAGAGCAAGGAGGCGGAGAGGGGGAGGGGCAGCTCGCCCCCCCCCCCCCCTCTCGCCCAGCAAGGAGGCGGAGAGGGGGAGGGGCGGCTCGCCCCCCCCCCCCCCCCCCCTCCCAGCAAAGAGGCGGGGAGGGGGAGGGGGAGGGGCAGCTCGCCCCCCCTCTCGCCCAACAAAGAGGCGGGGAGGGGCAGCTCGCCCCCCCTCTCGCCCAGCAAGGAGGCGGAGAGGGGGAGGGGCAGCTCGCCCCCCCCCCCCCCCCCCCTCTCGCCCAGCAAAGAGGCGGAGAGGGGGAGGGGCAGCTCGCCCCCCCTTCTCGCCCAGCAAAGAGGGGGAGAGGGGGAGGGGCAGCTCGCCCCCCCCCCTCTCGCCCAGCAAAGAGGCGGAGAGGGGGAGGGGCAGCTTGCCCCCCCCCCCCCCCCCCTCTCGCCCAGCAAAGAGGCGGAGAGGGGGAGGGGCAGCTCGCCCCCCCCTCTCGCCCAGCAAGGAGGCGGAGAGGGGGAGGGCAGCTCGCCCCCCCTCTCGCCCAGCAAGGAGGCGGAGAGGGGGAGGGGCAGCTCGCCCCCCCTCTCGCCCAGCAAGGAGGCAGAGAGGGGGAGGGGCAGCTCGCCCCCCCCCCCCCCCCCCCCCCCCCCTCTCGCCCAGCAGGGAGGCCGAGAGGGGGAGGGGCAGCTTGCCCCCCCCCCCCCCCCTCTCGCCCAGCAGGGAGGCCGAGAGGGGGAGGGGCAGCTCGCCCCCCCCCCCCCCCCTCGCCCAGCAGGGAGGCCGAGAGGGGGAGGGGCGGCTCGCCCCCCCCCCCCCCACTCTCTCCCAGGGTGGGCCCCTTCTCGTCCAGTTTTGGCTATTCGCAGTCCAGTTTTGGCTATTCGCAGTCCAGTGGTCTGCGTTTAGCGCTTCAGAACAGCGGGATTTGGCTATTTGCAGTCCAGTTTTGGCTATTCGCAGTCCAGATCCGAAAAACCTATAAATAGGACCAAGGGGGCACCATTTGGGGGGATCTCATTCTAGGCTAGCTCTCTTCTCTCTCTCCCTCCCCAACAAGTCTCTCTATAGAGGGTGAGGAGAGGCTCCAGTGGTGCCCAAGCTTAGTAGTGGCTTGGGAGGGGAAGTTCCAAGGGGACTTCTGGGTATGTGGCGGGACCTCCCCACTAAGCCCTTGGTCCGTTTTCAAATCCAAGTGCTCTTGCCTAGAGAGTTGGCACGAGGTTAGTAGGTGCGAGACCACCCCTTTTTTGGGACCCCGAACTCCACGGAGACCGAGTTGTCGGTTTCAACAGAAGGAAATAAAAGTTCACGAGTATTTTGGGCTTGATCGCCAAACACCCAAGTGATTGGCGAAAGTCTACATGAATCCAGTTGTGCCTTATGTGGGCAACTTGGGTTTGATTGCCAGCCGGATTAAAATAGTGGTATCCTCTCGGTTGAAGATACGGTAAGCTTATAAAGAGTTTATCTTCTCCCTTTCTACTGAGTTCTCGGGTGGATATATTGCTGATTTTAAAGAGTGTCTCTTTTCTTCTCTAATGAAATGTTGCCTTCGAGAAATAATTCCTACGGGAATGAAATGTTGCCTTCGAGAAATAATTCCTACGGGAATGAAATGTTGCCTTCGAGAAATAATTCCTACGGGAATGAAATGTTGCCTTCGAGAAATAATTCCTACGGGAATGAAATGTTGCCTTCGAGAAATAATTCCTACGGGAATGAAATATTGCCTTCGAGAATTAATTCCTACGCGAATGAAATGTTGCCTTCGAGAAATAATTCCTACGGGAATGAAATGTTGCCTTCGAGAAATAATTCCTACGAGAACTAATTGACGCCTTCGAGAAATGTGACAAGGGATAAAATCGGATGGCCTATGAGTTTTACTCTAATGCAACCAGCACGACGGACGGTCTAGGAGGGCAACCCGTGCGAAACTAATAGAACTACGTGGGTCTGAGTCTGTATGCAGGATGATACGGAGTACGTAGGCGGTGGTCGCGGGAAGACTGCCTCGGCACAATAAGAATTCCAGATATCCCCTCCCTTATAAATGTTATATTATGTTTGTTTGTTAGTAAGGGTTGGATTCTCTTCGTGGTTCTAATAACTTGTCTTTAGCACAAGTGACAGGTGCAGATGAGGGACAACACTCATGGGTGGAGGAGGCCACAGAGCAGGCTACTTCAGGTATACATTATTAAGTCGCATCTCCCTTTTTGTTGTGCCCTATCTCAGGGTATATATATATATAATGGCAATGAAGCCTTGATGGATAGGATTTATTGCGGCGGCGAAATCGATATTACTCATACAGGTTTTGAAATTGTTGTTTCTGTGATATTTAATCTTCCGCTATAAACCATGTCTTCCGCTAAGGGTAACAAAGCGCACTCTTTAATGATGTCTTCCGCTAAAATACTGCTTCCTTACTCTGTTGATGTGTAGTGACTTTCGCTTAACACCACCCCTAGGCGTGACATCGGAGTGTTCAAGGAAAAGGGTTGGAGAAGCTAGTTCCTTCACCCTTCGGGGTTGCTTCGGCGTCGTGCTAAAGGGTGGTGTGCGATAAGATCCCCCGGTCGGACCGTCGATCTGGAGGGGGGGTCTTACAAATGGATCAGAGCGCAACCGATCTTGTCGACCTATTCGTGATCACAGTAACACCTATTGCTCCGCTAATCACTGTAGCGTGGTTCGGGATGAACCACTGCAGCGGAAGCGGTGGTGGACCTAAAAGGTAAAAGTTGGCAACAAACTTAGCATATATATGAACATTTTCACTCGAACTTATCAAATTCAGTTTTAGTCATGCAAAATGTTTTTTTATGACTCAGATCGACACTTAAATATCTTTTACTACATCTGATCTCGAACAATCATCTATCTTATTCCCATAAAACACTCTCTGTAAACCCTACAAATGATCATTTCAAATTTTGAACTCTGGGTTTAAGCTTCTTTGTTTTATTGGGAGTAGATGCTCGTTTTGAAAATTCCATTCGAGGTGAACTAATCAAATGGAATTTTGTGTACAATGTAAGAACTTCATTACTAATTTCTAATCTCAGGTTTAAGCCTCTTTGTTTTATTGGGATTAAAATTCTCGCTTTCAAAATTTCATTTAAGGTAAGCTAACTAAATGAAATTTTGCGTGTATATGGAAAATTGCTCTAACGATTACAAATATGAAGTATGCTTTGACTTGATCGATTTGACGATATGTTGAAAATAAAGTCGTGCAATCGTAAAAGAACTATGATAAAATGTTAGTCTTTTCAATAACGTTAACATTTCAGGAAATGATTACTGAGGCGACGTGCTGGATTGAAGTAAATTTGTGGCAAATTTATAAAAGCTTGTATACAAACCATCTTAAAAGTACATTGTTAGCATTCGCGGGACTTGCGATGTTTGCATACTCAGCCAGCCGGGAAGCCTCGTTAAAAAGAGTAAGCCACTGAGGACCCGAAGGTGATGGTTACCTATTTTATTGCTTGCTTGCATTGGGAAAAGTGGCGGGTCGGTCATGCCCGTAGACCGTACGTACCGGTGCGGGAAGGTTGACGACTCTAGGCGACAGGGAGGTGTGCACCCCGGAAGCTCGGTTGTATCTTATATGCCCCGCTGGGTCCCTCCGCTAGTTGGCCAAATTCAGTTATTGCCGGATGTCTCCTACGTCCGAGGGTACACGGGGTTGTACGTTGGGGCCTGGGTAGTGCGGTACATCCACACCCAGAAGTGGCAGGACCGGCCACTGTCACCGACGGCCACATCGGTGAGGCCCGCGGGGTTCGCTACCCTGCTGGAAGAAAAGCGGTCAAAATATGGCAACATCAGGTGCAAACTGGTAAAATAATTGTATGTGATTACAGTGGCGGGTCGGTCATGCCCGTAGACCGTACGCATCGGTGCGGGAGGGTTGACGACTCTAGGCGACAGGGAGATGTGCACCCCGGGAGCTCGGTTGTATCTTATATGCCCCGCTGGGTCCCTCCGCTGGTTGGCCAAGTTCAGTTATTGCCAGACGTCTCCTACGTCTGAGAGTACACGGAGTTGTACGTTGGGGTCTGGGTAGTGCGGTAAGTCCACACCCAGAAGTGGTAGGACCGGCCACTGTCACCGACGGCCACATCAGTAAGGCCCGCGGGGGTCGCTACCCTGCTGGAAGAAAAGCGGTCAGACGGTATCATCATATGGAGTTGTGACGAGTCATGAGAACTCGTTGTGCATGGCTTGCATACGCATCATTTGCATCATAACATACATATTCACATGTACCATTAACATATAACCTTCGTATGGGAGTTGGTTATATGTTCATGGATTTACACTGCTTACTTACATTTCTGCTTATCTGTTCCACTAACATATAACCTTCGTATGAGAGTTGGTTATATGTTCATGGGTTTACACTGCTTACTTGAATTTCTTTTCCACCAACACATAACCTCCGTAAGGGAGTTAGTTATAGCTAATGAGCTTTTACTATGTGTCTTTAGAACACGAATCATACATGTTGTGTTTCAAATATGTAAACCTTGGAGGTATTCGATATTGCTAGAAGTACTTACTCGGTATAATTATCTAAGCTGGTAATTCATTTAGCGCACAACCTGCCCGCGCGAAATATTCTCACAAACAATATATATCGGAGTTGCGGCAGAACAAACATGAATACGGTAAAGCTATCCCCTAGTTCGCTTAAGCCACTTATATATTACACGGCAGAAGCAATCAAGGAAGATAAGGCCAGATCTACAGACTCTTAAAAATTTTGGGATCATTCGACCCTTTAGTTGCCTACAACACGGTCCATTTGAAATCCTCATGACCCACTCGTATTTTCAGGGACGAAAATTTTCTTTGTTTTATTGGATTGTAACATCCCGACTTTGAAAAGGGGTCTAGCCGGTTCAGTTGAACCCTTGGAGGAACCTAGGCCGGGTCATCAGGCAATCACGACCCGACCTTCACCACATAGAGGTGATCATTTAGAGAAATGACTATTTTGAGTGTCGTAGCGCGTCACGACGACGCAGTTTTAGAACAGTGAGCATTTGTGCTCCGAATCGACTTCCGTCAGTCACGTTAGACTCGTATAGGTGATACGAGTGCAACAGAATTCGTTTCGTTTCGATCCGAGGTCGTATGAAGAAAATGACTATGTTGAGTATCGTATCGCGTCACAACGATGCCGTTTTAGAATAGTGAGCATACGTGCTCCGAATCAACTTCCATCAGTTGCGCTAGACTCGTATAGGTGATACGAGTGCAACAGAATTCGTTTCGTTTCGATCCGAGGTCGTATAAAGAATATGACTATTTTGAGTATCGTAGCGCGTCACGACGACGCAGTTTTAGAATAGTGAGCATGCGTGCTCCGAATTGACTTCCGTCAGTTGCGTTAGACTCGTATAGTTGATACGAGTGCAACGGAACTCGTTTCGTTTCGATCCGAGGTCATATGTAGAATATGATTATTTTGAGTATCGTAGCGCGCCACGACGACGCGATTTTTGAATATGGAGCACACGTGCTCTGAATTGAATTTCGTCAATTGTATTAGACTCGTATGGTGGATATGAGTACAACCAAACTCGTTTCATTCCAATCTGAGGCCATTTTGGTGAAAGTGACCATTTTGAGTATAGTAGCGCGTCACGACTACGCAATTTTAGTATAATGAGCATACATGCTCCGAATTGACTTCTGTCAGTTGCGTTAGACTCGTATGGCCGATACGAGTACAACGGAACTCGTTTCGTTTCAATCCGAGGTCATTTAGAGAAATAGCTATTTTGGGTAGCATTGTGCTTCGCCACAACACCGAAATAGTATATTGAGCATATGTGCTCCAAATCAACCGTGGTCAGGTAAGTTGAACTAACATAATAAACGCGATGTAATTCATTTCGTTCAATTTCAAGAAGAGTGTAGAAAATTTGGATGAAATAAGTCGTTTCGAATTTCATGTCGACGCGAGCAAATGCTACGAGTAAATTTACTCGGAATCAACATTGGTTGATTCCATTAGATTCGTATTGTTGACACGAACAATATGGCATCCTCTGCCATTTTTCCCATGCTCATTTTGGGAGTTATGAATGGGTGTACATATTTATATGTATACAGTTATGCGTTTATATATATATATATACATAAGATTATATATATTCATATATATAATACCTATATATAACAAAACCTAGGGACGGAAAGAAGGGGGCGGCAAATCAGAGGGCGAACTCCGGTGGCATGATCGCGAGCCAAGCAGCGGTTGTGAACCCAGGCTCGATCTTCCTTCCTGGACGAGTACCCATGGGACGAAGGCCACCTGTGCTTTTGGATTCGGAAAAAGGAGCTTCGCTGGGAGCTTCTGATTGGCCAATGCCGGCTATAAATGGGCGGCTTCACCTTCGTTTCAGGCAGGCTTCACGGCAAGGTCCCCTCTTCTCCATCTCCTCTCCTCCTCCTGCCTCAATTCTCCCTCCCATGGCAGGAAGCTGCCACTTATTTTGTTTCTTTTCCTCGCCTTTTTGATTTGGCGAGAAACGGAGTCGTGCCACTCCGAACTGGAAGGGGGCTTCACCTGAGAAGGTGGATGAGTAAAGGCTCTGTTGCAGCCTTTGGATGTTTCATATGCTCCTACTCTCCCTCTAAGAGCTTTACATAGGGTGGTTGTGCTAATATCTTTCTCTCTCTCTCCCTCTTTCCCTCTTTCTTTGTCTGTGCAAGTTTTCATATATATACACACACATCTAATTATATATATATATGCACATAAGAAGGGGGCTTCACATGAGAAGGTGGATGAGCAAAGGCTCTCTTGCAGCCTGTGGATGTTTCATGAGCTCCCTCCCCGCCTCTGATGGGTGGTAACCATATTCTCCTTCTTTTTCTGGTTTTGGTTTTATTGTCAAACAAGTCTGGCCTTCTATTTCCACATAGAAGTTATAGTGACTGATCCCAGTTGGAATTTTCACATTTCTTACAAAAATTAAGCCTCTTTATCAACATATTTTTGAAGGGCCAAAAAGGGTGCTTCTTATGAACATCACTTCGAATCTCAGTCAAATAAGGGTTGATGGCAAGGTTTGAGGCATTCTTTTTCGTCTCTCTCTCTCTCTGATTAGCCAACGCAGGGAGGATTAATTCAGGGAGTGATTAACCGGGTTAGATGGAGTCTTGAGATCGGGTGCGCCATGAATGGCTTGATCGAGCAAGCAGCCCGCAAGGGTTGTGATCTCCACCTCTTCCCGTTTATATACATATATTTATAAAGGTAGAATTTAAAAATCTGGGCCTAATCGGAGTACCATTTCTTCCTCACGGCAAGGTCCATCTTCCTCATCTCTCCCTCCTCGTCCCCATGGTAAGCATTATCGAAATGGGGGCTGGTCTTCTTCTCTTTCTCAGTTTAGGATGACCTTGAAATAAGGGAATCATGTCTGAACTTGAAGTGGTAGTGGTGTTGCACATCAGGAATGGCTCAGATAATTTGGGCAATATGTGCGAATCTCTCTCTACCTCTTACTCTTTCTCTTCTTTTCTTCTTCACAGGAAAGTGAGAGGAAATGAAAGGGAGGAGAGCAAACCCAAGGCTAAGAGTTTCTCAACGGGCCCCTTTAGAAATTCTATAACTCATCTCCTCTCCTCCCTACTCTTCCTCCTCCCTGGATTCCTGAAACACTAACCACAACTCTCTAATTAATGGTTTGCTCTAACCCCATCTCCCTCCCTCACTCTCTTTCTCTATCTGTGCAAGATTTAATATATATATATTTTCATGTGTTCTTACACATGCATGCACATAAGAGACACTATCATGGGGCTTCACTTGAGAAAGTTGGTGTGCTTAATAAATGATGTTTTCTGTAAGGGTGATATCAAGCGTCACCTATTGGAATTTTTGCTCTCCTCTGATGTTGATTTGGGGCTGCTCCTTTCCTTGTTGAAATGGGGGTGCTGCCTCTTTTGTTGTTGGTTTGGGGTCTGCTCCTTGTTGAGTTGGACTGCAGGTATGTTGATTTGGGGCTGCTCCTTTCCTTGTTGAAATGGGGGTGCTGCCTCTTTTGTTGTTGGTTTGGGGGCTGCTCCTTGTTGAGTTGGACTGCAGGTATGTTAATTTGGGGCTGCTCCTTTCCTTGTTGAAATGGGGGTGCTGCCTCTTTTGTTGTTGGTTTGGGGGCTGCTCCTTGTTGAGTTGGACTGCAGGTATGTTGATTTGGGGCTGCTCCTTTCCTTGTTGAAATGGGGGTGCTGCCTCTTTTGTTGTTGGTTTGGGGGCTGCTCCTTGTTGAGTTGGACTGCAGGTATGTTGATTTGGGGCTGCTCCTTTCCTTGTTGAAATGGGGGTGCTGCCTCTTTTGTTGTTGCTTTGGGGGCTGCTCCTTGTTGAGTTGGACTGCAGGTATGTTGATTTGGGGCTGCTCCTTTCCTTGTTGAAATGGGGGTGCTGCCTCTTTTGTTGTTGGTTTGGGGGCTGCTCCTTGTTGAGTTGGACTGCAGGTATGTTGATTTGGGGCTGCTCCTTTCCTTGTTGAAATGGGGGTGCTGCCTCTTTTGTTGTTGGTTTGGGGGCTGCGCCTTGTTGAGTTGGACTGCAGGTATGTTGATTTGGGGCTGCTCCTTTCCTTGTTGAAATGGGGGTGCTGCCTCTTTTGTTATTGGTTTGGGGGCTGCTCCTTGTTGAGTTGGACTGCAGGTATGTTGATTTGGGGCTGCTCCTTTCCTTGTTGAAATGGGGGTGCTGCCTCTTTTGTTGTTGGTTTGGGGGCTGCTCCTTGTTGAGTTGGACTGCAGGTATGTTGATTTGGGGCTTCTCCTTTCCTTGTTGAAATGGGGGTGCTGCCTCTTTTGTTGTTGGTTTGGGGGCTGCTCCTTGTTGAGTTGGACTGCATGTATGTTGATTTGGGGCTGCTCCTTTCCTTGTTGAAATGGGGGTGCTGCCTCTTTTGTTGTTGGTTTGGGGGCTGCTCCTTGTTTAGTTGGTCTGCAGGTATGTTGATTTGGGCTGCTCTTTACCATTTTTCCTAAGGCTGTTTTGCTTTGGGCTGGTCCTTACCATTTTTCCTGGGGCTGTTTTGCTTTGGGCTGCTCCTTACCATTTTTCCTGGGGCTGTTTTTCTTTGGGCTGCTCCTTACCATTTTTCCTGAGTCTGTTGCATTGGGGGCTGCTGTTATAAAAAACCTGCTGCAGTGTTTCCTGTTAATTAGGGGCTGATTTCATGTTGTTTTTAGTCGGGGCTGCTCCTTGTCTTCTTTTTTGAAGAACTGTGGTTGTTGGTCTATCCTTCTAGGAATCTCATTATTTGAGATGTCCTTTGCTTATGTTTTATGGGGAAATCGGGCTGGTTTATCCTTCCAGGAGGATGGCTGTTGATTTACTCTTCCAGGAGCTTCACTATTAGAGGTTGAGTCGGTTATACATAAAAGTGGCGTTTTGAATGAGGTAACGAATTCGTGAGAGAATGGAATGACTATGGGAGTTGACCACCCATGGTCTACTATGATATACACCTCGTCTATCTTCATCTTATTCAGGTTTTCTCTCTTACTCTTCGATGCTACTTCATGTACCAAGGAAGGAAATAAAAGTTCACGAGTATTTTGGGCTTGATCGCCAAACACCCAAGTGATTGGCAAAAGTCTACATGAATCCAGTTGTGCCTTATGTGGGCAGCTTGGGTTTGATTGCCAGCCGGATTAAAATAGTGGTATCCTCTCGGTTGAAGATACGGTAAGCTTATAAAGAGTTTATCTTCTCCCCTTCTACTGAGTTCTCGGGTGGATATATTGCTGATTTTAAAGAGTGTCTCTTTTCTTCTCTAATGAAATGTTGCCTTCGAGAAATAATTTCTATGGGAATGAAATGTTGCCTTCGAGAAATAATTCCTACGGGAATGAAATGTTGCCTTCGAGAAATAATTCCTACGGGAATGAAATGTTGCCTTCGAGAAATAATTCCTACGGGAATGAAATGTTGCCTTCGAGAAATAATTCCCACGGGAATGAAATGTTGCCTTCGAGAATTAATTCCTACGGGAATGAAATGTTGCCTTCGAGAAATAATTCCTACGGGAATGAAATGTTGCCTTCGAGAAATAATTCCTACGAGAACTAATTGACGCCTTCGAGAAATGTGACAAGGGATAAAATCGGATGGCCTATGAGTTTTACTCTAAGGGAACCCGCACGACGGACGGTCTAGGAGGGCAACCGTGCGAAACTAATAGAACTACGTGGGTATGAGGCCGTATGCAGGATGATACGGAGTACGTAGGCGGTGGTCGCGGGAAGACTGCCTCAGCCCAATAAGAATTCCAGATATCCCCTCCCTTATAAATGTTATATTATGTTTGTTTGTTAGTAAGGGTTGGATTCTCTTCGTGGTTCTAATAACTTGTCTTTAGCACAAGTGACAGGTGCAGATGAGGGACAACACTCATGGGTGGAGGAGGCCACAGAGCAGGCTACTTCAGGTATACGTTATTAAGTCGCATCTCCCTTTTTGTTGTGCCCTATCTCAGGGTATATATATATAATGGCAATGAAGCCTTGATGGATAGGATTTATTGCGGCGGCGAAATCGATATTACTCATACAGGTTTTGAAATTGTGGTTTCTGTGATATTTAATCTTCCGCTATAAACCATGTCTTCCGCTAAGGGTAACAAAGCGCACTCTTTAATGATGTCTTCCGCTAAAATACTGCTTCCTTACTCTGTTGGTGTGTAGTGACTTTCGCTTAACACCACCCCTAGGCGTGACATCGGAGTGTTCAAGGAAAAGGGTTGGAGAAGCTAGTGCCTTCACCCTTCGGGGTCGCTTCGGCGTCGTGCTAAAGGGTGGTGTGCGATAAGATCCCCCGGTCGGACCGTCGATCTGGAGGGGGGGTCTTACACTCCCCCTCTGGTCATATGGGGGGAGGAAGTTCTCCCTAACTCCCTGAGAGGACGTTGAAGGTCCATCTCCAGAGTTCTTCTTCTTCTTGTCACAAGCCTTCCTCTTGCCTGAGAACAATGCCTCGTTATCTCCCCCTGAGATAGACACTCTTGCCATCTGCTTCGCTAAGCTCTCCTGTGACGACAGCAAGTTCTCTAGCTCTAGTAAGGTGGGCTGAGTAGCCCATCCTTGCTCGGACGTGATAAACGGAACATACTCCTTCCGCAGACCTCGGAGTATGTGCCTCTTCAGCTTCGCCTCTGAGATCGGCTCGTCAGGATCCAAGGCCGAGATCTCAGCACACAGGTTCTTCACCTTCAAGAAGAAGGTGGATATCGACAACTCTCCCTGAGTGGACCGCGCCAACTCATTCTCCAGGAACTGTAGCCGCGCTACATTCTTCTTGTTGAATAGCCCATCAAGGACACTCCAGATCTCTGACGCTGACTTGCACCCCATGATGTGGTCGAACAAGTCAGGAGAGATTGCTCTCTTCAAGGTGAACTCCGCCTTGGCGTTGGTCTTCCTCCACGCTCTCACAGCTAGACCATTGTCATCGATAGGAAACACTTCTGCCTGCTCTTCTCCTCCAACGACCTCCCATAGGTCCTCTCCAAGCAGGTAGCTCTCCATGCATGACTTCCACTTCTTGTAGTTGGTCTGGGTGAGCAGCTCAATGCCTAGTCCTCTCGCATAACCTCCTCCGCCGTCCATCTTGATTGTCAACCTTGAACCTAGATAGCACGCGCCGCTTCAGCAACCTAGCTCTGATACCATGTTAATTTTTTGTGTGCTTCTAATCAAGGAACCAACGATGACAAAGAACGAAGAACTCTTTATACTAGGCAATTGAATTACAAAGAGAAGCTGACTACAAGGTGCATACACCTTGAATCACGTCAGCTGATGATATTAAAAAAACAACAACTTGCCGCGGACAAGGTCTGCTTCTCCACTCTCCCTTTCACAGTGCACTCTGCACTCTCCACCTCTCGCCGAGGTATGGATTGGGGTCTCCTGGGGTGTAGGCACACTCCCACTCTCACTCCTCAACTCAAACCTCTTCTCTCTCACACTCTCTTGTGTGTTCTCTCTCTTCGCATCAGCATTAGCCCTTTACATAGGGGGGGGGGGGGGGTATTTATAGTAAACACACAAATGAGGGTAGGGGGTAAGAAGGGGGGGGGGGGGGGGGGGGGGGGGGAGCATGCACACACCACCTTGAATGGCTCCACTCGGCAAGGGTCATGTACACACCACTTGCACATGCCCACTCGCACACCTCTCACTTCCACTCGGCAAGGCAACAACCAAGCAGCCCCCTCCATTGGACTCGCCCAGCTCACCTCCCTCAAAGCTCCACTCGCCCATGCCCACTCGGCAAGGCCAACTCCTCCATTGCTCCACTCGGCAACATCACATGGCAACCCCCAACACTTCCACTCGGCAAGCACAAACTCCATGCACAACACTTCACTTGCATGCACACATCTCCTCACATGCACTTGCCAGCACACCTCAAGGCAGCACCCCCTCCATACTTCCACTCGCCTGGGACACAAGGCAACAGCTCCCCCACTTCCACTTGCCCAAGCACACAGCAGCACCTCCACTCGCCTGAGACCACTTCCTCCTGCACTCGCCTCTTCCACTCGCACCCCCTCACTCACTTCAACTTCAACACGAACTGCTTCCTATGTTTGATGAATTTGGAACACTTTGAACATCTAAAACAGTAGAATCAACATTATGTGCTTGTGTTTTGGAAAAATGATCACCTGGTTTCCTTCCTTTAAACTTGTAATTTGGCGGATACCCAATAATCTTGAAACATTTAGCCTTAGTGTGACCTCTCATTTGGCAATGCTCACACCACAAATTCCTTTTAGTGTTCCACGTTTGAGGATGAACAATCTTATTCTGACTTCTTTGATCATAGGAGGAATTTGATGTGATGCCTGAATGATATTGATTCCCCATCATAAATGATGTGGTCAATTCCTCTGTGGGCATAAAGGAAGACATATTAATTTGCCTTTCTTCTTGATGAACCATCGAATAAGCATCTTCTATTGTTGATAATGGTTTCATCAGGAGGATCTGTCCTCTAATTTGTTTGTATATATCATTCAGGCCCATTAAGAATTGCATCAGACGTTGTTCATCTTGTTGATCTTGCCAGGCTCTCAATACCTCATATTGAGTATTAGTATTAGTCTTACAGTCAGGAATGGATATCATTGCATCTAATTCATCCCATAACTGCTTCATTTTGGTGTAGTATGATTCTATTTTCAGTCCACTTTGATTGGAAGATGAGATCACTTTTCTTAAACCGTATATCATCGATCCAGTGTTGTTCGAAAATCTCCTCTGCAAATTACTCCACATAGTCGCAACTGTATTCGCATGAAGGATTGAATTTCCTATTTCCTTTGAAACAGAATTTATGATCCAAGAAATGACCATATTGTTCACTTGTTCCCAGCGTTGGAGGTTTTGATCATTTTCTTCTGGTTTTGCCACAACTCCAGTGACGAAACCTAGTTTATTCTTACATGCGAGAGCGATTTCCATGGATTTGCGCCATGGGATGTAATTGGAAGTACCCTCCAGAATTTGATTCACAAGAATCATACCTGGACTATCAGAATGCTGTAGATTCAAAAAATTTGCCATCGGATTTCTTGAACTTTCAGCTCTATCACTTTCTGTAGATCCAGATTGCTCACCATTCTCTTTATCCATTGATCTGCAACAGGAAACGAAGAAGGCTAGAAATCCGATCGGAAAGAAAACAAAGATCTATCGCTCCTCTGATACCAAGTTATAAATCAGAAGTGAAAACGAAAGAGACGATCAAGAACCATTGAATTTAGAAGTAGAGAACTGAGAAAAAGCAGAGCTCAAGTTTCTGCATCCTTTTCTTATTAATCACACTTATCTTTCTTACAGAAAATAGAGGCCTAAGGACATATATATTGAGCCAGTCTTTGTTAACAATATTCCAGAAGGAACTAGAAAAAACGAACCAGTGAAATAAACTAATTACCCAAAATATAAACAAAAAATAGTTATTACAAAAATGCCACGTATCCATTTTATCATCATAGAAAATAAAATTCGTCCGAACATAACTCTATTCGAAAACCACGTTTCGTGAACACTCAATTCACAAATCACGGTACACGACCACACCCAAAAGGTGTTGGAATTTTGTAACCTCCTCATGAATAAAAGAGCAAATGTGCTTATATTAAGTATATATTTAAAGATAATGTTATTTAACTAAAATTTTATTGTGTAACATTATTCTTAATTCTTAATGTTATTTGTTTTGAGATATTAATAATATTAATATATATATATATAATATAAGATAATAGTAAACTTTTATTATTTATATATATATAAATAAATGTTTATATATATAAACTTACGTTAAACCATTTTATATATAAAAAAGTTTTATATATAAAACGTTAATATATAAAAGTTTTATATATAATTATATATAATAAAATTTTTATATATATATATATATAAGTTAACTTTAATATATAGTAAATATATTATACAAAGAATGAAACGTTTGATTATAAACATTAATAATATTAATACATAATATTAATTATTATAATTTAATATATTTAATCTTTTAGTATTTTAGTATATTTATCTTTTAGCTTATAAATAGTTCTCAAAATATGAGATCTATATACAATATATTTTCTCTCATCTTTCTCCCCAAGCTTTTATATTTCGTACACTATTATCTTGTTATTCTAATTTTGCTTCATCCAGTGGAAGTTCGGGTACTCTGTGCTTCTTCGGTGTTCTCGCACATCGGAGTTTCGAGATTTAGCAGGGTGTTGTACCTTGGAGAAGTGAGCATCGGTTGAAAGCTCTGTCGGAGGGTGTTGCAACTTCTTTAGGGCAGTGATCACACGACTTACCCAGACTTGATTTCTAACTAGGCCTGTAATGGTTCGGTTTGGTTTGGTTTTTCAGTAAAACCATAAACCGAACCACCCTTATGTGGTTCCAAAAATTTGGAACCGAACCGAACCGCCAAAACATTGAAACCGAACCAAACCGAACTGAATGGTTCGACTCGGTTCGGTTCGGTTTTGGTGGTTTAAATAATATGATACAAGCTGAAAACATGAATTAAATAATGTGATGCAAGTGATGCCTAAACAGTGAACACAATTCCTAATTTCCTATCACCTAACCATTTCAGGACTCCAAAATCAAATCTTTTAATTAACTAATAATATATAAAAAAAGTAGACAACTTAGATGTATTATTATTCAAGCTGAAAACATGAATGGAAACAGAATTATTCATCAACACTATTTGTTTGGAGAAAGATCTAGATTAGAGAAGTATTCATAGGACAAAAATTACTCTATCAAGTGCCACAAGAAGCAAGATCTGTGCTGGACGGGCTTGCCTGTGAAATAAGTCCAGAAGATAATATGAACAATGAAAGCTGATTACAGAGAAGAGGAAGAGGGCTCACCTGCGATGAGCGCGGTGGCCAGCGCCCGACGGGATGAGGAGCGGCGACTCGGCATCATCGGGATGAGGAGCGGTGACTCAGCGTCGGCGAGATGAGGAGAAATCAACAGCGTGGAGCAATTCAGAAAACCTAGCTCCAGCCGTCCAGGAGAGTTCCGCACTTTGGGAATATAAAATAAAAATACACTACGGTTTAATGAAATATAAAAATATAATATGAGATGTAATTAATAGTTTAATGAAATATAAATACACTACGGTTCACTATGAGTCTTATGCAAAAATTAAAATATAAAAATAAATTAAATATTTTTATACACTACGGTTCGGTTCGACTCGGATCGGTTTGCCACATAAAACCATGAACCGAACCGAACCGTATGGTTTTTCTAAAATCAAAACCGTGACCGAACCGCGACCTACTGAAACCGAACCAAACCGTGCGGTTTGGTTTAGTTTGGTTCGGTTTGGCGGTTCGGTTGGGTTTTGCTTACAGGCCTATTTCTAACGTTATTTTTATTGTATTTTATTTCAAATATTTCTAAACATTTATATTTTGTTCCGAAAAATTATATTATTTTTTTATTATTATTTATTTCAAGAGAATATTTTAGAAATTATATCGAAATATAAACAAAATTTCTAACAAAAGATCCTAAGTATAATTAAAAAAATAATATATCAATTAAAAATAGTTTTGGCTAAACAAAATCATATATAAATAATAACTAAATAAAAATAGATTAAAAAAAAGAGATTAAAAATAGATGGCGCTGAGTGCAAATATTATTACCGTTGAATATTGCGCATTAGGAAATTAGGCAGGGTACCAACAGTAGTAATATAAACCGTCTTTTGTATTTTCATACCAGGATACACCTAGGGTTCATTTGACGCGGCGTTTTGGGCAAATGCCGCCAAATGACGGGTAAACAAACGCCTTTCGGCGGCGTTTGCTCAGGTTGGACCCGCCGCGCCCTTAAAAATGGGGCAAAAAGCCCCGTTTCGATCCCCTCCTCCTCCCCTCTGTTCTCAATCCGCCATCTCCACCCGCCCATTCCTCCCGCCACCGCCGCGCCAAATAAAGTCGTAGTCTATATGAATAGTTACAAGACGAAGCTAACAAATTTCTGAAATTTAGGTTTTGGGAATGAAGCATGTCGCAGCTCTTCGGAGCTGAATTTCGCCACTATGACTCTGTTTGGGGCGGCTTTTTGAGAGATGTAGACCGCTGCGGCCTCAAAAACTATGCCAAACAAATAGTTTAGGAGTTGGCGGAGCGTGCTGCAGGAAAATGGTTGCATTTGCTACATTTTGTTTAGAGTCATGTATGTTATAAGCAGCTCTAAAATGGCTATTCGCATCCCCAAAACTCCCTAAAATCTACATTATAATCAAAGTCCAAATATTAGAGAACCAAAAAAGTCTGTGTGAGAACTTCTCCTTCACTTGCTCAAAATGAATATTTTTGGACTGCGGATATCAATGGACTATGAGTAGCCAAAATCACCCTGCTTATAGCATTGCCTTTTTTGTATTAAAAAAAGGACCGCAAATACAGCCTTTTTAAAATTTAAATTTTTTTAAATTTAAATTGTATATATTAATTATATATTTATTTATTTATGCAAAAAAACCAATAACTATTAGATTTAGTTTATTTTTAGTTATAAGATTGTATATAAATTTAGTTATATTAGTTATATATTTGTTATATATTAAAAATATATAAATCTGCCTATAAATTAAACTTATTTTTATATTATTATTATATTTATTATAACTATTTTTATAACTAGTTTATAAACAATATATTATTTATACTTTAATTATATGATTTTATAATATTTTCTTGCCTAACTATTTTATTAAAAAATTTATGCACTTTTTTAGTACAACACTAAAAACACTTTTTTTTACTGATTTTCTCAATAATCTCCAAAATATCACATTTTCACTACATATATAACGAAAGCTTGTTTGGGTGCTTAGTTAGTTAAATTTTCTTTATTTTAATCTATAGTTTTTTTTTATTTTAATAAAAAATGATGCATATTTAGTAAAACTAAGATTGGTAGGCTCTAAAAATTTTTTAGGTACAGGCTCTTTTCTAGGCATGGTGCAGAAAATATTTTGTAGGCTACAAATTTTTTATTTATTTAAAAAAAAAATCATGAAATATTGATTCATGTATTTTTACGGTCATTTTAAGTAGTCGTGAATATATTTTAAGATGAATTATACCCATAAAAAGTGAAATTTTCTAGTGTAAATTACAACTATAATTTATACTGAAAAAGCAAACCATTTACAACTGTAACTGAAAATACGACTGTAATTTGCAAAGAAATTACAGACCCTTACGATACTCTGTGTAAGCAGGCATACAAAAAATTCTCTCTAATTTTAACGCATAGATGTCATGAATAGAGATTTTTATAGTTTCAAAAATAAGAAGGGTGCAACCTATAATTATGCTAACTTAAAGAATTTTTTTATAATTATTCCAAAACAATATTTAATATAAAGTTGTAAACAATATTTAATATAAATTTGCAAAGCTTCTGAAACGATGACAATTTAAGGGCTTGCTCGGAATGGTGGAGCGCCACCTGTGCAAATCCACAAACATCAGAGATCACCGTGCGAGAGCAAACATAATCGTATGATGTGAAAATATACAGCCGTATTTACATAATGCGATTTTATTAAATACTAACCATATTTTAGAACAATCATGCACAAAAAATAGTGCTAGCAAAAATAGACAGCGGGAACGGAGGTTCCGCACTGTGATCTTAGGTTGCATTACCCGCACCAACAATTTAGTCCAATCTGGGACACGATGCTGAAACTTATGGGATTTTCATGGGTTTTGTGCGCACGAGGTCGGCACAGCCGACAGCAGCGATGCCAAACGGCCGCGGCATTCCTGCCTTCTCATATAGCTAGAAATGAAATGGAAAACATTCATGTTTTCATTTCAAAATAAAAAACACATTCTGGAAGAGTCAAATTTAGTTCAAACAAACCCACGCACTACAAAAATTATATATTCATTTCTCCAAATCACAAATTTCTGAGTTCGAAGGAACCGCATGAAATGAAATGAAATGGAAATTATGAAATTAAACGGAAATTGTGCAGAACCTGAAATTTGAAGGAACCATAAATTTAACAGACCTCCGGGCCGAATTTACCGTTGTGCCGATCAATCTCCGAGCATATTTTTTAGGAGAAAAGAAAAACAAATGTAAGCATTTTCAGCTTAGTCGCGCTCACTGATGGCCGTCAGGTGCTCGTCGATCTCCTCTGTGGATAGCACTTTAAAAACAGGTTCTTCCTTCCTCACCACCCCCACCTTCATAAAAACCAACAATGTCAAACTTAGGCTTAGTTTGGCGTGGTGGCGGCCATGAACGCGGCGGTCATGAACCGTCGTTCGTGAACGCCGACTTCACCTAAAAAAAATCATGCATTTTATGCTCAAAACTAGTTCATTTTCTTGGCTAGCGGTTATAGCCTGCCTTGCCAAACATACATTCTATGATAATGGTGTTTTTGACCAAACTCACCGGAGCAAATAAGTCGTGCCAAACGAAGCTTAGTTTCTTCTTCAGATGAAAGACTAAGGCCCCCGGGGGAAATTTTTTGGCACACGGAGCGCACAATTCTTCTTGTGAGGGGGAAAATCCGACTGTAAAAATCGATAATCTGACGGTTGAAATCCATCTGAAAATCCAATCAGAAAATCCAGTCCGATCCAAATTCTAGTCGGATTTCTCTCATCAAAATTGTGCTTGCACTATTTTGACGGTCGGATTTTCACCCACACAAAAGGATTGTGCGCTCCGCGTGCAAAAAAATTTCGCCAGTTTGGGGCGGAGGATATCCCATATCCCCCCTGCCGAGCACCCAAAAAACTACAGAAAACCCGTGGTTTTGGTTTTCAACCGCGGGACAGCGGATGCCGGGCCGTGGTTCCAGCTCCCACGGATCCGCACCGTGGCAGCTACAAACAAAGCCTGAGAGCTAGTTTGGCAAGGATTCTGTAAAATCCAATGCACGGTCCATGCCGCCATCGCCCGAGCAGTGGCGAGCTTGAGACTGCTTTTGAGGTAGCGAAACAACAGTACCCACTATTTTGCGCGCGGCGCAATGCCTACTCTGTTCCGCGCAGCCTCCCTCCCAATAGCGGCGCCGGTCAGAGGGCGTCGCGCTACACAAAAAACACCGCGCCAAAACCGGTCTCAACATACATTATCTGTAATGCTTTCTCGTCCTGTGGAATATGCCAGATAATGATATTTTTCCCTCACAGACATTGAAGGGCAAATTTGTCATTTCGCTGATTTCGAAGTACCATAGCATAAAATATAAGAGTTACCTCAATCTCCGTGGCCTTGAAGTCTTCTTGCAACACTGATTGGAGGGCAGATATTGCAGTCTGCAAGTATAAAATCATGTACACAATTACTAAATTATCATCGTCAACAACATTTATTCCAAATATTTAGTACTCACTTTACCAGCCATTATTTTCTGTAAGTTGGTGCTGAGTAGGTATTAAATATATTTTCCCTGAACATTTTTTTTATCCCCGTTAATGTCACGCGATCGATTAACGACACTAACGTTAATGCGATCGATTAACGACACTAACGTTAACGCGATCGATTAACGACACTAACGTTAACGCGATCGTCTAATGAGTTGAATTTGTATTTTATTTTTAGGAGTACATGTCTGCATTTAAGTCAAATTTTAGATGCAACTCCAACCGTTCTCTATGATATAAGCTCCGTTGGCGCAGGTTTTTTTTTTTTGCTCCGGGAAAGGAAGAGGGAAAAAATATTTGATTGATATGTATATCCATATAGGGCAGAATATATAGGAAATATATTGACACATAAAACCTGACACACGATGTGGGACTAAACCCACGTACATCCAAATAGACTAATATAAAAATACGAAATTAATAATCTCAACTCTCCCCCTCAAATTGGGAATATATATTGATCATTCTCAGCTTGTCAGTATTGTTCTGGAAGTTGTCATTGCCAATGTTTTAAATGTCGGCCGACATGTCTGACATGTCGGCCGACATGTCTGATTTGGGAAGAAACCGATATAGATTTTAAATTTTACATTAAAAAATCGTTTTTCATAATATCGGCCGACAAATCGGAAATATTCCGACTTATCGACCGATCCGATATTTTGATATGCTGCCTATAAAAAATGGAGCTGGGCAGAATTAACAGATCATAAAACAAATTCGCATAAAACCCTAACTCTATTCTCGCTCCCGTGCTGCGACCTACGAGCCGTCTCCAAGAGTGCGATCCTGCTGCAAGCTTCCTCCTCCCTCCTTCGTCGGCGGTGAGCAAAGAACGAAGCTCTGCATCCTTATCCCTCGTCCGTTGAAGCCTGCTTCCTCTTCTCTCTCATCGGCGGTGAGCAGAGAACGAAGCCACTGCCTCCAACAGGTGGACTGCAGCCTGGTGGAGGACGACGACGAGCACGCAAGCCATCTTCCTCTGTCTCCTGCGCTGCTCTCCTCTGGTATAAGCTTTGAGTTTTAATTTTTCCTTTAGAATGTCACATTTTCATGTTTGATGCATGATCAAACCTTCTTAATACTTCTTAAAAATTTATGCCCTACAAAATGTTAATGTCATAATGCCAGCATTATAGAAAAATAAATATTATAAATGTGTACTTTTTTTGTAGCTTAGGATGAACAATATCTAACTGCTTAGACAAAAAATCAAAATACATTTTTGGATTTTCCACATTCTGTAACTTATGCTTCCACTTGCAATGGCATACACAATACTAAAGCTCAATTATTATTGAATAATTTAGCATGTATCAGCATTAGAGATTATACAGCAGAACATTTGTTACCAGGAGAGTTTTTAAGAATTTGTCAAAATAATAGAGTAAAACTTTGTGGTTAACAGAAATAGTCTAGAACCGCATCAAACATACTCATCATTCTATAGGAGCAATTTGAGCTTCAGGATTAAAACATATGCGATCTGCTATTGAACCAGTAAAACTTTGTGGTTAACAAAAATAGTCTAGAACCGCATCAAACATACTCATCATTCTATAGGAGCAATTTGAGCTTCAGAATTAAAACATATGCGGTCTGCTATTGAACTAGTAAAAATTGAAAATGTATTCCAACTCTTCAATTCTTGCAACTGTAACTATTTGCCAATATAAATAATAAAAAAGAGCTTATAAAACAAATAGTAATATATTATGTTAGATATATAAAAACATGATAGATGCATAGTTATATTATACATACTAATAATTTATGTTTTAATTTTGAAACCCGACATTTTCAAATGTCCCCGACATGACTCCGACATCCGACATTTAAAAACTCAATCCGATATGTACCCGATATCCGACATTTAAAACGTTGGTCATTACTTAACCCCTTGGTAAAAACATCGGCTAGTTGATCATATGAGCTCACAAAAGGAGTACAGATGTTCCCCTTGTCAAGATGATCTTTAATGAAATGTCTGTCAACATCAACATGTTTTGTTCTGTCATGTTGTACAGGATTGTGCGCGATACTGATGGCAGCCTTGTTGTCACAGTAGACAGTAACTGATTTGTTCACCTGGAGGCTCATATCTTGAAGAATAATCTTCAACCACAACCCCTCACACACTCCTTGTGCCATAACCCTATATTCTGCTTCAGCACTTGAGCGAGCAACAACATTTTACTTCTTCCTTTTCCATGAAACCAGGTTTCCTCCTACAAACGAGCAATATCCAGTGGTAGACTTTCTATCATCTTGACTACCGGCCCAATCTGCATCAGTAAACACCCCAATCTCCAATGCTTGATTAGCTTTGAACAGAATCCCTCGTCCAGGCGTCTTCTTGAGGTATCGCAATACTCTGACTGCGGCCTGCTGATGGCGAACAGAGGGAGAGTGCTTAAATCTGCTTAGGACCCCTACATCGTATGTAATATCAGGGCGACTATGAGATAAATATATGAGCCTGCCAACCAAACGTTGGTATTTTGAAGCATCAACTTTCTCCCCACTAATATCCGCATCAATCTTGTGATTAGCTTCAATTGGAGTATCCACGGGAGCACACCCTAGCATCCCAGTCTCATCCAGAAGATCAAGGGTATACTTCCTCTGAGAGATGAAGATCCCTCGTTGAGACCTCACTACTTCAATTCCCAAGAAGTATTTCAGCCTCCCCAGGTCCTTGACTTCAAATTCCTCGCCCAGTTGCTTTTTCAAGTGAATAATCTCCTCCAGGTCATCACCCGTAATGATGATGTCATCCACATATACAATAAGGATAGAAACTTGCACTCCTCTCCTCTTGATAAAAGAGAGTATGATCAACATGTCCTTGAGTGTAACCTAGTTGAAGCATGGTCTTGTTAAAACGTCCAAACCACGCTCTCGGAGACTGTTTTAGGTCATACAAAGATTTCTGCAGACGACAAACCTTCCCATTGGATCCCTCGGTAACGAAGCATGGTGGTATATTCATGTAGACCTCTTCTTCCAGATCACCATGTAAGAATGCGTTATTGACATCGAGTTGTTGTAGCTCCCATCCACGACTGGCAGCACAAGAGAGAAGCACACGAATTGAGTTCATCTTAGAAACAGGGGCAAAGGTCTCTTGGTAGTCAATGCCTTGAGCCTAGGTATACCCTTGAGCCACCAAGCGAGTTTTGTACGGCTCTACCACCCCATCTTGATTTTGTTTAACTGTAAAGATCCACCGGGACCTAACCGTTCACTTCCCAGGAAGAAAACTAGCAAGCCGCCATGTTTCATTTTTTTTCCAAGGCACATAGTTCCTCCTCCATTGCCTATTTCCACTCAGATATCTGAACAGCCTCCTGCCATATCTTAGGAATCATAATAGATGAAGGGGTTTCGATAAAGACTTTATGGGCCTGAGAGAGGTGAGTATAAGAAATGTAGTTGGCAATGGGGTGTTTGGTGACACCCTTTTTAACAAAAAGACGAGCAAGAGGAACATGGAGGTCATCCTCTGAATCTGAAGTGGAAACAGTCACAGACACTAGCGGAGCATCCCCAGTCTGCACTTGCTCAACACTCCTGGGACGACGAGAGTATGTGTATAATGTAGGAGGAGCGGAGATGGAAAGAACTGGAGTAGTAGACGGACTATGGGAAGGAGAAATATGAGTGGCAAAAATCAGAAGAGGAGAGGTGATGGTCTCGTCACTGTTACTACTCGTCTCCCCCTGACGAGGACCGAAGTACGACTCCCCCTCACGAAATGTAACATCAACAGTGCAATAGTAGCGACGAGTCGGAGGGTGATAACACCGATATCCTTTGGTAGTAGGAGAGTACCCAACGAAAACACATCGGAGAGAACGCGCATCCAGTTTATCCCGATGCGGGGTATGAACGTGGACAAAACAGACAGAGCCAAAGATACGAGGGGAAAGATGAGAGGTATGGACGATGTGGTTCATGGCAAGACAGGAGAGTGGCATATCATAGGAGAGGGTGCGAGACGGAAGACGGTTGATGAGATGAGCAGCCGTGAGAACGACATCACCCCAGTAGGATTTGGGAAGGTGCATAGTAAGGAGTAAACACCGAGCCACCTCCAGCAAGTGCCTGTTTTTCCGTTCATCAACCCCATTTTGAGTGGAAGTGTGGACACAGGTAGTTTGATGTATAATGTCATTATCGGCAAGATAGGCGTCAAACGCACCACGGTCATCATATTCCCCACCATTATCACTACGAAACATACGAATTGTACCGCCAAACTGTTGGGTCACCATTTTATTAAAGGACTGAAAAGAAGAAAACACGTCACTTTTCTTTTTGAGGAGATACAACCACGTAGTGCAAGAGTGACAATCGATAAACGTAACAAACCATTTATAGCCAGATAAAGATACTACCGGGGAAGGACCCCATACATCGGAGTGAATAACATCAAAGGAAAATAAACTAGGAACATACAGATGACTAATAGTCGGACGAACATGTTTAGATTGTTCACACGCATCACAAGAGAACGACTGAATTAAAGGACGAAAAATAGGACACAATTTAGTAAGATATAAAGCAGAAGGGTGGCCAAGGCGCTGATGCCAGCGCCCGCCTCATATCCAGATCCTGAAACACAAGCATCCGGAAAAAAACGTTACAGAGCAGTTTAACGAGGTAGTCAAGTGACTAATGGAAAACAAATTGCGAGGGAATGGCGGGACATGCAAAACCGAGGACAATGATAAATCAGGAGAATAAGCAACAGTCCCTTTACCAGCAATGGCAGAGAGAGAGAGCCATTAGCAGCAATAACCTTATCACGATCAGAAAAAGGGGTATAAGAGGTAAAACCTGAGGCAGAACCAGTCATGGGATTTGTCGCACCCGAGTCGGTAATCCACTCGGAAGGTGAAGAAGACACAGCATGAGCACTGGACAGGCCTGAAGTAGCAACAACAACATGAGATCCAACAGGAGTAGAGTCAGTCTGGGAGCGTAACATACGACGGAAAGCCTCTAACTCGACAACCGACAGGCCGCCAGAGATGTCCTCCACAACCTCAGTAGAATGCGCTGAATAGTGAGTGCGATCTCCAGATTGACGACCACCACCACGGTATCCACCTCTACCACGAGCACTAGAACCCCGACCAGCAGGAGCAAGGTGTGGGTGGAGACGAAAGCAAGAGTCTTTGGTATGACATTTCTTCCCACAATGGCTGCAAACAGGAGGAGAACCGCGAGAAATCCCAGCTAGCGCAGAGTGATTAGTAGCGGACCCAAGAGTGCGACGACGATTCTCATCACTAAGGAGCATGTTGAAGGCCTCCCAAAGAGAGGGAAGAGGCTCGCGATGAAGGACATGCAAGCGAACAACGTCAAACTCCATGTTGAGGCCCATAAGGAAGACGTGAACCCGTGATCGATTTTTCTCTTTCTGAAGGGCCTATGCATCAGCAGTACAAGCAGCAGTAAAGGCGTTAAAGAAATCCAGCTCCTGAGATAGACGCTCAAACTCAGAATAGTAGGCAGAAACAACCATAGTACCCTGCTTCAGCTCCAGAACACGGCGAGTGAGCTCATACATTTGCATCGAGCTGCCGGCCTGAGAGTAGGTATCCCGAGCCCGGGTCCAAATATCATATGCGCAGTCCAACAACATATAACTGCGATACACCTGAGGGGGCATCGAGTGAAGTAACCACGAGACAACCAAGGAATTGTCCGCATCCCATTTTCTCCATGAGGGATCGGTACGTGGTGGCTCAATAGTCGTACCATCAATGTGTCTGTATAGCCGGTGACTGCGAATAGCATGTTGGGCTGCCCTGGACCATTCCAGATAGTTTGTGTCATCCAAGGCAACAATGGTAATCTTCAACGAGCCAGACTAGCCATGACTACGAGGAGTATCGGCAGACGTACCAGAGTGAACATCGGCTGGGGAAACAACGGAGGGGTCGGATGGATCACCCATCGGAGAGACAACGATCTCAAATCAGACAAATTCTCATCAAGGAACTCCTGCGGTCAGGGAACAACAGAAAAAATGCGACAAACATCAAGAAATGGCGCCATGCAGCGGCGCCATGCAGCAGGAAAGGACGGACAGCAATGGAAGGGAGCAGCAAACACCGACGATAGGCAGCAGGAAACGTCGGAGAAGGAGAACAAGCTCACCTAGGGCCTTCGGCGGCAGCAAGAGGAACTGCGAGAGAGGCGACAACGGGAGAGGCGACTGCGGGAGAGGCGACTGCAGCAGGTATTAACCAGGGACGATAGGGGCGGTGGCGTCACTGGAGAGCGGCGACATTGCTCCCCTCAGCAACCGACGACGTCGTCTCCGCCGGACAGCCGCATTGACGGGACTGGACGAGGAGACTCTCAGATCTGGTCGACTCCCCTCGACTAGACTGGACGAGGAGACGGCGTCGTCTCCGCACGCACGCACGGGAGAAGGCGGCGACGAAACTAGTCGAAGCGAACGGGAGAAGCGCGGAAGACGGGATTAGGAATTCTGCTCTGATACCAAGTAGAAAGGAAGAGGGAAAAATATTTGATCGATATGTATTCATCCATATAGGGCAGAATATATAGGAAATATATTGACACATAAAACCTGACACACGATGTGGGCTAAACCCACGTACATCCAAATAGACTAATATAAAAATATGAAATTAATAATCTCAACTCATCATTGCATGTTTGGCAAGACAGTGGTTACGACCGCCACCAAGAAAAGAAAACTAGTTTTGAATATAAAAGTGAATGAAGTTCCTTAGATGAGGTTAGGCGTTCACGAACTACATTTCATAACCACTATGTTCACGATCGCCACCGCCGTGCCAAACGGAGCCATAATCTTTTCTAAAGTTATTCTTCTTAATATTTTCATTAGTCCATTCAAACATTCTCATTTTTATCTACTCAACTTACATATAAAAGGCCATTTTATAATAGTATTAGCAAGCCTAATTGTAAGAAAAGGGGCACCCCTGTGCACAAAGCTTCCCCATGCAGCGAGGGTCCACGGAAGGGTCCCACCACAAAGGTGAAATGTAAGCAAACCATACCCTGCATTTTTGCCAAACTGCTGAAGGATGTCCTTGAACTGCCACAAGTCTTCCAATGTCTCTCATATAGTCTCGGACTCTGGCAATCCCTTCAATTTGATCAAATATTGTGTGCATAGTGGCACACCTCTTCTTCGAACTACTCTTTTCGTGAGCACATCTACTATAACTTTGTCAAAAGACTTAGCTACCACGAGCGGCGCTCTTTGAGATTCACCTCTTTGAAGATCTTCATTATCCCCATAGTATGGCTTGAGCATACTCACATGAAACACCGGGTGTATTTTCAAAGAGCTTCGTAAGTCAAGGCGATAAGAAACCTTGTCCACCTTAGCCACAACCGGAAATAGGCCTTCATATCTCTGTACCAAGCCTTTGTGTACACTACGCAAGGCCTTGAACTGCCAGGGTAAGAGCTTCACCATTACCTTGTCTCCCACTGAGTATTTCATCGGTCGTCGCTTTGCATCGGCCCAATTCATCATCCTTTTGCGGGCCTTCTCCAAGCACGATCTAGCTAAGTCGGTATGCTCCTCCCATTACTAAGCCATCTTCCAGGCACCTGGGCTCCTTCCCTCTTCTGTCGTGGTCGCCAACGTGTGCGGGGTGATAAGTTGCCTTCCGGTAGCAAGCTCGAATGGACTCCGACATGTAGCCTCACTCCACTGCAAGTTGTAAGAAAATTGTGCCACATCCATAAGCTTTGCATAGTCCTTTTGATTTGCACTCACAAAGTGGCGCAAGTAGCACTCCAATAGTGCATTCACCCTCTCTGTCTGCCCATCTGTTTGAGGGTGGAAGCTGGTGGAGAAGTTCAACTCTGACCCAAGTAACTTGAATAACTCCGTCCATAGCTTTCCAGTAAAGTGGGGATCCCGATCACTCACAATGCTTTTGGGCAATCCCCAATACTTCACCACATATTTGAAGAAGAGTCGCGTTGTCTCTTCCGATGTTGTGTCCTTAGTACTTGGTATGAAAGTGTCATATTTTGAGAAGCGGTCTACCACCACCAAAATAAACCCGCACCCTTCGGACTTAGGCAAGGAATTGATGAAGTCGAGCGTTACCGTCTCCCATGGATACTCTGTCATTGGTAGTGGCTCCAAGAGTCCCGCCGGTTGCTTGTTCTCCACCTTGTCTTGTTGGCAAACAAGGCATGTCTTCACGTATAGTTCTTCAATGTTATCCCGCATCTGTGGCCAGTAGTATGAATCCTCCATCAAGGCTAAAGTGTGTTTCTTCCCTGGGTGTCCAACCCACTTTGTATCATGGTACTTCTTGATCAAGTCCCTCCGTAGGTTTCCCCACTTTGGGATGTACAATCTCCTTCCTTTAGTGTAGAGTAACTCGACCTCTACCCAAAATCTCTTTGCTCGACCTTCTTTGGCTAGTGGTATGAGTTGCTTGGCCAGCGGGTCTTCCTCCAGCCCACTCTTCACCTGCTCCAATATGTCGCTCTTCACCATCGAGATTGTCGTTAACTCTGCCTTGCAGCTAAGTGCATCCGCCACAACATTGGCTTTCTCCGGTTTGTGTTCCAGGACAAAGAAAAATTCCGCAAAGAAATCCAGTCATCTTGCTTGCTTTGCCGACAATATGTTGTTGTCACATTGTCGGTCTTGATCATGAATTGAGCTCCAAGCAAATAATGCTTTCATACCTGCAAGCAATGTATGATAACAGTCATCTCCTTCTCTTGCACGATTTCGCCGCTCCGCCTCGTTCAACTTGCGGCTCTCGAAAGCAATTGGTGTCCTTCTTGCATTAACACCCCTCCTATAGAAAAGTCTGAGGCATTTCTAAGGCATCTGTATGTAACTCAAACTTCTTGTCGAAGTCTGGTAGAGCAAGCACTGGCTCCATGCTCACTGCCTTCTTCAAATCTTCAAACGCATGTTGGCATTCATCCATCCAAACTCATGCTTTTTCAACTTGCCCTCTTTGAGTATCTCATGATGAACCGCCTATAGTAGTTCACCAAGCCAAGGAATGACCACATCTCCGTCACTTTTGTTGGTGGCTCCCTGTCGATGATCGCCCGAACTTTGTCCATGCCCATCTTTAGTTGGCCAAGCCCAATGACATGCCCAAGGAAATGCACATCCTCTTGGCCAAAGGAGCACTTTGACCTCTTGACATACAACTCATTTTCCCGTAGCACTTGGAACGTCAGGAGAAGATGTTGTGCATGCTCCTTCATTGTATCACTATAGACGACAATGTCGTCCAAGTACACCACCACGAACTTATCCAAGTAGGGATGAAATATTTGATTCATTAATGTGCAAAAGGTAGCGGGTGCATTGGTTAGACCGAATGACATCACCAACCACTTGAATGATCCATACCTTGTTACACATGTAGCTTTCAGTTCATCTCCTTCAGCGATCCGTACTTGGTGGTAGCCCTTTTGCAGATCCATCTCTGTGTATATCCTTGCACTTCCAAGACGATCGAACAAGTCAACAATCAACGGTACAGGATACTTGTTCATGATCGTCACCTTGTTCATCGCTCGATAATCAGTGCACAACCGCAAGGTTCCATCCTTCTTCTTCTGAAAGAGTACCGGTGCGCCAAATGGTGCCTTTGACGGTCTGATCATCCCAGCCTCAAGAAGCTCCTGCAACTGCTTCCTCAACTCCTCGAGCTCGCATGGAGCCATCCGATATGGTACCTTTGCCAGTGACTTTGCTCCAATCTCCAACTCGATCTTATGATCTACTTCCCTGCGGGGAGGTAACTTCTTAGTAGCTCTGCAGGCATAACGTCCTTGTTCTCCTCAAGGACGTCCGCAACAAGTGGAGGCGAGGCCTCCTCCACGGTTCCCTCTGTTTCCTCCTTCAAAGTCGCTAAGAAAGTAAGTCCACCTTTCTTAACACCTTTGGCTATTTGCATAACCGATAACTGCTTTGCTCCATTGCTTGGTGACCCTTCTACAGTGGGGGCCATGCGCGTTGCACCTTTCTCCATGATGCACACCGCACGACAAGTTGGCACGACAATTGCACTCACCATGTCAAAGAAGTTCATGCCCAACACCACCTTGCAATCGTCCATTGTTGGGACTGAGAAATTCACTTGTCCTCTCCATGTTCCCAAGCGAAGCTCCATGCCACGAGTCACTCCTGATAGCGGTTTCGCCTTCCCGTTCACGGTCTTGAGCCATCCATTGTTCTTTGCCACTCGATGGTCAAGCCTTCGAGCCACTTCCTCCGTCACAAAGTTGTGTTGCGCCTGTGTCCACCAGTGCTTTGATAGACTTGTTGATCATGGCCTCAACGTACATCAACCCCTTGCTCGCCACCTTCTCCGTTGGTTTCATATCCAAAGCATTTAGAAGTTGCAAAGAACACATTTGGTCTGTACCTTCATCGTCTTCGGGTCCACTTCCATCCGTCTCTTGTAGCGTTGCGAGCGAAGCGAGCATTGGGCACTTGCTCATCATGTGCGGTCCCTTGCATAAGCAACACCCACCTTTTGGCGTGAAGCCCTTGTTTCCACCGTCAATCTCCTTCCCATGAGTAGGAATTCGATCACCTCTATTTGGTCTCTGTGACCCTTGCCTTTCTCCCCCACCTTTGGTGTGGTCATTCTTGTAGTATTTCTTTGTAGCCGCATCTGATGATCTTTGGAATTCCATCATCGCCTCGGTCGCCGCAATTTTTTCATCTAGCGTCTTGGAATCCTGTCGGTGCACCTCTTGCTTCACCCAATTCTGAAGACCGTTTTTGAAATTGAAGAGTTGGTCATCCTCGAACATACCTGTCACCATCAGCATCAAGATGTGGAATTCCTTCACGTACTCCGTGATCGACACTTTTTGCTTGAGTTCCTTCAACTTCTTCCTTGCTTCATTTGCAACATTCTCCGGGTAGAAGTGTCTCTTGAGTTCAATCTTGAACTCCTCCCAAGTGTCCAGGTTGCATGCTCCCTTCTTGATATTTGCAAACTTCTGTTGCCACCAAAGAGATGCAATATCCGAAAGACAGTAGCTTGCAGTTTTTACCTTCAGCGCCTCATCCGTGAGACTGCTCCTTTCAAAGTAGAATTCCATCTGATAAAGGAAGTGTTCAACTTCCTTGGCATCCCTCTTATCGGTGAAGGGTTTTGGCTTAGGCACATCGATCCTTGGGTTAGCCAAAACACCACCATTTCCACTGTTAACAATGGCCTTCCTGCACAAGGTCAATTCCTCCTCCAATTTAGCGATCCGCTCCTCATAGTCATCCTCAAACTGATCGCACCTTTGAGTAAGCTCTGTATTTGCATCAAGACATGCTTGGATTTGGGCCCTCAATAGATCCAACTCTCCGCAAGCCGGTACAACTTGCTTGACAACCTCTAGTTCTCCGCGAACATGTAAGTGGTCCTGCTCCACCATCGTCATGTGTTTGTCCCAATCCATCAACGCAAGATCCAAGTGTCCTTCCTCACGAGATTTGCTTTGGTTTCGCTTCTTCCTTTCAGCTTGTTGAACAACCTCCCAGCCACACTCATCCATGCTTGAGTTGCCCAATTCACCAGCCATCTAGACTTATTGTGCACCAACCACGAACTTGAGTGAACCTAGCTCTGATACCAACTGTCACGGACTTGTCTTTTTTCAAGCTCCCGTGCGGTCTTAGCTCCTCTTCGCCACTCCGCGTAGCCTAGCTAAGTCAGCCTCCTCCTGCAAGATCTGGGTGGTGATGAAGAAAGAGTGAGAAACAACTCAAGAGAAGCTAATAAGTGGAAGAACTCAAAGAACTTTATTGCTTGTCCAAAACTTGGATGATTTACAAATGAGGTCTTCCTCTTTTATAGGCCCCAAAGAGGTTTTCCTCCAAAGTACAGAAAATTCTAGACTCCTATTATTCTAGATTATTCTATACATCTCTAGCATGTACAAGATACATGAATACTCTAGAATTCTCCGCCATCTTGATATGTACAAGAATCGGGATTTCTCTGGAATCTTCTAGAGCCTTAATCCAAAATGTTGATCTGTGACAAGTAGCTATCAACTAGTCTGAGTTGCCCTGGCATAAAGGGTTCAATTCAAAGCCCTGGTCCTTCTTCATTGCTGGTCTTGACAGCAACAGGCGATCGGTTCATCCACCTCCCGTCTCGCTTACTCGCGTCTTGCCACACGTCCAAGCTACCGACCGCACGACCAACTCAACGAACATGCACGAGCTTATTCCAACCTCCCACGACCAACAACGATGCCTCATAGTCGACCGTCCCAACCTCCTTCACCGCCCCAAGCCAGATATTGCACCCATGCACGATTGGGATCCCGCACTTCGGCCCGGACCAACGCATAGCCTCACAGTCCTGCTGTAACTCTTCGTCTTCCATTCCCGCATAAGACCAAACCTGCTTCTGCTCGCCTCCAACCCTCTTAAGAATAGTGCTCGGCTCTTGCTTCCTGCGACCGTTGCATACTTAAATATTGCACGCTTCGACCGTCGTTCTCCCCACCATCGATTCTGCCTTCTTTCTAAAGCACTCCTTTTTCTCCAATTCGACGCATCGACAACCCTCCAACCTTCCTCTGACCCTCTTCTGGCATGCCCAAGATTTATAACATGGCCATCTGCACTGACGAGGATGACTTCGCTCCAGCCTCAACCAATTTTCACTGGTTTGGATCTGATTAAAGCTCAACTAAAAATTCACACTCCTCTGTGAACACCTAAACAATGTCGTCAACAGTCAACAGATATCTCTACTTCCTCCTCCTCTGCCGCCCCTTATAGGCACATTGTTGACTATATGTGATTCCTTTACTCGTCAGAGGCATTTACCTACCTCCGCCGGATTGAGATTTCAGTGTTTGACGACACTGACTCTCTCGGTTGAATCGCTCGCACGAAACAATTTTTCAATCTCCAGTCCACACCCGCTAACCAAAAGTACTACATGAAGATTATCTACATGGAGGGTCTCCACTAGGTGTGTTGGAAGCATCAACATGTCTTTGATCTTCTTGGCACACACTTAAGGGTGAAGTCATTGGCCACACGAGTCAGGTGGGCAATGCATATGAGCTGCTCAGCTCCTTTCGCCAATCTGACACCATCGCGACCTACAACGTCAAGTTCATCGAAGTCGACACGCATGTTACTGGACTCTCAATCAAACCATTACTAGGCTACTCAGCGTGTTGCAGCTCCACACCTGCCCTCACCTTCGCGTCCACATCCCTCCCCCGTCATGAAGTAAGTTTGTTGCCTAAACTAGGAACTCTATGCGACTCGACCGCCCTCCTCTCCTAAGCCACCCCACCAGCCATCGCCATCACTGAAATCTCAGCCAACACTCCATCTCTTGGATCGCCTGCCTCCACCGTGACTATCTTTGATCGGTCAGCCATCGTCTCCATCAGTTCCGTCGATGTTACACCCACCACCCTGATGCATATCTTACCAAGAGTATCTCGAACTCCACCGAAAGGACCTCTGTTTTTGTTGCCACCAGTTACACTTCCCACACACAAATGCCCTCTCAAAGACTTGTGCTTGTTGCTCGATGCTAAAGACGATGATCCCGACTTTGTTGACTTGGATCCTCTGATGCTTACAGCTGACCTCTACAGTCGAGAGGACAAGTTAAATCTTCAAAAGGGAAGTGTTATACGAATACGACTTCTTAGGCTATCCATACCTCTTCCTATCTACCTATGTACCCTAGGGCATTTCAGTAATTATGTGTATGTCACTCCCGCCTATATAAGGGAGCGGTGGTGAGACTTTTGGGGGATATTTTGGCTTTAAGCTCTCTTTGAGAAAAGGCACTTAGGATGTTGCCCTTAAGATCTTGGGTCAAGCTTGTCTCGAAATCTTGTATCTTCTATTCTCTTTATTATTCAACTCAAAAATCTAATTACTGTAGCGGTTCAATGTAGTATAATAACAGCATGAAACAACAAAGGATTTACTTCAATTAGGCTTCGCCAGATTTTCTATTTACGCACAAAAGAAAGTAACATCATTGTGAGAACATGGAAATAACTTAACTAAAATTAACAATAACACGGAGGAAATTGAAAATAACGGAATTTTTATTTCCAAATAAATATGAATATTACAAGGGGGCACCTTCCTTTATATAGAAGAGAGGAGTGAGAATTTACAATTTGACGATGTGGGACTAAATACAAGAATCTACAGGAGGGCGACAAGCTCAGACCGCGCGGTTAAATATGAGTCAACCGCACGGGTATGTGCGGTTATACAAGAGTAACTGTCCATAACAACAACAACAACAACAGGAACCAAGGATAAAACCGCCGGTCTTCATCAACAAAGCTTGTGGTCCACCAATCAGCCACGATCTCCACAGGTGTGGTTACACACGAGTGACCGCACATATATCTCAATTTGCAAAACTTATGGTTAGACAATCTTGACCGCGCTGACCATAAGGTGCGGTTAAAACATGCTTAACCGCTCATTCATCTATATGTTCTAACACTCCCTCTCAAGCTGGAGCATATATGCCAACCATGCACAGCTTGTCACATGTCAGAAAATGATGAAGATACTGGTTAGTGAAGACATCAGCTAATTCTCTATCGAAAGTGACAAACAGAATGCATATTTGTTTCTTCAAGATTTCTTCCCTGATGAAGTGACAGACAACTTCAGTATGCGTTGTCCTCTCATGAAAGACAGTATTCTTGGATATGTAGATGGCGACTTGGTTGTCACAGAACATCGATAAAGGGTAGTCATAGACTTCTCCTAAGTCAAGCAGAAGTGTCCGTAACCACTTTAATTCACAAGTGGTTTGAGTATGCTTCTATACTCAGCCTCAGCACTTGATCTGGAGACAACACTTTGTTTCTTTCTCTTCCATCTAACAAGATTTCCCCCCACAAAAGTACAAAACCTAGACGTGGACTTTCTATCTCCTTTATCATCAGCATAGTTGGCATCAGAATAAGCTTCTATCTTCAGATGATTATTTTTCTGAAATAGTAGTCCCTTGCCCGGAGATCCTTTGACATATTTCAAGATTCTTATGGTTGCTTGTAGATGACACTCCCTGGGAGCTTGCATAAACCGACAGACCTTGCCCACGACAGTAGATATCAGGTCTTGTTACCGTCAGGTAAATGAGTTTGCCCATTAGGCGTCGGTACCTAGTGATATTCGAGATCAGAGGTGAATCTTCATTCCAAAGTTTATCCTCGCCAACCTCCATTGGACACCGAGCAGGTTTGGTACCAAGACAGTCAGTCTCTTTTAGAATTTCAATAACATACTTGCATTGAGAGAGGACAACATAGTTGTGCTTACGTGAAATTTCAATACCCAAGAAGTATTTGAGAGGTCACATATCTTTGGTGACAAAGTGGTGATGAAGGTGTTTCTTTGTCATGGAAATACTAGAAGTGTCATTACCAGTAAGAAGGATGTCATCAACATGGACTGCAAGAACAACCAGCCCATGAGACGTCTTGCGTATGAAAAGAGAGTGATTTGCAGTGTTATGAACAAAACCAATGATGGTGATGACTTCATTAAATTTGCCGAACCAAGCCCGAGGACTTTGCTTGAGTCCATAAATCGCCTTCCTCAACCTGCATACCTGAGACTCCACCTAAGCAACAAACCCAGGAGGTTGCTCCATATACACATCTTCTTGAAGATCACCATAGAGGAAGACATTCTTGACATACAGCTGAGACATCTGTCAATCCTTATTGACAACAACATAAAAGAGAACCCGGATTGAGGTAATGCGAGCTACCGGAGAAAAGGTATCAAAGAAGCCAACACCATAGGTTTGAGTGAAGCCCTTGGCAACCAACCGAGCCTTATAGCGATCCACAGTGCCATCAACATGATATTTTACCACAAAGACCCAACGACAACTAACAATATCTGTCCATGGAGGAGGAGGGACACGAGTCCAAGTATCCCTCTCGGTTAAGGTGGTCATCTCTTCGTCCATGACAGCTTTCCAATGTGGGATGGTAAGAGTGTCATGGTAGGTGGCCGGTATGACAGTGGACGAGAGGGTCAGAGCAAAGTTCCTGCAAGATGGAGTAAGTCGAGAATACGAGACAACATCATGAATAGAATATTGAGTACACGTGCAAGCCCCCTTTCAAAGAACAATGGGGAGATCAAGGTCTGATATGCCATCCTCATCAGATCCGTCCGACAAAGAGATTGTTGGCCTGAGAACTGGCAGAGGCGGCCCCGGAGTTGGAGGGTGTGAGGTGGAGAGGGAGAAGAAGACGGTGGTGTGGGAAGGTGGAGTAATCTCGGGGGGGGGGGGGGGGGGGGGGGGGGGGGGGGCAGAAACAATAGGAATATAGGCAGAAGTATCAGTAGGGGTTGAAGATGTGAGATCTTTTGAGGAGTAGATTCAAAGAAGGTGATGTCAGCCGAGACATATTGTTTCCTGAGAAGAGGATCATAGCATCGGTAACCCTTCTGAGTGGGAGAGTATCCAAAAAAATGCACTTAATTGCCTGAGGAGAGAGTTTGTCCCGACCAGGTGAAGGAGAGTGAACAAACGCTGTACATCCAAAGATGCGTGGGGTTAGAGGAAAAGGTGTTTCACCTGAGTATAAGATGGAGAAAAGAGTTTGCCCATGGAGAACAGTAGAGGAATACAATTGATGAGATAGCATGAGATGAGTATGACATGTCCCCAATATGAGCGAGGAACATTCATCTGAGTGAGAAGAGTACGAGTGACATCTAGAAGATGACGATTCTTACGTTCTGCAACTCTATTTTGATGAGAAGCGTATGCACAACTAGTCTGATGTATAATACAATTATGCATACAAAAAATAGAAAATTGGTTACTAACATATTCCTTGACATTATCCGTGAGAAGACTTTTGAGAGAAACACCAAAATGAGTGTGAATTTCATTATAAAAGTTGTGGAATACAAAAAATAGTTCAGAGCGATCTTTTAAAAGATACACCCAAGTACATCGTGAATAGTCGTCAATAAAAGTTACAAAATAAAGACTACTCCTACCAACAGTTTTGGTAGGAGATGGCCCCCAGATGTCCGAGTGGACAAGATTAAAGGGACGAGATGAGCTACGTCCATTTTTGGCTGGATAAAAGGATCGGTGATGTTTGCCTAATTGCCATGCTTTACAGTTGAGGAAGGAGTCGTCCTTTGGTAGATCTGACATGAGTTGGTAGAGGAGGCGAGGAGGAGGATGACTGAGACGAAGATGCCACTAAAGTGGAGAGTTGGAGGTAGTAGATGCGGAGAGAGCAGACACATTATCAAGGAAGTAAATGCCGCAGCTTTCAGCCCAGTAGCAATCGTCTCCTTGGAGCGAAGATCCTGAAATAACAATTAGTAGACGTAAACGTGACTAAACAATGTAGATGAATCGAGAGAGCTGTAACATATAGTAAATTGCATGGAAAAGTCGACACATAGAGAGTGTCCACAAGTCGGATAGACGGAGTGACCTGGACCATACCAGTCCCACACACAGGAGATGGAGAGTCGAGATGCGAGCAGTCGTGGCATGTTTGTCCAAAGAACAAAAGAGGAGAGGATTGGTTGTCATATGATTGGTTGCACCAGAGTCAATGAGTCACTTACCATGAGTGACGACATGTGCACTACCTAAAGAGGTGCCAAGAGAGGTAGTATGCTTGGATGTGTGAAGAGAGACATCAACAGCTTGTGGTCGAAAATGAGGATGTTTCGTGAAGCAACGTTCCACGGGATGACCCGACTTGCCATAAAAGGAGCAGATGCGCCGGCTAGGTCCTCTTCCACCGCGGAAGCCACCACGTTCACCATAATGACAACGGGCAGCTGGGTGAGCAAAACTGTCAGAAGCAGGTGGGGAGGAAATTAGAGGTTGTTGAAGAAGGGTCGTGACAGTCGAGATGCGAGCAGTTGTGGCATCAAGAGTTGGAGAGTCGACTTCTCCCAGGATTTGATGACAGATCATATCGTAGGAGTCCGGAAGGCGAAGAAGGAAACACACTAACAGGAGTTCCTGGTGTTGGAGCATGCGTTCCGCAGTCGTCCGGTTTGAGAATAACAAATCCCGAATATATTTAATCTTATTTTTTATTAATGATGTGCAGATAACAGGTGCAAGAATAACATGTTTTAAATTGGAGCAAAATAATGATTTTCCAGAAATTGGAGCTATCGGATTTCCGATAGCAGTATCGGATTTCCGACAGCGCACGATTTCTTCCGTTTTCCGATCTCTACTCGACGGTTTAGAGCTATCGGATTTCCGACAGCAGTAACGGATATCCGACAGTGCACGATCTTCCCGCAACTCTACGACGTGCAGCAGTTACGCAAGCTAACGGATTTCCGATAGTGATATCGGATATCCGACAGCCCACGTCTCAACCACGGCCTCCACTTCGCGCAGAAACTTCGAATTAGTGGGACACGTGGCAGCCTCTGGAGATATCGGATTCTGGCGATACCTAGCTAACGGACGGTGACAGCTCTCTTTTATTAAAAGGGTTCAGAACTTCGTGAATTTCATGCTTTTCAGACCTTCAAGCCTTCTTCCTGAGTGTTATCGTCCAGAGAGCTCCAGAGAATGAAAATCCCCATCCTTGAAGAAGAAAAGAGAGAGCGAAGCCGAAGATTGTACACGCGTTCCAAGGAGACTTTCTCAAGGATTCTTCGCTGCTTCGGTCCAGAAATTTTAAAGGGGGTTTTTATTTTGTATTTCATTTATATTTACATTCATCTTGTAATCGTTGTAGAAATCGTCGTCTTGCGTGCGACGTCTAAGTCCGTGTGAGGCTTAGGGGAAATCATCACCTTGTGTGTGGTGTTAGATCCTTGTGTGGTCTAGGGTAAATCATCGTCTTGTGTGCGGTGTCAAGTCCTTGTGTGGCTTGGGAGAAAATCGCCGTCGTGTGTGTTGCGTCTAGATCAAGATTTGATTTAGGGGGAGGCAAGTGTCTATATCTGGGAGATATAGGCTATAGCCAACCGGTCCTTAGGAGAAGGACCGGTGAAAAGAGACAAGAGATTTTATTGATTGTAAACTTTTGATTCCAAGCTTTATTGGAATCATTTCTACTCATTATCTTTGATGAAATAAAATCTTGTTTTTAAATTCAATTATTTGTCTCTATATTCATATATTGTTTCGTTTTTTACAAAAATTATCAAAGGTTTAAATTGCCCTTATTCACCCCCCCTCTAAGTGCGCCACAAGATCCAACAAGTGGTATCAGAGCTAGGTTAATTCCTTATAAGGTTTAACCACCTGGAATTATGGCGCACCATGATCATGCATTTTTCGAGGGGCAAGAAATAACTAGACCACCATTATTTACGGGTTCCGATTATAATTATTGGAAAACTAGGATGAGGTGTTTTTTAATATCATTAGATATTGAAGTATGGAATATGATAGAAACAAATTATACTCATCCTACTTTTACAATTGGTGATATTGTCATGGAGAAACCCAAAGATAAATGGGATGACCAGGACAAATTAAAATGCAAAAATAATGCAAAAGCAATGAACGCATTATTTTGTGCTCTTGATAAAACTGAATTTAATAGAACCTGCGCATGTCAAACTGCATATGAAATTTGAAATTTATTGAAAATTACTCATGAAGGTACCTCGCAGGTGAAGGATTCAAAGCTTTTCCAATTGGAGTCAGAATTCAAAAAGTTCAGGATGGAGGTAGATGAGGATGTGGATACCATGTACACAAGATTCACTAAGATGGTAAATGACTCAAAAGTTTTAGGAATTTTTTTTTTCAAATGGTGATTTGGTGAGAAAACTTCTTAGATCTCTCCCCCATAAATTCAATCCCAAAGTGACGGCTATTTCTGAATCTCATGATTTTAAAGCTCTTAATATTGAAAGCCTGATTGAGAACTTGAAAACTCATGAAGTTGAATTGAAAATTCAACAACAAGAGTATATGGAACCAAAGAAGAAGGGATTGGCTCTAAGATCTAAGAAGGAAGAAAGTAATGATTCTGAGGAGGAAGAAGAAGATGAGGAAGGTTTACTTGTTAGGAATTTTAGAAAATTTATGAGAAATTCAGAAAAGAGGAATTCATTTAAGAATTTTTTTAAGAAGGAGACGTTTAGGAAGAAAAAAGAAAAGGAAGACGATGTGGAGGAAGAGAGACCGCCACCGGAGTGCTATCACTGCAAGAAGTTAGGACACATCCGAAGCAAGTGTCCAAAGTACTTGAAAGAACTTAAAGAAAAGAAGCACAATGGGAAGAAGAAGGTGTTGAAGGCGGAAACATGGGATGATACTACTTCTGAGGATGCAAGCAGTTCAAGCTCAAGTAAAGAAGAGGAGGCCAACATGTGCTTAATGAGAAAGAGCGTCATATCTGATGACGAATGCAGTGTCCAAAGTGACACTGAGGTAACTCCCCCAACCTACGATGAATTATTTTCTGAATTTTTAAAGACTTGCAAATTTTTTAAAAAGAGTTTAAAAAATAATGATCTTCTTAAATCTGAAAATAAAATTTTGCTTAAAGAAAACAAAAAATTGTTAAATAAAATTAAGACTATTGGAAAAAGAGAAATTTCTTGCCAAGAGTGTGATCACTTTTTGGGAAGAATTAAAGAACTTGAAGAATCTCTTCCCAAATCTCATTCTACAATAAAAATTCTTAACAAAAAGAATGAGATTTTAGAGAGAGATCTGAAATCTTCAATTTTCAAAGTCCATGAGGGAAAGAAATCTTTTGAACGTAGATGTGTAAATCTAGTATCCGAGAACAGAAATGAGAAACCAGATTCATGACTTAACGCTAGCCATGAAAAAATTTGGAATGGGCCGAAGATCACTGGATATGATCTTAGGATACCAATGTCATGGATCTGGAAGGTTTGGACTCGGATACACGTCAGGAAGCTATCGCCCGGCGATAACCACTGTCGCCGGCGACAGCGAAAAGTCCAGAAATTCTGTTTTTAAAAATTCTGAAGTTAGTAAATTGTCTAATACTGCATCCTCATCCAGTAAAAGTCCAGAAAAGTTATACTCTTCTCAATACATCACATGTGCCAAATGCAATAGATTTGGTCACACTACGGACTCTTGCTGGAGGAAAGGAAAAAGTAAATTAAACAAATCTGGGTGCCTAAGGCTTCTACCTATACTATGGGTGGAACCACTTAGGTATCCAGATCATTACTCACCTCTTCTTTCTAGGTGTGTTGGCAGGCTAAGGACAAAGAAGACGTGTGGTACTTGGACTCGGGTTGTTCAAAGCACATGACGGGCAATAAAGAGAAGTTCCTTAGCCTGGAGATGAAGAAAGGAGGAGTTGTTACATTCGGAGATAATGGAAAAGGAAAAATCATCGGCATCGGAGTTGTGGGTAACAAAATTTTTTCAATTTCAAATGTTTTATTTGTAGAAGGATTAAAGCATAATTTGATTTCTATTAGTCAATTATGTGATAAGGGTTTAGATGTTTTATTTGAATCTTCTACAAATTTGTGCAAAATTATTAATTCTAAAACAAATGAAATTGTTTTTACCGCACCTAGATGTCATAATGTATATATGATTAAATTTCTTGATTTTTTAAATTCTACTTTAAAATGTTTTTTATCAAAAAATGATGAATTAGAATTATGGCATAGGCGACTTGGACATACTAGTGTCAAGTTAATTACAAAACTTCAAAAGATAAATTAATTAAAGGTTTACCATTGTTAAATGAAAATTTATCTTCTTCATTATGTGTGCCTTGCCAAAAAGGAAAATTTTCAAAATCATCTTTCAAAAATAAAAATATTATTTCTATTACTAGGTCACTTCAATTAATACATATGGATTTATTTGGGCCAATTGAAATTTCTAGCTTAGGAGGTAGAAAATATACATTTGTATTGATTGATGTATTCTCGTTTTTGTTGGACTTTATTTCTAACCTCCAAATCCGATGCATTTTCAGAATTTTCAAAATTATGTTTGCGTATTCAAAATGAATTTGAGTTAAAAATTAAACGCATACGATCGGATCATGGAGGAGAATTTGAAAATGAAAACTTTATTTTTTTTTTGTACGGAGTTAGGAATTAAACACGAATTTTCCGCTCCACGCACACCACAGCAAAGTGGTGTAGTGGAGAGGAAAAATAGAACTCTTCAAGAGTTAGCCCGTACGATGCTATCTGAGTTTAAATTACCAAAATCTTTTTGGGCTGAAGCGGTTAGTACGGCATGTTATGTAATTAATAGAGTAATGCTTCGCCCTATTTTAAAATTAACTCCTTATGAATTAATTTTTAGTAAAAAACCAAATGTTTCTTATTTCAAAGTTTTTTGTTGTAAATGTATTATTTTGAATTCTAAAGATTCCTCAGAAAAATTTAATGAAAAATGTGATGAAAGTATTTTTATTGGCTATTCTTCAACTAGTAAAGCTTATAGGATTTTTAATAAAAGAACAAAAATAGTTGAAGAATCTATTCATGTTAGGTTTGATGAGTTTGTTTCATGTGTAGAAAAGAAAATCACAGGAAAAGAAGATGAACCCCTTCCTTCGGTGGAGAATGATGATGAAGAACTTGGAGAAAATGAAGAAGAAAAAGAAGAAGAGAGAGAAGGAGAAAGAGAAGAAGATAGAGAAGGAGAAGAAAGAGTAGAATATGTGCCTCCAAGTGAAATGAAATTTTCAAAGGATCATCCAAAGGAGCTTATCATTGGAGATCCGCAAAAAGGGGTTAGTACTCGTTCATCGTTACATGTTTTATTTTCAAACATTTGCTTTGTCTCTGAAATAGAACCAAAAGATGTTTCCACCGCTTTAAATGATGAATTTTGGTTTTTAGCTATGAATGAAGAACTTAATCAATTTGAACGTAATAATGTTTGGAATATTGTAGAACGACCCAAAAATCGTCCTGTAGTTGGAGTTAAGTTGATTTTTAAAAATAAATTGGATAATGAATCTAGAATTGTTAAAAATAAAGCCAGATTAGTTGCAAAAGGTTATGCACAAATTGAAGGGGTGGATTTTGATGAAACTTTTGCACCGGTAGCAAGATTGGAAGCGGTTAGGATATTTCTTGCATTTGCTTATTTTAAAATATTTAAATTATATCAAATGGATGTCAAAACCGCATTTTTAAACGGGTATATAAAAGAAGAGGTTTATGTAGAACAACCCTCTGGCTTTATAAATGAGAAATATCCAAATTATGTTTATAAATTAGATAAAGCGCTTTATGGAGTAAAACAAGCGCCTCGTGCTTGGTATGATCGATTAACTCAATATTTGTTAAAGCACGATTATAAAATAGGAAGTGCCGATTCTACACTCTTCATTAAGCAAATTGATCATGATTTAGTTATTTTGCAAATTTATGTTGATGATATTATTTTTGGAGCCACTAATGAAGAGTTGTGTAATGAATTAGTTAAAATTATGAAAAATGAATTTGAAATGAGCATGGTAGGAGAACTTTCATATTTTCTAAGTTTTCAAATTACACAAAAACATGATGGTATTTTTATATGTCAATCCAAATATATTCATGATATGTTAAAAAGATTTGGATTTGAAAATCTTAAGCATGCAAACACTCCTATGAGTGCTTCACTAAAATTAGGAAAAGATGAAAGTGGAGTTTCAATTGACCAAACCCTTTATAGAAGTATAATAGGATCTTTATTATATTTAACCGCATCTAGACCTGACATTATGTTTGCCGTTTGTTTATGTGCTAGATTTTAGGCTAATCCTAAAGAGTCACATTTAAAAGCGGTGAAACGCATTTTTCGATATCTTTTGGGAACATCTAAATTAGGATTATGGTATCCTCATAATGATTCCTTTATTTTACATGACTTTTCGGATTCAGATTATGCGGGATGTTCTTTAGATAGGAAAAGCACTAGTGGCACTTATCATTTTATCGGCCCTTCACTTATTTCATGGTCGAGTAGGAAACAGAATTATGTTGCCCTCTCTACTACTGATGCCGAATAAATTGCAGTAGGTAGTTGTTGTGCCCAAGCTCTTTGGATGTCACAAACATTAGAAGACTTTGGCATGCAACAAAGTAGTGTAGAATTAAAGTGTGATAATAAAAGTGCTATAGACTTAACTAATAATCCCGTATTACACTCTAGATCTAAGCATATAGATGTCTGACATCATTTTATAAGGGATCATATTAAGAAGGGTAATGTAAAAATCAACTTCATAAAAACGGATTCACAACTAGCGGATATTCACTAAACTGTTACCGGATTCCCGTTTTTCTATGCTTAGGCTAGAATTGGGAATCATAGACATTTCACACTGATTATATCACTAGCTTTTTCATTCCCTATATCTATAAATGTTCATATGAGAAATTTTTAATCTTGCATAAATGATTCTTCATGTATTATTTTTTGTAAAAATAGCTTAACACATGATTATGGTGTTCAATCTTAAGTTATCATTGTAATGACACTTTCATATAGTCATTAAGAATTGTTTTCGCATGCCTCTAAGTATAAGAAATCTTTTATCTATGACAATGAGCAATCACAAACACTTACTTTGCTAATACATGTTAATAACATTTATTTGATACATACATCATGATTGTTCAAACATAACAAAATACATTTCATAAATGCTACCTTCAACTTTGCTACTTTGCACTTATTCAAATTATACCATTTTTTGCATGCAGGTGAATTCAGAGATCCTTTACACATATGAATATTCAAAACAAAAAGAGGCAAATTCAAATGCAAAACATATATTTTGTCAAAAAAATTTAAAAAATAAAAATTGAAAAGGATCCTCCACCAAGCACTACTTAGCCTCCTGATAAGTCTTAATGAGCATTGTGAGGTTAAGCACCTTGGAAAGAATTGTAAAGTGTCTTGTTATGCAAAAACAAAATGGTCCTTTTATGTATACTTGCAAAGTTTCTATAAGTTCATAAGTTTGGCTTTATGTATATTTATGTTATGTTTAACAATTTCATGATTATGTATATTATAAATATATTCATATGTATTCTTTCTCAAAGTATCACTACTACACTTCATTGTTATTTATAAAATTTCTTCTTATGAGAATTGGACCGAAATAATTCAATATTCTATATTCTCATGTGTTTTTCTCTGATAATTGAAATTGAATCTCCTAATGGTTAAGTATATTTGTTTCTATACATTATAACACATTACTAGAATGCTTAGCCTAATCTCTAAGGTTTCCTATCTCAATATCATATCACTTACAAAGCTTCCGCTAGTGTACTCCAACTTTCCCTATATTCTTTTTTATTTACTACCATATCTCTATAATACTATTTCCTCGCCTATATTCATTACTTTTGATAATATCAAAGGGGGAGAAGATACGAAGAAATCACTTACAATACTTAATTAATTAAGTGAGCATTCATGTAGGGGGAGTTTATATGTAGGGAGAGTTTATATGTAGGGAGAGTTTATATGTCGGGGGAGAATATTTTGGGGAGATCATATCATATTAAGGGGGAGATCATGGAGATCAAAAGTTCACACTTGTACACACATGATATACTTTTCAATATCTCTATAGGATTTAGTCGATTTCTTTTTATAAGGATTTGCTATTATCAAAAGGGGGAGATTGTTGGAGCATGCGTTCCGCACTCGTCCGTTTTGAGAATAACAAATCCCGAATGTATTTGATCCTATTTTTGATTAATGGTGTGCAGATAACAGGTGCAGGAATAACATGTTTTCAATTGGAGCAAAATAATGATTTTCCAGAAATTGGAGCTATCGAATTTTCGATAGCAATATCGGATTTCCGACAGCGCACGATTTCTTCCGTTTTCCGATCTCTACTCGACGGTTTAGAGCTATCGGATTTCCGACAGCAGTAACGGATATCCGACAGTGCACGATCTTCCCGCAACTCTACGACGTGTAGCAGTTACGCAAGCTAACGGATTTCCGATAGTGATATCGGATATCCGACAGCCCACGTCTCAACCACGGCCTCATCTTCGCGCAGAAACTTCGAATTAGTGGGACACGTGGCAGCCTCTGGAGATATCGGATTCTGGCGATACCTAGCTAACGGACGGCAACAACTCTCTTTTATTAAATAACAATGAAGTGTAGTAGTGATACTTTGAGAAAGAATACATATGAATATATTTATAATATACATAATCATGGAATTGTTAAACATAATATAAATATACATAAAGCCAAACTTATGAACTTATAGAAACTTTGCAAGTATACATAAAAGGACCATTTTGTTTTTGCATAACAAGACACTTTACAATTCTTTCCAAGGTGCTTAACCTCACAATGCTCATTAAGACTTATCAGGAGGCTAAGTAGTGCTTGGTGGAGGATCCTTTTCAATTTTTATTTTTTATTTTAAATTTTTTTTTGGCAAAATATATGTTTTGCATTTGAATTTGCCTCTTTTTGTTTTGAATATTCATATGTGTAAAGGATCTCCGAATTCACTTGCATGCAAAAAATAGTATAATTTGAATAAGTGCAAAGTAGCAAAGTTGAAGGTAGCATTTATGAAATGTATTTTGTTATGTTTGAACAATCATGATGTATGCATCAAATAAATGTTATTAACATGTATTAGCAAAGTAAGTGCTTGTGATTGCTCATTGTCATAGATAAAAGATTTCTTATACTTAGAGACATGCGAAAACAATTCTTAATGACTATATGAAAGTGTCATTACAATGATAACTTAAGATTGAACACCATAATCATGTGTTAAGCTATTTTTACAAAAACTAATACATGAAGAATCATTTATGCAAGATTAAAAATTTCTCATATGAACATTTATAGATATAGGGAATGAAAAAGCTAGTGAAAAATAACAATTTAATTTTTGGGAGCTGGATGTCGCCATCTGATACCTCGAAACAAATAAAAAGATGCGTTTCGTCTTTCCACCGACACCTCACTTCAGTTTTAGGAAAATTTCTGAGATCTAGAGCTCCAGGTCGCCGAAAAACTTCAGATCTAAGGTGAGAAATTTGGATTTTTTAAGTTTTGTTTAGAATTTCTCAAATAGTTTTGTGGTTTTGATATTCCTCTTGGTTTTCATGGAGTTTTGTGAAGAAAAAAATGTAGAAGGTTTAGGAGATCTAGACATGTTAGATGTTGGTGTTTTAAAAGAAGGTTTAGTTTTGTGATTTTGAGATAGAGAATAAAAATTAGAATTTTTTTTTAAAATGTAAGGCTATTGTGATGTTTTTATTTTTATAGATAATAAGTAGTGATACAATCAGTGTGAAATGTCTAGGATTCCCAATTCTAGCCTAAGCATAGAAAAATGGGAATCCGGTAACGGTTTGGTGAATATATCCGCTAGTTGTGAATCCGTTCTTATGAAGTTGATTTTTACATTACCCTTCTTAATATGATCCCTTATAAAATGATGTCGGACATCTATATGCTTAGATCTAGAGTGTAATACGGGATTATTAGTTAAGTCTATAGCACTTTTATTATCGCACTTTAATTCTACACTACTTTGTTGCATGCCAAAGTCTTCTAATGTTTGTGACATCCAAAGAGCTTGGGCACAACAACTACCTAGTGCAATATATTCGGCCTCGGTAGTAGGAGGGCAACAAAATTCTGTTTCCTACTCGACCATGAAATAAGTGAAGGGCCGATAAAATGACAAGTGTCACTAGTGTTTTTTCTATCTAAAGAACATCCCGCATAATCTGAATCCGGAAAGCCATGTAAAATAAAGGAATCATTATGAGGATACCATAATCCTAATTTAGATGTTCCCAAAAGATATCGAAAGATGCGTTTCACCGCTTTTAAATGTGACTCTTTAAGATTAGCCTGAAATCTAGCACATAAACAAACGGCAAACATAATGTCAGGTCTAGATGCGGTTAAATATAATAAAGATCATATCATACTTCTATAAAGAGTTTGGTCAATTGAAACTCCACTTTCATCTTTTCCTAATTTTAGTGAAGCACTCATAGGAGTGTTTGCATGCTTAAGATTTTCAAATCCAATTCTTTTTAAAATATCATGAATATATTTGGATTGACATATAAAAATATCATCATGTTTTTGTGTAATTTGAAAACCTAGAAAATATGAAAGTTCTCCTACCATGCTTATTTCAAATTCATTTTTCATAATTTTAACTACTTCATTACACAACTCTTCATTAGTGGCTCCAAAAATAATATCATCAACATAAATTTGCAAAATAACTAAATCATGATCAATTTGCTTAATGAAGAGTGTAGAATCGGCACTTCCTATTCCATGTGTGTACAAGTGTGAACTTTTGATCTCCATGATCTCCCCCTTAATATGATATGATCTCCCCAAAATATTCTCCCCCGACATATAAACTCACCCTACATATAAACTCCCCCTACATGAATGCTCACTTAATTAATTAAGTATTTTAAGTGATTTCTTAGTATCTTCTCCCCCTCTGATACCACTTGTTGAATCTTGTGGCGCACTTAGAGGGGGGGGTGAATAAGGGCAATTTAAACCTTTGATAATTTTTGTAAAAAACGAAACAATATATGAATATAGAGACAAATAATTGAATTTAAAAACAAGATTTTATTTCATCAAAGATAATGAGTAGAAATGATTCCAATAAAGCTTGGAATCAAAAAGGCTTACAATCAATAAAATCTCTTGTCTCTTTTCACCGGTCCTTCTCCTAAGGACCGGTTGGCTATAGTCTATATCTCCCAGATATAGACACTAGCCTCCCCCTAAATCAAATCTTGATCTAGACGCAGCACACACGGCGGCGATTTTCTCCCAAGCCACACAAGGACATGACACCGGACACAAGACGATGATTTACCCTAGACCACACAAGGATCTAACACCACACACAAGGTGATGATTTCCCCTAAGCCTCACACGGACTTAGACGTCGCACGCAAGACGACGATTTCTACAACGATTACAAGATGAATGTAAATATAAATGAAATACAAAATAAAAACCCCCTTTAAAATTTCTGGACCGAAGCAGCGAAGAATCCTTGAGAAAGTCTCCTTGGAACGCGTGTACAATCTTCGGCTTCACTCTCTCTTGTCTTCTTCAAGGATGAGGATTTTCGTTCTCTGGAGCTCTCTGGACGATAACACTCAGGAAGAAGGCTTGAAGGTCTGAAAGCATGAAATCCACGAAGTTCTGAACCCTTTTAATAAAAGAGAGTTGTCGCCGTCCGTTAGCTAGGTATCGCCAGAATCCGATATCTCCAGAGGCTGCCACGTGTCCCACTAATTCGAAGTTTCTGCGCGAAGTGGAGGCCGTGGTTGAGACGTGGGCTGTCGGATATCCGATATCACTATCGGAAATCCGTTAGCTTGCGTAACTGCTGCACGTCGTAGAGTTGCGGGAAGATCGTGCACTGTCGGATATCCGTTTCTGCTGTCAGAAATCCGATAGCTCTAAACCGTCGAGTAGAGATCGGAAAACGGAAGAAATCGTGCGCTGTCGGAAATCCGATACTGCTATCGGAAATCCGATAGCTCCAATTTCTGGAAAATCATTATTTTGCTCCAATTGAAAACATGTTATTCTTGCACCTGTTATCTGCACACCATTAATCAAAAATAGGATCAAATACATTCGGGATTTGTTATTCTCAAACAGGACGAGTGCGGAACGCATGCTCCAACACCTGGAAGTGTTTGTTCTGTTCGGCAAGATCGGCGGAGAAGGGTCGATGTTGAATAAGTTCTGCACAAAGAGCTTGCACTTCCCGATAGGCTACAATAAGGTTCATGGTGGGGCGGGCAAAGAGATATGCATATAAGGTGTAGATGCGAGAGGTCTTAGCTCATTTGGAGTAAAGAGTGGCAAGGTGATTCCAAGTAGCTTTGACGATGACAGATGATGGGCAAACACTCATCAGAGAGACTGTTGGCAACCCAAGTCCGAACAAGAGCATCACTAGCATCCCAGTCATCATAAATGATAGATCCTGGTGGGAGGAGCGTCAGTTAAATGATGGCGCTTGCGTTGAGATCACAACAAGAAGGTGAAGAAGACACTCCAATCCGGGTAATTCAGCTCGGTTAATTTAGACGCAGTTCTAAGGTTGCCAAAGGGATTGGAACTAGATGAGGTAGCCGGTGCGGACAGAGAAACAAGAGCCGGAGTACCTACTCATAGAGAAGTAGGAGACCGAGCTGACCGCAGCGACAAGATCGCAGAAAGGAGGGAAGGAGACCAGGAGGTTAGAAAAAACCGAAAGACTGTCAAACCAAAGCAACGACCACGCGAGCGGTTAGAAAAACGGAAGGTTGTCGAATAGGCGAAGCGGTTAGATCGCACAATGAGGCACCGAAAGGCGAGCGGTTTAAAGAACTGAAGACCGCACACAGGCAGAGAGAGCGGGCGGTTAGAAAATTGAAATCCGCGAATACGAAGAGGAAAGAAGCGGGTGGTTAACAACCGAAGTCTGCACAAGACCAACGATCAGAAAAGGAGCGAGAGCAGAGTTCACAACCGAAGGATCGGTGTTTGCCTCTGATGCCATGTGAGAACTTGGAAATAACTTGACTGAAATTAATAATAGCACGCAGGAAATTGAACATAACTGAATTTTTTTCCAAAAAAATTGAATATTACAAAGGGGCGCCCTCCTTTATATAGAAGAGAGGGGGAGGGAGAATTTGCAATTTGACAATGTGGACCTAAATACAAGAATCTACAGGAGAGCGACAAGCTCAGACCACATGGTTAAATATGAGTTAACCGCACGGGTATGTGTGGTTACACAAGAGTAACCGCCCATAACAACAACAGGAACCAAGGATAAAACTGTCGGTCTTCATCAGCAAAGCTTGCAGTCCACCAATCAACCACGATCTCCACAAGGCGCGGTTGCACACGAGTGACCGCACATATATCTCAATCTACACAACTTGCGGTTAGACAATCTTGACCGCGCTGACCGCAAGGTGCGGTTAAAACACGTTTAACCGCCCAATCATCTATATGTTCTAACAATGATCAATGTCCTGTGTATTAAGGTTCTACCTTGGATCGTTGTGTTGTATCATGTATGCAATTGGGATGTGCTACATTGATGCTGGAGAATAAAGAGGATAGTTATTTGGTAAAGTTGATTTCTAAAGTGTTCAAAAAACTATTGGAGCACCTAATGAGTAACTGAATGAATTAAACAACTATTATTACATATGATAAAATAATCTTAATTAATAAAAAAATAATTAGTTTTAAAGCATTATAAGAGCATCTAAAACATTCAATACTCCTTCCCTTCGAACTTCAAAGTCAAAACAAGTGTCCTAAGAAAGTTGCTTTTCGGCTTTCATACAATTGATTTTTTTTAAAAAAAATTAAATAAAAAATCTTAGAACTATTCAATAAAGCAAGTGCAGACAAAAGAAACATTGCCACATGAAAACTAAATATTGCAAGTTGCATCATTCAATCTTCAAGTGAAACAAATGAAACATCAAATATTAAATAAATATTGTCGTTCAGTCAAGAAAAGAAAACAGCTGCAGGTCCCTAATGATTACAAAAATGTGGAAAAGGACGATGATTCTTAACATAAATGGATACCTGCACAGTCTCCTCGTATGAGAAGGCAACATCATTCTTCATTTTCTTCTCAAGAAAATTGATTGCTTCTTGCTCCTTCGAACCGGCGCTCGTTGCCTAAGCATATAATCCCCCATAAAAATTACGAATGTATATTCAAATGTAGGAAGAATATTCAAATGCAAGGCCCAAATGCAAAAAAGACATGACATTCAAAATAAAATGCAACAAACTGGTTTCATAGAATTGAAGTTACAGGCACTAAGTGTCACAAACCATGATTTAGTAAATTAGCTGTTTGAATTATAATTACTGTTATTAGTTGGCAACTAAACTTGCATCAAATGAAAACAATAAATGATATAACATGATAACCAGAAATAAGTAAAGTTTCTAGTAAGGAAACAACTAACATCGTATGCATGCAAAAATGCAAAAAATGAAATACGCAAGAAAATAAACACGTCAAGTTGCAAGATACTTGGGCGCAAGGATTACAAACTAATATTTGTCAAATAGAGTGAATTCATGCAAGATTCAACCTAAAAGAAATTACAAACAGCAATAAATACACACAGATTACAGAATAGAAGGCTAGGTGAATTTCTGAGGTTTCGGAGGTAGAAGAGATGATGGCGGACTGAATTTAAACGTTTGGAAGGATTCGATGGGCTGGAGTGTCAGCTTGAGGGTTGAATAGAGATTTATATAAACTGGATGATGGTGGCAAAAACTGTGACGGATTGGATGGTGTTTGGGCTGTCAGTAGTGGGGGTGGGCAATGAGAGCTGCAGGGATTGAAGGGGAGTTTTAGGAAAAGAAAAGAAATTTCAGCACCTGGAATTTAAGTCCAAGGGCTATTTTGGGCTCCTGTAGGATGGGGAAGTAGATGTCTGTTTGGTGAGGTTTTCCTGGAGAGGGGAGTTCACGGCTGCAGGAATTGGGTGAGAGAAATTGATGTTGATGTATCATAGAGGGACGTTGGCGTTAGGAGTGGGAGGGGAATAACTGCCTTAAACGTGGGTGTTGAGTGCAGGGTGTAGTTCACAGTGGAGATCTGGTGGGGATTATGGGGAGAGAGAGGGAAGGAGGAAGTTAAGGGAGGATTTTAGTAGGTAGTTATGAAATTAGTGGTAATTGTAGGAGGGTGAGGGGAGGGGGCTTGACGTTGGACGGTTGTAGTGAGTGTAATCATGTCCTAAAGAACTCTAATAAGTGGGTGCTCATAAAGCGTCGCCGGGACTCTAAATGATGATGTGATACATGCAATAATCCAGCAAACAATTAATAAGTTCTGAAATTATTAATAGCGTCCACAAACATTCATGTTTGAGATTAGACTAAACAAAAACAAGCTAGATCATGTTTAGTTAAAGAGAAAATGTTTCAACTAAATGGTAAGCAAATAAGCATTGCAACTAGGACAATTAGTTGGCAAATTTGTTCAAAATAATATCCACAATCATATGTTTGTTCACCAAATACACAACAATAAATAATTTGGACTTCAAGTTATAACTTATATAAGAAATAAGAGTCCAGAAAAGTGATATGTTGTTGATTTCACTTTCGGTTTTCAATCCTCTTCCGATTAGAAAAGAGACTAGATGCTCGTATAAAATTGTTAATGGGACTGGATAGCAGATTCGTTGAAATCTTGCACAGACTTCTAGTCCCGCGTATACTAAGCTAAGCATGAACCTAGCACTATGATACCAATCTGATGCAGGACGGTGCTAAATGAGGGGAACTAATAGATGAACAATTAATGCAATGACAAGAATCCGACAATATTTACTTGCAATAATTTATATTTATAAATTTATATGAATTGGATTTGCCACCAAAAGTTAAAAGCTTTCAAATTTGGAAACAAATAGCGTTGTGTATGTGCTAGCAAATCAAATAACTGGATAAATGAGAAATTTCAAAGACTTAAACAACTAAACTCAAAACTTACAAACCAATATCCTTTCTAAGTAAAGAATAAACACAATATTCAACTAAGAAAAGGACAAACTAACCTTAGACTCACATAATACTGAATGGGGAGGGCTGGAAATGTGTTTGGAGTGCTATGTGGAAGCCGAAGTCGCAATCCGGAACTGGTTTTAGACCTCCAGATGAGGGCCCAACTGCTGTACAGCGATAATGGTTGCTGGGAATGGGTTCAGGATGCCAGGAAATAATGTTAGGTTGCTGGATTGGGGGTTCTGGCAGCAGGAATTAAGTACCCGGGTGCTGGGATTAGGCCAAAATGCCGGATTCTGAAGTCTGGCAACAGGAATTCGAAGGCCGGGTGCTGGAATTGAGTCCAGCCGCAGGTAATAGGGGTCTGGGCTGTTGGATTGGGAAGTCCAGACTGCTGTATGGGTGGCGGCTGCAGGGAGATGGAAGTGTGGCTCGGTTTGTATGGGGGGGAGGCTTGGTGGGGCTCGGTGGGATGTGGAAGAGATGAGAAAGGGGCGCAGTTTGAGGGGGTAAGTGGGGAGAGAGGGTGGGTCGACTGCAGCAAGGGAGGGGGAATTAGGCTACACGTGAGAGAGGAATGTGGGTAGTGGGGTAGTGGGGAGTTATGGAGGTAGTGGGATAGTGGGGGAGGTGGTTATGGTTATGGGATAGTGTGGTGGTGGCTGGACGGCGGTTGCCGGCGAGGAGGCCGGTGGTGGTGGTGGCCGGAGGTGTTTTCCGGCGATCGTCGGAAAAATGGATGAAATGATAAGGGGAGGGATCACCGGAGGTGGGCGGAGATGGTTTTCGGTGATCGTTGGAGGTAGATGAGAGGAGATTTTGGAGGCGTTTGGGGAAGTTTTGGGGAGTTTGGTAGGAATGCAGAGAGGGAATGTGCAGAGGGTGGTCGGCTATGTGGTGGGAGGTAGGGAGGGGTTGTTCCACGACAAGAGGAAGGTAAGTGTGGCCGGTTATAGGGTGGGAGGTTGAGAGGGATGGTTCCACAACAAGGGGAAGCTAAGGGTGGCCGGCCAAGGGAGTAGGGGAGGGGGAAATAGTGGTAGGCCAAATGGGAGGGGGGGGGGGGGGGGGGGGGGGCTTCATGCACATGAGTCCGGCTTCAACACCGGAATGATCCAAAGAAGGCTTCCGCACTCAGCTTTTAATGCCTCAAATATGAGTCATCTACCCCTTTATATAGACGATGAGAGAGACTGTTAGGTTTCATGGTCATCAAATGCGCAGTGGAAATACATAAAACTCTCGACAGGATCCATGCAAAACGCAGAAAATCAAGAAACGAGTATTATGCCTGCGTCGAAATCAGATTTCAAGAAGGATAACTGGTGTTTGAGTCCAAACGCAGAATGGTATCCGCGTCTCTAGAGGTATCCACACGAACACCGGAAACACCTCGCATTCCGTCCAACGAATTCGGGGTTGGAAGATGATCGTCTTTCTCTGCACGAAATGATAGTTCTATTGTCGCATAAATACTCTTCTTTTTCTCTTCACACACTTGCGGTTTTTCCTCTTCTTTTCTACCCTACAGAATGGAGAAAGAGCCGTGGATGTCATGGATTTATACAAGCGACGCGCCCTTGGCACACGGGCGTGTGCCCCAATCGGTGTGTCGCTTGACTGTCACTCGTGTATTGTTCCCAAAACCGCAACCAAACGGCTACACGCATGTGGCACACAGGCGTGTGGATCGAAAAGTCGTGTCTCCACATCCACTCACTTTAAACTATTAGAGAGAGAAACTTTAATGGTATTTAGGAATTCCCCTTTTGGTTCAAAACCGAATTTATTAAGTCATTTTATGATTAATTCTTAATTAATCAAATACCATATAGTGTACATCTAATATATGTATTTAGGACTTGATTTCATAAATCAGCATGATCAATCACTCCAATTTTCGCACGTCCTTGTGTGACCCTATAGGCTCGTATCACATTGATAGTGAGACTAGTCTCTTGAATACTTCTAGATCACGAAATTCCAATAGGGACAGCGTACGGACGAGATCCTCTGATCATTGTAGCCCGAAAAAACAAAAAATACATAAAATAAGAAAAATGCAAGAACGAAAAATCCTACGATCGGCGATCCGCTCGTGATGAGCGGATCGGTCATCATTGGGACCAAACGGGCCGTGTGGCCCAATCCCCATCATAAGACCTTTTGGCAGCATCACACTTCACATTGAAAACAATCAAAGCATCTAACGTAGGCTAAGAAAGAGGTAGGATAATGAAGTAATGCTGCGGATAGAGCATCCCCATTGCTACACTGAAAAATCTCGTCCATTTTTCAACCATATGCAAAAAATGTCTTCCTTCGGTAAGGTGCAAACTTCAAGATATACTACAGAATTCAGCAAAAATAAATTGGTGTAAAAGGTGAAGCAAACTTATGAATAACAAATATAACCACACTCCTTTACAATCAATACTACTATAGACATGATGCAATCAAATAAGAATTACACAGATAATAGCACAAAATACATCCTGCTACCCAAAGCTGAACCATAAGTTAATAACAATTGGGAAAAAACTAACCACATGCAACTAATGTTGAGTTCTGAACTAATAATTCTACATTTCATATAAAATTTAACAAAATTTCAAAAGTATAATAAAATACAAGGACATTTGCAGCACTACGTACCTTATGGCCGAAGTAATGCCCAGCTGGGTCACATTTGAAAAGCTGAGGTCCTTTTTCTTCATCAATGCCCAATATCATTGCAGCTTTATGAATAACAAATTATGAGACTCTGATATTATTAGGAGAAAAACAAGTACCCATGATTCTATCAAGAACTTTTAGCTATAAGAATAGCAACTGACCTACTCCAAGAGGTCTCATGTAAGCATGTTGTGTGTATATCTGAGATTTATCAGCTATCCTGCAGATGAGTAAAAGGCAAGAAAATAAGTTTTAAAACATAGGATGACGGAAAAACCTTGATAGCATTTCTAAGGTTACTATATCACAAAATCAAAATCATGTCACCATTCCTAGAAAACTTGGCAAATGAAAAAAACCTACCAAACTTTTTATTCATTTTCTACTATTGTGATTTTGTTGGTAGAAAACAAAACGGAATAAAAATCATAAAAAGGGAAAATTGAAAGAAGAGGGTGTAACACCTCAAAAAATTGAGTACAGATAATTAAAATTAATCCCTGACAATGAAAAATGAACGTCAGTGTCGGAAGTTATCGCGGAATTTACGAGTTTTTCGATTTTTCGACGAATATTTTTATTATGCATTCATTATGGTGGTGGCTCATTTGATTCATGAGGCTGGTTGGCTTGATTTATGGTGGCCGATTGGGGTTATGTTAGTTGGGGCCTACTGTGTTAATTCGGTTCAAACTGACTCTCATGTGATATAAACGAATTCTCTCAGGCCTTCTTTTCATTTTCCTCGCTCGACGACAGAATCCTCTCAGGATTCTGCTGTTTTGACGACAACAGCTCTCTCCTTCTTTCTCTCTTGTTTTGACAGGATCGTCCCCAGTTAGAGCCTGCGCCGGTCATTGACCTCTCGACAGAGCTTTTCCCTAAGTTGCAGGCGCCGGTCGGGCTGTTGTGTTGGTCATGAGCTTCTTCACCTATTTTCATTGTAAGACCTCTTTCTCCCCTTCTCTTCTTTTCTTTCAAATTGCTGGCCAGATGGAATTAAATGGTGGGGCTTTTTATTTTTTATCTTCCCCTCTCCTTTTTTTCTTCTCGATTCTGTTGGGAGCTTTCTAATTCTTCATTTAGAGAACATGGATTTGGATAATTGGGGTATTCTCCCCTCTGGCTAGATGAAAAATCGACTGTGAACAGTGTTCTGTGGTGGGTTTCCCTTTGGAAGGCTGAACACTTGGGGTTTTATGGAGATTTTGGGTTCACCTACCCTTTCCTTTTCTCCGCATACGACCACCTCTTTAAAAAGTCGCAATCGTCTTAAAGAGACAACATCGTTCTCTGTTTAGACGCAACCCAATAAAAAGATGCATATTGACCGATACTCCGGAGGATGGTGTTCCACGATAAGCACGACAATGACCGAAGAATGAAAAGGGGAAAGAAAAGCTAGTGGTGAGTTTTTACCTCTTTAATTAGGCTTATTTTTTAATTATTTTTAATTAGTACATGTTAGCTATTTTTCAATGAGCGTACATTTTTGCATGTGCATTGCATTTGAAATTGATTACGTTTGCTATTTTAAATCATTGAAAACCAGAATCGCTAAAGTTGTGGCCAAAATTGTTAGAAATGAAGCAATCAATATTCTGAGGAAATTAAATTACATAACACCTAATCCACTAAATGAAGAATAACATACAGACATGCATCGATGTATAGGAAGGTTAAGGGTTAACCCCGGTAGGGGCAGGAGTGAGTTGTCTACTGATATGTTGATTTTTGTTTCCAATTCAGAGAGCCGAAAGACCTATTGCGTGTTAGATCGCCGTAAATTGGAAAATATGTCTAAGTCAAGGGGCCAGAAGACCTATTGCGTGTTCGATCACCCTGACTTAGCAGATGACCCCGTAGAGTCGGGCCCAAATGATGGATGACTGAGACGACAACTACCCTTAACATTCCTGATGAAATGAATAATAGAGAACTTCACCGGATAAATGATGCAATAAATAGAAGAAAGCATGACCTGGTAAAGGATGAAATGAATAACAAAAACTGACTTGATAAATAAAGAAAGAACTTTATATTTTTTCCTTCTGCTTACCTGCACACTTCATTATACTAGATTAGTCTCTACTGCTATTTACTTGTTTATCACTCATTATATGATTTAATGCACATTGATATTAATCCTTTGGGTTTGCTTGTACAGCGATTGAAGAGGTAAACTCTCACTTGGTCATTTTTGTTGAAAGAAATGAGAGAAAATAGAATGTGTAATCTATTCATCCCTCAAAGGGGATATATAAAGGATTACAAAGGGCATACCAAACATCGATAGCCGATGTGGGACTAAAAGACACGACACACATCTAAGACAATAATACAACCTGAAATATAAAATACACTTAATGTGCAAACTCCAACACTCCCCCTAAGCTAGAGGGGAAATTATGTAATATGTATTTAGACTTTGAAACTTTAAGATAAAATTTTAAGGATTTTATTTTAACTTGTTGTAGCCGGAGAGTGCCAAACCGAATTATAAGCGCGAAATCAAATTCATCGTTATGAACTTTAGGTAGTTCGTCAACGTTGTCCGGAATGAACTCTTTTGTGTTTACGAGTCGAACCTTCCGCGAGAAATAATACACCCACAAGCAATCCACAACAATAATTTATGATAACAGTAAATAGAGCAATAGAAAGTAAAGGCAAGCTCAAAGTTATTTAAGTTGAACGCATAATTAAAGCTAAAGATTTTGAGCAGGGATACCTAGCAGGGAAACGGTAGATGAAAGGGGTTCTGTTCCAAGCAGGTGGCGCATGGAGAAACAGTGCGGGTTGGCCAGTTGACGGAAGAATAGGTCGATGTCGATGTCAACTGGCGCGGACGGGACGCCGGAAATGGTATCGGGGTCGACAGCGTCACAGCGACGAAGCGGGAACGGAGCGGCTTCGTCCTCGCTAGCTACGTGATGGGCGGCAGACGCGTTTTGGATGGCTCCCGTCGTGCTTCTTGCGTCCACCGTGGTTGGAAGTAGGTCACAGGAACTGTTGACAGGACTTCAGCGATCTGGAGCAAAGGTTCTCCACCGACGACTGTAGAGAAACGATGTTTCGGTCTCTACAAAACCGGCGCCCCTCCATACATTTCTGGTAGGCCTATAAGTAGGGGAAATTGCCTTCCAAATAATGCCTCAATTAACTCTTTCCAAAAATATTTGATTTTCAGAATAATGTCTTCATTCCTCCGGTTTATATCTTTCCAAGCTGAACAAATTTTCAATTTATTTTCCTCGTTACTCGGTTTTCTAAATTAGAGGGCTCTCCAAAACAGTGCTTTCCAAATAGTACTTTCCTTTTTGACTGTTTGAAATAATTTAATGTCTATCTTTTGTGCTTAAGTTTATGCGCTTATTTAAATAAATTAAACTTGCCTTTACCGCCCTGGCTACTAAATTTACCGGACCTTTTACTCAGGGTCTCAGCGGGCGGTCAAACCGGTGAGCCAAAATTCAAACACAGATGGGTGCGCGGAAAAAAAATTACATGACATAGAAATAAATAAACGCATAGCGAATGAACTATGATGCATCGCAGGATGCATCAATTCCCCCGGGAATGAGAAGGGTCGACCCCAACGAGAACTTGCAAAGGCTAGCAACGGAGAGGTCTGGGCGGCGGCGACGTAACTCGTCAGTGCTAATCTAAGAGCTGTCTGTAACGTCTCATCCTTGCCATGAAACCAAGTAGCGCTGGTACGTCCCACGGCGAGTCCGAAACTCTCGTACATCAAGGACCCGATCAATCTCTTCAGTGGTAGGTGTCTGCATCGGTGTCAGGTCAGGTGGAATCTCTGGAGCTGGAGCTGGTGGACTAGGTCTGGAATTGGACGAATCTCCATGAAATGGCGTCAGATCAGCCACGTTGAAAATCGGCGAAGTATCGAATCCAACGGGCAAATCGAGGACGTATGCATTCTCACCTATGCGCTTTCGAACTTGGAAAGGACCAAACTTTCTCTGATGTAGCTTATGATAAGTACCCAGAGTGAATCTTTGCTTCCTGAAATAAGCAAACACTCAATCTCCTTATGAAAAATATAACTCCCGACGATGACGATCGGACAAGGATTTATATATTTCAGAAGTTGCTCGCAATTTATTAGTTATATTTTTATGCAGTTCAGTTAAATAATCAATATGAGCTTGCGCATCGAAGGCAATACGTTCATGATATGGAAGTGAATGACGATCAAGTAGATGAGGTATAGAGAATCCGTAAATGATCTCGAAGGAGATTTATTAGTGGATCGATTAGTAGAATTATTAAATGTGAATTCAGATTGTGGCAGTATAAGATCCCATAGCTTCGGATTTTCCCCGGTCAAACACCTAAGAAGATCTCCCAAACTCCTATTAACGACCTCAGTCTGTCCATCGGTCTGAGGGTGATATGCGCTGCTAAACTCGAGTTTGGTTTCTAATCGGGCCCACAGTGTTTTCCAAAAATACCCCATAAAGAGTATCTCTATCAGAGGTGATCGATCTAGGAATACTGTGTAACTGGACAATTTCTTTAAAAAAATACTCAGCGACGTGCACAACACTAGAGGTTTTCCTACACGGTATAAAGTGTGCCATTTTCGAGAATCTATCCACGACTACAAAAATAGAGTCGACTTTCCTCTGAGTGTGAGGAAGTCCCACCACAAGTCCATCGAAATGTCATCCCACGGCTTCTCAGGTATCGGTAATGGAGTACATAATCCCGTGTTTTGTGCGTGTCTCTTATACAACTGACAAGTCATGCAGTGCCTAATAAATTCGACGACATCACGCTTCATATTCGGCCAATAATAACGAGCACTAGCGAGATCTAACAACTTAGATTGACCGACGTGCCCACCTAACCCGGATGAGTGAAGCTCCCGAAGTAGTGTCTTTCTAATTGGTCCTTCGCAGATGCAAAGGCAGGTGCCTCTAAACAGATATCCCTCACTCACTACGTACTGGGCAGTAGGATCAGTCCCACTATGTTGACCTGAGATCCAAATGTTGCGGAAAAAAGGATCGGTGGCATATAAGTCACGTTGTGAATCTAAATCTGTAATGCAAGGTTGTAGTGTGACTAGTAAATGGGATCGACGACTAAGTGCGTCGGCCACTCGATTTGTTACGTCGGGTTTGTGCTTCAAATGAAAAGTGAACTCCTAAAGGTAAGCAACCCACTTGGCATGCCGTCTGATCTCCTTCTGGGAGTTCAGATGCTCCAATGCCTCGTGATCGGTATTCAGCACAAACTCGCGTTGAATTAGGTAGTGTCTCCAATGGCGGAGAGCATGAATGATGGCGTAAAATTCTATGTCAAACGTGGAATATCTAGTTTTCGCATCATTCAACTTCTCGCTAAAGAATGTTATAGGTCGACCCTCCTAACTCAAAACTGCGCCAATGCCTATAATAGACGCGTCACAATCACCTCAAAAATCTTGTCGAAATCAGACAGCGCTAACACAGGTGCACTAGTGATTTTAATTAATAAAAATGCGCGTTCGGTTTCTTCAGTCCAAACAAATAACCCTTTTTTCAGACAATCAGTAATAGGCGCAATCAGGGTACTAAAATTCCGGATAAATCGCCGATAAAAGAATGCTAGCCCATGAAATTCCCGAGCCTCGGTAATCGTCCTAGGGCCAGACCATGATTCAATCGCCTTGACCTTCTCTCTATCAACTTTAATGCCCTTAGAAGAAACGATATATCCTATGAAGGTCAGTCTATCAGTCATAAAAGTGCACTTCTTCAAATTTATATATAATTTATTGGTGCGCAGAATTTCTAATACTTGTCTCAGATGAGTCAGGTGCTGATCAGGATCCAAACTATAAATCAATATATCGTCAAAATATACCACTACGCGGACTCCTATAAGTGGTCTAAGCACCTGATTCATCACTCGCATAAAGGTGCTGGGAGCATTGGAGAGACCAAAAGGCATCACCAGCCACTCGTATAAACCCTCTTTAGTTTTGAAAGCAGTCTTCCATTCATTCCAGGACGAATCCTAATCTGGTGATATCCACTCTTCAAGTCAATCTTCGAAAAAACGTGGGATCCACTAAGCATATCAAGCATGTCATCCAATCGGGGAATCGGGAAGCGATATTTGATCATAATTTTATTAATCGCTCGACTGTCTACACACATACGCCAAGTCCCATCTTTCTTAGGAACTAGTAATGCAGGGACGGCGCATGGACTCATACTCTCCCTAACGTGACCCTTCGAAATCAGCTCGGTCACCTGCCTATGTAGCTCCTCGTGCTCTTACGGACTCATGCGATAATGGGGTAAATGGGATAAGCTAACTCCTGGCATAAGGTCAATGCAGTGTTGAATATCTCTCATCGGGGGAAACTGGTCAGGCAACTCCTCCGACATAATCTCAGAGTACTCATCGATGAGAGGTCGCACTGTGCTAGGGATGTCTACAATAGAGGGGGTGGTGTCAATACCAGATAACATATAAATGACATCACTATCCTTCATCACCTCCTGGATTTGAGATCCAGTCAGTAAGATGGTGGCGGAGGGGAAAGATATCGCAGATACAGTGGTAGGTGGGTGTGAAAGCCTCTTTGGGGCTTTAGGAACAAGACTATTCTTCTAGAGAAGAAGAACAATCTTGCGCCCATTACGCTAGAAGGAATGAGAGTTCTTCACACCATCGTGAATAACGTGTTCTATCGTACTGGCAAGGTCGTCCTAACAGGATATGACAAACCTCAATAGTGGCAATGTGACACCAGACTGCATCCTGATACGTACTACCTATGGAAAACTCAACGAGACACTGGTGTGTGATGGGAATGGTCGTGCTACTAGTGACCCATGACAAATTGTAGGGTTTTCCTAAGGGTTGTGACCTCAATTTCAACTTATCCACCATGCGTTGAGAAACAAAGTTCTCCATACTACCAATATCTATGATGATGGAGCAAAACTGCCCCTGTATGCGGGCCGGGCGGTCGTACGAAAAATGTTGTTCCTCAACCAATCATCTTCCGTGGGAGTTAAGATACTATGTTGGAGAACACACACCAACTGGTCGGGATGTTCTCCTTCAATTTCATACTCACTCTCTAACTCGGGCTCAGGGGTTGGGTCAGGCTGGGAATCACTAAGGAAGACCCCATACTCAGGTTCTGAACCACTCTCAGAATCAATGATGACGACGAAGTGGCGTCACGGGCACTCAGAAGATTTATGACTCGGCTCCATACACTTGAAACATTTAAAAGTCCCAGGCTGTGGTCTAGTGCCAATAACTTCCTTGCCTCTCGAGGGGGCGGCAGGAAGTGCTGGGGTACTTGTGGGTACTGCCGGACGAGAGGGTCCGACGGTCCTAACAGTAGGAGTGGAAGTGTGAGTTGGTGTGGGCCTAGTTCCTTATGTCCGTTTTTGTGAGGACTCTACTCTACGAGCGCGACTGGAGACCTCTCATAAGTCCTTATAATCAAATAACTTCAGTTGGTCTCTAATGGGATATCGTAACCCGTTCAGATAACGGGAGACAATCATGTCATCGTCCTCTCGGAGATCGAGTTGTGACTGGAGTACTAGGAACTCGTTCGTGTATTCGTCCACCAATAATTTGTCTTGTCGTAGGTTGTGGAACCTGCGGTAGAGGGTCTGCAAATTAACGGGCGGAACACACAGCTTTCGTAGTTGGGCTTTAAACTCGATTCACGTGGTGATGGGGGGCATGCATAAATTGAATCGAGATCGCTCTAACTGCCCCCACCAAACTAAAGCGGAACCTTTCAATCTAAGGGTAGCATACTCAACTTGCCTAGCTTGGGGCAATTGCTTCCAAGCTAGGAAACAGTTCATCCTATCACACCAGTCTAGGCAACCCTCGGACTCTAAGTGTCCCTCAAAATCGTCAACGTCTAATTTTACTCCTACATCCTATCGTGGTGGATTACGTGATTCGTGACGTGGCTCGGGTTCTGTTTGTGCAAGTTCTAGTTGCATAGGGTTAGGGTCTACTTCATTACCTGGGACAGGTGCTCGATTTAGTTGTATGGTAGCCTCTATATTATTAACCGATGTGCGCAATCCGTTCATAACATGTGTGACACTACCCATACCGGTGGTGAGAATTTCTACCGCTTTCATTAAATCGCTCATACGTTGAGCCAAATCCCCCACGCTAGTCTCTAAATGATCAAACCGTTTCTCCATTTAAAATAATTTTGATATTTAAAAATCTAAAATCACTTCTTTTATTTTTTTAAAAATTTAACTTCTTTTTAAAATTTAAAGGAAAGAATGTTGAAAATAAAAAATTCCAGAAATATATATATATATTTTTAAATTAATTTGAAACGAGCGATTACCCAAGCGAGTAGAAAAATAATTTTGAATTCGAATTTTAAATTATTTTTAAAGACAATAAAATTTTAAAACTCAAATTAAAATGCTCTTTTTTTTGAATAAACAAGAATAACAATTTTTTTAAAAATATTAAATAAAATACAATTTTTATTATTTTAATTAGTATTATTTTTTAAAACCCGGATCACTTGATTCGCGATAGGAGCGAATCAAATTTCCTCTGATACCAAACTGATGTAATATCTATTTAGACTTTGAAAATTTAAAATAAAATTTAAGGGTTTTATTTTAACTTGTTGTAGGCCGAGAGTACCAAACCGAATTATAAGCGCGAAATCAAACTCATCGTTATGAACTTTAGGTAGTTCGTCAACGTTGTCCTGAATGAACTCTTTTGTGTTTACGAATCGAACCTTCCGCGAGAAATAATACACCCACAAGCAATCCACAACAATAATTTATGATAGCGGTAAATAGAGCAATAGACCGTAAAGGCAAGCTCAAAGTTATTTAAGTTGAACGCATAATTAAAGCTAAAGATTTTGAGCAGGGATACCTAGCAAGGAAACGACGGATGAAAGGGGTTCTGTTCCAGGCGGGTTACGCAGGGAGAAACAGTGCAGGTTGGCCAGTTGACAGAAGAATAGGTCGACGTCGATGTCGACTGGCGCGGACGGGACGCCAAAAATGGTATCGGGGTCGACAGCGTCACAGCGACGAAGCGGGAACGGAGCGGCTTCGTCCTCGCTAGATGCGTGATGGGCAGTCGACACGTTTTGGATGGCTCCCGTCGTGCTTCTTGCGTCCACCGTGGTTGGAAGTAGATCAGGAACTGTTGACAGAACTTCAGCGATCTGGAGCCAAGGTTCTCTGTCGGCGACTATAGAGAAACGATGTTTCGTTCTCTACAAAACCGGCGCCCCTCCATACATTTCTGGTAGGCCTATAAGTAGGAGAAAATTGCCTTCCAAATAATGCCTCAATTAACTCTTTCCAAAAATATTTGATTTTCGAAATGATGTCTTCATTCCTCCGATTTATATCTTTCCAAGCTGAACAATTTTTCAATTTATTTTCCTCATTACTCGATTTTCTAAATTAGAGGGCTCTCCAAAACAGTGCTTTCCTTTTTAACTGTTTGAAATAACTTAATGTCTATCTTTTGTGCTTAAGTTTATGCGCTTATTTAAATAAATTAAACTTGCCTTTACCGTCCTAGCTACTAAATTTATCGGACCTTTTATTCAGGGTCTCAGCGGGCGGTCAAACCAGTGAGCCAAAATTCAAACACAGATGGGTGCGCGGGAAAAAAAATTACATGACAGAGAAATAAATAAACGCATAGCGAAAGAACTATGATACATCGCAGGATGCATCGGGAAACCTTCAGCTTCGACATCATATAATGATAAAGGAAATGGAAGTAGGCAATGTGGGGCAAATCAACAGACGGGTCACCGGGGAAAAAACCTCAGGGATTATTCGCACAAAGGGCAGTCCCACACGACACGTTCCCACACGACATAACCGCTGAACACAAGTCAACAGATGGGTCACCGGGGATACAAACCATACGACACAACCCACTGGACACGAGTCAACAGACGGACCACCGGGGATAAAAACCCACACGACACAACCCGTTGGACACAAGTCAACATATGGGCCACGGGGAGACAACCCGCTGGACACAAATCAACAGACGGGACACCGAGGATACTCTCACACGACACAACCCGCTAGAATACAGGTCAACCACCAAAGATCATACCATAAACCAATCAAAGAAGAAAATTGGGGAGACCCAAACAACACAAGACATAAGCCTAGAGGGCCGTTTGAGATTAAGGCGAGAGTCGGGAAATACCATCTGAGTCGCCTTCGTCCCAAGACAAAGACACTTAAAGACACAAAAACTGATCGATAAAACAACACAAAGCGTCAGTATCGATGAGAGATCCCCCAGAAGAGGTATCTGCGGCCGGAAGACGAAGACAAGTTGTAGATGGCGTGGATGAGGAGCAGCCAACGAAGGTTCTGCCATGACTGGAACGACAACGGCATGAGGCGGCAACGACATCAGAAAGGCATAGCGGCAAGCAAGTCGACCGAGCAAAGATTGACAGACGGGAACATCAGAGGAATCCATCATTGATTGCATACAGAAGCAGGGTTGTGTTGTCTAGAGCCAGGGAAGAAGATAGAGGAGAGAAGCAACGGGATCGTCGACAGAAGCTGACGACAGGATCGTCGACAGAAGCTAACGACAGGATTGTCGACAGAAGCTGACGATGGGATCGCAGAAGACAGTTTAAGCAGAAAGCCATGTCGCCGTCCACGATAGTAGATGCCTTCGTCGATGAGCAGCTGAGGGGTCGTCGTCGTCGGGATAGCAGCATCGGTATGCAACTGAAACAGAAGACGAAAGCAACGGAATCTTCGTACATGACGGGAGATCGTCGAAGAAAATAGTTGTGGGATTCACATCGTCGGCGGGATTCACATCGACAGCAGGAATGGTCTTCTTCGACGATGAGCAGCGAACATGATCTGCAAACGTGCTAGACGAAGGAAGCGACGGAGGGGAGGCCGAACATCTGGAAGAGCGGCTTACGGAAGACAGCACACGAGCGGACGGGAGAAAGACTGGAGTGGTGGACGGGATCGATGCCCCTTTCACGACACGCAGAAGCAGCCGAAGCACGTTCACGGGAACGAGAGAAAAATATCAGGGCAGAAATAATTCTTGCTATGATACCATGTTGAAATACATGAGAGAAAATAGAAAGTGCAATTTATTCATCCCTCAAATGGGGTATATAAATAGAAATTGCAATTTATCCATCCCTCAAATGGGGTATGTAAAGGATTACAACGGGCATACCATTAGCCGATGTGAGGCTACAGACACGACACACATCTAAGACACTAATAAATAACCTGAAATAAAAAAACACTTAGTGCGCAAACTCCAACAATTTCTTAATGGTTAACCCTTTATTTTCTAATTTTTAGGGTTCAAGCAGTAAACAGGACACCCCGAAGAAACTTATCGAGGAAAAGAAAAGGAAAAATAGAGAGGACCAATAATGGCTATGCCGCTATGATTAAAAATATTTGTAGACATTGGGGAAGTACTGAAGAAGTATGTAAAGTGGTGTCGGGCCCGCGTGTCAGAGGACTAATTAGGTGACCTTACAGTTTTCTTGTACATTGTATAGTTGGATATTGTGTAGCCATTTTTATGCCTATGCATTGCATATGTACCTCGTATACAAACCTGATGTATCATTAAGCTGCTAATGAATTTTATTATGTGCACATATTTGGTACTCATTGTGTTTTTCTTTTGTGATGCGCTATAATTTGAAAACTGTACTAAAGATATTGAGTTTAAATTATGGTGGTCTGTGGATCATCACAAAGGGAACTAAATGTATGTTGTACTTACATCCTTATTAGTTTTATACATTAAAATGAAGAGGAAAAAATTCAAATAAAAAAACTTGTGCAAGATAAAGAATCAAGAGAGAACATCACAACTTCCCCACCAGTTTAGGCTTTCTTTTGAGGAGATGCAATAGTGAAACTGCTACTGCAGCACTTTTAGCCACAGATAGATGGCTGGTAATGGAATAACCGTCACAAGCCGAAACACACATGCCACTGCCTTCATGCAACCTAGTTGCATTCCGTGTAGCAATCTATGTTCATTGCTAGTGATGCACTCAGAATAGAAATACAAGCATTTCACTACCTCCAACGCCAAGGTAAACATCGATAGAAATAATCAAGATAAGCACATTGATAATCAAGATAATGTCATGTAAAGTGACAACGAGGAAGTGCCACACTTGGACACCATTTCTTTGAGAGGAAAGAAATACCCGAAGATAGTAAGGTCAAGTTTGTTAATCTTAAGTTGACAAACCACTCTCACTTGGTGAAGCACTTCAATACAGTAGGGTAAAGAAACATTCCAGTCAAGGGACAGTGAAAAAAAGAACACTTCATGGAGAATATTTGCCATCTGTTTGTTGTGAACAACATTACAAGAGGATAATTATTTACAACAAGAAACACATTACATTGATAACTATCCTGAAAGTTTTACACATTCCAATCTATGAACGAGAGAGTCGAAGAAGAAGACAATCGCACAGTACACTGATGGACCTAAATAGTCGATCCATGATTGCTCTTGACGATATCCTTAAAATTGATGATGCATGTCGTATGACAAAAAACTTGAAAAGCAACAACAATTTTCTAGTCAAAAGACAAAAGTGATTAGCTTCAGGTTGGAACACAATAGGAAAGACTTTGAATCTAAGATGGATATTTAATCCCACTTTTCAGGAAAAAAAATAATTAGTGAAACATCAAAATCTACCTTTCAGGCTTAAATTCTTCCTACCACCAAAAAAGGGCAAGGGGTGCAAGAAAAAATCATATCAACCTTTGCTACAAATGTGGACAGTAGACCATCTTTCTACTGCTTGTAGAAGAAATGATCCTCAAAGAAATAATTTTATAGAATCAGGGGAGGATGACAATAATCAGGTTGAAGAAAATGAGGATACTTTAGAAAAAGATAAAAGAAGAAAGTTTTGGTACTTGCATGTGAGCTTCTCTTTCACATCCCTTTCTCCTCTATATGATGCTTCTTCGTGCTTCTTTCTTCCTTCATTATTCCCTCCTACATTCATAATTTTCTCCTTACCTTGGGATAGATCTCGACTACGGTTTCCGGATGGATTGGTTGTACTTGGCTTTAGTGCTCTTGTTGTATTGTTGAATTCCTGTAGCTGCTTGGGTTGTGCCTTGACACTATTTTGGTGATGAGTCACTGTTTTTGCCATGGATCTTATTACATTATTTCTTAGTTTTACTACAGCTTGAGTAGTTTTTGTCTCAACTAAAACTATACAAGAGTTGTACCTATTTTGAGCGTGAGGACTTTTTCTTAATTCTATTTAAGGGGGTGTACGATATTATTCCTTTTAGCTTATATTTCCCTGCATAAAAATAGCTTAATGCAAGCATCAATTATTATTTCATTTTTCTGTCACTTGTAATGTTTGTTTTATAATTTTATTTAGTATTTTTACTTTATGTCCCTTAATTATTCTCCATCGGGTTAATGCAAATAGAGTGCATCAATTTTAGTAACAATGCAACTTTGATTGCAACAAATTAGTAAAACACAGATTAAAAGACATGTTAAGTGACAACTATAGGATTTTATCTCAAAATCTTAAAACATAAACTTGTTGTCCAATTTAGAAAAGTAAAATGTATTTCATAAAGAAATGTTGAGTGGCTCTAAAATTTCTAACATCTTTAATTTATCCAAGTCATAACAAATGTGTCAGACTGGGCAAAATGATTCCAACGACACAAAAAAAATCAAGAATCAGAGTCTATTTGACACACAATAACTTGGTTTTTGTACCCGCATGTTTTCTGTTTGAAGGCGGATTACTGGATTGACCGGCCAGTAAAACCATGAATAAAAATGTCTCATAATTTAGGATAGATAGAGAGAGGCCAGCTCTCATTATTTAAGTAACAAATAAAAATAAAATTAATTTAGGAAGCATACTATTCTTCATCAAGGAGAATCATTTGATTAAAGGAAAAAAGACTAATCTTTAGCAAGTTATGACAGCAGAATAAAATTTATTGGAAATATAAGTTTGTTATAAGAACTCCCAAAATCCAAAAGGAGGGGGCGGTTAATCAGAGAAACGAAAACAATTTTATTTCCGTTATCTCTGTAGGTTGAACCCGCTTCATCTTCTTCGATCCGCACCGACGACTATGCCCTGCCAGATCCACCGACACCTCCCCACCTACTCCCCCGAGAACGACGACGACGTGTTCGCGAGGAAGAGCGTCGACGCCATTCTCTTCGTTGTGTGTGCTGACACATGACACCATCGACGCCCTACCTTCCATCATCATTTCCATAACAGAGGTCCTGCGACAACTTTTGACCCCTGTCGACATCCACGCAACTCCAGGGATCTGTTCATCGTTCTCGTCCCATAATTTCTACGGGTCACTGCCGACTCTGACTCCCCCCATCCAGTGGTCTGTATTGATTCAGCCTGGCTCTCAGTATTCCCCTTCGCTTGACAGAGTCAATCTCCTTGCAGTTGAAGCCGTTACGTGCTCGGTATAATCCACTAAATCTCTGGTGCTTAAAACTTCTTAAAATATTTGTTTCGGTTCTCTTAAATAATGTTGAGCTTGCGCAAATCTCCTTAATTATTCACAATTGTCGTTATTCCTCATAAATTATTTTATGCAACTTCTGTCTGTGAAATTATGGAAATGTGTTAGAATTCAAACCTCAAGCACATGACAGTTTCACTCTCGAAATTAGGTTAATAATTTTAGAGCGATGTTAAACGCAGGCCAGTTTTGGCTATATGCAGGCCACTGTTTTTTAAAAAGAGCGATGTTAAACGCAGGCCGATTTTAGCTATATGCAGGCCACTGTTTTTTAAAAAAAGAAATCATTTTTTCCTTTTAAAACTTAAGGAAAAATGATTCTAGTAGTTTAATACTTCATGTATTATGTGTTTTTTCCTTCCATGCAACCGTGTCCCCAAGGAGTTTACTCGTTTGTCCGAGTCCAATGTGTTTTTAAATTACAACTGGCCTAAAACTATTCATGGATATTTGCTACGGCGATGACGACGGCGACGATGACGACGGCGACGATGACGACAATGGCGACGATCGCGACGTCGTCGGCGATGGCGGCCATGACGGCGATGGCGGCCATGGCGGCCATGATGGCCATGGCGGCGATGGTTATACTTCGGGTAGTTACGTCGCTAGTGGGGGTTCTTTGGATAACCGCACCCCCATGGATGGGGTGCGGTTAGCGCCTTTAGGTATACTCCATCAATAGCTCTCTCAGATTTACTGACAAAACAGTGACATTCAACGTAACCTCGCACGCATGATATTTTACTTATTTTATGAATGCTATTTTGCTTAGTGATTTATTTAGGAAAATATTAATTTGATTTTTGAATATGGTATGTAAATATGAAATTTGGTCTGCATGAATAATTTTTTGGCCTGCATATATCCGTGGCCTGCATATAGCCAAAATCGGCCTGCATTTAACATCGCTCTAATTTTAAAGCATTCAACCGCTCTGAGATTGAGAGCGTAATGAACTACGAGTTATTTTCTTCATCGTCTCCACCGAGTTTGAAAATTTGGATAACATCAGAAAGTACACACATGGCTAGTCCTACTTCGCCGTGTCTAATTATATTTAGGAACGAATTGTTTTGCATGTTGGTAAAATGGGATCATATCACCCATTAGGAGCATCTAAAGAATTCAAAAGGAAGGATTGATCCAGACCTAGTCATTCACCTCGGTGTCTCCGACTGGGTTCAATTTTAGTCATCACCTTGGATCCTACAAATTGGTTTCAAATTTAATCATTCAACTCGGATTCTCCAACTTGACCTCATGTTTGGTCATTCAACTACATATTTTCAATCTAGTTTTTGTTGAATAAAGTACGTGCAAAGGCTACAAAGGCCAACTAGAGCCCATTACCTCTTTAGAATTTAGTCTCGCATCTTAGAATGGGATTATAGTTCCTTCCTCTCTTCCTATATAAGTGTACAAATACTTGTATGTATGAATGTGAGAAATTAATAAAAACATTTCAATTTATTTCTCTTTTCATGTTTTTCTACATAGTATCAGAGCGAAACGGATCCTAAAGTTTTGTTTCTGCTCGGTTTCGTATCGCGCCATCTTCCTCCCGATTGCGTGGTTAGGCAGACTCTGCGCTCTGTCCGCCTCTCTGCCTGTGAGCCTCTTCTCTGCGCCATTCCCCGCTCATCCTACCCTTCGCTCTGTTGGTTTTATCGCGCTCATCTTCTACATTTTGGGGCCAACCTGGTTGGCTTCACCTACGCAAACTCCTTGTCTGATCGCTCAGATCGCCTGCCCGCCAGAACTCCTGATCGTCGAGCTCCTGTTCGCCAAGCTCTTGGCATCCTTCCCGAGCTCTTTCCTGTGAGCTCTCCTGATCGCCAAGAGCGCCGCAGCTGCTCGCCTCTGCCAAGCTCCATGTTCGCGAGCTCTCCCGATCGCCAAGAGAGTCGCAGTTGCTCGCCTCTGCCAAGCTACCTGTTCGCGAGCACTCCTAATCGCCAAGAACGCCGCAACTGCTCACATTTGCCAAGCTCCCTGTTCGCGAGCTCCTGTTCGCCGCCAAGCTTTTGGCCGCATACTTCCTAAGCTCTATCCCGCGAGCTTTCCTATTCGCCGAGCTCATCTGGTTGCTCACCTGTTCGCCAAAGCTCCTGAGTTGCTCGCCTGTTCGCCGAGCTCTTCCCGCAGCTCGCCTGTTCGCTCCTGAGTTACTCGCCTAATCGCCAAGCACTTGGTTGTTGCTGCTCTACCTAGCTCCGACTGCCCGCCAGAGCTCCATCCGTATTTGTCGCGCAAAAATTCCTGTCGGCAAAAAATTCGTGTTTCTCCAAATTCAGAGCTATGTTCGTGTTTGTCGTGCTCCTCGCCAAGTTCTTCTCCACATAAATTATGTGTCTTCTGTCACATTCAATGGACCTGAATAATGCCCCGTCTCTTTCGGCCCGTTCTGCAAGTCTGCAACTCCCCTTTTTGAAGTTCGTGATGAGCTTCGGATCACCATTATCTCCCTTGATGGGGAAGAAGAACTTTGTTGAGTGGGTGCACTCCGTTCGCCGTGTTCTTCAAACCAAAGGTACCTACTAAACCCACCGAGGAATGGCTCCGTGAAGACGTCCGTGTCCAATCATGGATTCTAAACTCTATGGACAGTGAACCATATTGCATGACAATATATCATGAGACGACCAAGGTTATGTGGGAGAAACTTCACTCTCTCTATTCTGGTAAGGACAGCCGGCAACACCTGTTTGACATCTTCACGGGCCTTCAATCTCTCGAATCAGGGGGTTGCTGGAGACTTAACAACCTTTGTTGCGCGATCCAAAACTCTTGTCGAGGCCTGGATTCAAATATCAGCCTCCAACTGCGGACCTCGCTGCCCAACGTGCTCAGAAATAAGTTGTTGGGATTGCCATGATGATGTCTCGTGATCCTCCTCATCTCCACAGAGTCTGAGCTCAGATTCTTTCTTCCTCCATTATTCCCTCTCTTTCGAATGTGTGCTCTATGCTTTTAAAGGTCACCCCCCCCCCCCCCGATGCTCCCGAGACTCTCTCTCTTTCTCCGGCTCTCCTCCAGCACTCTTCTACATCTCACCCCGCTCCTCCATCAGCCCGTGGAGCTCGCACCACTTCTCGGGGTAGGGTCGCAATGGAAGGACTCGTCCTAACTGTACTCACTATGGTCGGGATGGTCATCATGAGGCCACATGCTATCGTAAGCATGGTATGCCCCTACAACAACATGCATTCGTTGTGGTCGATACACCATCCACCACCCGCACCAACATTGATGCCTTGCGCACCTGGCTCAAGCAATTTCAGGGGATGATTTGTCGTTCATCTGTCTCTATTACGTCGATCTCCAATGACGGTATCTCATGTCTCTCTCATAGTCCAATTTGGATTGTGGACTATAGTGTCACGCATGATATTACTCCGCAGAAATCACCTCAGTACTTGAACTTTGTGCATCCCAAGTTCATCACAGCGGTATCTCATGAGACCGCCACTGTTTCCAGTTCTGCTGATGTGCCCCTCACTTCATCCCTCTCTTCGCTCGGTTCTTAATGTTCTGGGATCTCCTTTCAACCTTCTCTTTGTGAGTCGTCTTACTCAAGACCTTGATTGCTCTGTAACCTTCTCTTCCTCCTCATTTGTTGTGCAGGATAGACGGACGCAGAATATAATTGGTAACGGGCGACTGTCCAATGGGCTCTATACTTTGGACGTTCCTCCCACAGTTCTCTCCTCCATCAATTCTATTGATTGACACCGGCGTCTTGGGCATGCACCTCTCCCAATTCTCAAGAAATCTCTTCCCAACCTGTCCCTCACTGACTTTACTTGCGAGTCTTGTATTTTCAGAAAACAGCATCGTTCTCCCTTTCCTCATTGTACCCAGAGCAATGCTTCTTTTGTTTTAATATATTCTGATATTTGGGGACCTTATAAAATAGCTAGAGTTTCTGGTTATCGTTATTTTCTTACATTTATTGATGATTACTCTCGCATGGCATGGTCGTATTTACTTCACGATCGTTCTGAACTAACACGTGTGTTCCGTGCCTTTATTGCTAAGACTCGTACACGGTTTTCCAGCTTCATTAAAACACTTCGAACCGACAATGCGCGTGAATACACGAGTCATGCGTTTACTAATCTATGTACTGAGTTTGGGATCATCCATCAAACCTCATGTGAGTATACCCCCCCCCCAAACAAAATGGTGTAGCTGAGAGCAAGAATCGTCACCTTCTTGAGGTAGCTCACTCACTCATGTTTCAAATGCAGGTTCCCAAACTTTATTGACATTTCGCGGTTTCTGCAGCTTGCTACCTCATCAATCGCATGCTCTCCTCTATTCTCAACTTTGAGACTCCCTTTAGTCTTCTATTTTCCTTCACACCTCCATTTCCAGTCATGCCTCGCATCTTTTGTTGCACCCGCTATGTTCACTATCTTGGCCCCTCCACCGACAAACTTTCTCCTCGAGCTACCAAATATATGTTCGTTGGTTACTCTCAGAATAAGAAAGGTTATGTTTGCTACTCTCCAGTCGATCAGAAGGTTGTTACATCTGCTGATGTGACCTTCCTCGAAGACCAGCCTTGTCATTCTTTACATATTGCTCCTTCAACGCCTCTTACACTTCTGCATCCTACAGTTCCTGTTACTTCTCACCTACCACCACTCCTTCCAACACCGACCACCATAACCACAAAACCACCTCTTCTTCATGTGTATACTCGACGCCCTACTCGATCTGATGCTCTACAACAGTTGCCAACTACTAATGATACTCCGCGGCCTGAAGATCCGGCACCCGTATCTACCGCTCACCCTCTGACCAATTATGTGTCCATGCATCGCCTCTCTCCAGCACTCCACAAATTTGTAACTTATTTATCCTCTATTTCCACCCCTAACTCTCTGTGGGAGGCTCTTCAACATCTTGGGTGGAGGGCAGTCATGGATGAGGAAATGGTTGCTCTTTGGGCAAATCAGACTTGGGAGTTTGGTCCTCTTCCTTATGGACAGACCTCTGTGGGATGCAAGTGGGTCTTTGCGATTAAAAATGGTCCGGGCGGGGCGGTTGAACGCCTAAAAGCTCGACTTGTTGCTCGTGGGTTACCTCAGCAACACAGCCTCGATTATGACGAGACTTTCTCATCTGTCGCAAAATTGAATGTTGTTCATGTCTGGATCTCCTTAGTTGTTCATCGACAGTGGTTGTTACATCAATTGGACGTCAAGAATGCTTTCCTCAATGGCGTTCTAGTTGAGACTGTGTACATGCAACAACCTCCCGGTTTTGAGACCACTGGGGAGTCCTTTGTATGTCACCTCAAAAAATCTTTTTATGGTCTCAAACAGTCTCCTTGAGCATGGATTGACAAGTTTAGTCAGGTTGTTCGTGATGTTGGGTTCACTCGAAGCTCGGCTGACTTTTCTCTATTTACTCGTCATTGTCCGACAGGCACAGCGATTCTCCTGGTTTATGTTGATGATATTTTAATTACGAGTGATAATTTCAAAGGAATACACATGATCAAGAATCACTTGGCCTCTATTTTTCAAACTAAAGACCTGGGAAATCTTCAGTACTTCCTTGGTCTCGAGGTAGCAAGGTGTCCTTATGGCCTTATCCTATCTCAACGGAAGTACTGTCTTGACATTCTTCATGATGTTGGTTATTATGGATGCAAGCCTGTTGATACACCTATGGATGTCAATCACAAGCTCTGTGCTCATGCCTTCGACTCCGATCTACTCCTTCTGAACCCAGAGTATTATCGTCGTCTTGTAAGGAAGCTAATTTATCTTATTATAGTTACAAGACCTGAAATATCATTTGTTGTTGGAGTTATCAGTCGATTCATGCATGCTCCACAGATCTCTCACCTCCAGGTCGTCGAGCGCATCCTCCGATATTTGAAGATTGTTCTTGGACAAGGGCTTGTATACAAGCCTTCTTCTTCCATATCTCTTATTGTCTACTCTGATGCTGACTATGTTATCAAGGCGCGCGCCTCGGCGCGCCTGAGGCGTCGGGTGCACCAGGCGCATCGGCCAGCGCCTCTGCAAGGCAGAGGCGGGCGATGTGCCCCAGGCGCTCCCAGGCGCGCCTAGACAGCTCCTAGGCGCACCAAAGGCGTGTCTGGGCCTTTCAAGCTGTTTTCTTCAACTTGTTTTTTCAGAGGTGGGCAAAACCATGATCTCAGACGCACCCAAGGTACACATAGGCGCACTTGGGCATCCAATTCACCGATTTTCAGTGAAATGGGTGCCCAATTCACAGAAAATCGGCGAATTGGATGCCCAATTGGCTGATTTTCAGTGAATTGTTCACCGAAAATCAACGAATTTGGTGCCCAATTGGCTGATTTTAAGTGAATTGGGCACCAAATTCACTGAAAATCAGCGAATTAGATGCCCAATTGGCTGATTTTCATGGAATTGGGCACCCAATTCATTGAAAATCAGTGAATTGAATGCCAAATTCGCTGATTTTCAGTGAAGTGGGCACCCAATTCACTGATTTTCAGTGAATTTGGCACCCAATTCATTTTTGCGCCTCGCGTGCCTCAGGTGTGCGCCTTGCGCCTATGCTCCAGGACCCCTTTGCGCCTCGGTACGCCTTGCGCCTCGGTGCACCTTGCGTCTTTGATAACTTAGGATGCTAACTATGTTGGCTCTCTAGATGATCGTCGTTCCACGAGTGGATATTGTATATATTTTGGTGGACACCTTATCACATGTCGCAGCAAGAAGCAGTCTGTGGTTGCTCACTCATCTGCCAAAGTTGAGTATCGTTCAATTGTCGTTGTTGTGTCTGAGCTTACATGATTGGAAAGCTTCCTAAGTGACTTGGGAGCCAACCTCTCCTCATCGGTCACTCTCTTTTGCAACAGACAAGTTGTTATTCATATTGCCAAGAATCTTGTATTTCATGAATGCACCAAACACGTCGAAGTCAATTGTCACTTCGTTTGGGAGAAGGTTCAACTGAAGAAACTAGAATTAAAACATGTTCCTGCTGCTGGGCAAGTTGCTGACATTCTCACTAAAGCCTTACAGACTTACAGCGTTCTCTATATTATCAGTTCTTGTTCAAGCTTGGTGCTTACAAGCCGTATGCTCTAGCTTGCAGGGGAGTGTTGAATAAAATATGCACAAAGGCACATATCAAGGCCCAGCTAGAGTCCATTATCTCTTTAGGATTTAGTCACACATCTTAGAATGAGATTATAGCACTTTTCTCTCTTCCTATATAAGTGTACAAATACTTGTATGTATGAATGTGAGAAATTAATAAAAATATTTCTATTTATTTCTCTGTTTTCATGTTTTTCTACAAACTACATATTTTCAATTAAGTTTTTGTATAAAGTAGGATCCACCATTTCTCTTCCTCGTACTTTGTCATCTTCACTCCATAATCGAATCAAGTGTTAATTGGATTACAAAATTGCAACTTGAATTTTTTGAGAACTTCAGAGAGGCCTTCATTCACTTACTTTATTTCCAAAAGAAAGTAAGTCATGAGCCTCGTATCTTGAACTCTTAAATCATGCTTTAGCTTGAATTCACCAACCTGAGCATTGCTTCTTTTACAAATAGATCATCACATACAAAGAAACTAGCAATATCTCCATTTTCTGGGACTTCATTCTAGATTTGGCCGTTTAGCTCAAATTCTCCAACTTAACCAAGGCTTAGTCATTCAACTATGATTCTCCAATTTGGATCCAACACCTGCATTCTCAAATACCTTAAACTTCCAACCAAGGTTTTGTATAGAGAATCCACGATTTCTCTTCACAATATTTTACTATCTCTACTCCATAATTGACACAAATGTTAATTAGATTACAATAATCCATCTTGAATTTTTTGAGAGCTTCAAAGATGCTTTCATTCACTTGCTATATTTCCAAACCAAAGGAAAAATAAGTCATAAGTCACATACCTTGAACTCTTGAGTCATGCTTAGCTTGAACCACCAACCATTGGAGCATTACTTCTTGTGAAAAAAGATGATCACATACAAACAAATTAGAAAGATATCGCCACTTTTTCATTTATATAAAAAACATGCTCCGAAAGGACAATGTATAAAACCATTGGTTTTGAAATAGGAATCAATGTATTTCTTGAATACTGTTATGCAGTGCCTTCAATTTAAAAACTTTTTCTTCTTAATGACCATCCTTAAATTCATCTAGTTCCACAAACATTTCTTTACAGCCACATGTGTGATAGTTTGCTCTAGTGTCCACATAGTATAGATATTGCTTCTCAGAATCAAATTATCTACATGCTAGCAGGAGAATAGAATCTCTTCCTTCTTCCTTCTTGCTTCTTTGTATGGTTACATCCTCATCTACTTGATAACAACTTTTATACAAAAAATTGTGGAAAAACAACCATAATTCTTCTAAATATAACATTTGATCATTAATTTTCATATCTTATGTCCTTTCACTGTCCACGCACTCCAAAATTTTGCTTTATTTATCATTGTTATAGCATCCCCGTTCTCGACCTCGTCCTCGGCCGCTCCTCAACAACAACCTCTTTGGCTCTCTCTATCATTTCTTTTTCTTAATTTGACTCCTTCAGGAAAACACTAGTTTGAAGAACTTTCTCCTAAGGGTCATGCTTCTTTGTTAGCCTTCATTTATGAGCTTGTAAGGAACCCTTGAGCTCAATAATAATCATGTAATGTAAGTCCTTTAACTCTTCAAAAACAACCACTACTACGTAATCAAATCTTGCATCTAATAGGCATAAATTATTTATTTTCAACTACTTGACTCAGTTGACTGTCATCCAAAATCTTGATATTTCTCCTTAGATGATTTATAATAGATATCACACCTGTGAAATAGTCTGATACATTATCAAATTCCTTCACATGTATATCTTAAAACTCACAGTGAACTGTTTGGAGGCAAACTCTCCTCACCTTCTCGACTACTTTGTAAGAATTTGGGAAAATCTTCCATGTCTGCTTAAAGGTGGAAAATACCGCAATCTTTTGCCACATTGATGCATCTTTCGGTTGATAGATTTTGTATAAGGACTGTTTTTCTTTTGGATCTCTCAAAGGGCATATCATTGTTAAGTGGTGGGTGGGTCCATCTTACACCTTTTATGTCCCAGCACTCAACAATATCTTCCTTGGGACCCTAGCAAAGCCATTATTTGGAAGGTCGAACTCTCATGATTATGTACTGATGAGAAGAAATAAATGGTTGCAGAAGATAGAATTTATGATCAAGCATTGATACCACTTTGTATTAGAAATAGGGTGGGTTGTGTGTGTGGGGGTGGGGGGGGGGGGACACAAAATCCAGAAATTGAAGAAAATATTAAAAGATGGGTTATGTAGAGTTAACCAATGATCACATTCCAAAATTGGTATTGACTCAAAGAATGTTTGTTACTCTTAATATACGTCATACATTTATTAAACTTTAATATATCCGTTTTGATGCTTAGATTCCAACTCTTGGACTACTTTAATACAATTAAGTTTAGCAATTAATATTATACAACAAAGGTAAATTTTCGGTACATATGAGATACTAATTGAGATTTAGAAATTCGTGGGATAAATTGGAGCGGTTTGGTTTAAATAAAATTCTATGAAATTTGGAAAATTAAGAGAACGATAAATGATTAGATAATAAATAGTTTAGTACCAATACTTAAGAACAAAAATATCGTTCAAGGTTACCTTAGCCAAAGAGGAATTGAACTTGTGTGTCATACAATGAAGAAAAGCCATGGTAGAGAGTAATGGAACATGGACTTGAAAAAATTATGTCAACTTCAAAGAATCAATTTAGTTTCATGTCAGATAGATATATTTAGAAATGGCATTTTGTTAATATTTAATGAAAAATATAGAGAGCACTAAAATGATCATCAAATGATTTTTATATATCTTGAGATGACAAAATTTATTTTGTACCAGACAAAATAAATTGATGTGAACTAAGGGAAAGTATGCTTCAAAGGTATAATGAAAGTAGTAAACATGTGTATGATACAAAATGGATTAGTGTTAGAAGTAATTGAGTGACTATACAGTCCTCAATAATAGTCGGATTGCCTCAAGGATCCATATCAAATCCATGTCATCGTATGTTTGTTATGCAGAAGTTTGTTATGCAGAAGCTTACAAAGGGCATTGAAAGTGAGGTGTCTTGTTGTATGATTTTACATAGGACAGGCCTAATAGGTAAATATGTCTAATAGGCGGAACAATACGACAATAATGAAACTTTTAAAAGAAGGAACTAGAATTAATAGAACAAAGACTTAACAATATGAGATAAGTTTAAGTATCTAAGATCTATTATACAAGAATGAGAATATGGATAAGGATAAAACTTTTGGAGTTAAAGATGGATGGATAAAATGGAAAAGTGTTTCAGAAGAATTATATCACAAGAGGATGTCATGTAGACTTTAAGATAAATTGTGTATTAGTGTGATTAGGCTGATTATGTTGTGTCGATCTAACTGCTGGACAATTAAAAAATTAACGAAAACTAGGTTGAGTATAGTTTAAATGTGAAGGTTATGATGGATGTGTGGAAAAACTATGAATATAAATAAAAAATACTGTCATATAAGAGCAAAAAATTGGAGTGACAAAGGTAATTGAAAAGAAATTCGAGTGGTTTCAACAGATGGAAAATGCACTCATTATACTAGTAGATAAAAGTATCTAAAGATTAGAACAAGAAAGGGATTAACCTAAACTATCATGGGTTAGAAGTCATCCAAAATAAGCATAGTTAAAAAATGTAAGCATGCAGTAAATATTTACACAACGATTTATCCACTACTTAACCACAGCTGAAATTCCTTCAAGGAGCAGATGCTTTACCATTTAGCAAGCACATCAACAGGCATCTCATATCCCCATTTGAAACGAAATTCCGCTGCTTCATTTCTTGCTTGTTGAACAAGAGACCTTGCATCAGCTGGCAGCCATAAAAGAGAAAGGTCGTAAAATTTTGAGGGAAAAATGAGATGTCGGCATGACAAAGCATCATAAGATGAATTTTATACCAATTGAATAGTAGTATAGTGCCAGCACATGAAAAAATAATCACATAATTGTTATAATAAAACAGCATATGCATCAAGAGAATTTAACCTAAAAATCAAGAAATAAGGGATTTTAAGGATAATAAAAAATTATGTTTTAGGGGGGGAAATATCACGGTAGAGCTTTAAATTAGAGCTAAAGAAAATAGGCATGCAACAAATAAGATAAACCTACTTGGATCTATAAAGATCTGTCATGTGCGTGAAATATTTTATAACAATTTCTTTTAAACGGTGGTACAATCTCTACTTGACTGATTTAAGTCCCATTGTTGTAATTAAATATAGACCCTCAAGGAAGATTAATTAGGCCAATTACAATTTTTCCATCTATTTTCAGTAAAAAAACTGCATTAAAAATGATTACAGTTCCAGAGACATCAATAACTTAACCACCAAGATCATGCCTACTCATGTATATATCCTTTTCTCCAATATAGGTATGCACTGCAGTAAACAAGTAGTGGATAATCGCCTTGTTTACTATGCTATAAATTGTGGTGGAAGTACTTAGCACATCACGATCATGCCTACTCATGTATATCAGTATATATCCTTGTCTCCAATATAGGTATGCACTGCAGTAAACAAGTAGTGGATAATCGCCTTGTTTACTATGCTATAAATTGTGGTGGAAGTACCTAGCACGTCACGATCAGCCTTACCCCAACTATGATGGGTTGGCTTTATGAATAGTTAACTTCCATTGGTTCTTAGTTCTTACTGAGTTCCTTTGGTGGTTATTAAGTCTCCGTTTGGCATGGCGGTAGAGGTCGTGAGCACGGTGGCTATGAACCGTCGTTCGTGAAAGCCCGACCTCACATATCGAACTTCATTCACTTTTATGTTCAAAACTAGTTTCTTTTCTTAGTGGCAGCCACAACCGTTGTCATGCCAAACATATATTTTATGACATGAGCGTTTTTTGTCCAGACTCACCAGAATAAAAACGCCGCACCAAACGGAGCCTAAAGGTGATAATGTATTCTTCCAAATCATTTCAAGGTTTATCTATATTATCTTGTACTATTTCTCTAACCTTCTATGCATGCACTTTTAATCCCTCTGTATGCATGTTTAAGCCACCAAGTATAGATTCACATTATCATATCTACAAAAGATACCACTCATATCATGCTTGTAATATAATTATTCATTAACTTATCTTGCCAGACTGTCACCTATCAATCATAGCACTTATTTCAACCACATTTAAATTAGCAAATTTTTCTATTTCACAACATTCGAATTAATAAAACATCATCAGCTATGTAGCATTTGTATAAAATTTACATTTAAATCTCCATAATATCTTCTAATTATATTTCTCCATTGCAACCATTGTAGCTTAACCCTAGAAGTTAAGATCCTAATTTATACCACTATTATATTATATTATAGATTTAAGAACCTTAAATCAATCGCATAAAGGTATCACTTCTTATTATTAAAAAAAGTTTTCACTTTACTTCTAATAATATCACTTGATAATTGTTTATATCATACTCACTAAAATTACATATCATATAGCCGGTCTTTGCTCTATTAAATTTAAACCTTCCTGTCTAAAACGTTCACCATTGTTAATTTTTCACTTACTTTAGCGCATGACCGTTTATGTTGAAAATAACATGTGCTAAGACACCTTATTTTCAATAAATAAAAAAGATAGACTATCTATTAAGCATTGACAGAACTCTTTGGTCACTCAAAAAATTATTTGTAATGCAAGGCAGTGTTCCATCACGCATATTTTTAACAATTCCAAATCTTTGAGAAAATTTCTTAATGCCCACCAAGTCAATTCTCACAGACTTGATTTTATGATTCTCAAAATCAATAAACATCATGTGAATATCTTCTCCCTAATTTCCATAAATTTTCTTAGTACAAAAACACTTCCAAAGTAAAATTTTGTGGCATTAAAATGAAATGGTTATCAGACACTGGTGTAGTTTTCCTAAATATAAGTTCTATTAATCTGTCATAGCTTCATTGTATGACTTCTATATTTATTTCCTTTGTATTTAGAACAACTTGAACATCTCATTTGTTTTTAAACGTCAATACAAAAAAGCTTCTTCGTCATTCATTTGACGTACTATTGGCATTCAAAAAAATTAATGAAAGATTTATTGACTAAAATATTGCAGTATCCTCCATAACTCTTAAATTTCCAATATGCATCTCATTGGAACCTAAATACATTAGTGTTCTTATAAAATAGAATATATATATATAGGCATTCTTATGAAATGAAATGGTTAGATGCATATGTGCTTACTTTGTTAACCATAGATGAATATACAAATTCCCAAGATGAATATACAAATTCCCAAGATGAATATACAAATTCCCAAGATGAATATACAAATTCCCAAGATGAATATACAAATTCCCAAGATGAATGTTTGTGGTTAGTTAACCACAGATTAATATATAGTTCCCGGGAGCAAATTTCACTTACCTATTTTAGACCACTCTATTATACATCAAAATTTTGCGCATTATGCTCCTTCAATGTTTATAATCATCATCAAAGTCACGAGCATTAATTTAAGTATTTGTGGTAGACTTTATGAATTCTCTTTTTCTAGTTATGCATGCTGATTGTTGGTTGACTTGGTTTTGTATTTAGCTTTTTTAATCCAATTCACTAAATTAAGGGAATTTGTAGCATTGTATCCAACTACTTTATTATCATGTGTGTTACTTCTATAAGTACTTTAATATATCTATTTTGCTTTCTATCATCTCTAGTTTGACATACAACTGACAGAACATTTTCATTTCTACAACACTAGGCGAAGTTCTCAAATATTCCTTAATTATGGAACATTCAAATCCATACAACATAATTTTGTACTACTATTTATCTTCCGAGTCAAAGACTTTGAATCAATGATCCTGATCCTTTTAGATTCTCAAAAGAAATGGTTGATAAGTGGGGTTTTGATTTGAACGGGGATGAACAGGCGTTCAGCCATACCTTCAATTTAAGAAATTTTTTGAAGGTAGGTAAGTGGGGTTTTGATTTGAATGGGGAATGAACAGGCGTTGAGCCATACCTTCAATTTAAGAAAAAATTTGAAGGTAGGTAACCCAAACGAAAACGAAGAGGAAGGAGTTGGTCGTGATCATGGACGACCCTTTATCGATAATCACGCAGAAACGGGTTGAGAAGGAGAAGGTTCCAAGGGTAAATCCAAAAGAGCCGTAAAAACCCTAGAGACATGAAACCTGGTAAGAAGAATGCGGGGCTGTTGAGGCAGAAATCATCATGAAGGATGAAATAATCGAAGTTACAATGGAAGGAGCTGTATTGGAAGGACCATGAGATGTGGTTGAGTATCTGTGTAAGGGAGAGGCAGATGAGTCAATAGGAGAGAGAGAAGGAAGAAGAGGGGAGAGAGAAGGGGGAGGGGAGAACAGAGATAGAGGAAGAGAAGGAGAAAGAGGAAGAAGAGAAAAGAGAGGTGGCGGAGGAGGGAGAAGAGAAAATGCTGGGGTGTTGTGAAAAGGGAGAGATTTTGTCACCCAATAATGTGAAAAAAGTTAATCGCAGCATGGATAGATACAAGTAGTTCCATCAGGAGCAGCTAGAGAAGTCTCGGCATTATCAAAGACCACATAAAAAGTTAGGCGAAAAAGTAGCTAAGCAGGACAAGGAAATCGTAACGCTACGAGGTGCTCAGGAGCAGCATGAGAAGTTGTTAAAATGTGATGTGTCAGTCTGTCAGAGGCAGCAGCAAACGAGCAGTCATAGAAGGAGGCCATGACAAAAAATGATTTCAGTGGAGGGGGCGGTGAAGTATTAAGGGAGAGGCTTGCGGCGAAGGAGGATATGTAAGAAATATTGTTGATCGGGATAAATGTGGGTCTATGAAGCATTGGTACTTCCCCAAGGGTCGCGTACCCGTACCGAGTACGTCTCCGGTACCGGTACATACCCGATACTTGAAGGGTACACATGTTACTCTAGTCTGAGGATAAGCTTGGATTTGACATATCATTCTACATTTTGTGATATGACTGTTTTTCTAAAGTGAAAAAAAAAACTTCTTCTGACTCAAATGCAACTAGCAGTTTTGTTTATTATAGTAACAAAATGTACTCATGATTAAAGTTTATTTTTATCGTTAAAACTACGAAGAATTAGAATTAAATTTGATTATTTTGTGAATTTACTATGTATGTGAAGATTAGATGTATTAAATTGGTAGTGCTTCTACTTGTTAAATACGAATTTTTCTATGTTTTATATTCTTTTTTTAAAGGTGGTATACATATATACATGTATATGTATATATATACATGTATATGTATATATATACATGTATATGTATATATACATATATATGTATATATATAATGTGTATATATATTATGTGTATATATATATTATGTGTATATATATATTATGTATATATATCTATGCATATAATATATATTGCATGTGTGTATATATAAATCAATTTTAACTACGCCGTACCTTGAACATGCCCTTATCCTTTATTTTTTTTATTTTCTCGTATCATCGTACTGCATTTGTATTGTACCTAGTATTTGTACCCGTACCAGGGCTTCATAGTTGTGGGCACACCGAAAGAGGCAAAGGAGAGAGTGGGGAGGCTCGAAGCTGAAGAGCAACTCGCTCGGATAGCTTCACCGAATAACAATCTACTTGTGGCTAAGGTTAATATGGCACAAATAATGGAAGATTCCGGCTCCAGTATGATGCATGTTGCAAAATAAGTGTTGTGTTATGGATTGTCCTCACCTTTTCTAGGGTTTTGGACCCTGGATTATCCAATAACCGGAGAGGACCTTACTTTTTGACTGAGAACAATGGAAGTGATGAAGATTGTCAGAGGTCCCAACACATGCCTGAGAAATTTCTTTAAGAGCTCCCCCTCCCAAAGATACTAAAATCTTCGGGTTTGTGTGTATTGCTTAGGACATTGAATGTCATATATCCTCCTCCATTGTTCTCATTGAGTTCGGTCTTATATTGTTGAAGAATATTTTGACGACTTTGACTTAAGCAGGTGTCTTGCTGGAGGATATACTCCAGGGCAAGCAAAATCTCAAGAATAGGTCGACACACATCATTCTAGATAATGATATAAGGCAATCATTGTAGTGAAGAGCAAGGTCGTCGTGAGTAAATGAAGAAGTGGCCGAAAATGGTAAGTAGTGACTCGTTGAAGAAAGCGAGTGGAGCAAGAGATGAGGAAGCTCAACAAGAAGCTAACAATGGAGAAATCACATGAGGCGTCATGAGGACCATAGAGAAGACCAGAGAACCATTTGCGTGGAGACGCGAGAAGGTGAAAAGAGAATCCACAAAGTAATCTTGTGGCCAGGTCGTGAGATATTGGGTCGGTTCATGGGTTTGTTAAATCAAGGAGTTGGGTATGTGGTGAGTGATGAAATGACAGAATGTCAATGATCAAATCGTAGACATCAATACTCTCATCCTCATATATACAATTTTATTTTTTTGAGTAGAGTTAAAGTGAGGTTTCAGCGGAGAAATACAGAAAGACATGCTCTACAAAATGCTTGAATATGAAAATGTTATACACTAAGGAAGAACATAACCATTCAGTGTGAAACATGACGCAGCGTCTAAGCAATATGTAGTTGCAACCAAATATAAAGAAATGAGCATAATAATACAAATTTGAAAAAAACATTGCTTTTTTTTCTTTTCCGGCGCCTTCCCTCCCTTATACATCTATCAGGTTAATCAATTTCAACTAATAACGCAATCATTCATAACATGATAACTTAAACCTCGAAATAAATTCAGAAGTAGAAGTTGGCAATGTGCCCAAAGCAAACCTGTAATCCCCGTTGCAAGCAATCCAAGGTATTTTGTGATAGGAAAGAGATGAGTGATGCTTGTTTGGTCCAGCAACTTATCCTGGACGATGTTTTCAACTTAGACCGTAGATCAAGAAAGAAAAGGGCAGTTCACATCTCTATTAAAGCAACAACAACAGATTTGTCAAAGGATCTGCCTACCGGAACCTTCTTCTGCGTGACCACGCAGACCGAATCCTTCCCTCTAACGCCGATGGATGTAACGCCCGCGGCCTTCACCGCTTTGAATGCATACTCTGCTCAAATCAGAAGAAACCAACGGTGAATTGACGCCAAAGCCGAAATCTAATCAGTCAAATCCCCAAAACAGTAGAATGAACAACCATTCCAGATCCATCGGAAGGAAATGAAGAGCAAAAGAGATTACCCACTTGGAAGAGGCGGCCCTCGGGTGAGAAGATGGTGATGTGGCGATCGTAGCCGGCGCCAGTTCCACGGCTCATTGTGCTGCTCTTCTTTTTTTAACGTCGAAATGGTTATTAGGGTTCAATATCTGCGTGGGCTTGGGAGGAAGACGAGGTATAGCCTACGCTGCAAGACTTCTTCATCTTTGGGCAATTTGCAGTTTAGCCCATAATGAAAATTAATTATCCTTGTGCAAATTTACAGCTTAGCCCCTATTACCGTATTTAGTATAGTTACTAAAATAATCAGATTCATTTAATAATTGGGTTGCTTGTGCCCTAGTAAGTAGGTTACAATACATTATGGTTATTGAGTGGCTTCACGGGTCTGCTTTTTGCCTAGATGCTTGTGCCGCATAAGCAAGGGCGGATCTAAGGGGGTGGGTTGGGGCCCGGAACATCTCAAGAATTTTTCAAAATGGATAGTGAATTTGGATTTCTCTCGTAGAGATAATGAATTTTGATTACTTACATATCAAAAACGATGGTCGAATGAGTGAGAAATGACTGTGATAAGATAGAGGACATTCAAAAAAATTTGTCTGGAGGAAGATGGTGTCTGCCCCGCACGCATGTTGAACTTCATAGATCCGCCCATGCGCACAGATTTCTGATTTGCTATTTGGGTCTCAAGTCTTAACGTTTTTGTTATCGGTCATGGGTACCAGGTTATAAATCGCGTGGTAGATGGGTGTGTCAATCTTGTGATTGTTAGAGGGGATTCTCTTGTTTGGAGGAGAATCTCCGGGATAAGATTAGAAATCTTGTTAGAGATGAATGTGGAATGCGCTTGTATGAGAGCTCAGTAGTCTCTGCTCTGATGGGTTTGGGCAAAGACGTCATTGCAAGAAATATGTGTTTGACATGACAACGGTTATGACCGTCTCCAAGAAAAAAAATATTGTGAACATAAAATGGATGAAGTTCCTTAAGTGAGGTCGGGTGTTCAAGAACGACGGTTCGTAGCCGCTGCGTTCAAGACCACCACCACCACCGTGTCAAACGGACCCAAAGACTTAAACTAAAAAACATATATTTTTCAAATGAATGACATTGTGTATCAGCTGAAAATGACGCAATTTAAGATTGTGTGATGACCCGAGTGTCACCGCCTAGTGATACTTTTGAGTTTTGACGTAGTTGAATAATATACCGAAATCTAACATGGAGCAAGAGCACCGTTATTCTCTTCATTACCTTCAGGAACCTTCCGGGGTTGGTGAACTGGTTGTGTCCTTCCGTGAAGTACTCTTCGTCGGTGACAATCTTATATCATGCCCTTGCAAGCGAATAGATCTCGGAAAGACACGAAGCTTAGACCGATTATCAGTGAGTAGTTATTCTGATCGGGGATTTGTGAGAGAGCGGGCAAGCTGATCCGCGATATGAACATGAGATTCACATATCGAGATGTGTTTTATTTGTTTGCTTCATCCTTAAAAGAGTTGGTTGGCTATTGTCAAGCTATATTGGATGATCGATCACCGTTCTAAATTTTCTCCCTTAAAGTAGTTATTTCTCGACCCCGCGGCATGCTGCGATGGTTTTCCCTTTCATTAGGAGCGGATTCATTATTAATGATTCTCGGGATACCATTTACTATTTCTCGAGCATATATGGTTTGATTTACTATCCGGGTTCAATTCTAGGTGTTCACAAGGTGAATGTTGGCAAAGCATTATCCTCTACCAAGCTGAATGAGAGAGACGGCATACCCGAAAGAAAATCGGGGATTTCTGAAGCCGTCTCCTTTTTCGTTACCAATCCATCGGGTAAGTTGTTTTAAAAGACTAAGATTTATTTAGATACGGAAGATCTTGCAGTAGAGCGGTGGCTTTGTTCCCGGTTTTTCTAACGGGAGAGTAAAGCGCATGCTTGGTGTGGTCTTAAGAGTAAACTTCATATACACTAGGCTGGCTACTAAGCGTTCGTTTGGCGCAGCGTTTTTGCTCCGGTGAGTTTGGGCAAAAATGTCACCGTCATAAAATGTGTTTGACATGATAACGATTACGAATATCATCCAGAAAATAATAATAATTTTGAACATAAAATGGATGGAGTTCCTTAGGTGGGTTCGGACGTCCACGAACGACGAATTATAACCACCGCGTTCACAACCGCATCGCCGGTTATCGACAACGCAAATGATCACTCTGGGTTCCAAGACAAGAATTTTTCTTAGTCCACTTTATTATCTCTATTAGTACAATGCCGGTTATCGACTACGGACCGCGTATACTCTATATTTTTTTCCCGTCGATCTTCGAGCTGCGTGAAACCTCTTCACGTTCGTTCCCATTTCATTTCTCTTCTCGCAAGAAGCCTCCTTGTCAGGCCGATTGCAGCCACCGCTCCTCGTCCTCGCCGTCAAGCCGACTGCAGCCACCGCTCCTCGTCCTCGCCGGGTTTCAAGCCAATTGAGTTCACCCGCATAGACTCTAGCAATGATTTTGACCCGAGCATAAAATAAATAAAAAAGGATCGGCCGATCTAACAACTCAGTTGACAATCTCCCACTAAAATCCCAGCATCCACCACGTATGACTTTATTTCCTACAATTCACATATAGGTGGCGAAAAATGAACATAGTCAACGCTGAGTCCTATCCAAGCCGCAAAGTCAACGTGAATCAATTAATCGAGCATTTTATTAATAAGAGTGGTGTTACGGGCACATCTAATATGGCTATGGACAACCAAAATTTATGTACAATCAAATTTAGCTATGTACATACCAACCGGCTATGGACACGCCAAATATTAAAAATACTTTTTTCACTAGAAAAATTAGAAATTTCAAAATAAGTCTTATAACATAACAAAAAAATATTTTAAACAGTCTCATACAAGAAAAGAAAGTGTCAAAAAAAACACTAGTTAGTAAAGAGAAAGTTAAACAAGTTTAAAATTAGGTAATGATTGATATTCAAAACTCAATTCTTGTGTCAATCCCCTCCTCCTGCAATAAAATGAAATTATAAAAAATGAGATTATGTACAATATAAAATAAAGTATTAAAAATACAAGTTTTTACCTAGATATGATTGATGAAAAATATTCGATTATCCATTAAACCTGTATTGTTCATTTATCTGCACAAAAAATGGCAATTAGTAATCACAATTAGCAACATAATTGTGTATGTCTAATAATAGAAAATTAAGCATACCTTGTCATGGATTCGTCAAATTAATTATTTCTTTTACTTGTCTTTTGCTACCAACTTATCTAACTCTTAAACTGTAATTCAAATCACACGCGTCCGCAATGGTAACATGATATCTCCGCCTTGTAGTGATTATTGGAGATAGGGGACAATCCTCATGCATCATAAACCCAATGAAGTGATTATCATTAACAAATCCAATAAATAGTCTTTCGGCTCGCAGGAGACGCAGAATGTAGAGGTAGGAATGTAAAAGACTGAAACTTTGAATAATGAACAATTGTCGCATTATAACAAAATGTGATCACTAATCTCATGTCCGTTATTGTCATCCATTTGTCTAGTGGAGCTGGTACAACAGTACAATCCAATGATGGTAGTTGTTCTGCACGTCTCACATTACCAAATAGGGTGTTGTACAAACACTCATAAATTTTCATTTCTTTTGCAAGATACTTTCGCACTTGTAGCCAATTTTCACCCATATCAAGTGATTGACTTACCACTCGATACCCACAATGCACATCACCAATCACATTTATGGCATTAATTATGTGAGTCGATATATATGGAGACATATCCTTAAGAATGCACTCAACAAATTTATTGTTTCCCGCTCTTCTTCTTGTAGGTAGCTTCTTTACCCGACGTTGTGATTGTTGCTCCGCTATCAAAACATGCTCAAATAAAGAGAGATCTCTTTTTGTTGATATTTCGTCATCTTTACAATTTTTGTAGCTTCCTGGTGGCCTTCCTTTTAATCTTAATGGCATTGATGGTTCTTTTGTTTGAGTTGTTGTGGGCTCCAATATTTCACGTAATTTTCGTTTCATTTCATTCCTTTGAGAATCGGTAATACTATTGTATTTTTTTAGTATACCATCTAACTCCATTTGTATGATTTTCACTGATTTATCGTCCTCTTTTATGTTTGCAGGCTCAGTTGATGTTGGTTGTAAATTGATTTGACGTCAATGTTTATGAACCATCCATAGAGGGTATGCCAAAGATTGGTTCATGTAAGTTACCAATTCACGAGCACTCGGTAATCCCATTGTATTTCGCATTTTATGAACACATTCGGTTGCCTTTGGATAACCACGTTTAACCAATTCTTCTTCCATTTTAATTGCATCAAGAGCAGCAATCGAAACATAACCAAACAACTCTGTATATAATGATCCCCTAAGTAAGCATTTGATCAAAGGTTTTTCATATGAATGTCAAGTTACAAACAGATACTTTCAAAAACCTTTTGAGATGACTATGCCCACTCTCCACTCGATTAGTGGTGGAATTACCAAAATGCATTTCACACTTAACTTTTAATTTTCGTTCATCACCACGTGCATCTTTTTGACCCAATATAGAGAATGGGCATCCACATCGTTTGGAGCTAGTTTTTCTTAAATTTTTGTTCACTATATTAGAATGAACACGGGGGCATCCTCCTCTGTCGCAACCTAGAAAAACTCTCGACTTAGGCCTACCATCAAGTTTATCAGCCCTTTAAACAACAACAACAAAACTCAATCCTTTGGCGACAAAGCGAGCTCATTCAATTAATTCCTCTTTACTATGAAATATGGTATCAGTCATAAAATGCAATCCAACATCTAATTGACTGTCTTTAGATGAGTCACTCATTAACAACAACGTGTGTTCCTCTTTTATTTTAATCTATACGAAATCGAAATAAAATACATCAACTTCACATCCAAACACACTAGTTATCATAAATAAAGAGTGCACAACCATTAACCAAAAAATTAAACAATGATAAGATTTTACAAAAAATTAGGCAGAGGCACAACCACTAACAAGTATTGCTTTGAATGCCTTGAATGCAATCCAACATCTAAGATCAATCTGAAAAACAACAATAACTGGAGTTACAAACTAAGCATCCTTTGAGGGAAATGCAGAAAAATAACCTTATTCGAATGAGAGAAAAAAAAAAACCACTGTTAATGGTATGCCGCAAATATGGAAGCTCACTGTTAATGGCGCGAGGACTGGAAGCCGCAGATCGGGGATGGAATGGCAAGTCGCATTTCCATGGAATGGCAAGTCGCAGATCGGGGATGGACCGGCCTGCTGTCGATTGGAGTTGGAATGGCAAGCCTAAAAACTGGAAATAAACGGAGAGAGGCGGCAGAGAGTTCGTCGAGAAAGGGAGCGGACGGGAACGCCGGCCTGCTGTCCCACGAGGGAGATCGGCTTGGATTAAGGGGAGCTTTCGTCGATCAAGAGGGGGATTACAGGGGATTTCGTCGAGAAGGGGAGCAGACGGGATCGCCTGCCTAGTGTCGCGCGAGGGAGTCGGGGTTGGCGGTACTTAGCGGAAGACAGAATAGAAGGGATTTAGGGTTTTTAGAGGTATTACTCCTATTTTAGGGTGTGCCCATAACACCACTCATTAATAATCGGCACGTTGACTTATCTTCTCAGCATTTACTATTTCCTTGCCTCCGCATTCTCTCTTCCGCCCACTTTTCTTCATATCTGTAGGCCCTGTTTGGATTGCCGTTTAATCCCACTGTGTTTGGGCCGAACGAAACACCGCATTTAAAAATCATTTGTTTTTTCTCCTTCGTTCGGAATCGTGTGTAAAAGCCTAGTGGGTGACTTTCTCGTGTCCCCAAACCCGCACTTCGACCTCCAGTCTGTCACGTCTAGGTCACGCGAGGAGGAAATCGAAAGCTTTTCGCGGCGTGTCGAGCTCGCGTCATCCAGAGCATCTAGCTCGACTTCACGCCGTTCTCTCCGGCGTGTTTTCTTCGGGGACATCCAGAGCTCGAGCCCGTGTCCGGCGACATCGCATCTAGCTCGACGTACACTTATGATCATTGCCGGAGCGGTATCTGTTGCAGGCCAGAGTAATGATTACATTAAAAAAAATTCTTTAACTGAAATATCAAATCGCCGATTTTTCCCCTTGTTTTACAGAAGTTCTCCTGTTAAACTGCAATGTGGGATCGAGGTTGTTGATTCTATTTTTACATACACAAAAATAAAAAATCTACATCTTGAATTTGAAGTTACAGAATATAAATGCAATTAAATAGTTTTTATATTGTTCTTCCATCTAGTTGAATAATTATGGTAAACATAGAGAAGACGGTGTTTGCGCAAATTGGGAGGTCAATGATGTTCTGATATTTTGTGATCTTTGTCTGAAAGAAATAGAGTTGGATAATCGACATACCACACACTTTAGCAGGGATGAGTGGATCAACCTGACAACAAATTTCTTAGCACGCACAAGGAAGTCATATGACCGAACTCAAATGAAGAATAGTTGTATTTTGTGTTTCTTCTGTGGTGCACTATATTATTGTTGATGTTTCTATTTGTGATTTCTATGTTGGACAATATATTAGGCAATATGCTTTCATTCTCCTAGACTATATATAATTCGTAGTATGTGCAATATTTTAATAATATAGGCAATGTTAGAAAATGTAATGTTTTATTAAAATGTATACATGTTTTTCTAGTTTATGTATGTATGTATTTTTCGAGCTGATAAATATATGTATTGCTACAAACAACAACAACACTCAAGCCTTTATCCCACCATAGTGGGGCTGGCTATATGGATCCTTTGTCGCCGCTGCGCCCTATCTTTAATCATAATCACACTAATGCCTAAGTACATCGTATCTTTCCTTATAGTTTCATTCCAAGTCTTTTTTTGGTCCACCCCTCTCCCGTTTAACATGTCTAGTGATTAAACTCTCACAATGCCTAACAGATGCCTCTAATGGTCTCATATGTCTGTGTGTTTTTCGAGCTGATAAACCTTAAACCCTATGTATTGCTAGCATGAAAAAAAATCATAATAAAACACAGTTGTTTTGTCAAACAATTCTCTGTTCTAAACAACTCTACAAACACAGACTATCCAAACAGATATTCGTTTGCAGCAACCAATTTCCAACATCCCCATTTACAACCATTCTTTTCACAACCACAACCATCGGGCAACGGGCTAGGCGGGGGAGGCCGCCACCTCCTCTGGTGTCCGCCCACCGCCGCCTCCCTCTCTCTCTCTCTCTCACTCTCTCTCTCTCTGGAACCCTAAGCAGGATGGGGGCGGTCCCGTCTTTTTCGGAGAATTGGTGATCTGTGTGCCTCAAACCGAGCCCTCTTATTGGCCGGTCCGGTAAATAACGGGTAAATTTACCGGACCGCCCCTCCAAGAAATTATAAATAGACCCATTGGGCTATTCATTTGAGGACCCTTGGGCTGGATTCTCTCTCTCTCTAGAGATTGGAGACTTGAGGAGCGCTATTCGCAAGCCGCCTTGGAGGCTTGGAGTTTACTGTTCGCAGACCGCCTTGGAGGCTTAGAGTTTACCGTTCGCAGACCGCCTTGGAGGCTTGGAGTTTACTGTTCGCAGATTGCTTGGAGACTTGGAGTGTGTTGTTCGCAGACCGCTTGGAGACTTGGAGTGTGTTGTTCGCAGACCGCTTGGAGGCTTGGACCTCGTTATTAGCAGGCCAAACAAGGAGCTGAAGGCCCGCAGTGGTACGGACAAGGCTTGGACTCGGGGGGCAAACCCGCATTGGAGCAAGACTGCAGACTCACTCCCTCGTCCCCCATCATTGTAACGAGGCGCGACCTGTCTCCCTCGCTCTCTCAAGGACAAATCTGTAGAGGAACTCAAAGCATAGTAAAAGTTAGGCCAACACAGCTCCGATCGCGTGGTTTTTTACCCCGATTGCGGGTTTTCCACGTCATCAACTCTTGGACTCGGTCTCCCCGGAGACCCCCTTATCTGTTTGCACATTCGAGCGCTAGCGGGCTAAGGCGGTCGATTTGCCCGATCTACCGAAGGCCCCGAGCGATCCGCATCAGATTGACGCCGTCTGTGGGAACAAGTTCCCCGTAATCAGTAGGAGGAGCAGGAGACAACCAGGGACATGGGAGGAAAAGGCACTCGAACGACCCGAGGATCGGCTCGCAGGGAACCAAACGGCGTTCTCCCGTATCAAACCAATGCACCGGAGCAACGCAAGGATGCCACGCTCCCTGTCAACACACCCGCGGGAGGAGACACACCCGGGGTAGACATCCGGGCCAAAATGTTCACCCTTTTTAGGCGCATCGTCGGCGGAAACCCCGCGCAGGAAAATATACCGCCACCCAACGACCGCAGCCCGGGGCCTGGGGTACGAGAGGCAGAGTCAGAGTCGTCAAGACGAGCAATCCCGGAGCGCCCGGTTCGCCCGGCTAGGGCAGGCGAGGTCGTCCTCCCGGCTCCCCAGGACAGGGGGGCAGCAATGAGGCACTAAGAGAGCTGCTAGTAGAGGAGTACGAGCCGCTGGGCCGCCGGGTCGCGCTAATGCGTCGCCTAGACCGAGGAACCTCGCCGCTGGCGGCCGAGGTGTTGGCATATCCCGCCCCGCCAGGGTTCAAGCTCCCGCACATCGAGACATACGACGGGACAGAGGACCCTCTGGAACACGTAAATCACTTCGCAATAATCCTCCATCTCTACTGCGCGCCCGACCAACTGCTCTGTCAAGTTTTTCCTGACACGCTGAAGGGCCAGGCACAGACCTGGTACCATTCCCTCCGGGAAGGATCCATCTGGAGCTTCCCCCAGCTCACTCAGACGTTCTTTGATCAGTTCATTGCCAATCGACACGTTGTCAAGGACCCTTCCCACCTCTCCGGGATCCGGCAGGGCGAGGGAGAAACCCTGAAGAAGTTCTTCCGGCGCTTCACCTCAGAGGCCAGGCAAATCCCGGGGGTGGATCCAGAGCTCCTCCGCGGAGTCTTCCTGGGCGGACTCCGCCCCAAAGGGTTCTACTCGTCTCTGATAAGGGAAACGATCCCAAGCTACCCTGACCTGGTGCACCGAGTGGAGGCACAGATAGCGGCTGACGAAGCAGTCGATGCTCACAAGAGGCAGTTTGAAGAAGGAGGAAAGAGGAAGCGAGAAGAGTCGATGCCAAAGCGCAGGGAAGAGCGCGGCGAGAGCGAGCCCCGGAAGGACCTTCGCGGGGACCGCCGCCGCCAGCGGTATAACGAGTACTTGTCGCTTAACACCTCGCGCGCCAACGTGCTTTACACCATCCGGGATGATCCAGAGCTGCGAAGACCCCGGGAAGTCCCTACCGGGAAGGAGACAGAACGAAGTACTATGAATTCCATAGGGGCACCGGGAACACCACCGACGAGTGCCTAAAGCTACAAGATGAAATCGAGCGGCTCATCCGCCGGGGAGCACTTGGAAGGTTCGTGCAGGACCAGGAGAGGCACCGCCCAGACGAGTGCAGAAAAGAACAAGCTCTCGAGGCACCAGGAGGGAGGCCAGTTGTGGGAACGATCGAAACCATAACGGGGATGCCATTCGCCGCCGTGAACTCAATTGTGCAAGGTGAATCAGGGCAAGGAGCACTGACCAAGCTGAAGATCAGTTTCAAGGAAGAGGATTTGGAGGGGTTGTTATTACGGCACCAAGATCCACTGGTGGTGACTGCGGAGATTGGAGACCCCAACTTCCGCGTCAAGTGGATATTGGTCGACAACGAAATCTCGGTAAATATACTATTCATGTCAGCCCTCCTAGGGATGCGCATCCCGAAGGAGGATCTCCGACCAGCAGCAGGCCCGATTTATGGCTTCGACGGAGGGCCAGTTGCGATCGAGGGCACGATCACACTCCCGGTCACCCTTGGAGAGTTTCCGAGACAGGCCACCCACTAGGTGTAGTTTGTGGCAGTGGATACCGAGTCACTGTACAATGCGGAATCTTCGGACGCCCCCTCCAGATCGCATTCGGGGAAATTCCATCAATTCCTCATCTCGTCATGAAATTTGCCATGCCTACCGGAGTCGGAGTTGTCAGAGGAAACTAATGGGTAGCCAAGGCATTCTACCTGCAGCAGACCAGCCACCAGCTAGGAGCACCCTTGCAAACAGTAAAGGGGGGATCAAACAGGACGAAACGGCCATGAAGAGAGCAATAGCAAAGTGGAGATCACCAGAGCGTCGCACGACGACCACTTATCCTTTACCGTTTTCTCGAACTTTTTATTCTTTGTCGTTTCTAAAATTATTTGCCACTAAAGTCGCGAGCTAGTGCTCGCGCAAGACCTCCACTATAAAGTCGCTAGCTAGTTCTCATGTCATCCTCCGCTATAAAGTCGCAAGCCAGCACTCGCGCACCATTTCTTACGTATTCCTTACCCTGACAGTTTCAAACTCAAACTGCGCAGGGACATCAAAGGCAGGACAACCCCTGCGTGGCGACTCTGCAAGGAACAACCATGAGGAAGGATCGTGGCACGCACATTGATCCCGGAGCAAGGATGGACTCCTATCGTCGCAAACGAAAACATTGCATCCACGAACACGCAATGACATCCCCCGGTTTACCCGAGTCTCGCCCACATACAGCGGCATCCCCTGGTTTACCCGGGTCTCGCCCAAGCATGCATCGAAATCCCCTGGTTTACCCGGTTCTCGCCCAAACATTCAACGACATCCCCCAGTTTACCTGGTTCTCGCCCAGACATTCTGCGACATCCCCCGGTTTACCCGGGTCTCGCCCAGACATACATTGGCATCCCCTGGTTTACCCGGGTCATGCCCGAACATTCAACGGCATCCCCGGGTTTACCCTGGTCTCGCCCAGACACTCAGCGGCATCCCCCAGTTTACCTGGGTCTCGCCCAGACATATAGCGGCAACCCCTGGTTTACCCGGGTCTCGCCCGAACATTCAGCAACATTCCATGGTTTACCCAGGTCCTTCCCAGACATTCAGCGGCATCCTCCGGTTTACCCAGGTCATGCCCATACATTCAGCGGCATCCCCCGGTTTACCCGGGTCTCGCCCAGACATTCAGCGGCATCCCCCAGTTTACCCGGGTCTCTCCCAGACATACAACGACATCCCCTGGTTTACCCGGGTCTCGCCCAAACATTCAGCGACATTCATCGGTTTACCCGTGTCCCGCCCAGACATTCGGCGACATCATCCGATTTACTCGGGTCATGCCCAGACATTCAGCGGCACCCCCCGGTACGTCTGGGTCTCGTCCAAGCATTAAGCAACGTCCCCCAGGACGCCCGAGCCTCGCCCGAGTCTCGTACCTAAACAAAACACCCTCCAAGATGGCGCGCATAACCTCCGCTGACGGGTTCAAAGGGTTCGTCGTTCGCCCCAGGGGCTAAGCACGAGCCCAACTGAGCCTCGTCAACCAGCGGAGCGACATCATGCCACCCAAGCATGAACGCGACAAGAAAAGTGGGGCACCTACAACCACAAAAGAGCGAAAAAAGGGAAGAATTCATATAGGACACAGCAAACAAGGAGCATTACCACAAGATAACAAGTCTCATACAAAACAAATCAAACCAATGAACGAAAAAGTACAAAGATACCAGGCACAACAAGCCTACTCCTCGTCGGACTCCGCCCGCTCATCCGCGAAGAGGTCATCAACACCGAGGCCGGAGGCATCACATCCCCGCTCGCGAGCGACCATCCGGAGCGTCTTGGATACCCCAAGACGGAAAGCTACGTGTCGGATCTCAGCAAGCTTCGGCTCAACCACCCTCGCCCAGACCTGCTCACGAGTCTCCTCAGACAGCTGGCCGCGATCCACCTGAAAGGCTAGAGAACTCTTGTACTCAGCCACGCCAGTCACCTTCAGCTCAGAGAGATGCTCCTCGGAAGAAAGCCGCTCAACCTCGGACTCCAAACGGGTCACGTCCCTAAGCGCCTTCTCAGTCAAAGACTTCTGGGACTAGAGCTCCTCCCGGAGGCGCGTCAGCGCCATCTTACCCTCCACCACTGTCAGGTCCAGCTCTCGAAGACGGGCTTGATCGCACTCCCTCTTATTCTCCAACGCCGCTAGGGAAGCACTAGACGCTGTCAGCCTCTCCTGCAGGGAGCTGTATTGGTTCTTCAAGCCGACATAACAATCATTCCAGGAGAGCACAATCCGGGTCTAACCTCCAATCTGCAACCAAATAGGAGGTAAGCAGGCCCGCAATGACGCAAAGCGCCCAAAGAAAAGAAAAGCTCACTTACCGCATGGTTCATTGCTACAAGAGACGAAGAAACCCTCTTCCCCTTCGATGAGGGCGCTGCAGCCGCCCCCTCATCCAGGATCTGGGGGAAAAGGAGCCAATCACCTCAACATCAGGGTCCAGGCACGGGACCCCATCAACTCGTGAACCGCGAGGAGAATCTTCCGAGCCTTCCTCCTGCCTACCCAGCGAAAGGTGCAGGGGGCAGACTCGCCACTGTAAAAAAACCAGCTTCCTCTTCCGGTCATGCCTCAAAGGAACCGCCAAGTCTTGAGGATGCGAAAATCCAAGGATAGGAGAGAACTCGTGCTCCCGACCTTTCACTCGCCCCCAGCCCTCCGAGAGGGAACCCCAGAGCTCAGGCCACCCCCAGCAGTTACGGACGAACCCATAGACCGTGTTCCCGTGCCTTCTGTCAGCCTGATTCTCAAACTGCAACCAGGACTTGTTGTTATGAACCTCGACACGGCCGCCACCATCCATGTGTACCTCGCACCAGTCTTTGAACAGATATATGGAGAAAACTGAACCGTGCTCGTGAAAGAATGCTATACGCCCCTTCAAGCGCGTCATCGTCGGGGGAACAAATTGAGACACCGGAATGCCGCAATGCTTCAGGATGGCCGTAATCTCGTCACGCGGAGGAAAGCGAACGCCACTCTCAACGATGACTCACACAAAGTCGTCCATCCAATCAGAGGACTTTGCACTTGCTGTCGGTCATTGGGCGTCCTGATCTCGATCGCTATAGATATCGCACCCTCCACGAGGCAACTTGTTCCTCTGTGAGGGTCGACCACATCCTCATCGACTTTCCCTCACCACACGCCTCGGAGCCTGCGCAAAAAGAACCAAAAACAAAATGGTTAGACAAAATGTCTGCAGCCACAAAGGCGTGTTGTAACGTCCCAAGACCCTGGACTTACAATCGGGACAACGTCCACCGACAGACTCGTCTAGTGACCGTTATCGGGCTGCAGCCCAAGCACCCCAACCCCTCTCCAGCCCATAGGCGGGTTGTTGGTGGCCACAACCTCCCTTTGGTGAGAAGTGATCCAGTTAAGCGCCTCTACATGGCCTTCCCAGGAGGTCACCCATCCCAGTACTACTCCAGTCCGAGCACGCTTAACTATATAGTTCTTTCACTTCTCATCACCAATTGAGCTGCACTTTTTTTGTAACGTCTCAAGACCCTGGACTTACAATCGGGACAACGTCCACCGACAGCCTCGCCTGGCGACCGTTACCGGGATGCAGCCCAAGCACCCCAACCCCTCTCCAGCCCACAGGCGGGTTGTTGGTGGCCACAGTCTCCCTTTGGTGAGAAGTTGTTGGAGTTACCATTGTGATCTAGAAGTGGTCAAACATGTGATCTCACTGCCAACGCGATATGAGCCTGCAGGGTCGCACATAAGAGCATGTGGAGAAGTTGGAAGATTGACTGTGTTGGTAAAGGTTACCAATCACCATATAGAATCGGGGAGGTAAAGCAAATGTTGCTGTCGGAATTCGTCGGATATGATTCGTTGGAATTCGTCGGATATGATTCGTCGGAATTCGTCGAATTGTTCCGTGAAAACTCGACGAATGCTAATTCGTGAAATCCCGACGAATTGTTACAGAAACCCATTTTTTCTGTATGGACTGCGGATAGAGATTCTTCTAGGTCTGTTTATGCTTCGGTTATAAATAGAACTTGTTTTAAGGGTTCTACATTGACACACGAACAAAAGGTTCGGCCGACGGAAGAGTTCCTCCCGAACCCTAGACGGAAGGGTTCCGCCGCCCCGTTCGCCTCCGCAGACCTCCCTTCCGGCGATCGTCGCCGCGATTGCTCTTCCTGGAACGAATCTAGCAGTTCGTGGAAGCGCAAGGTGCAGTCTTCTTCTCCCGGCTCGTGTGGACTGCTGTAGAGACGTAGACATTATTCTACGTGAGGACTCTCTTGCCGACAGAACTCAACTCGTGGAGCATCTAGGTTGGATTTGATCCAACTCCACTAAGGTAATTTATGCCTAGTATTTTTGATTACTTCTTGATTCATTTTAATGGCCCGATCCAAACTCTTTTGGGTTGTCTCTTTATTTCCGTTGTGCCTACATATGATGTATGGTTGTAGAAAACCCAACAGAAGTGATCCAGTTAAGCGCCTCTACCGGGCCTTCCCACGAGGTCACCCATCCCAGTACTACTCCAGCCCGAGCACGCTTAACTATATAGTTCTTTCACTTCTCATCACCAAGTGAAAGAACTATATAGTTAAGCGTGCTCGGGCTGGAGTAGTACTGGGATGGGTGACCTCCTGGGAAGGCCCCGTAGAGGCGCTTAACTGGATCACTTCTCACCAAAGGGAGGCTGTGGCCACCAACAAACCGCCTGTGGGTTAGAGAGGGGTTGGGGTGTTTGGGTTGCAGCCCGGTAGCGTGCCTACGTGGCCCCTAAGGGGGAGGGCAGGGGCGTCACACGTGCAGGGCCCACTGATCGTCACAACCACGCACGCCTAACACGCTCACAGCGCACACGCGTGCACGGTGCGGTGGGCAGCGGACAGCGCACGAGCGCGCGCCACGCGCGAACAGCGAATGCGTGCCCAGCGCGTGCGCGCCGCATGGACAGCGCGTGCGCGCCGCATGGACAGCGCGCAGCACGCGGGCAACGCGCGTCCTGTAAATGAGGTACAAATGGTATCCCCAATCCTACTAGACCCCATGATGAGTGAAAGTGAGGTATTAGACCTTAGATTTACTTTAGAAGGGGGGTGAATAGAGTATTAAAAGGGAAGATCAAATCTTGACTTATCTGATAAACGAATAAGTATTGAATATATACATTGTTGAATAGTTGATAACTGATCCTTTAGAAATTTGTCAAGCTGGAGAAGAAAATTCGTCGAGCTAAGAGCTGAGTTCGTCGAACTGAAAGCTGAGTTTGTCGAACTGAATTAATTCGTCGAACACAAAGCTGAGTTCGTCGAACTGAATCTGGAGTTCGTCGAACTGAATTAATTTGTCGAACACAAAGCTGAGTTCGTCGAACTGAAGGCTGGAGTTCATCGAACTGAATTAATTCGTCGAACGAAAAGCTGAGTTCTTTGAACTGAAAGCTGGAGTTCGTCGAACTGAATTAATTCATCGAACACAAAGCTGAGTTCGTCGAACCGAATCTAGAGTTCGTCGAACTGAGAGAAAAAATGCTGAACTGTCTGGAAGACTGAATTCGTCGAGCTGAACAGCAAGTTCGTTAAACTGAAGCATGAAGTTCGTCGAACAAAGAACGGATTTCGTCGAACGCAGATTGAAGTTCGTTGAACACAGAAACTTGAAATTTTTCCTAAGTTCTAGCTACTCAAACACAAATCAACCATGGTCAACATAAAGCTTTAAGGGAGGAATTGAAAGACCAAATGAAATCCAAGTGAACCAAGGCCCCACCTCATGCCTAATCAGCATGGCACAAGCCTATTGGCACCCCCGCATTTAAATTTGGAGAGAAATGATGATCATGGGGGGGGGGGCAAAAATGTCATTTTTCCCAAAAAGCTTAAAGGGAAAAATGATGTGAAGTGAAGGAGCTTCCATGGCCCCCACCACCTCAGCCTAAGCCCCCCCCCCCCCCCCCAGCCGAATTCCCCAGCCCATGAACAGTCTTTTCAGGCATGGGAGCCGCTCAAACAGTAACATAGGGGAGGTACAAGCCATGGCCGAACATCCCCTTTCCATCCTCCCTATACAACCACTTTCCCCCTCATCTGGCCTTTCCATCATATTCAGAAGGTCCTGAGGAGTCTAGCTAGCCTCCTGGAGCAGAGCTTTTGGTGGAGAATCGACAGATCAGGCAAGCTCGCCAGAGACGGAGAATTCCTTAGCCGCACGCCGGAGCACACGCCGCCGAGCCACAATCGAGGTCTGTTTCTCCCCCTCTCCCTCTGTGCTAGCATCTAGAACCACCTAGGAGAGAAATCGGGCTCAATTGAGCCCGATCCCATGTGAGGAAGAGGAAGATTTTCCGAGCTTTTCTCCTAGCTCGGGATCGCCGGAGGAGCTATCTCCGGCAGCCGTGACACCACCTGGTGGTAGCCACCACCTCAATGAATGTGGTGGAGGTGGTGGCCGGCATTGGTGGCCCTTAGGTGGCTGGGAAATGAAGGTAGAAGTCGGCCCAGCTGGGAGTAATGCTGGCCGTCGGCTGGAGGAAGGAGACGAAATCAAGACCCTTGATTTCAGGTGATGGCTATATGCAGACCAATATTTATATATTTTAATTAAATCTGTCGCACTATATACGTAAGATTAAACTCAATATTTGGGCTACTTAGAGGTTGTTTTAGGCAAAGTGTCAGGGACAATTTTTGTAGGCCTTGCTCTCTACTTTCCATAGGGCTTTGAATCACAACATTTGGTGACCTACAGTCCCTTATAGGTCTATTCTACTGAGACATGTACAAAAGGATGTTCAGACTTTATTTTGTAGATCTAGACTTCATACCTACATGGATGAGTCTAATAATTTAGCCATAGTTGTAAATAGTATAGACTCATCCCCTGCCCAAAAATCCAAATTTTAGGGCAACATTTTTCTATGATTTTATGTTAATTGTGATATTTCATATTAATGAAATATTTATGGTTAAATATATGCAAAGTGACCCAAATCTTGGGTGGTATAAGGGTTAGACCATATTGAGTAACATGTCAAAATTTGGGACCATTTGACCCACTTTAGATCATATTTTCTCATATTCATAGGAATGTGATGTATGGAGGGGTGGTGTGCACATAGCACATTTGGGTATTTTTATAATTTCATCACTTATGGCTGGTAGTAGGCTCATGAAATTTTGGTAGCACACCTACCATAGAAAAGGGTATCATCCTTAGAAATATTACGATTTTTGGAAAGAAAAATCCTAAATATTTGGACAATAATGAATTTGTCACATAAATATATTAATCAAATAAAAGTGGTCAAACAACCTAAGAAAAATCTGATTTTCTGTCAAATGATATCTTAGGATGTTATACATCTCTGTAAATTTTGTTGGAATTTTTGGAATTAATTTTCTTGGATATTTATGAATAATGAATTTTGTCACAAAGTGTATTAATGGAATAAACATCACCTAAACCTAAGGAAAAATCCAATACCCTGGCATATGATAGTTTATCTTGAATTACAACTCTGGAAATTTTGGTAGAATTTTTAGAAGTCATTTACACTGATAATTATCAAAAATACTCTTTGGCACACTTATGTATTAATGGAATTTACATGACTAATATTATCTGGAAAATTCTAAAAATCTGGCTGGGCTCTATTTTGATCATCAACAGTATATGGTAATATTTATAGAATTTTTGGAGCAATTATTTCAGTACTTACTGTGTAATGTGCCCAATTGATTTAAAAGTTTGAATATTTAAATAGTGATCTTAAATATTATGAAAAATTAGGAAATTCAGTCAACCATGATATTTATACAATATATGTCACTGATAATTTATTGAGAGCATTTTGACTTCAGAACGTTATACTTCATGTGTAAAGTGAGGTGTGCATAATCATTAAAGTATTTTTATAAATGACCAAATTAGTTGAGAAAATTATGAATTTTTGACCATACTGTGATTAGGTCATTTTTAATCTATGATAAAAATCTTAAGTCATTTGGTCATGTTTTGGTCATGTTCACATTAAGGAGATTCAAATTAGCCCAACGTAGAGTTGGTCTGCGTTTAGCAAAAACATGGGGTAGTATCAAAGCTAGTCAAAACATGTGGGAATGGAATGAAATTTGGAGCATAACATTAGTGCATATATAACTACAGTCCACATGAGTGGTAGGCTAATTGGAGAAAGTCTTTTCCGTGGGGAATAATGAACGAAAGTACGTCTCGATGAACAAGCGAAGTAAATTTGAGGGTTTTCTATCCATAGTACTTATAGTGACACTTAGACAGTTAAGTTGGCAATAATGCATTCAAGCTTAGGTATGAGTGTTTAGGTGAACACCTAAGGATTTGCACCACGCATTAGTAGAAGGTCGTCAGTTACCAAAAAAAAGGAAATTTAAATCGTACTTAAGTTGTTGGAGCAACCATGAGGGTAACCTTAACAAGGGTAGTTACCAATAAGAATAAAGGAGGCACTACCTTTATGGTGTTCATTGTGAGATCTTTTCAGATCACAAAAGCCTCAAGTATATAGATACTCAGAAGGACCTGAACCTATGCCAACGGACGTGGTTAGAGTTCCTATGCGATTACGACTACACCATGCATTATCACCCGGGAAAGGTAAACACGGTGGCAGATGCCTTGAGTAGGAGAGACGGTACATCTGGACCAGAGCCCCGAGTGATGTCTATGGAGCTGGTGAAGATGTTGGAGAACATGGAGATCACTTTGGTATCCAGGGCCGAGCCTGAGGCCTATAGAGAGTATCTAGCTGTCTTGAGCATTACCTGTGATATCCGAGACCGCATCAGGGCACAACAGAGACAAGATGCAGCACTGGAGCCAGTATTCAGAGCCCTAGGGGAGGACAGCTCAGGAGACTACTCATTTCGGGATGACCTCGTTCATTTCCGGGGCCGTATATACATACCCGCAGGGGGAGGGATCCGGGAGGACATACTAAGGGAGGCACATGCACTCGGTACTCAGTGCACCCCGGGATCACCAAGATGACGGCGGACCTACGGAAGACTATGTACTGGCATGGGATGAAGAGGGAGATCATAGTTTGGGTGACGCATTGCGAGACCTGCCAGCGGGTGAAGGCAGAGTGCAAGAGCCCTGGAGGATTGCTACAGCCGCTACCAGTCCCAGAGTGGAAGTTCGAAGACATAGCCATGGATTTTGTGCATGGGCTACCGCAGTCTCATTCTGGGCATGATTCCATCCGGGTCATTGTAGACAGGTTGACCAAGGTGGCCAGATTCATTTCGGTCCGGAAGGACACTTCAGTTTCTATCTTAGTGAGGTTGTTTGTAGAGCAGTTCGTCAGGTACCACGGCGTGCCCAGGACGATTGTCTCAGATAGGGGTGGTCGCTTTACATCGAGGGAGTGGAGGGCAGTGCATGCATATCTGGGGTCTCGACTCACCTTTAGCACTGCTTTCCATCCACAGACCGATGGCCAGACAGAGCGCACCAACAGGACTATGGAGGACTTACTACATTTATGCATTCTGGATACGGGAAAACCCTAGGAGAGGCTGTTACCACTTATAGAGTTTTCCTATAATAACAGCCACCGGGCAAGCATTGTGATGGCACCATATGAGGCTCTGTACGAGAGGAAGTGTCAGACACCATTGTCTTGGGTCCAGGATGAGGATCCAATGGCACTTTGATCGGAGTATATAGATGATACGAATGTTGTGGTTCGGATGATCCGCGACCGGATGTTGGAAGCTCAAAGCCGGCAGACCAAGTATTACGATGCGAAGCATCGGAAGGTGGAGTTCCAGGTAGGAGACAGGGTTTTCTTGAAGATATGACCAGTGCATGGTGTCTCGTGGGTGCGAGGACAAAAGAAGCCCAACACGATCCTGGAGCGGATCGGCCCCTTGGCTTATAGGCTGGAGCTGGCACAGGAGTTAGCAAACCTGCACGACGTCTTCCACGTCTACTCACTTCGGAGAGCCTTACTTCGGCCATAGCAGCATATTATGACTACAACATGCCCGATAGCACCCGACCGATCAGTCCATCTGGAGCCCATCCGCATCGACGATATAGCTGTCCGAGTTCTGCGGAGGAAGAAGGTTCCTCTTGTCAAGGTGCTATGGTCCAATCATGGGCGAGAGGAGCACACATGGGAACCGAGGGACCTCATGCAACAGCAATACCCTGGATTATTCACCTCAGGTATACCCTAAATATGACTTTATACACCTTATTCTCATCTTATGTAGAATTCCGTAGACCCGAGCTTAAATTTCGGGGACGAAATTATTATTTTTTGTTTATTGGGATTTGTAACATCCTCAATCCTACTAGACCCCATGATGATTGAAAGTGAAGTATTAGACCTTAGATTTACTTTAGAAGGGGGGTGAATAGAGTATTAAAAGGGAAGATCAAATCTTGACTTATCTGATAAACGAATAAGTATTGAATAAATCCATTGCTGAATAGTTGATAACTGATCCTTCAGAAATTTGTCAAGCTGGAGAAGAAAATTCGTCGAGCTGAGAGCCGAGTTCGTCGAACTGAAAGCTGAGTTCGTAGAACTGAATTAATTCGTCGAACACAAAGCTGAGTTCGTCGAACTGAATCTGGAGTTCGTCGAACTGAATTAATTTGTCGAACACAAAGCTTAGTTCATGGAACTGAAGGCTGGAGTTCGTCGAACTGAATTAATTTGTCGAACGCAAAGCTGAGTTCTTCGAACTGAAAGCTGGAGTTCGTCGAACTGAATCTGGAGTTCGCCGAACTGAGAGAAAATCTGCTGAACTGGCTGGAAGACTGAATTCGTCGAGCTGAAGAGCAAGTTCGTCAAACTGAAGCATGACGTTCGTCGAACGCAGAACGGATTTCGTCGAACGCAGATTGAAGTTCGTCGAACACAGAAACTTGAAATTTTTCCTAAGTTCTAGCTACTCAAACACAAGTCAACCATGGTCAACATAAAGCTTTAATTGAGGAATTGAAAGACCAAATTAAATCCAAGTGAACCAAGGCTCCACCTCATGCCTAATCAGCATGGCACAAGCCTATTGGCACCCCCACATTTAAATTTGGAGAGAAATGATGATCAGGGGGGGCAAAAATGTCATTTTTCCCAAAAAGCAAAAAGGGAAAAATGATGTGAAGTGGAGGAGCTTCCATGTGTTGGGTTTTCCTAAGAGTCATTCAAAAAAGATAACAGCCTATCTAATATGCGCAGCGGAATAAAACGATAACTAAAACAACCCAAAAGAGTTCGGATCTTGCGATTTCATGATTCAAGAAATGAATAAAAGCATCACAATGCAATAAATAAATTTATACCTGAAGGGGGTTAAGATTAAACTCAACCGAGATGCTCCAATGGCAGGAATCTGAGTTCCTAGCGCTGAAATAGGTCAGCACCTCTACAGGAAATCTACACGAGTGCTGGAGAACCCTAGTATCTTGTCGCACAAGATCTAGGTCAGAGAAGAACTGCTCTCTTTATCTCCCACGGACTGCTAGATCCGACAACGGGGAGAGGAAGCGCCGGCGGCGGCGGAGGGAGAAGAACAGAACTCTTCCGTCGAAAAATATTTCAGTCGGAACACTTCCGCCGCTATTTTTCTCTCGCAAAATTAGGTCAGCAGAAGGAACCGCACACTTAGGATAAAAGAATCGTATTCTTTTATATCCCCTGCGTTCGACGAATTGGCAATGACGAATTGGCAATCGTTCGTCGAACGCAGTATAATTGTCATTCGTCGAACGCAATATAATTGTCATTCGTCGAACGCAGTATACTGCCCGCTCGACGAACGCGCTACGCTAGTCGTTCGTCGAACGCAGTATACTAGCCGTTCGTCGAAAGCAGTATAATTGTCGTTCGTCGAACGCAGTATACTGCCAGCTCGACGAATACCGTCTCAGCGGATTGGCGAATGCCGTCCCAGCGGTTGACGAATGCCGTCTCAGTGGATTGGCTCTTTTTCACGGGAAACAATTTCTCGAGAAAAACCAAGCCAACACAAATCATCCTCCAATTTCTCTTAGCACTATTATGTGCGACCCTATAGGCTCATATTGCGTTGGCAGTAAGACTAATTGTTGATTGCTTTGAGATCACCATAAAAAATCCAACACCATGGCCCCCACCACCTCAGCCCAAGCCCCCTCAGCCGAATTCCCCAGCCCATGAACAGTCTTTTCAGGCATGGGAGCCGCTCAAATAGTAGCATAGGGGAGGTACAAGCCATGGCCGAACATCCCCTTTCCATCCTCCCTATACAGCTACTTTCACCCTCATCTGGCCTTTCCATCATCTTCAGAAGGTCCTAAGAAGTCGAGCTAGCCTCCTGGAGCAGAGCTTTTGGTGGAGAATCGGCAGATCGGGCAAGCTCGCCGGAGACAGAGAATTCCATGGCCGCACGCCGGAGCACACGCCACCTAGCCACAAACGAGGTCCATTTCTCCCCCTCTCCCTCTGTGCTAGCATCTAGAACCACCTAGGAGAGAAATCGGGCTCAATTGAGCCCGATCCCATGTGAGGAAGAGGAAGATTTTCTGAGCTTTTCTCCTAGCTCGGAATCGCCGGAGGAGCTCTCTCCGGCAGGCCTGACACCGCCTGGCGGTAGCCACCACCTCAATGAAGGTGGTGGAGGTGGTGGCCGGCAGTGGTGGCCCTCAGGTGGCCGGGAAATGAAGGTAGAAGTCGGCCCATATGGGAGTAATGCTAGTCGTCGGGTCGAGGAAGGAGACGAAATCAAGACCCTTGAATTCAGGTGATGGCTATATGCAGACCAGTATTTATATATTTTAATTAAATCTGTCACACTATATACATAAGATTAAACTCAATATTTGGGCTACTTATAGGCTGTTTTAGGCAAAAGTTCCAGAGACAACTTTTGTAGGCCTTGCTCTCTACTTTCCAAAGGGCTTTGAATCACACCATTTGGTGACCTACAGTCCCTTGTAGGTCTATTCTACTGAGACATGTAAAAAATGGTGTTCAGACTTTATTTTGTAGATCTAGACTTCATACCTACATGGATGAGTATAATATTTTAGCCATAATTGTAAATACTAGACTCATCCCCTGCCCAAAAATCCAAATTTTAGGGCAATATTTTTCTATGATTTTTATGTTAAATGTGATATTTCATATTAATGAAATATTTATGGTTAAATATATGCAAAGTGACCCAAATCTTGGGTGGTATAAGGGTTAGACCTTATTGAGTAACATGTCCAAATTTGGGACCATTTGACCCACTTTAGATCATATTTTCTCATATTCATAGGAATGTGATGTATGGAGGGGTGGTGTGCACATAGCACATTTGGGTATTTTTATAATTTCATCACTTATGGCTGGTAGTAGGCTCATGAAATTTTGGTAACACACCTACCATAGAGAAGGGTATCATCCTTAGAAATATTAGGATTTTTGGAAAGAAAAATCCTAAATATTTGGACAATAATGAATTTGTCATATAAATATATTAATCAAATAAAAGTGGTCAAACAACCTAAGAAAAATCTGATTTTCTGTCAAATGATATCTTAGGATGTTATACATCTCTGTAAATTTTGTTGGAATTTTTGGAATTAATTTTCTTGGATATTTATGAATAATGAATTTTGTCACAGTGTATTAATGGAATAAACATCACCTAAAACCTAGGAAAAAATCCAATACCCTGGCATATGATAGTTTATCTTGAATTACAACTCTGAAAAATTTGGTAGAATTTTTAGAAGTCATTTACAATGATAATTACCAAAAATACCATTTGGCACACTTATGTATTAATGGAATTTACATGACTAATATTATCTGGAAAATTCTAAAAATCTGGCTGGGCTCTATTTTGATCATCAGTAGTATATGGTAATTTTTATAGAATTTTTGGAGCAATTATTTCAGTACTTACTATATAATGTGCCCAATTGATTTAAAAGTTTGAATATTTAAATAGTTGTCTTAAACATTATGAAAAATTAGGAAATTCAGTCAACCATGATATTTATCTTTATTATATAAGGGAAGACCAAAGGTGCCATGGTTAAACATTCGGTTTCCACTTATACCCCTCCTCTACAAATTAAATTACGTAACTTATTCACTGATTTTTCAAAAATAATTTCAAAACATAAGGTTATCAGCGTAAATTTACTCTTTATGAAAGCCCTAAAATCTTTCGCATTCGCGATTTCCGCATTCCTCATTCACGATTTCCGCGAAGCATCCCCCATCTACGCCCGCTCTTCCTCTCGCCCTACCTCTCCAGATCCATCGCGATGTCCGCAAAGCATCCCCCTCTCGGCGAAGCATCCTCCATCCTCCAGGCATTGCAAGCCGTTCTCTGCTCGCTGCTTGGTCGTGCAAGTAAAAGCCCTCTCACTGACCTCGATCCCCATCGTCGTCGTTCGAAGGGTTTCTGGCAAAGTCAGCGGCGAACACAACTCCTCCCACAGCTCCTCCGTTCGAAGGGGCAAGCCACGAAGGTTTGCTTTAATTCCCCCCGATCCCCCCTCCCATTCTCTTTGTCCTCTGCCGCCATCTCTTTCTAACCTCCCCCCATTCAACATTGTCTTCCTCGCTGCTTGGTCGTGCAAATGAATTTGTTCTCTGCCTGCTGCTTGGTCGTGCAAGTAAAAGCCTCCTCCCTGACCTCGATCCCCATCGTCGCTTTCGAAGGGTTTCTGGCAAAGGTGCAAAGTCAGCGGCGAACAGAACTCCTCGCACAGCTCCTCTGTCTGAGAAATCCACATCGGCAAGCCCCCAAGGTTTGTTTTAATTCCCCAGATCCCCCCATTCTCTTTGTCCTCTGCCACCATTTTAGGGCATTCTGAATGATCATCTCTTTCTAACCTTTCCCCATTCAGCATTCTCTTCCTCTACGACTTCGGTGTCTTGCCAATCCGTGAATTTGAGGTATGCCACTACTTTTTCAGCTATGCAACTACTATTGAAGGTTTGCATTAGCTGTATTTGTGTTAATCCAGTATCTTGATAGTTTTGCAAATTTACCTTTTGCCTCAAAATTTGGCACTATATGCATTCTACGAACTGTGTTGTTTATTTGTACGTGTACATGTTCCAATTCATTACGGGTTCTAAGTGGCCTTGATTTTCCAATTGAGTGCAGGTTTTTAATGACTAAAATTATGATTTCATCTTTTGATTTAGGTAAATGTGTTAAAGTAAGTGATTTTAAAATGCTTCACTAAATAATTGCTGTGGTGATTTGCAATAATTTATTATTCAGAAAGTACACTATGGTATCTAGGTTGTTTTATGCTACATTATTTATGTTGTTTTATCCTCTATAAACCATTCAGAAATCCCATGCAATACTAATTATTTGTGAATGATTATTTGAGTTGCTGGAGAGGTTTTTAGATATGCTTCAGTTCACCACCACTATATGCTTCAGTTACTCACTTCAATCTTAAAGCATATCTCCCATTTACTTAGTATTTAATAGCAGCACATTGGAAACTAAGTTTACAGCTATTCTTAAGAAGTTGCAACTTTGATTTTGTACTTGCTGAAACTGAAGTTATATATTGGAAAGCTTTATGTTTAGTGATCATTTTTGCACTCTTTGATTCATAGAAATATTTTTATGATTTCATGCAAAATTTGTGCTATTCTATCTCTTCAGATATTGTAATTTCATTATCGTCATAAAGATTTTAACCAAATTGTAGGCTAAGATGTTTTTGTTGAAATTCACACAGGGTTAAAATAAATTTGGAGAAAAGTAGGGCTCCGTAAAGCAAAAAAAATGTATGAAAGGGTTGAGAGACCTGCTTTCCATTTTTTGTGCTTTCCATTTTTTGTATTGGAATGTGCTTTCCGCACCTTATATCTTCAGAATATTCTATATAGCTCATTGTTGTGCTGTTTGTAGAGTTGTGTAGTCTTATTTGTTATCCTTCTCACAATTCTCAGCAAGCATTTCATTTCATTTCAAAAATCCCTTCTCACAATGCTTTCAATCCTCTCTTCCTCTTCCTCCTAGGAGGACCAACAATGTCAAGGTGCTTGAGGGAGATTACATCCAGCTATTACTCAATATTGGAAAAATAAAATAAAAGAGAATGAAGAAGATATCTCTTTGAGGAGCAGCCATCATCCCCGACCAATGTCCCCTCCGCGACAAATGTCGTCACCCATGACCAATGTCGCCGCCCTGACCAATGTATCCCCCCCGACCAATGTCGCCTCGACGACCAATGTCGCCCCGACGACCAATGTCGCCCCGACGACCAATGTCGCCCCGATGACCATTTTTGCCCCCACGACCAATGTCGCCCCAAAGACCAATGTCGCCCCCACGACCAATGTCGCCCCCACGACCAATGTGGCCCCTACGACCAATGTCGCCCCCCGACCAATGTCGCCCCCTCGACCAATGTCGCCCCTCGACCAATGTCACCCCCCCGCACGGGGTCCCCCGTGCACGACTGCTCGTACAATATATGTCACTGATAATTTATTGAGAGTATTTTGACTTCAAAACATTATACTTCATGTGTAAAGTGAGGTGTGCATAATCATTAAAGTATTTTTATAAATGACCAAATTAGTTGAGAAAATTATGAATTTTTGACCATATTGTGATTAGGTCATTTTTTATCTATGATAAAAAAATCTTAAGTCATTTGGTCATGTTTTGGTGATGTTCACATTAGGGAGATTCAAATTAGCCCAACGTAGAGTTGGTCTACGTTTAGCAAAAACTTGGGGTAGTATCTAAGCTAGTCAAAACATGTGGGAATGGAATGAAATTTGGAGCATAACATTAGGGCATATATAACTACAGTCCACACGAGTGGTAGGCTAATTGGAGAAAGTCTTTTCCGTGGGGAATAATGAACGAAAGTACGTCTCGATGAACAAGCGAAGTAAATTTGAGGGTTTTCTATCCATAGTACTTATAGTGACACTTAGACAGTTAAGTTGGCAATAATGCATTCCAGCTTAGGTATGAGTGTTTAGGTGAACACCTAAGGATTTTCACCACGCATTAGTAGAAGGTCGTTAGTTACCAAAAAAAAGGAAATCTAAATCGTACTTAGGTTGTATAGAGCAACCATGAGGGTAACGGGCTAGGCCGCCCTGTCCGGTCGGGCAACGGGCTAGGCGGGGGCGGCCGCCACCTCCTTCAGCGACCGCCTGCCGCCGCCTCCCTCTCACTATCTCTCTTTGGAACCCTAAGCAGGATGGGGGCGGTCCCGTCTTTTCCGGAGAATTGGAGATCCGTGTGCCTCAAACGGAGCCCTCCTATTGGCTGGTCCGGTAAATAACGGGTAAATTTACCGGACCGCCCCTCCAAGAAACTATAAATAGACCCTTGGTCTGGAGTCTCTCTCTCTCTCTAGAGATTGGAGTTTACTGTTCGCAGACCGCCTTGGAGGCTTGAAGTTTACTGTTCACAGACGGCCTTGGAGGCTTGGAGTTTACTGCTCGCAGACCGCTTGGAGACTTGGAGTGTGTTGTTCGCAGACCGCTTGGAGACTTAGAGTGTGCTGTTCGCAGACCGCTTGGAGACTTAGAGTGTGCTGTTCGCAGACCGCTTGGAGGTTTGGACCTCGTTATTAAGGGGTCAAACAAGGAGCTGAAGGCCCGCAGTGGTACGGACAAGGCTTGGACCTGGGGGCAAACCCACATTGGAGCAAGGCAGCAGACTCTCTCCCTCGTCCCCCATCGTTGTAACGAGGCGCGACATGTCACCCTCTCTCTCAAGGACAAATCTGTAGAGGAACTCAAAGCATAGTAAAACTTAGGCCGGCACAGCTCCGGCCGCGTGGTTTTTTACCCCGATTGCGGGTTTTCCACGTTATCAACTCTTGGACTCGGTCTCCCCGGAGACCCTCTTATCTGTTTGCACGTTCAGGCGCTAGCGGGCTAAGGCGGACGATTTGCCCGATCTACCGAAGGCCCCGAGCAATCCGCATCACCTATAATGAATTTTGTATCACTACTATGGGGAGCTTTTATACACATTACAAAGAAACTATAGGAGACGAACAAATAAATAAAATAGAACAATACAATATAATATGTGCCAAGGTATGGGTCTCTTGTGCTTCGGAGACGACACTCATTTGCTGCTCGATGTCATTCATAAAGCGTGACACGAAAAAATAACTGTGCACGATGAGCTCCAGCAACGACACGATACTATCGTTATCGCAAGCGGTGCGTGAGATACACGTGCACGGATGCTACTGTAAATAAGATGAATTTCCTTTATTAACGAACCCTCACCACATAGTACAAAATGAGAGAACACCGGTACCGATTACTCATATTGTTGAAGCATTATGCGCGCATGGTTTTACTTTGGACGTCTCGGTTTCCCGTTGACGTAAACGGCGGCATTGCTCTAAGTATGACAAGAGAGACCATCAAGTATCCTTGCACACACTGCGCCCAACGGGGGTGTTGTGCCCGGCCACCGGTAGCCATCAATATATACATTTTACGCTAGCTATTGTTAGAAATTTATTAAATAAAATAACTATTTCATTGATATTTAATGAGGCCTACATTAATTAATGTGAAAAACTTAAAACCAATTTAGAGGGAACTCAAATTATTTGGAGAAAAATCTTTTCCTGAAAAATGAAGAAAGTTTAGTCTCACCTTGTCATCTTTTATACTTAATGTACTAGATATATAAATCATTTCACTCCTTTATTATGTTGAAAGAAACACAAGTAGAATTCTTGGATCATACGTGTGCGCGCATGCACCGCACCGGACCGAATCCGGATTCCGGATTTGGGAACGCTCCTCGCCATCAATTCCAAGATCGACAACCTCAAAGCCTCTGTCGCCGTTTCTGCTGCTTCCGACTCCGGCTCACCCGCAGATGGGGGATCCATCCTCGGGTCTGTCCCGACCAGATCACATTGGAGCCACAACTCCCATCACCGTCGGCACACACGACACTCCATCTCGACCTTCCATCCTTCGCCGGCATCGACCTGATGAGCTGAATTACGAAGGCAGAACAGTACTTTGACCTCCATCTCACTACCGATACGGACAAGGTGTAGACTGTCGACCGCCATTGCCGGCCATGACGGTTCCACACTTCATTGGGCTTGGTGGCTTCGCCAGTCCAACCCTTGTCTCTCTTGGCCCGACCTCAAACAAGAGATGATACATGAGTATGATACCAACTACTCCAGCTCCTCCATCGAGTGCCTTTGCTGCGTTCGCCAAACCTCCATCCTAGACAAGTACATTGATGAGATCGCCGCCTTGGTCACACATGTTCTCAGCCTTCCACCCGACCACTATTTGAGGTTCTTCATGCAGGGCCTTCTTCTGAAAAACTGCTCGCGCCTCCGCACGCTTCATCCGCGGACGGTCTTTAACGCCCTCGACATGGCCGGCCTAGAGGAGGCCAACCTATCGGCTCGGCCCCCTCCACCTGCCACCAACAACCATGCCCCACGCCCACCCTGGCGGTCGCCTGTTGCAACTCCTACCCGGGTTCCACAGGGGGGACCCCGATCGAGCCGCACCCCGACCCTTCCGCGACTCTCGAACAGTGATTACAACGAGCTCCACAACAAAGAGTTGTGTTTCTAGTGCCACCAACCCTACTATTTGAACCACGAATGTTCAGTGAAGGAGTTCCACGCCATCTTTGGCGACTTCGACCTCAAGATTACCTTGACTTTGAGGCACTCGAGCTCTTCGAGGAGGGCATCTCCTCAGACTCATCCACCGCTATGTTCCACCGATTTGAGCTATTGTAACGCCCGGGTCTAATGTGAGTGTGTTACAGGTTTGCAGACTAGTGACCCCAACCCATCTCCATTGGTCGCAACCGCTAATTCCAATGGTGGGTTGTTGAGGCTGGGCCTTGAACCACAGACATCCTAGATAAGGGAGCTCAGTTGGTGATGATGACCAATTTAGAGCTCTCTTATCTAGGAGGTCTGGGTTTCAAGACCTGTTGAAACCGAGACTTGCGAACAAGACTTAGTCTCTATGGAGTTCGGGGCCCTCAGCTAGCCAAGGGGCGACCAATCCTTACTCCTCCCAAGGGAGAGCTCTAGGTTGAAGGTGTTGGAACTAGGAACTGGAACAAGGGCTTAGTGGGGAGGTCCCGCCACATACCCGGAAGCCCCTTAGGAACTTCCCCTCCCAAGCCACTACTAAGCTTGGGCACCACTTGAGGCTCTCCTCACCCACTAGAGAGAGAAAGTGGGGGGAGAGAGAGAGAGAGAGATAGCCTAGAATGAACCTCTTTCCAAATGGTGCCCCATTGGTCCTATTTATAGGATTTCTGGATTTGGGCTGCAAATAGCCAAAAATTGGCCCGCGGAATTACCAAAATACCCTCGGATTGGGCTGCAGATAGCCAAATCCCGTTGTTCTGGAACGCTAAACGCAGACCGACCCCTCCCCCCGGAACTGGGCGAGAGGGGGTACCTCGCGGGTCTCGGCGAGCACCCTGCTGGTCTCGGCGAGCCCCCTAACTGGGGTACCTCGCGGGTCTCGGCGAGCACCCTGCGGGTCTCGGCGAGCCCCCTAACTGGGGTACCTCGCGGGTCTCAGCGAGCACCCTGCTGGTCTCGGCGAGCCCCCTAACTGGGGTACCTCGCGGGTCTCGGCGAGCACCCTGCTGGTCTCGGCGAGCCCCCTAACTGGGGTACCTCGCGGATCTCGGCGAGCACCCTGCTGGTCTCGGCGAGCCCCCTAACTGGGGTACCTCGCGGGTCTCGGCGAGCACCCTGCTGGTCTCGGCGAGCCCCCTAACTGGGGTACCTCGCGGGTCTCGGCGAGCACCCTGCTGGTCTCAGCGAGCCCCCTAACTGGGGTACCTCGCGGGTCTCGGCGAGCACCCTGCTGGTCTCGGCGAGCCCCCCAACTGGGGTACCTCGCGGGTCTCAGTGAGCACCGTGCTGGTCTCGGCGAGCCCCCTAACTGGGGTACCTCGCGGGTCTCGGCGAGCACCCTGCTGGTCTCGGCGAGCCCCCCAACTGGGGTACCTCGCGGGTCTCGGCGAGCACCCTGCTGGTCTCGGCGAGCCCCCCAACTGGGGTACCTCGCGGGTCTCGGCGAGCACCCTGCTGGTCTCGGCGAGCCCCCCAACTGGGGTACCTCGCGGGTCTCGGCGAGCACCCTGCTGGTCTCGGCGAGCCCCCTAACTAGGGTACCTCGCGGGTCTCGGCGAGCACCCTGCTGGTCTCGGCGAGCCCCCTAACTGGGGTACCTCGCGGGTCTCGGCGAGCACCCTGCTGGTCTCGGCGAGCCCCCTAACTGGGGTACCTCGCGAAGAAATGATACTCTGAAATGTCTCTTGGCTCAAGAACCTACTCGGCGAATACAGGGTTGTACACAATCCCCGCTCTTTTCGAGCGAGGTACACGCTCGGAAAGAAACGTCCAACCCTGCATATTCGACGAGTGTCGCTGGGAATCCGGCTAACAGTGCTACTTTGAGAGAAAACATAAAGCCTCCTTGAGAGGTCTTCCAGCTCTGCCGGCTAGTGAGAGCCCGGCTAGCGAGACTACTTTGGGGGGAAATACATAGCCTCCCCGAGAGGTCTTCCAACCCTGCCGGCTAGTGAGAGCCCGGCTAGCGAGACCACTTCAGGGGAAAAAAACATAGCCTCCCCGAGAGGTCTTCCAACCCTGCCGGCTAGTGAGAGCCCGGCTAGCGAGACCACTTCGGGGGAAAATACATAGCCTCCCCGAGAGGTCTTCCAACCCTGCCGGCTAGTGAGAGCCCGGCTAGCGAGATCACTTCGGGGGAAAATACATAGCCTCCCCGAGAGGGCTTCCACCCCTGCCGGCTAGTGAGAGCCCGGCTAGCGAGACCACTTCGGGGGAAAATACATGTTGACGCCAGGAAAATCCTGACCTCAAGATTCGGACCGATGCAGCCGGAGGCTACTCGCCCAGCAGTCCAACGAGACGACTAAGCTGGCGACTACTGAAGAGCTAGAAGAGCAGCACACAGGACCCCAGGTGTTGCGGCAGGGAGGTCCCACCACGTACCCAGAAGCTCCGAAGAGACTTCCCCTCCAAGACCAAAGAACGGGCGAGCAGGGTACGAGGAAGGCACCGACTTGGCTAGTACCGGGAGTAGCGGCCAAGTGCGACAGGTTCCAGAATGCAAGAGCAGGGTTTCGAGAGCTCAAGTTCAGGTGCCAATCCAAGTACCCCTGGGGTCCTATTTATAGGAAAACCAAGGGGTAGGGGGGTTTTTATAGTCCAGCCCTTGCCCGACGACTAGCGACATTGAGGCGATCTCCCCGGGCAGATGGGCGAGTATCACCTATGGTCGCCCACCTTTTGACGAGTATCCGAGTTACTCGCACGAGTGCACCCATACTCGCCTAGGCTGTCTTCTGCTCCTAGGCTTGACTGTTGTATTGACTCTTTGACTTTGACCTCTGCCTACGTGGCCTTGGGGGGGTCCACCCTCGGAGAATGAGGGTTGTACACAATCCCCGCTCTTTGCGAGTAACGTAGTTGCTCGGAAAGAACCATCCAACCCTTTTTCGACGAGCTGTCTTCTGGGCGAGTATTAGTGTGTAGTCGGCATCCCGCTGTTTTGACGCCCCGGCCCTATATATAGAGGGGGAGGGGTCTCTGACGCCAAGGTTTTTCTTGTTCTCGCTTCAAGATGTCGCTTAGTATTGCCGAGGAAGCTGCTGCGGATTTGGCCGAGCTTGCCAATCTGCTGCCGCCGTTGCGGAAGCCTGCTCGCGACGCCGAGCTTGAGGACTTCCTCGCCTCTAGGAAGAGGAAGAGGCTTGAAAAGAAGAAGGAGAAGAAGAGCAAGAAGAAGCAGAAGAATGTCGTCGCCCCTGAGAATGTCGCTGATTCTCAGGTCGGCACTACCCAGCAGGTGCTCGCCGACTTGGGTCTCGGCCATTCAGGTGGCTCGCCTGCTCCTGATCCTCCTTCGCCGAATACTGCTCCAGAGGTGAGTACTGCGAGGATCTCGGCTCAAGATCCAGCTGAAGTCACTCCTGCGCAAAGTGAGAGCTACCTACTCGCCACTTTTATTAGTCGCCCAAGTGTCGGCTGGTCTCTGACGTTTTCTGTACTATTTCGCAGATCCGCTTCTCGCCGATGCTCGGGAGGAGTCTCTGAGCGCCATTCCTCTACGATCCTCGCCTATGGTCCCGCACACGACTGGCGGAGGAACTCGCCGGGGCGGATCAGTGCGGATCTTTCATAGCTCTGCGGTAGACAAGAGACCGATGAGCGAGCAGAGGGCTCCTTCAGCGAGCAATCCTCCTCCGCCGCCACCGCCTTTGCAGCGACCTGAGGTGGCGAGTAGCTCGCAAATACCTGCGGACCAACTTCCTCCACCTCCTCCGTTTCCTCCTCCGGCCGACATGCAGGATGATCGCCGCCTCCTGTCTTCTTCGGCTCCCACCGCTCATCCGGCTGGGTCCTCGCGTCGAGGTGGGATGACGGGATCTTCTGGTTTCTTCGCTCCCAGAGGGGGAGGGCGACCAGTGGATGGTCACGGTCGGGGTGATGCGCCTCCCAGCAGGGAGCATATCGGCGGGTCGCATTCGAACCGGCGAGATGGCATTCGTCGCAGTCCGTCCCCGCATCGGGGAAGGAGCTCTCCTCGCCGACCATCTCGGAGTCCTCGCCGCGACTCGCGGAGTGACGCCTATCGGCCTGGTAAATGGAGTCGCTGCTTTTCTGAGTATCTTCCAAGAAGAGTCTTCTCGCTACTCGTCACTAAGATTTTGCTTTCATGTCTTTTTCTGCAGCTCGCGCCCATACCCCTATCGGGGCTCTGGTCGACGCCGTCGGGCTTCCTTCTCGCGAGTATCAGGAGAGGGCTACTCGCGCCATCCTGGATTTGGAGGCGAAGTTGGAGCGGCTGACGATCAGCGAGTCTCATCGGCGTCTGACCGCGGTCGAAGCGCGAGTAGAGCTCTTGACGGCTGCTGACTCCCAGCGTCGTTTGACCGAGCTGGAGGTGCGAGCATTACGGCTTGAAGAGTTAGATACTCGTCTGGCTAGTGTAGAATCTCGCCTTCAGTCTGTCGGCGAGCTGGAGCGCCGGGTGGGCAGGATGGATCATCGCCAGCAGCTGCATCATGACGAGCTGGTGGGGATGCGTGCGAGCATGGGCTCCGTAGGTCGCCTGGCGAGGATGGAGGAGCAGCTGCGACAAGGCGAGGATGCGATGTCCGTGGCCTTCGAGCATTTCAAGAGAGCTCGTGGTTTGGGCTGGGTTGGGCGACAACCACAACTTCCCGATGCTCAGCCGAACCCCTAGGATCCTGGCTCCTTTTTCTTTATAGTCGCTTGTCGCCTTCTGGCAAATGCTTGTAATGCTGAACCATTTGATCTCTTTTAAGTAAATTGATATTTGGCGAGTATGATTTTCGCCCTTGTTGCCTTGCCTTCCCTTTATGTTGTGATGTCTTGATTTTCTTTTTTGTCTTTTTTGTCTCTACGAGTATTGGTTGCATGTCGCGCTGATGTTGCAAGTAGCCTAAAAATTCGATGCAGGTGCTCGCTCGTTCGACATCAGTGATTTGACGTGCACCCTAGGTTTTGGCGACTTTTCCTTGATACGCGCCACCTCCTACTCGCGCTCGCGGTGGCGTACGCGGGAAGCCAAGCTTTGTCGAGCACTATAAATAGGGGGGGTGGATACGTATTTATTACTCTCTTGACGAGCTTCCTTTTCTTCTAGCGACTATCTCTCGATTGCTTCTCTCCTCGCCACTTCGCTACTCGCCTCTTCAATCTTTCCACTCTTGGATGGCTGAAGAGGCAGCTATTCACCGTGCAAGTCACGCGAAGAACTTCGAGGCAAATTTCTTCAAGAAGCCGATTACTCGGCCGAGCGACTTGAAGGAGTTCTCCGCCAAGTACTTGTCGCCGGGATATGTCGCCAGGCTTCCTCGTGAGGATGAACGCCTGAATTCTTTCTCGGCGGCCGAGCTGGTCTTCCCCATCCGCCACTTTGAAGTCGGCCTGCGACTACCCTTGTGGCCGGAGGTTTGCCAGATCCTCCGCTACCACGGGATAGTCCCGACGCAGATCAATCCAAACGGAGTGGCGATGATCGTGGGTTCCTCTGCTACCTGCGCGATCAGGGGATCGTCTTTGATCTCTCCGTCTTCCGGCGAGTATTCCACTTTGGCGCTACCGGCGAAGGCGTCGTCTTTTTGTGCAGCCATGTCTGCACCCTAGTCGGCACGGCGAACAAGAACCATCGCTGGACGGAGCGCATAGTCGTCATTAAGGGCGACTTTGGCGTCGTGCCGACTTCCTCTTTCCAGCCGGCCGAGAGTGCGTTCGCCACTCCTTACCTGGAGGAAAGCCGGGAGAAGCTACTCGACAGCTTTTGAGGTCGCCGGCTGGATGTCGTCTTCTGGAGGAGGCGAATAGATGAGCTCGCGGAGGTGTTCCCTGGTGAAGGTAGTCGCCTAAACGAGCATTGGGTCATACTCGCCAATTCGTCTTCAGCCGGTGTCTAACGTTTTTCTCTTTATGTTTTGTTGCAGCTACTCGCTCTTTGCCGAGCGAGCTTCTTCCCTTGGCGCCGAAGGCGGGGACTCCTGCCTTGGTTGATTTGTCGCCCGGCGGCGATGATCAGGAGGTCGCCGACGATGATGCTAGGCCCTCGAAGAAGAGGAAAGCCAAGGCAAAGTCCGCCGAGCCTGGGAGAAAGAAGGAGGTCGCCAGGAGGGACCTGAAAGCGAGGGCCGATCCATCGGAGGCGGGCGAGCCTAGCGGCCATCCTCTCTTCGGCGAAGGTGGGGGTAGCGAGGATGCTTATGGTCGCCCTCTGGTGTCCTGGGCTGAGCGAGCCCATGAAGTGACCTTGAGCACCAACCTCCCCGCCTGGTCGGAGGATTGGGAGGATGCGGGCGAGGCGTTCGACGTTTCGTTCGCCCTCTATGGTCGCGCGGATGCTGAATCCTTGCAAGAGGTCTCGGCCGAATATCTCGCCCATCAGAGCTCGCGAGCCAACCTGCGGGCTGTCGAGCTAAGGCATGCGACGGCGAGGAAACTGCTCGAATATGAGCAGATGATCAAGGTGCAGGGCCCGAAGATGATCGCCATGGCGAACAGGATTAAGGAGTTCGAGGTACTCACCAATGCGACTTTACTCGCGTTTTGGGATACTCGCTACCTTACAAACTTATTTAAACTAACCTTCTTCTTTTCGCTCACTGCAGGCTGCCGAGCTGGAGTCGGCAAAGAGGCTGTCCCAGGCCGAGAAGGAGCTGGAGGATACTCGGCAAACCTTGGAGGCCGCCCAAGTGCGAATCGCTGAGTTGGAAACTCGGCCTGCCGAGCAACAGCCTTCGTCGGCGGGCCCCTCCAGGGTGGGCAAGCAGATCCGGATAGTCGGCGATGATATGGCGCATATCCGCCGGGAGATCGCTCGAGCAACCGGGAAGGTGGTCCTGAGCAGCTTGAAGGCCGATGGCTTCTTGAAGCCGGAGGCAATGCATCTGACAGTCATGGACATCATCCCGGCATTACTCGCCGAAGAGTCCACTTCCCCCATGCGAGATCTCCCATCCTCATCCACCGATTCTGACGACGACGATTCTGAGGACGAGGGTGATGATGTGGAAGATCTCGATCCTGACGGCGATGATGGTGGCGAGGATGGTGGCGAGGATTCATAGTCGCCTTTCTTCCTTTTGCAAGTCTGCAAAGCATTTTTTGTATATGTATTTATGATAGTGAATGAATATAATCATTTTGCTCGCCCTTTTCTTCGATGCTCGCTTTCTTTTTTGAATGCCGCTTAGGCTCCTAGGCTAGGGGCGAGATCGAGTACTCCGGCATGCTCGCACTTACTATGCTCGCACCTGTATACTCGCACATGTATACTCGCCTAGGTACTCACACATACATCGAGACCGAGAACTCCGTCATGCTCGCACTTACATGCTCGCTTTCTTCAATATTTCCCTTGGTGAAGTCGAGCTGTGAAGGCTACTTGGAGGGTCCCGAGGGACACATGCTCTCAAGGCTTCGCTCTGTACCTGGTGAAGAGCCCATTAAAATTACGTAAGGGAGTTGTTTATGAGAGAGGGGGTAGGGAATGACAGTCGGGGAGGTCCGGATGGACACATCATCCCAAGGCCTTCATCCTACTTGGATACCAGATGTCGACGAAGAATGACGTCAAGTAGGGAACGACAGCCGGGGAGGCCCAAAGGGACACACCGTCCCGAGGTCTCCATCCTACTTGGGTGCCGGAGTGTCTCCACTCTTCGGTCGGTCGAATCGGTCTTGCCCCTTCCCAAGTTGGAATGTCGGCTTCTGGACTTTCCCCTGGTAATCTCTGCAGTCGGATGAGAAATGCGGTCGGAGGGTAACTCGACCAACCAATATGCAAGGGGGGGAGCTGATCTCGGCCGTCAGTGCAGAGGTTTGGCATTAGGAGAACGCACTACCGAGGCACTGTGCCATCATCCGTTCTGAGTTTTTACGAGGGTGTGGTCGGAGGCTCGTGTTCCAACCTGCTACGGTGAATGTTGATGCAGGACGACGTCAAGCAGGGAGTGGCAGTCGGGGAGGTCCAAAGGGACATACCATCCCGAGGCCCCCATCCCACTTGGATGCTGGATGTGGATCGGACCTGCTTCCTGTTGCTCAACGAATTTAGCAGGGAGTTAAGCACACTTTAGGCACACTAACTCATATGATCCGATACAATAATTAAAAAGCGAAACGCTTTGTTGCGAATTTTTCAGTTCTCGAGGGTGCATGACGCCTTTTTTTCAAGGGTCCCCTGAGCTAGTGAAATCGATCTTCTCTTCGCCGAATCGGAAGGTCGGCGTCCAAACTTCTTCCTGGTAATTTCTACAGTCGGACGAGAAGTGCAGTCGGTGGGAACCGCGGCCAACGTGCAAGGGGGGAGCTGATCTCGACCGTCAGTGCAGAGGCTTGGTCTTAAGGGAACGCACACCCGAGGCACTGTCCCATCATCTGTTCTGAGTTTTTACGAGGGTTAAGTCGGAGGCTCATTTCCCAACCTAGCGTGGAGATTGACTTTACCTGGCTTCCTTATTTTGAAAACTTTGTTGATGTGAAGGAAGCTGCCTCGTCCCATGTTTCAGGGAGATGTAAATTTTATTCAAAGAAATGAATTTACAAGGATGGGATATACACATTCTCCCTTAGGGATAAAACCTTTTCAGGTCATCGTCGTTCCAGGTGCTCCCTAGCAGCTCGCCTTCCTGGTTCTGCAAGCGGTATCCTCCTGTCATGAGTGCTTCCTGGATGATGAAAGGTCCTTCCCAGTTCGGGTTGAGCTTCCCGACGGCTGCTGATCTTCCTGCCGCATCCACTTTCTTCAGGACTAGGTCACCTGTTTGGAAGTGTTTGAGGCGGACATTTTTGTCAAAATGTTTTGCCATCCGGCGCTTGATCTCCTCTTGCCTGACTGAAGCTAAATCTCGGAGTTCCTCGATGTAGTCGAGAGATAGCTTATGAACCTCTTCGTTCTCTAGTCGTCATTCTTCGCTTCCATCTTCCGCGGCTACCACCCTTGGGCTTCTGACTTCAAACTCTACTGGAATGAGAGCTTCCGACCTGTGAGAGAGTTTGAACGGCGTTTCCCCCGTGGCTGAGCTAGGAGTGGTCCTCAAAGCCCACAGGACCGAGGGGAGTTGGTCCGCCCAATTACCTCTTAGGTTCTCCACCTTCTTCTTCAGTAGGTTGATGATCAGTTTGTTGGCGGCCTCTACCTGGCCATTGCTCCTTGGGTGATGCACGGAAGCGAATCGAAGGTCGGTTCCTAGTTGCCTGCAAAAATCCTCTAGCTCTAAGCTGGCAAACTGGGGACCGTTGTCGGTGATGATGGCGAGAGGGATCCCGAATCTGCAGACGATCTCTCCCCAGATGAAGTTCTTCACGACTTGAGAGGTGGTCTTGGCTAGAGCTTTGGCCTCGATCCACTTGGAGAAGTAGTCGATCATGACGAGAACGAACTTCCTCTGGCCACTTGCTTGAGGGAAGGGGCCGATCAAGTCCATTCCCCAGATGGCAAACGGCCATGGGGAGATGATCGATCGGAGCTGCTGGGCCGGCTGCAACTGAAGGGGGGCGAAGAGCTGGCACTTCTGGCACTTCTTCGAGAAGATCTCAGCATCCTTCCGGATAGTAGGCCAGAAGTAACCATGCCTCAAGACCCTCTGCTCCAAAGTGCGAGTCCCAGAATGACTTCCACACTCTCCCGAGTGGATCTCTTCCAACACTCGAGGTACTTCGTCTTCAGAAACACATCTGGCCAGGGGGCCCGAGATGGTCTTGCGGTACAGCTCTCCATTTTGCAGGAGGTAGTATGCCGCCTTGTACCGAAATCTTCTATGATCCCCTCTGTCCGCTGGGAGCTGGCCGCTGGCCAGGAATGCCACAAAGGGATCCATCCACGAGGGGCGTTGCTCGATCTCCATCATCTCTCCCTCTTCAATGGACGGGTGGAATAGCTCGGTGATAGTTCCTCCAGCCCTCGGCCCATACTTGGCGAGGCGATCTGCTACCGAGTTCTCCTCCCTTGGCACATGCTCGACGAAGAAGGACTGGAAGCCTCCAATCAGTCCTTTCACTTTTACCAAGTACTTCTGCAGGGTGGTGTCACGCACCTCGAACTCTCCGCGAATCTGCGACGCGACCACCATTGAATCCGTGAAAGCCCGGACATCACGGATCCCCAGCTCCTTGGCAAGGCGCAAGCCTGCCACTATGGCCTCGTACTCTGTCTGGTTGTTCGTGACAGGGAAGAGGATCTCGACTGCTTGCTCGATCCTTGTTCCCTGCGGACTGACGAGTACGATGCCCACCCTCACTGAACTTTTGCCCGAAGCTCCATCAACAAACATCTTCCAAGGAATCGGGTTGAGCACCTCTTCTCCTGGCTCCGCTTCCACCGAGAAGTCAGCCAGGAAGTCTGCTACTGCCTGGGCCTTGATCGCCACTCGGGGGGAGAAGGAAATGTCGAACTCGCTGAGTTCTACCGACCATTTCGCCAACCTCCCTGAGTGCTCCACTCCCTCCAGGATATTGCGGAGGGGGTGATCAGTTACCACTCGGATGGAGTGAGCCTGAAAATAAGGCCGGAGCTTCCGCGCCGACACCACCAAGGCGAAGGCAAGCTTCTCCAGGATTGGATACTTCAGCTCCGCCTTCTTCAGCACCCGGCTGACATAGTAGATGGGTAGCTGCCTCCTCCCCTCTTCCCGGACCAAGATGGAGCTAACTGCCTCCGCTCCTACTCCTAGGTAGATGAGCAGGTCTTCGCCTTCCTTCGGGCTCTGAAGGAGAGGTGTCTGAGTCAATTGCTCCTTCAGCCTTCCGAATGTTATCTCACATCCTTCGGTCCACTCGAAGCTTTCTGTTTTGCGGAGCGTTTTGAAGAAGGGAGAGCACTTCTCTCCGGCCTTTGAGAGGAAGCGGCTAAGACCCGCCAGCCTGCCTGTCAACCTTTGGACTTCCTTCATCGTTTTTGGGGATGACATCTCCAGGATCGCCTTAACCTTGTCGGGGTTAGGCTCTACTCCCCTCGGGGTAAGGAGATGTCCCAGGAACTTTCCCCTGCCCGCTCCGAAGACGCACTTCGTCGGATTGAGCCTCATCTTGAATCTCCTCAGCGTCGCGAAGGTCTCCACCAGATCGGCTATGTGTTCCTGGACGCTCTTGCTTTTGATCAAGAGGTCGTCCACGTACACTTCCAGATTCCTTCCTTTTTGCCCTTTGAAAATGTGGTCCATCATCCGCTGGTAGGTGGCTCCCGCATTCTTCAAACCGAAGGGCATCATTTTGTAGCTGTAGCAGCCATCGTCGGTGATGAAGGAGACATCGCGACAATCAGGGGGATGCATCCGGATCTGGTGATATCCTGAAAACGCATCAAGGAAACTCATCACAGAAAAACCGACGGCTGAATCCACCAGCGCGTCGATTCGAGGCAAGGGATAACAATCCTTCGGCCAGCTTTTATTCATCAAGGAAAAATCCACACACATTCTCCAGCTACCCCCCGCCTTTGTCACCATTACAACATTGGAGACCCAGCCTGGGTACTGGATCTCTGATACAAAGCCCGCATCTAGCAGTTTTTTAACCTCCTCCCGGATTGGCTTGGCGAGGATGGTGGCGGTTCTCCTCTTCTTCTGGCGGACGGGCTGGACAGCGGGATCCAGATTGAGGCGATGACATGCAACCTCAGGGTCGACTCCTGGCATCTCGGCTGCGCTCCAAGCAAAGATGTCGACGAGCACCCTGATGGTCTCGGCGAGCCCCCTAACTGGGGTACCTCGCGGGTCTCGGCGAGCACCCTGCTGGTCTCGGCGAGCCCCCTAACTGGGGTACCTCGCGGGTCTCGGCGAGCACCCTGCTGGTCTCGGCGAGCCCCCTAACTGGGGTACCTCGCGGGTCTCGGCGAGCACCCTGCTGGTCTCGGCGAGCCCCCTAACTGGGGTACCTCGCGGGTCTCGGCGAGCACCCTGCTGGTCTCGGCGAGCCCCCTAACTGGGGTACCTCGCGGGTCTCGGCGAGCACCCTGCTGGTCTCGGCGAGCCCCCTAACTGGGGTACCTCGCGGGTCTCGGCGAGCACCCTGCTGGTCTCGGCGAGCCCCCTAACTGGGGTATCTCGCGGGTCTCGGCGAGCACCCTGCTGGTCTCGGCGAGCCCCCTAACTGGGGTACCTCGTGGGTCTCGGCGAGCACCCTGCTGGTCTCGGCGAGCCCCCTAACTGGGGTACCTCGCGGGTCTCGGCGAGCACCCTGCTGGTCTCGGCGAGCCCCCTAACTGGGGTACCTCGCGGAGAAATGATACTCTGAAATGCCTCTTGGCTCAAGAACCTACTCGGCGAATACAGGGTTGTACAAGACCCAACCTCAACAACCCGCCATTGGAATTAGAAGATGCGGCCAATTAGATCCGTGGAGATGGGTTGGGTCAATGGTCTGCAGACCTGTAGCGCATCCACGGTAGACCAGGTCGTTACATCTACAATGTTTTCGGTAGGGGAATCTCCTGCTCTCAGACGATGAAGCTCTTCAGCACGCTTCTTGATCGGCCGATTATCATCATGGTCGACAGCGGTGTGAGTCACAACTTCAGATCAAAGCAATTAGTGATGCAGCTCCAACTCCCCTCTGCCCCTTCCCCAGACTTTACGGTCTGTCTTGGCGATGGTTGACGTCAGCCGACCAAGGGACGCTGCCCCTCCGTGGCTGTTTCAGTGGGGCCCTATTAGGTGACAACAGACTTCTGTGTGTTTGGTCTCGTCGGCATCGACACCATTTTGGGGTGCCTTGGCTTTTCACGACGGCGACTCCTCCCTTTTCTGTTCTATTTTCGCAACAAAGGGTTGTGTTTCTAGTGCCACCAACCCTACTCTTTGAACCACGAATGTTCAGTGAAGGAGTTCCATGCCATCTTTGGCGACTTCAACCCCGAGATTACCTTGACTTTGAGGCACTCGAGCTCTCCGAGGAGGGCATCTCCTCAGACTCATCCACCGCTACGTTTCACCGATTGGAGCTACTGTAACACCCCGGTCTACTGTGGGTGCACTACAAGTTTGTAGACTAGCGACCCCAACCCAACTCCACGGAGTTGATTGGTCGCAGCCGCTAATTCCAATAGTGCATTGTTGAGGTTGGGGCTTGAACCCCAGACCTCCAAGATAAGGGAGCTCAGTTGGTGATGATGACCAGTTTAGAGCTCCCTTATCTAGGAGGTCTAGGGTTCAAGCCCCAGTCTCAACAACCCGCCAATGGAATTAGCGGATGCGACCAATCAGATTCGTGGAGATGGGTTGGGTCACTGGTCTGCAGACCTGTAGCGCACCCACGGTAGACCGGGGCGTTACAGCTACACCATGTTTTCGGTAGGGGAATCTCCAGTCCTCAGGCGATGAAGCTCTTCTGCACGCTTCTCGATCGGCCGATTATCGTCATGGCCAACAGCGGTGCGAGCCACTACTTCACATCATAGCAATTAGTGATGCAGCTCCAACTCCCCTCTACCCCTTCCCCAGACTTTACGGTCTGTCTTGGCGATGGGTAACGTCAGCCGACCAAGGGACGCTGCCCCTCCGTGGCTCTTTCAGTGGGGCCCTGTTCGGTGACAACAAACTTCTGTGTGTTTGGCCTCAGCAGCATCAACGTCATTTTGGGCGTGCCTTGGATTTGCACGTTGGGTGACGTGTGCGTCAATCAGGTGACCATGACCATGTAGTTCATCCACGGGGCCCGGCCATGTTGCATGGACGACGACTCCTCCCTTCTCCGGTCTCTTTCCGCACTATACAGAGGACCACCGAGGTCGACTTCACCGCTTGGCTTTGGCCAATTTCGAGGTCGGTGGCCGGCCCTTCCACTCCCCTGACGGCCCTTCGGGAGCTCCTCACTGAGTTCCCAGTCGTCTTTCAGTCTCCGATCGGGTTACCTCCAGCCGGGTCGACCGACCACACGATTCCCCTCCATCTCGGGACCGCGACGGTCTCTGTGCGGCCCTACCGTTACGACCATGTGCAAAAAGATGAGATCGAATGTCTTGTTCGGGAGATGCTGATGGCGGGCCTCATCCGGCCCAGTGCGAGCCCCTTTTATAGCCCGATCCCGCTCGACCAGAAAAAAGAGGCAGATGGCGTTACTGCGTGGACTACCAGGAGCTCAACAAGGCGAAGGTACCAGACAAGTACCTGATTCCGGTCATACAGGAGCTGCTGGACGAGTTCCACGAGGCAATTTTCTTCACCAAATTGGACCTCCGGGCGGGCTATCATCAAATTAGGGTGCGGCAGGAGGACGTTGCTAAGACGGCGTTCTGGACTCACGATGGCCACTATGAGTTCCTCGTCATTCCATTCAGGTTGACCAACGACCCCGCCACCTTCCAAGTGACGATGAACGAAATCTTTAGGGCAGTAGTTCGCAAACAAGTTCTCGTTTTATGAAATTTTGGTATATAGATCCTCGTGGCAGGATCACCTTTGACATGTCCGCCTCACCTTGACTACCATTCAGTGCCATCATCTCAAGCTCAACCCGAAGAAATGTTTCTTTGGCGTGGGGGAAGTGAGCTACTTGGGTCACACCATCTCGACCCAGGGATGGCTATGCATGAGGAGAAGATTGCCTCGGTCCTCCAGTGACCGACGCCAACATAACTCCGAGAGGTTCGCGGATTTTTGGGCTTGACCGGTTACAACCGACGCTTCATTCAAGGCTACGGGCTATGACACGACCGCTCGCATAGCTCCTGAAGAAGTCAGAAGAGGGTCCGTTTCATTGGTCGGCCGCTGCTGTCGTCACCTTCGCCGCCCTCAAGCAGGCCCTTATGCAAGGGCTGATCTTAGCCATGTCGGACTTTCGTCTTTCTTTTCTTGTGGAGTGCGACGCTTATGGCACTAGGGTGGGAGCCGTACTCATTCAAGATGGTCGGCCGGCGGTGTATTTTAGTCGGACCTGCTCGAGCACCATCCAGAGCCGCTCAACGTACGAAAACGAGCTCATGAGCCTCATTATGGTAGTGCAACGTTGGCAGTCATACCTCCTCGGTCGCCCCTTTGTAGTCCGCACCGATCACCACAGTCTCGACTACCTCCTTCAGCAAAAGATTGTCACGTCGGCGCAACAAGTCTGGGTAGCCAAGCTCATCAGATATGACTTCATTATTGAGTTTCGCCCGGGGAAGGCGAACCGGGCGGCCGACGCTCTCTCCCGTTAGAACCAATCGTTGGAACTCTCGGTTGTCTCTTGGCCCATTTGGGAGGAAGCAGCTACCATCCAACACGAAGTGGAGGCCGACCCCCATTTAAACGCCATTCAGACAACCCTCATCTCTGACTTCGCGGCCCACCCACCCTACTATTTTGTTGGAGGCAGCATATACTTCAAGGCCGCCTCGTCCTCACGCCATCATCGCCTAGCATTCCTCGTCCCATCGTCGAGTTCCATGCTTCACCCTCCCGGGGGCACGTCGGGGCCTTCCGCACATACCACCATTTGGCGGCGGCCCTGTACTGGTCTCACATGTTTCGGCAAGTCAAAGCCTTCGTGGCCGCTTGCCTTATTTGCAAAAAGGCCAAGTACAAAGCCCTGTTCCCAGGAAGACTCCTTCAGCCGCTCCCTATTCTGGACAGGATTTGGGAAAATGTCGCCATGAATTTCATAACTTAATTACCCGCTCGCAAGGGCTTGACTGCATTTGGTTGTAGTGGATCAACTCTCCAAATACAACCACTTCCTTCCTCTTCGACATTTGTACACCGCCGCCACCGTGGAGGAGAGCTTCATCAATGGGGTTGTGTGATTCCATGGTTTTCCTCGGTCTATTGTGAGCGACCGTGATCCACTATTTTTGAGCACATTTTGGACAACGCTCTTCCGACTTCAAGGCACCCGCCTCTGCATGAGTATCACGTATCACCTACAGACGGATGACCAATCCGAAGTCCTCAATCGGTGCTTGGAGACGTACCTTCACTGCTTTGTTAGGGAGCAACCCTAGGGGTGGGCCAAGTGGCTCAGTTGCGCTGAATATTCAATGATTCATACAACACTGCTTACCACCAAGCGGCCGACACGAACCCGTTCGAGATTGTCTACGGCCGACCAACTCCATCCATCATCCGCCACCTCCCCGGGGAATGCCAAGTGGAAAGCCTTGCCAACCACCTTTGTGACCGGGACTCCATCATGTGCCAACTAAAGCATCACTTACGTCGAGCCCAACAGAAGATGACATCCTTTGCGAACCAGAAGAGGCGTGATCTTTCCTTCAACGTGGGCGAGAAGGTATTCATCAAGCTCCATCCTTACCGACACCTTTCAGCCGCCGCCCCTGCCAGAAGTTGGCGCCTCGGTTCTACGGCCCCTTTGAAGTCATCGCTTGCATTGGCGCTCTCGCTTACCGCCTTTGCCTCCCTAGCGGAAGCCGCATACACCCGTTTTTTCATGTTTCTCAGTTGCATCGTGTGGTGGGCGTGCACCCTACCGTGGATGATATTTCGTCTAACATCGATCTTTTCGGCAAAGCATCTTACTACCCTGCCAAGATACTTGGCCGCCGCTACCACCATCCAGGTGACACCGTGCCAGAGGAGGTCCTTGTGGCCTGGCTCAATCGCCCAGATTCGGACGCTACATGGTTGCCCCGGGATGACTTCCACCATCAGTTCACCGACTACTGCTTTGAGGACAAGACAATTACCAGACGGCGGTATTGTTACGATCGTGCACGAAGAAGATACCCGTGGAGGGTCTACACGTGCAGGAAGGCATCATCACGTAGCTCACCGACATTGTAGGAGACATCGGGAACTACTTCTATTTAAATATTCTCGTTTGGATGTTATTTCTAATTTTGCTATTCACACAACCGAACTCTCGTTATTCACACCCCACAATTATAAGGGGAGTTAAATGTTTTCTTTATTATTATCTTGGATGAATGCTAAAAAATAAGGCTGATCCCTAAGTTTCTTCTCAACCTTAATCCCTCTCGTCTCCCTCACCGCCGCCGGTTCTTCCCCCTATCGGATTCCTCCCTCACATTCGTAATAACTTATATGAGCAAAAACGATGCGCCGAACGGACCCTATGTAAATTAACTTGTGTCATGACTAAGAAAATGTCCTTTATTACCATTTTGTGCCTAGCAAAACAACACTTATGCAGACTTTAGTTGCATAATTTAATTTTGATGGAACTCCAATTTTTATCCTAACTTGATTTGAGAGCATTTTAATAGGAACAAATATTGAGGCGCTCCACAGAATGATGTAATATGGACGTAAATGGATGTAGTATGGGAGGAGGTGGGGATTGGGATCTCTCCATTTGAAACCCCAAATGACATCGTAATTTAACGATGATGACTAATTCTCACTTTATCTAAAGATGCGCAGTTTTTTTTATTAAAGAAAAAAATAAAAAAGGCTGGGATTAGCGAACCCGTCGAACTAGCCACGAATAAATCTGGACCACGAAATGAATACTACCCCATTTGGACTCAAATGGAGAGGATTAGTGATTGTTATGAACCATCATCGTTCTTGAACGCCCGATCTCACCTAAGGAGCTTCATCCAATTTTATGCTCAAAATTAAAAAAAAATTGTGGTGGTCATCATAGTCATCGTCATATCATACAAATATTTCATGACGATAGTGATTTTGTCCAAACAAAAACGTCACGCCAAACAGACCCTAACTTTTTCAATTGAAGAATCCGTGCCAACAATTTCCACATGAAAACTGTTGGTCTACAAAATACACAGACGCTTACGGTTTAAGATCGCAAATTGTACATGCAAAAGTAATCAAATCATAGTGTGTTTGGGGCTTAATGTCTCTGTGATTTGCATTCAACATGCATGTAGCTTGGGAAGAACAAAAGTAACTATATCTTTTGGGATTTTAACAATGTCAATAATCAATTAGTAATCCTGTATCAAAACATAAATGCAGTCATGATCAAGCTAGAAATTCCGTGTTCTCCACTTTCTGTGATTTTTCGTTCTCGTTCTGATCCCGCACAATTCATGATCGAACGATGAGAAGCAGAGTAAACAAAATTTAATCAATGGGATGGACAATAGAATGCTGAGAGTGTTTGAAGAAAACCTGAAAACATAAGTTATAATATAACAATGTAGCAAACACAAACCTATTAACCTAAAAAGAAGCTTATAGGTGTTATTTAGTGGCGCTGGCGATTGAAACCGTCAAGGGGCGCGTTGAGAATATAATCGCGCATCAAAAATCTCGTATAACCCCATGCACTTGATATAGTTCCAGGTCCCAAATGCGCTTATTTAGCAAATTATTTAAAATGAAATAACTAGTAACATATAGATTCACAAACCATACTAGTCACACATAGACTATATATTCTTCATGGATCAAATTGAGATGCATTTTTCATTGTTCTTTGTAAACATTCAAACTCGTTCAATTTATTTTCAGCAGTTCCTTCAATATAAACATTTATTAATGAAAATTATTAATTATGATCTCTATGAGGCTAAACATGAATACAATAAATAATCTTTTATATAGCTTGCTTAATAAGAAAAAATGAACATGTAACAAATTAAACTTACAGAAGAAAATTTCCGGAAGGTCGGCGGCCTAGAAGCAACAAATAAATTCATGAAATACCTGAAATCTCCCACAAACAATTATCAAACAAATTTTGCAAACCCCATTGGATTGAAAAGTGAATCATTCTCACTGGGACTTTCTCCTGCGATGCACAGGAGGCGGGCACCCTTCAAAGAAATCAGACAATGCGACCTCAAGATCTTCGGCAGAGTACTTGATATACAAATCAGGGTGTCTTCCGCTCTCTATATGATGCCGGAATCTGCCCAAAAAGGATCTGTAAGCTGGTAACAATTTTTCCAGGATGGAAATCCTTAATTCTTCACGCAACTGAGAATCCGGCACCAACCATGTCGCCTGAATTCGATGCACTTCCTCGAATGCTGCGTTGAAAGCTTTGAATCTCTCTCTAAGAGTCGATCTGGATACAGAGGACGAGAAGCTGCCTCCGACATGTAAACCCTCGTCTCTTAAACAGTGGAGGATCTTCAACCAGGTTGCCCTCTCATAGCTAGTTGCAAGCTGCCGGAATTTGGCTGTCAGTTTTCGGGGATAATCATCGCCAATCACTTCCAGGAACTCTGGCGATCCCATTACTTTTTGGACAATGTAGTGCAAATTGTTCATGAAGAAGATATGGGAAAGGGCAGTGTCCCTGTAGAGCTGTGCCTTGATCTCAATATTGTGCTGGAGTATGAAGATTATCCAGATTAGATGGGATGCAAGGTGAGAGTGGTTTGCTGGCTCCGGCAAGTTCACCTCAAGTAAAACCTCACCAGAATCATTGCCGAGTAACCGATTAGTTGCTGGCGGTCTCGATGTGATCAGTTGAATCAGAGTCTGCTTGTAATCTGAAATGAGACTGATGTAGTTCATCACATACCTCGTAAGCGGGTGGATTGTTCCTCCAGGAACGGGGACTGTGGAAGACTCTCTGAGAATGGCGTTCTCAAACTCTGATAAGATCCCTCGGACGGCCTCAGCGAGCCTGGCGATAATATCTGCAACTTGTGTGTTGATTGTTTCCAACGCCCTGGATTGGAAAACGATGGCGACGTCAGGAAGTAAATCCGTGAGGGCATCATGAAGGTCTAGGATTTTGAAGAGCTTTTCTGGAGAACGACGACCGATGCTGATGGCCTCAGCGAAGCTCAGAAGTTGGACAGCAGCGCCCTTTACGGTCTCGGTAAAGGGGGTATCGTCAGCCGAAAGACCATCAAAGATGCGATCGCAGAGGCGGCGCTCGCTGGAGAAAATAATCCGGAAGCAAGCCCTAGCAGCGCGAATCCAGCGACGGATTTTGGACTCCAGAGTATCCCACTCCAACCGCTGGACATCGCCGATGCTGAGCCTCTCGATCCCCAGATGGCGGAAACATAGCTCCACCACCGACTTGCGGACGCTTCCGTACACCTGAAAACACTCGCGGCCGTAGCCGGCGGAGATCATCCGGATGGCGATACTTCGAAGATCGTTGGCGGCATCGATAGGTAGAAGATCGATCTCATGGATGCTGCTCGTGGAGCGATAGCTTGTCGTGTTGCTGCTCGCAGGGCTACTAGTGTTCCCTTCGAACCGCTCACGGTGGAAGCTATCGTCCTCGGCTTCGGCGTCGGCGTCGGGGTCAGGTAGATCTGGAATCGGGTCATCGGACCTGGAGCGTGTGAGGGACAGGGAACCCAGATCGACGAGCGAGTGGACATCGAAGCTGTTTACTCGAGAGACGAGTATGTGGCGAAACTCGTCCTCTAGCCGCACCATGGCTATCTGGATAGTGCTCGCCGGCGTCAGCGTCATCCTAGGGCTACCACTGGCTCCCGCCGGCAAGTTTCTAACGGCGCGGGAAATTTCGTCGACGGCCCGGAGGTATGGCTCGGCCTCGGACCGATGTCCGCCGTCGAATACCATACGCTCGTTGGTCGATGAAGACGTCAGGTCCCAGCGAAGTATCAGATCCTCAGCCGCCTCAAGCTCGCACTCCGGCGGCGGGAAAAGCGGCTGAGAGACGGCAGCGCCATCAGAGCCGTCCATCGCGGAGCAGAGGAGGATGATAAGAGGCCTATGGGGATTTGAGGGAGCGGTGGTGTCCGTCCGTTCTTATCGATCTCTCGGTGGAAGCTTGACTTCTGACCCGACGGGCGAATTTCGAAATTGGAATCCCCGGCAACGGCCGTCGGCGCTTGCGTCCACGGCGTTGAAAATATGAGTATGTTATCTGAACCGTTGAATCTTTTTGTGATGCAATCATATTCGTCCATCCGATTTACATTTTGTGTGAATGCAATATTGTTTCTGTAAATAAAATTTTTATTTTAATATAATGCTTCTAAAATATAGAAAATGACAAGGATGTACGTCCCCCCCCGGCTCCCCATGTTTAGGCATGAGATTTTCTTCTCGCGCTATAGTCCTCCCTCATCGCATCAAAAATGTTGGAACTCGGATACCGGTCCAAATATGTTCGAGACTAGTGAGTAGTTTGCGTTACTTCTCTTTTCATCAAATCCTTAAGTCTGAGTATTTCGAGCTGAGAACTGTCCCTCTCCAAATGGTAGGTAGTTGCCTTAAGAAATGACTCACTGGCTGCAGCAAGGAGGTCCCGCCACTAACCCGGAAATCTGACCTGATTTCCCCTCCCAAAAACAAAAGGCTGAGTCTGTCTCAGACAGCACAAGGACACAAGGAAGAAAGCTCGGTGTCACGGATCTGCATTTGAGTGCATTTGGGGGTTAATAGCCCGGGATGAATCCAGAGTAATCTAGAAGCTTGTATATGGTAGATGCTAGAAAGTTCTAGATAATTCATGATCATGTATATACTAGATTTGTATAGAACACTCTAGAATGGTAGTAGTCTAGAAACTTCTATGTTTTGGAGGGAAACTTCTTTGGGGGCTATAAAAGGGGAAGACCGCCTCATTTGTATCCATCCAAGTTTTGGAGAAGCGATAGAGTTCTTTGAGTTTCCTTTGCAATTGTGAGTTCTCTTGAGTTCTACTTCGCATCCGTTCTTCATCACCACCTAGTTCTTGCAGGAGAGGCTGACTTAGCTTGGCTACGCGGAGTGGCAAGGAGGAGCTAAGGCCGCACGGGAGCTTGTAAGAAGACAAGTCCGTGACAGTTGGTATCAGAGCGAGGTTGCTCAAGTTCGCGGTTGGTGTCGGAGAAGACTCGATGGCTGCTGAAGGGAACAACAACTCAAGCGTGGTGGATGAGCGCGGAAGGGAGATGCTTCCCCAGTCCGAGAAGAAGAGGCGGAGCCATAGCAAATCTCGGGATGAAGCGCACGTGAACCGCATACTGACCGAATGGGAGGAGCGCATGACGGCGGTGGAGGAAGACCACTCATATGTTCGCGGAGAACTAGAAGCTGTCAAACAAGCGCTACCGGCTCGCGGAGAGCTGGAACTTTTGAAGGCCCAAGTCCAAGCATGTCTTGGTGCAAATGCGGAGCTTACTCAAAGGTGTGATCAACTTGAGGATGACTATGAGGAGCGAATCGCCAAATTGGAGTAGGAATTGGCCTTGTGCAGAAAGGCCATTGTTAATGGAGGAAATGGGGTTGTGGCAAACTAGAGGATCGATGTGCCTAAACCAAAACCCTTCTCAGGGAATAGGGATGCCAAGGAAGTTGAACAATTCCTTTATCAAATGGAGGTCTACTTCGAAGGATGTAATCTCATTGAGGAAGTACTCGAGGTAAAGACGGCTAGCTACTATCTTTCGGATATTGCATCTCTTTGGTGGCAACGGAAGCTTGCAGAGATCAAGAAGGGAACATGTAACTTGGACACATGGGATGAGTTCAAGATTGAGCTTAAGCGGCACTTCTACCCGGAGAACGTCGCAAATGAAGCAAGGAAGAAGCTAAAGGAACTCAAGCAGAAGGGGTCAATCACGGAGTACATGAAGGAGTTCCAAACCTTAATGCTGATGGTGTGAGGTATGTCCGAAGATGATCAATTGTTCAACTTTAAGGATGGTCTTCAGAATTGGGTGAAGCAAGAAGTGCATCGACGGAATGCCAAGACACTAGATGAAGCTATTGCGGCGGCTGAAGCAATGACGGAGTTCCAAAGACCATCGGATGCGACAGCCAAGAAGGGCTACAAGAATGACAACATCAAAGGTGCGGGAGAAAGGCAAGGGTCACGAAGACCAAATAGAGGAGAGCGAATTCCTACTCATGGGAAGGATATTGAGGGCGGCAACAAGAGCTTCACACCAAAGGGAGGATGCTACTTATGCAAGGGACCGCACATGATGAGCAAGTGCCCAAAGCTTGGTTCGCTCGCGGCACTACAGGAGGATGATGCAAGTGGACCCGAAGGTGAAGAAAGTACAAACCAAATGTGTTCCTTGCAACTTCTAAGTGCTTTGAATGTGAAACCAGCTAAGAATGGTCAGCAAGGGACTGATGTACGTAGAAGCCATGATCAACAACAAGTCCACCAAAGCCTTGGTGGATACGGGTGCCACACATAACTTTATGACAGAGGAAGAAGCAAGAAGACTTGGCCTCCAAGTGACCAACTGTGAGGGATGGATAAAGACTGTGAATGGGAAGGCAAGATCGCTAGCAGGAGTAGCTCATGGCGTAGAGCTTCGCATGGGTATGTGGAAAGGAAAGGTGAACTTCTCGGTTGTTGCCATGGATGATCACAAGTTGGTGTTGGGCATGGAATTCTTTGATACGGTGAGTGTTATCGTCATGCCAACATGTCGTTCAGTTTGTATTATGCAGCAGGGGGCAACTTGCTTGGTCCCCACGGTGGAGGGGCCACCAAGCAACAGAGCCAAACACCTATCGGCAATGCAACTAGCCAAGGGAGTGAAGAAAGGAGAGCCGACTTTCTTAGCAGCTTTGAAGGAGGAAGTCGGAGAGATGGTGGAGGAAGTTCCACCACTTGTTGTAGAAGTCCTTGAGGAGAATAAGGACGTAATGCCCGCAGAACTACCAAAGAAGTTACCTCCCCGCAGGGAGGTAGACCACAAGATTGAGTTAGAGGTTGGAGCCAAGCCACCGGCGAAGGCACCATATCGGATGGCTCCACCCGAGCTCGAAGAGTTGAGGAAACAGTTACAGGAACTGCTCGAGGCTGGGATGATCAGACCGTCGAAGGCACCATTCGGCGCACCTGTGCTCTTCCAGAAGAAGAAGGATGGAACCTTACGTTTATGCACAGACTATTGGGCGTTGAACAAGGTAACCATCAAGAACAAGTACCCCGTACCCTTGATTGCTGACTTGTTTGATCGATTAGGAAGTGCAAGGATATATACGAAGATGGATTTACAAAAGGGCTACCACCAGGTACGGATTGCTGAAGGGGATGAGCCTAAAACTACTTGCGTAACGAGGTACAGATCCTTCGAGTGGTTGGTAATGCCCTTTGGCCTAACCAACGCACCCGCTACATTTTGTACACTGATGAACCAGATTTTTTCATCCCTACTTGGACAAATTCGTGGTAGTATACTTGGACGACATCGTCGTCTATAGTAACTCAATGGAGGAGCATGCTAAACACCTTCGCATAATGTTCCAAGTGCTGCGGGAGAATGAACTTTATGTGAAACGATCAAAGTGTTCATTTGGGCAAGAGGGAGTACACTTTCTAGGGCATGTCATCGGACATGGCCAACTAAAGATGGACATGGACAAGGTGCGGGCAATTATCGAATGGGAGCCGCCGACAAGGGTGACGGAGCTGAGATCATTCCTTGGTTTGGTGAACTACTATCGACGATTCATCATGGGGTATTCAAAGAGAGCAGTACCACTTACAGAGCTGCTCAAGAAGGAGAAAGCTTGGAGTTGGACCGAGGAATGCCAACAAGCTTTTGAAGACTGGAAGAAGGCTGTGAGCACGAAACCCGTGCTTGCACTCCCAGACTTTGAAAAGAAATTTGAACTACAGACCGATGCATCAGACTTTGTTATCGGAGGAGTATTGATGCAGGAGGGTCATCCACTTGCCTTTGAAAGCCGCAAGTTGAATGAGGCAGAACGGCGATACACGGTGCAAGAGAAGGAGATGACGATCATCATACACTGCTTGCATGTATGGAGACATTACTTGCTTGGAGCACCATTCCTGATCAAGACCGACAACGTGGAGACCACATACTTTCAAACACAGAAGAAATTGTCGGCCAAGCAAGCGAGGTGGCAGGATTTCCTGGCGGAGTTTGACTTTGTCCTGGAACATAAACCAGGCAAAGCCAATGTGGTGGCCGACGCATTGAGCCGCAAGGCAGAACTGGCGGCAATCTCAATGGCAAAGAGTGATCTCTTGGAGCGGGTGAAGAGTGGGTTGAATGAGGATTCAGTGCCTAAGGAACTCATGCTCTTAGCTAAAGAAGGTCGAACAAAGAGATTTTGGGTAGAGGATGGGCTACTCTACGCCAAAGGAGGAAGGTTATACATCCCAAAGTGGGGGAACCTGCGGAGGGATTTGATCAAGGAGTGCCACGACACCAAGTGGGCTGGACATCTGGGGCAAAAACGTACTCTAGCATTGATGGAGGATTCTTACTATTGGCCGCAGATGAGAGACGACATTGAGCTTTACGTGAAGACATGTCTTGTTTGCCAACAAGACAAGGTGGAGAACAAACAACCAGCGGGACTCTTGGAGCCACTACCTGTACCCGAGTATCCATGGGAGACGGTGACGCTTGACTACATCAATGCATTACCCAAATCTGAAGGTTGCGGTTCTATCTTGGTAGTGGTAGACCGCTTCTCTAAATACGGTACTTTTATACCCAGTGAGAAAGATGCAACAGCGGAAGAGACGACGCGGCTATTCTTCAAGCATGTAGTGAAGTATTGGGGGTTGCCAAAGAATATTGTGAGTGATCGGGACCCTCGCTTCACGGGGAAGCTATGGACGAAGCTTTTTAGATTGCTCGGGTCGGAGTTAAACTTCTCTACCAGCTTCCACCCACAATCAGATGGGCAAACAGAAAGGGTAAATGCCTTTTTAGAGTGCTACTTACGGCACTTTGTGAGTGCCAATCAGAAGGACTGGGCAAAACTTATGGATGCAGCACAATTCTCCTATAATCTGCAGCGGAGCGAAGCCACGGGGCGCAGCCCATTTGAGCTTGCCACGGGGAGGCAACCTCTCACACCGCAAACATTGGCAACTACCACCGATGATGGGAGAAGCCCGGGAGCTTGGAGGATGGCTAAGTCATGGGAAGAGCATGCCGACTTAGCCAGATCATGTTTAGAGAAGGCCCGCAAGAGGATGAAGAAGTGGGTCGATGCAAAGCGAAGGAAGGTGGAGTATACAGTGGGAGACATGGTGATGGTAAAACTCTTACCCCAACAGTTTAAAGCCTTGCGCAGTGTACATAAAGGCTTAGTGAGGAAATATGAAGCCCTAAACCCTAAACCCTAAACCCTAAACCTAAAATTTCTTAACATTCACTAAAATACTCTTTTCATTTATTTACCAAGTTTGCACATAGCGAAAAATGGGTTGCGGATAACATCACTCAATATTTTGGTGCACAGGGCGCACAGGAAATGGAGCGCGAGATGGACTGCTCGCCATCGGTGTTTGCCGTTCGATCTCACGCTTTATTTATTATTAATTTTTTTTACGCCGTGTTTTGCTTGCGGTTTGATCCCAATCCGACGGTCAGCATTTCTCTATATTTCGTGTGGTTTGTCCCCGGCCCGCACCATGTCACGTGCGCTTACCTAAGCCTTTCTCTGTATTTCGTGTGGTTTGTCCCCAGCCCGCAAATCGAGACCAAGTAGCCCCAGTACCGAAGAGTACGGCGCTGGTCCCACTCTCGTGTCCACCGGCGCCGGGAACCAAAATCAAGACGTGGCTAAATACGTGGCCGCATGAGTTACACGTCAGCACTCAAATGTTTGCGCTAGTTTTTGTTTTTTGTTGATAACAGTTTCTTGAAGCCGGGGAGAATTCGTTATATTTTGCCAATTTTTAAGCGGATTGTTAACCGCAACTCAAACTTGGCTATTCGCACCTATAAAACTTTAAAATCTAGTCTTCCTTTCTCTCGCTAGTCTTACTTTAACCGCAACTCAAAACTTCGTCACGTTCCTTTGGCGTTTGGCTCAGGATATCTTGCCGACAATTCCTGCTCTTCGACGACAACATTGTGCTGCTATATATAATTGTCCTCTTTTTGGCTTCGTCGACGAAGACACTTGACATTTATTTGATCGTTGTTCGCTTGTGTCCCCGATTTGGACTTCCTTGGGGATTCCGAACTTTGTCGTGGATGGGGCTGCTGGATCTGGCTTTTATTGGCTTTGGGAGATTCATGAATCCATGGATTCTCAGATGGATTTGCTCTCTTCTCTACGGCGTGTTGGGCTCTTTGGTGGCGCCTTAATTATATGCTATGGGATGGCGTTCTTCAGCCGTTGGATTAGACGGTTACTTTTGTTCGCTCGATGGTTGCTCCTCCGGCTACGGTGGATCCTCAGCCTCCTTCATTTGTGCCACCTGATATTTGGGAACCTCCTCCTCGGAGGGGTTATTAAAATTAATTTTGGTGGTGCGGTTCGCAATGTCCGACAATGGTTGGTGCTGGTGTTATTGCTAGGGACTCATCCGGCCGATGCACGACATGGCGTTGTGCGACTTGGGCTCACATATCTTCTCCGGCGGTGGCAGAGGCGCTTGCGGCCCGTTTGGCTGCCGAGGTGGCGCACCTGAGTTTGGTTGGCAATCAGTGCTGGTGGAGGGGGAATGTGCTACATTGTTGATTGGACATTTGACGACAGTGGAGGCTCCCTTCTCGTTGGATGGCTCTGTTATTGTGGAAATCTAGATGATGACCAGGATACTTCCAAAGATTACTTTTGTTTTTTCTCAACGTTTCGCTAATCGGGTTGCGCATGCGATTGCGTGCTTCCTTCTCCTTTCCCTCCTCCTTACCTTTGCTCATCTTTTTTTCTCCAGTGGCCTTTCCGCCTAGGAGTTCCTCTGCCTCTCCGTCTTCCTCCCCTTTATTATTTCCTACATTCATGGATTTTATCTGATGAATGCCGTCAAATCCGGCTCACCGCCTCGGATCTGAATGTGAGCAGCTAGGATCTCACGGTTTATCGACGTTCATGGAGAAGAAGTCGATGGGGATGGTCGTGCAGTCAACCATACCTTCGTTGGCCCTCGACGAATCATTAACGCTCCGATCTAGGTATATAACTATGACTGTTGTTGAAACCTGCAACTGGTCTCTTGAGTTCGAACCCACTGGGGGAGCAGCCGATGCTTACTTCTCCCTCACTAGACTCTCTTGACGGTGGATGTGAGAATAAGAAAAGACCCAAGGCTGAAGCGAGGAGGTCCCGCCACACACCCGGAAGATCTTAGAGAGCTTCCCCTCCCAAACCAGAGCTCAACCGGGCACCTTGGAGGGCACTAGCAGCCGACCAAAAACTAGCCTGGAGGAGAGGATTCTCTAACATCGGATCTCCTCCAAGGTGCCCTTAAGGGTCTATTTATAGTTTTTCTAGGCTGGTCTGGAAATAGCCTGAATCCGCCTTTTAATTTTACTAATCGCACCCCAAATTGGTCTGCTAATAGCCTAACTCCGCTGTTCTGAAGGGCTATTTGCAGCCCACCAAGGATATTATGGTCTTTTTTCCCCTTAAAACCTTTGGGGCGAGTGGTCCATGAGGGCACCACTCGCCGATCTCCCGCTCGGCTGGGCGAGTGCCCATGCTACTGAGCGAGTGGTCCGTGAGGGCACCACTCGCCGATCTCCCGCTCGGCTGGGCGAGTGCCCAAGCTACTGAGCGAGTGGTCCGTGAGGGCACCACTCGCCGAACTTCTTCTCCCTGCAGCGTACCCCCATTAACCCTGGGATCTCTCCACCTTCCTTAGCCTGGGCGAATGATCCGGCTGACCCAGGTCTCGCCAGTTGGCTTGAGGGACCCACTCGGCGAATACGGGTTGTACACAATCCCCGCTCTTTGCGAGCGGTTCCTACGCTCGGAAAGAACAGTCCAACCCTGTATTCGGTGAGTGCTTGCTGACTGGACCCATAAGACTATGTGGGTCCCACCGTCATCCTATATATACCTCCTCATGTCAGACTTTTCTGACCATTTTTATATCTCGGCCCGGAGTGTTTCCTCCTTGGACCTTTCGCCACTTCCAATGTCTTTCCACAAGCCTTCCACGAGACCCCTATCGCAAGAAATGATCGAACGCCTGGCTGCGGCCCAGACTGCAACCGCCCCCAAAACTGTCAGATTTGCTCCCTGGCTCACATCCAAGCGGGACTCGAGCGCCCCATATGTCTCGCGATGAGCCAAAGCGATTCGGATGAATCACCAGAAAGGCGAGACCGCCTCGGACTCTCCGACGAATACTCTTCCGGACACCGGGACTCAGGTATGAAGATTCCTCCTGCCTTTCTTTTTAGTTTCTGCCTCCTTATTCTGCAATCGCTCCGACCATTCGCAGGGGATTTCGGTGCCTGAGGACGGCCATGGGGCCGTTTTGAACAGTGTCGTGGTGCCACCTCCCGCGGACGAGACACCTCCTCCAGATCTGAACCTTGCTCCTCCGCCCCTCCGGGCGAGACTATACTTCAATCCAGTAAGTTGTGAACCCTCTCGATTTTCCTTTCATGTTGCTTGTTACTGACCATTACCTTTTCGCAGCCCTCAACCCTGACGTCCCGCTGCGGGACTCCATTCCTCAAAATTCCCCTGCCCAGCAGAACCCCTCTGTTACCGCGAATGAACAGAAGGTCTCCCCTGAGCAGGAACAGGGTCAGCACCTTCGTGCTGATGACCGTACGAATGCTCCAGCTCCTCCTCCTCCGCTTTACCGCCCCGGGAAAGGGAAGGTTCTACCACCTTCCGCAGGCTTGTCTGGGGTCCTCCCCCATTTGCCTCGCCCTTCAGGTCATAGGGAACCCACCCCAGGTCAGTTTACTCACCTGCCCCTGTCGTACTCGCATATTTTACCGTAACTGACCTAGTTGTGATTTCGCAGGTTATCGGGAAGCCTCCCCCTTGATTCCTACAACGAGGGGGAAGAGGGGATGCTCTCGCCTCTCCCCTCCCCTGGAGATCTCGCTGACTTCCTGGGCGACTCCTCAGATCACGCGACCCTGAAGGAGAGGATCACGGAGGTCTTGGGGAAGCTCATCCACATCCAGCGGAACGTCGCCGGCCAGGTGGATGATGTGCGGCTGGGAGTCACGCGTGAGTTAAAGGACCTTCGGCGGGACTACTCGCGCCTTCTCGCGACGGTGGAGCGCCTGGGGGGTGAAGGAGGGGAGTTGTCTCCTGGAAGACACGCCGCGCGAGCCCAGGACCAACTCCAACTGGCTTCCCATGAGATCACCAATATGCTTGCGTACTACCGCCCGCGAATGCCCCTGGAAGCTGGGTCGCGAAGGCGAGGTCGGTGGGTCTGGGAGGAATTCTGATCTAGTCGACATTCACCCCTCCTGTTATTTCTTTCCTCGTTTTCTGTGTTGCGGATGTTGGACTTTTATATTGGTCTGTAATAATTTTATACTCTACGCTTTGCGAATGCTCTATTTCTCATTTTTTTGTTTTTCTCATAGCTTTGCCTGGGTATTGCCGAATGATATGCCATTGTCGAATGTTTTCTTAGCTCTTTCGTGTAGTCGTCGATCAAATAGCCACAGGGCATTCGCCATTAATGGGCGAGAGGGATCGGCTCGGGTTTCGAGGCGTCGGGAAGGCGCGATTGCTATCCGCACACCCGTTACCTCGAAAGCCCAAACGTCGTTTAGTCCCTCTATAAATAGGTCTTTCAACCACCGTATTAAATACCTTATCATCCGCTCCCTCTCTTTCCTCGCGCTAGCACTCGCGCTTCTCCCTTCTCTGCTGCTCCCTTATCCTTCGGCATTCGCGAAATGGGTGGTGATGCGGAAGGTAGAGCCAGGTGCGCCAGCGCATTCGTCAACCATACTTTCGACTCCTGCGACCTCTCCGAAGAGGCTTACTTGACTGCTGTCGCGGATTACATTCCGCCGGGGTTCGAGGCGCGAAAGCCCAGGCCGGACGAGCGCCTAAACTCCATCTCGCCCTGTGCTCTCGCGATCCCGCTAGAGCACTTCGAGGTGGGGTTTCGCCTTCCCATCTGGCCGGAACTCCGCCAGACCTTCAAGTACTACGGGGTCGTGCCCGGCCAGCTCAACCCCAACTCCATCGCCATGCTGGTCGGGTACGCGAGCTATCTGCGAGAAGAGAGGATCGAGTTCTCGCTGCCCGTCTTCCGCAAACTCTACACCTTCCGCTGCACCAACGACATCTCCTTCTTCTCGGGTCTAAGCCCACTCAAGCACTATGGGCTCCCGAACAAAAACCACGACTGGGTTCGCCGCTTCATCTTCGTCAGTGGGAGCCTGGGAAACACCCTTCTCGCCCCGGTGCAGGAGGAGGAGTCAACCTTCCGCCCCCCCCCCCCCCCCCCCCCCCCCCCCCCCCCCCCCGACCCTAGGGGGCACGAGGCCAAACTCCACCAATATATTCTGGAGCACGGGATGGACCTCGTCTATCTCCGGTGAAACGTCAACTCGCTCCCGCTCATTCCGCAGGGCGAGGGTAAGTTTTCGAGACTTCATTCGTTTTGACCTTGTGATTCTTACACCATTTGCTAAAACCATTCGCAATATTATGTAGGCATGCGTAGCCTCCCCCTTCATCCGCCGCGGCCTCCTGGGTTTTGCGTGCCTCTCGCGCAAGCTGCCGCGGATGCCTGCCGGGAGGGGCCTTCCTCCTCCAAGCCCAGCAGCCGAAAGAGAAAGCCCGTGGCGACTCCTTCCTCTCCCCCCCAGCAAGTCGCGATGCCCTCCTTCCACCAAAGGGAAGGGGGTTGTGGGCGAGACCTCTGGAGCGAAAGCTCCAATCCAAACCCTAGGGACGGAGGTCCCGGCCCAAACCCTGGGGACCGAAGTGCCGGCCCCAACCTTGGGGTCGGGCGTGCCAGATGGGACGGCGGTCCAGGCGAGATCGTCGTTGCCGCCGCCTCCGCTGCCCAGGAACCACCGCAACTTCCCGAACGGCGAGAAGTCCGTGGATCCCTCAGGGGCTCCCCTGGTCAAGTGGGACAGAAACACGAACAGGGTCTCGCTCTCCACCCTTCATCCAACCTGGATAGAGAGCAACGCCGCCAACGGCGAGGCGTACGCCCTCTATGGCCGTGAGGATGCCGAGGTCTTCGATGCCGAGAAGACGCAAGTTCTCTCCCACGAGGCCGCTCGAGCCATGTTGCGGGCCCTTGAGCTCTCGCACATGTCTTCTCGCCGGAGCATCAACTTGGCGCAGAATCTGGCTGGGGTCGAGGAGGCCAGAGCTCTCATCTCTGGGGAGGCGACTGAGCTCAGAGCGAAGCTGGAAGCCGCAGAAGCGCTTCTCGCCCGCCGCCCGGTTGCAGAGGTATACTTTCCCTCACCCCTGCGGATGACCATTGCTGATTGCCGCACTTTTATCTCAGGTTTTATTTCGTTTCTTCAGGATGCTACAAGCGCCGGGATGCTTCGTGCGCGGGTGGCCGACCTTGAAGAGGAAGTCCGCCTGGCCAAAGCCGAAGTCCAACGGTTGCGAGAAGCCGGCGCGTCGGCACTCGACCCGGGAAGTGGGGGGCACTTTTACCCCCATCACGAGCTAGAGCAACTGATGCAGGAGAACGCGCAAAGCGCCGTTAAGCATGCGCTGTAGGTGCTGCGGCGAGCTGGATATCTGAAGGCGGAGGCCGAATGCCTTTCCGCTCGCCAAGTCGTTCCCGAGCTCTACATTCCGATCCCCTTCCCGGAGGACGATAACGGCGAGCCGCGGGAAGACGCCCTCATCCCGGACTCGGGCGAGAGCGAAGGATCTCCAAGCGAGAAATCTGCCGACCCTTGAGAAGGGCCTTTTGTATTTTTTTACTTTTTTTTGTACTTACCATTTTGAATGTAATCATGAACGGGGCGAGTGCCCTTAAAAGATATATATATTGACTACAATTTTTGTGCTATCTCAACTTTTCTCTCATTCGCCGCTATATCTCGCTAGGCTCATTAGGACGTTAATTCTTTCTCATTCGCCGCAATATCTCGCTAGGCTCATTAGGACACTAGGTCGTAGTGCGACTGTCCTGGCCACCCAGCGAATGCTCGAAGATGACTTAGGTGTGCTGCCCCTTTTCGACTTCCCGCTTCCTGCCCCACTCGTACCTCCTTACCATTCGCCCAGACCGGGGTTTCGCTTAGGTAGTCAGGAAGAGAGGTGAGATTAGCTTACTGGCGCGTGGTCCCCCGAGTGTTCTCAAGATCCACACTTGAGAACTTAGAACCTGCCCCGAGTGAGCCCTCGGACTTGCCAGCTAGATGAGAGCCTGGACAGCGGGTCTGCTCGGGGCCATTTTCTCAACTCCTTGGAACCTGCCACCGAGTGAGCCTTCAGACCTGCCAGCTAGATGAGAGCCTAGACAACGGGTCTGCTCGGGGCCATTTTCTCAACACCTTGGAACCGGACACCGAGTGAGCCTTCGGACCTGCTAGCTAGATGAGAGCCTGGACAGCGGGTCTGCTCGGGGCCATTTTCTCAACTCCTTGGAACCTGCCACCGAGTGAGCCTTCGGACCTGCCAGCTAGATGAGAGCCTGGACAGCGGGTCTGCTCGGGGCCATTTTCTCAACGCCTTGGAACCTGCCACCGAGTGAGCCTTCGGACCTGCCAGCTAGATGAGAGCCTGGACAGCGGGTCTGCTCGGGGCCATTTTCTCAACACCTTGGAACCTGCCACCGAGTGAGCCTTCGGACCTGCCAGCTAGATGAGAGCCTGGACAGCGGGTCTGCTCGGGGCCATTTTCTCAACACCTTGGAACCTGCCACCGAGTGAGCCTTCGGACCTGCCAGCTAGATGAGATCCTGGACAGCGGGTTTGCTCGGGGCCATTTTCTCAACACCTTGGAACCTGCCACCGAGTGAGCCTTCGGACCTGCCAGCTAGATGAGAGCCTGGACAGCGGGTCTGCTCGGGGCCATTTTCTCAACACCTTTGAACCTGCCACCGAGTGAGCCTTCGGACCTGCCAGCTAGATGAGAGCCTGGATAGCGGGTCTGCTTGGGGCCATTTTCTCAACACCTTGGAACCTGCCACCGAGTGAGCCTTCAGACCTGCCAGCTAGATGAGAGCCTGGACAGCGGGTCTGCTCGGGGCTATTTTCTCAACGCCTTGGAACCTGCCACCGAGTGAGCCTTCGGACCTGCCAGCTAGATGAGAGCCTGGACAGCGGGTCTGCTCGGGGCCATTTTCTCAACGCCTTGGAACCGGCCACCGAGTGAGCCTTCGGACCTGCCAGCTAGATGAGAGCCTGGACAGCGGGTCTGCTCGGGGCCATTTTCTCAACTCCTTGGAACCTGCCACCGAGTGAGCCTTTGGACCTGCCAGCTAGATGAGAGCCTGGACAGCGGGTCTGCTCGGGGCCATTTTCTCAACTCCTTGGAACCTGCCACCGAGTGAGCCTTCAGACCTGCCAGCTAGATGAGAGCCTGGACAGCGGGTCTGCTCGGGGCCATTTTCTCAACACCTTGGAACCTGCCACCGAGTGAGCCTTCGTACCTGCCAGCTAGATGAGAGCCTGGACAGCGGGTCTGCTCGGGGCCATTTTCTCAACACCTTGGAACCTGCCACCGAGTGAGCCTTCGGACCTGCCAGCTAGATGAGAGCTTGGACAGCGGGGCTGCTCGGGGCCATTTTCTCAACACCTTGGAACCTGCCACCGAGTGAGCCTTCGGACCTGCCAGCTAGATGAGAGCCTGGACAGCGGGTCTGCTCGGTGCCATTTTCTCAACACCTTGGAACCTGCCACCGAGTGAGCCTTCGGACCTGCCAGCTAGATGAGAGCCTGGACAGAGGGTCTGCTCGGGGCCATTTTTTCAACACCTTGGAACCTGCCACCGAGTGAGCCTTCAGACCTGCCAGCTAGATGAGAGCCTGGACAGCGGGTCTGCTCGGGGCCATTTTCTCAACACCTTGGAACCTGCCACCGAGTGAGCCTTCGGACCTGCCAGCTAGATGAGAGCCTGGACAGCGGGTCTGCTCGGGGCCATTTTCTCAACGCCTTAGAACCTGCCACCGAGTGAGCCTTCGGACCTGCCAGCTAGATGAGATCCTGGACAGCGGGTCTGCTCGGGGCCATCTTTGGAGCTTTCGGAGTTTTTCCTACAAGCTGCAGTATCAATCTCAAACACATACGTTAAACAAAATATTCTTATTTCAAAACATTTTCATTACATAGTTTCAGGGATAGAAACGTTTAAGATCGTCACCACTCCATGTGTGGCTGAGAGGTTGGCCCTCCACATTCTGAAGGCGATACCCCCCAGTCTTTAGTGCCTCTTCCACGACATAGGGGCCTTCCCAGTTGGGGTTAAGTTTTCCCACCGCGGCGGAGCTTCCAGCCGCGTCGACCTTCTTGAGCACCAGATCTCCCTTCTCGAACTGCTTGACCTTGACGTGCTTGTCGAAGTACTTGGCCATCCGCCGCTTGACCTCTTCTTGGCGAATGGCTGCTAGGTCCCAAGCTTCTTCGATGAGGTCGAGGGAGAGCCGCAACTCCTCCTCGTTCTCGGCTCTCCAATCTTCCTCTCCACTTGCGGCGGCCTTTACCCGTGGTGTCTAACCTCGAACTCTATGTGGATGACGGCCTCGCAGCCGTGAGAGAGCTTGAAAGGGGTCTCTCCCGTGGCGGTGCTGGGGGTAGTTCTTAGGGCCCACAGGACCGATGGAAGCTGTTCCACCCAATTGCCTTTCAGATTTTCCACCTTCTTCTTGAGCAGGTTCACGATGACCTTGTTTGCCGCCTCCACCTGCCCGTTGCTCCTGGGGTGGTGAACGGATGCAAACCTGAGGTCTATTCCCAGCTGGCCACAGAAGCTGATGAATTCCTCGCTTGCGAACTGCGGACCATTATCCGTGACTATGGCCTGTGGAAGCCCATGTCGACAAATGATCTCCCCCCATACGAAGTTGCGGATTACCTGGGAGGTGACCTTAGCCAACGCCTTGACCTCCAACCACTTTGAGAAGTAGTCAATCATGATTAGGAGAAACCTCCTCTGCCCACTAGCCTGGGGGAAGGGTCCTACCAGGTCCATCCCCCATATGGTGAATGGCCAGGGCGTCGTGATACTCTTTAGCCTCTGAGCTGGCATGAGCTGAAGCGGGGCGAACATTTGGCACTTCTGGCACCTCTTGGCGAAGGCTGCCGCGTCTTTACTTAGGGTTGGCCAGAAGTACCCCTGCCTCATTATTCTTGCCTCCAACATCCTGCTCCCCGAGTGGCTGCCGCACTCGCCAGAGTGAACTTCTTCCAAGATCCTTGGGACCTCCTCCTCTGAAATGCATCGGGCTAGGAGGCCCGAGAGGGTCTTCCGATACAAGTCCCCCTCATGGAGCACGTAGTAGGCAGACTTATATCAGAAGCGCCTCTGGTCCGGAACCTCCTCCGGAAACTTTCCCGTTGCAAGGAAGGTGACGAAGGGATCCTTCCAGGAGGGCCGCTGCTCTACTTCCATGAGTTCTCCCTCCTCGATCGAAGGGCGGAATAGGTCTGTCAGGGTCCCCCCGGCTCGAGGACCGGATTTGGCCAACCGATCCGCCGGGGTGCTCTCCTCCCGAGGGACGTGCCGGATGGAGAAAGTTTTGAACGTTCCCACGAGACCTCTCACTTTGGCCAAGTACCTTATGAGCGCAGGTTCCCTCGTCTCGAACTCTCCCCTTATCTGAGAGGCTATTACCATCGAGTCGGTGAGGACCTCCACGTCATGGACTCCGAGCTCCTGGGCCAACCGTAAACCGGCGATCACCTCCTCATACTCCGCCTGGTTGTTGGTGATTGGGAAGTGTATCACTAGTGTCTGCTCGATCTTTACTCCGTGAGGACTCTCCAGCACCACCCCTCCTCCGAGAGAATTCTTACCCGAAGCCCCGTCCAGCAGCAGCTTCCACGGAACATGACGAGGAGCTCCATCTTCCTTCATCTCGGCCACATAATCTGCCATGAAATCAGCCACCACCTGCGCCTTCATGGATAGTCGAGGGACGAAGGTAATGTTGAATTCACTTAGCTCCATCGACCATTTTGCAAGCCTTCACGAGTGCTCCACTCCTTCGAAGATCTGGCGGAGAGGGTGGTCCGTCACTACTTGAATCGAATGGGCCTGGAAGTATGGCCTGAGCTTCCTTGCTGCGACGACCAGAGCAAAGGCCAACTTCACCAAAATCGGGTATCTGAGCTCCGCTTCCCTCAGTACCCTGCTCACGTAGTAGACGGGGAGCTGCTTCTTGCCTTCCTCCCGAACCAGGACGGAGCTTACGGCCTCTGCCCCGACCCCGAGATATAGATATAGATCCTCCCCCTCTTTAGGACCTTGGAGTAGCGGAGCCTTGGTGAGTTGACTCTTCAAGGCCTGGAAGGCCTCCTCGCATTCTTTTGTCCACTCAAACTTCTGGTTACCTCGTAATGTTTTGAAGAAGGGGGAGCATTTCTCCCCGGCTCGGGAGAGAAACCTGCTCAGCCCTGCGAGTCTTCCGGTCAAGCGCTGAACTTCCTTGGCGTTCCGCGGCAACCCCAGCTCCATTATGGCCTTAACCTTGTCCGGGTTAGGTTCTACCCCCCAAGGGGTGAGAAGGTGCCCCAGGAATTTCCCCTTACTGGCCCCGAACACACACTTCAGGGGGTTCAAGCGCATCTTGTACTTGCGTAGGGTGGCGAAGGTCTCCTCGAGGTCCTGGATGTGGGAGTTCACGCACTTGCTCTTCACCATAAGGTCATCCACGTAGACCTCCAGGTTCCTTCTCCTTTGCTCCCTAAATACCCGGTCCATCATCTTCTGGTAGTTTGCTCCTGCATTTTTCAGCCCGAAGGGCATCATCTTATAGCAGTAGCATCCCTCCCTGGTGATGAACGAGACGTCTTTGACGTCCGGGGGGTGCATCCTGATCTGGTGATAACCTGAAAAAGCATCCACAAAACTCATCACAGAAAAACCGACGGCTGAGTCAACCAGCGCGTTGATCCGAGGCAGGGGATAACAATCCTTAGGGCAGGCCTTATTTAACAATGAAAAATCCACACACATACGCCAGCGGCCATCGGCCTTTTTTACCATTACGACGTTGGAGACCCAGCCTGGGTACTGGATCTCCGATACAAAACCTGCTTCGAGGAGCTTGGCAACCTCCCCGCGGATTGGTTCTTCGAGCTTGCTGGCGAAGGTCCTTCTCTTCTGCCGGATGGGGCGGGCTTCTGGATCGAGGTTGAGACGATGGCAAGCCACGTCCGCCTCGATGCCTGGCATATCAGCTGCGCTCCATGCGAAGACATCCACGTTGTTCTGGATGCACTCCAACATCTTCACCCTGTCCTCCGGGCCGAGACCCCCGCTGATCCGCACCTCTTTCACTCTTCCCTCCTGGGTGATGAACTCCATCTCTACCACCTCTTCTGCCGCCTCGAGCCGGGTTGGCTCTTCCCATCGGCCCTTTGCTTCTCGCCCCTCCTCACGGGCCTCTTCCTCTGCGGCTCCTTCCGCCTCCATCGGCTCGATCTCCTGCTCCTCCTGAGCGACCTCCATATTCTCCTCTCGGGCACCGCCCTCTTCCTCTACTCCTCTCTTCTCCACTTCTTCTCCTGGCCCCTCCGGCCTCGTCATCTCCTTATCCATCCTCTCAGCCTCCGCCATCCAAGAGATGGTGTTGACGACAGTTACATAGCACTGCCTCGCCACCTTAGCATCTCCTCGGATCCGGACCTGGACTCCTCCACTATGGAACTTCAGGCACTGGTGATACGATGAGGGCACGCACCGGAAAGCACTAATGAGAGGGCGTCCGAAGATAGCATTGTAGCTGCTCGGAGCGTCAACGATGACGAACCGGCAGTTCCTTGGGACCCCTCCTAACGTCACTTGGAGACCCACGCCTCCCTCGACCTCCTTTCGCTCCCCTGAGAAACCAAACAGTGGTCCGTCGGAGGCCTGCACCCTCTTCTTCTCCACCTCCATCGCGTCGAAGGCCTTCTTGAAGATCACATTCACTGAGCTCCCGTTATCCACCAAGATCCGGGAGACCGTGAAATTTTCTATCGCCGTCTGGATCACCATGGCGTCGCAGAATGGATCCTCATAATCTGGCATGTCTTCCGAGGAGAAGGTGAGCTTCTCCGAGGGGGGTGGGGTTTGGAAGTCGACGCGACGTCCCTCCGGAACATCGTCTGGAAGCTCCTCTTGCGAGAGGCCTCTATCCCAACCCCACCATGAATCACTCTGATTCCCCCTGGTTCCTGTATCCGCCCTGTCCTCGCATCGGTCCTCTTCCGCCTCTGGGAGCACTTCCTCGATCCTGGCCTGTTGCCGCCGTGGCTGACCTCTCCCTCTCATCTCCAAGAATTCTGGGCAGGTGGCGGTCGCGTGACCTTCTTCCTGGTGAAAGTCACAATAAGGCAACGCCACCCTGCCCCCCCCCCCCCCCCCCCCCCCCGCTTCCTGCTCTTCCTCTCCCTCCTCTTGCTCCTCTACCTCCTCTTCCTCGGCCTACTGCCATAGCTTGCTCCCTTGGGGGGTGGGGGGTCTGGGACCTTGCCTCCACCCCGGATTCATTCCTCCCGCCTCTCTTCCTTGGTACCCCTCTTCCTGACCTCTCGCCGGTCCTTCCTGGTGCCTCCAGCCCAACCTGTTGTTGGGCTCTTGATTCCTCCAATTCCGAGGCGGTCTTTCGAACCCCTGACCCCTGGGTTCATCTCGCCTTCTTCCTTCTTGCTGCCTCACTTCGGGCTCGCTCATCTTTGCCAATCTCCTGTAGAACTCCAGGTTGGCCGCCTCCCCTTCAATCTCCTCTGCTGCTCGCTCCATCAATTCCTCAAAGGACGAAGGAGGCCTTCTTTTCAGGTCCATCTTGAAGAACCCGTCTCGCAACCCTACAATGAACGCCATCTTGAGGGCGAATCCCGGCACCTCCTGCACAAGGTGTATCTCCTCCTGGAACCTATCCACGTAATGTGCCAGGGATTCCCCCTCCCTCTGCCTGATCTTGAAGAGAGCCTCCGCATCCTTCTTCCTCTTTTTTGACGTCGAGAAGCGCAGTCGAAAGCCTCGGCGCAGATCATCGAACGTATAGATGGAACCTGCGGGAAGCTGGTGGAACCAGTCCCTTGCTTTCTCCTTCAGGGTGGTTGCGAAGAGTCGGCATTGAAAAGCATCCGACATGGGAAGGATTGATGTCATGTCCTCAAACCACTGCAGGTGCACGACTGGATCCTCCTTGCCGGTGTAGTAGGACATCTCCGGCCCCCGGAACCCCTCTGGCACTGGAGCCGAGAGGATCATCTCGCAAAAGGGGATCCCTTCCCCTGCTCGGCGAATGGTCTTCTCGCGCGGACCCAACTCGCACACCTCGGCACTCGCCGGACTGCTGAACAGCTGCCGCCCCGGGAGATCTCGCGCACTTCCTTCTGCTGGCACCTCCTTCCCCGGCCGCTGCCCCGGAGCGTTCTCGCCGACCTGCTGGGGTGGAATGATGGGAACAACTGGCGTCTCGCATTCGCCCCTTGCCGCGAGAACTGTCTGCAGGACTTCTCGCTTGAATTTCTCGAACATCTCCAGCCACTCCCCTGTCGCTGGTGGCTGCGAGTGGCCTGAGTCAGAACCATTCCCTCCATCTCCTGTCATCGAACCTAGCTTGGGATTTTCCTTCACTGGCTACGGTCCACGCTCACCGCACCAAAAATGTTGAAACCTGCAACTGGTCTCTTGAGTTCGGACCCACTGGGGGAGCAGCCGATGCTTACTTCTCCCTCACTAGACTCTCTTGACGGTGGATGTGAGAATAAGAAAAGACCCAAGGCTGAAGCGAGGAGGTCCCGCCACACACCCGGAAGATCTTAGAGAGCTTCCCCTCCCAAACCAGAGCTCAACCGGGCATCTTGGAGGGCACTAGCAGCCGACCAAAAACTAGCCTGGAGGAGAGGATTCTCTAACATCGGATGTCCTCCAAGGTGCCCTTAAGGGTCTATTTATAGTTTTTCTAGGCTGGTCTGTAAATAGCCTGAATCCGCCTTTTAATTTTATTAATCGCACCCCAAATTGGTCTGCTAATAGCCTAACTCCGCTGTTCTGAAGGGCTATTTGCAGCCCACCAGGGATATTATGGTCTTTTTTCCCCTCAAAACCTTTGGGGCGAGTGGTCCGTGAGGGCACCACTCGCCGATCTCCCGCTCGGCTGGGCGAGTGCCCATGCTACTGAGCGAGTGGTCCGTGAGGGCACCACTCGCCGTTCTCCCGCTTAGCTGGGCGAGTGCCCAAGCTACTGAGCGAGTGGTCCGTGAGGGCACCACTCGCCGAACTTCTTCTCCCTGCAGCGTACCCCCATTAACCCGGGGATCTCTCCACCTTCCTTAGCCTGGGCGAATGATCCGGCTGACCCAGGTCTCGCCAGTTGGCTTGAGGGACCCACTCGGCGAATACGAGTTGTACAACTGTGATGGCGTTCATGTGACTCTGATTCCGGCCAGTACATTGGATTCTTCATCCCGACCAAGCAAGAAAATTGGTTTGCACATAAAATCACTCCAAAAAAATGTCAAAACGACGTTTTGGAGCGATAGCGGTGGGAATTGGAGAATTATCAAACATATTTTTGCAACAATGACGATTTCCTCCCTGTGAAAATAGAGCAAAACCGCTCAAACAAAGAGAGCCTTAGGCTTTTAACTAATGATGTGATTATCAAGCAAGTCATGCTATGTTCTATGTTGATTTTTAGGGCCTGTTTGGGAAGGCTTTTTAGTTCCTTTCCGTTTTCTGAAAAACGCCACCACACCTACAAAACCGTTTGGATTGTCTACCGGTGGGAAAAGCTACTGCGGAAAACTACATTTTCTCCTCTTTTTAAAAAGTCACTTGGCCCCTACTTTTCATCCTTTTTGAAAAGCCCTTCCTCATCCCGATACAAGGTTAGCGCAATTTCCGCCCGAGCGCAAATTTTTCTCCAGTGCGAACATTTTTCTGCCCGAGCGAGCATTTCTTCGCCGATGGGCGCATTTTGGTCCCGCACCCGAATTTTTCGCTCGGTCGCGTATTTTTTCCCGGTCGCACATTCTTCGCCCGGGAGTGCATTTTTCACGCGAGAGCACATTTTTCGCGCGAGTGCGCATTTTTCGCCCGGGCGCACATTTTTCGGCCCGACGCGCATTTTTTGCCCTGACTCGCATTTTTTCGCCGGGGCGCGCATTTTTCGCCGGGGCGCGAATATTTTGCGCGGGCGCACATTTTTTCGCGCGGGCGCGCATTTTTCGCACGACGCGCATTTTTCGCCCCGGGCGCGCATTTTTTGCCCGTGCTCTTATTTTTCGCAGGTGCGCGCGTTTTTCTTTTGGGCGCGCTTTTTTCGCCCGGGAGCGCATTTTTCGTCAGAGCGTGCATTTTTCGCCCGGTCGCGCATTTTCGCCCAGACGCACATTTTTCGCCCGGACGCCCATTTTTCGCCCAGGCTCGCAGTTTTCGCCTGAACGCCCATTTTTCGCCAAGGCTCGCATTTTTTCGACCGGGTGCGCATTTTTCGCTCGGGCGCGCATTTTTCGCCCGAACGCCCATTTTTCACCCGAACGCCCATTTTTCGCCCGAGCGCTCATTTTTCGTCCGGGCGCATTTTTTGCCCGAACGGGCATTTTTCGCACGGGCGCGCATTTTTCTTCCGGGCGAGAAGTTTTCGCCCGGGCGCGCTTTTTTTCGCCCAGGCGCTCTTTTTTCTCCCGGGTGCGCATTTTTCTCCCGGGCGAAAAAAGCGCGTTCGGGTGAAAATTCGCGCCCGGGCGAAAAAATACGAGCCCGAGCGAAAAATGGCCGTTCGGGTGAAAAATCCGCGCCCGAGCGAAAAATGCGCGCACCGGTGAAAATTGAGAGCACGGGCGAAAAATGCGCGCCCGGGGCGAAAAATGCGCGCCCGGGACAAAAAATGCATACCCCGGAGAAAAATGCGCGCCCGGGAGAAAATGCTCTCCCAGGCGAAATATGCGCGCCCGGGCGTAATATGCTTACCCGGGCGAAAATTGCACTTCCGGGTAAAAAATTCGCGCTTGGGCGCTCCCGGGCGCGCATTTTTCTGCTCGAGCTTGCATTTTTAATAAAAAAAGTCACCGCAACGGAGATTTGCCAAACAGTTTATAAATGCTTCTCATTTTTGAAAATTTCTGCAAAAAGAGTTCACCCAAACAGATCTTCTTTTGCAATAGACATTTTCGAAAAGCACCTTTTTTCTACCATCCTTTTGCCACCACTCCTTCTCCTTTCTGAAAAACCCTCCCAAACAGACCCTTAATTTACAATATCGTGTTTATTTCTATTTGGTTTGTACTATACGCTCCCTATTGGAGAAAGAAAAATAAAATATGAAAATTATAAAAAATATTGTTTAAATAAAAATTATTATATGAATTATTTAAAAAACATATTAATATTTTAAATTGATTATAAAACTATACCCATAGTTACAGTTGGTTACATGACAATACGATCGTGATGTCTTTTTTCTATAAAAAAACTAACAATCAATTTTAGTACTATTATTCAAGAATTTTAAAAGGAGATCAAATAATTATTTTTTATTTTTCAAACATAGTGAATATTGTGTAATTAACTGGTTTTTCGTGTGGAAAGAGAGCGAGAATTTAACTGTCTAGCTCTCTCACACAAACTCATTCCGCCATCCTCTAACAAGATTTTTAGCTTCATCTGAGAGATCCTCCTACGAGCAAGAGAAATCCCCTTGACAATGATAGTATTGTTCATCCATCAGCCATGCGGTTTACCTACCTGTACTCATGACCGATAATAAATGCGTCAAGACTAGAAGCACAAAATAACACATCAGAAACATGAGTGGCTCAAGCATCTACGCAAGGAGCGGACTCGTGAAGTCACTGAATAACTGTCATGAAATCATCCTCGAGAAGAAGATGTTGAACACCCAAGGCTTGAATATCCTGACAGACTCCCTCCCAGGCAGCACAAAGTTCGACCGTCGACAAACGTATGCATCTGAGACGAACACCACCCGCAAGTAGGACATCCCCGCAATGGTCACGAACCACCCTGCCAGCACCAGCCCACCCTGAGCGACGTTTGACGATTCCATTAGCTTTAGCTAATCTTATTGTGGGGGTTCCCAGAACAAAGTGTAGGACACTACACCAGTCTTATCTCCGGTCCTTAGAGATGTGAGCCCTTAGCTTGGTAGAAGAGGAGAGAGAGTGTTGTAGTTTTCTTTAGCCCAATGTGCCGCATATATAAATTGATGGCTACGACCTTTGTTATATATATATAAATAAATATATTGGTTTCTGAATTACTTCCGCTGTGATCTGATGTGATGAGTTTCATAGCCTGACAAGACAATCATTCTATGCTTGGAGGGTGGGTTGGTGCCACTCATAAAACATAGGGTGGCCATCTTGGGCGGTAAGGCCCGTCTCCAACCCGACCTGATTGCGGTAAGGGGAGAGGGGTCTTACACGCGGTGCCCCTCTTTTCCTTAGGAGCATGAGCATCTCAGTTTGGTGCTCTTCCACCTGGCGCATGGTCCCTCCAATGCCGCAATGGGTGTGTTTACGTCTTCTCCCGCGAGAGGTGCGTAGATGATCGAGTAGGAAGGAGCTGGATCGACGTGCCCCCTAGGGACCGATCCTTCATTAGTGCGGGTAGCTTTCCTTGCCATTGATGCTTGTCAAGAGTATCGCCGTGTTGTGGATAATATCTTCAAAGTCTTTGTAGAGTTTGGTGGAACACTTTCCCACAGACGATGCCAAACTGTTGCGAGTCACTCGAAGCTCTGGTAGACCGGTCGAATTGAACCACCTTAGCTCACGAGTGAGCCGAGCGTGCAAACAGACAATGAAAGAGTTTCTAATTAACAAGAATGCTTTTTATCGTGGAAAACTGGGAAATGGTGAAAAACCACGCGGTCGAAGCTATGCCGACCAAATTCCACTATCTTCTGGTTTGTTACAATTGAAAGCTGAGAACTCGAGCGCGATAGGCCGCTGCTCGTTACAATGGTAAGAAGAGTAAACCTCGAGGATGACAGACCACCTCTCGAGAGACTAAGTATTTCTCTGGGAACAAAAGTGAGATTCTCGAGTCGCCTTTCGTCACTTGAAGGATTCTCAACCCGCTTGGAAGACTATCTTTCGAAGCGAAGGAAAATATTCAAAGGCACGAAGGAGATTTTCGAAGATTCGAAGAAGATCTTTGAAGATTGAAGGAGATCTTCAAGCGCCGAAAGAGAATTCCAAGGAGCTCTCTCGGGCGTAGAAGACAAAATATCTTGAAATGAAGGCCCTGCGCTCCTTTTATAGCCATGAGTAGGGGTATATAGTAACCCAGTAATTTTGCCGTCGTAACCAATGTAACCACCTTACGGACGAATCACACTGGTCGATTTGGAACACACGAATTGCCACTTTTGGATATTCCCGACTTGCCCCCCAGGGCATTTCAGTCAGCTTGGGCAGTTCGGGTAGCTTCGGTTGACGGCGTTGAGCGAAGTGAATTGGATCTGTAATCTAGGAAATTGGGAAAAGTCAACTGTTGCACGCGTCATGAATGTGGAAGCGTTCTGAGCGTGCAACGAATCACGGAAGCGTTCTGGGCGTGCAATGAACACGAAAGCGTTCTGGGCGTGCAACGAACACGAGGGCGGTCTGAGCAGGCAACGAATGCGGAAGCATTCTGAGCACACAACGAACATAGAAGCGTTCTGAGCGCGTAACGAACATGTAGGCGTTCTGAGCATGCGGTGAGTGTGGAGGTGTTCTAAGCACGCAGTGTGCGGAGGTGTTCTGAGCGTGCGGTAAGTGCTGAAGCGGTCTGAGCGCGCGGTGAGCGCGGAGGCGGTCTGAGCGCACAACGAGCACATAAGCATTCTGAGCGGGCAACGAACACGGAAGCGTTCTGAGCGCGGAGGCGGTCTGTGCGCGTCGTGAACTTGAACCCAAACACAACAGCCGAGCGATGCTGGGGAGGTGCGGCCAAAAGAGGGAGAGCGCACCCCACTAACCGGGTTGCTCCCTTGGCCTCACCCCTCAAGGGACGGGGGGGGTGCGGCTTTGGTCGTACCCCCTAAAGCGGGTGGCCGCATCCCCAGGGGGGTGCGTTTTGGCCGCACCCACCAGGGGGTGTGGGTTTGGCCGCACCGCCAAGGGGTGTGTGGCTTGGCCGCACCCCCTACCCCCAAGGGGGTGCGGCTTGGCCGCACCCCGTGAGGGGGAGGTGCGTGCCTAGGCTCGGTCGGTGTTGCGTCGGGTTAGTGCGGTGGGGGCTGGCGAGGCCGGCGACGAGGCTTGGTGGCGGTGAAGAGAGAGGGAAAGAGTGGGGGGGGGGGGGGGGGGGGGGGGGCGGTTACCCCCATGATGTGGTATGTTTACCCTCATGGAGGTGCGGTTAGCGTGTACACGTATGTGTGCTACGGTGGCTATTTGGAGGATCAAAGGGACTCAGAATTACGCGAGAATGGATCCGTTGGAATTGTATCGACGAGTCAGTCGAGGTCGCGACGAAAAACCACAGGTTCGACCGGGTTCGACCAGGTCCATTTTGGGGAACCCCATCACGACTGAAGCCTAATTATATATTGAGGGTTAGTCCGTTTCCGGATCGAAGCGTTGCTCATGATATGTTTTCACTATAATTATAAAACCTTGTTATATGCAAGCAGCAAATCGCTAATTACAGGTCATTTGATATATGCAGGCCATTGAATTGTGCATGCATGCCAAATTTGATACATGCACACGAGATTCAAAATTGATTAATTAAAATAGGAGGCTCATACATCTATTTAGAATACTTGTAATTTAACATCAAATTATGCTCTAAAAATATGTAACTCGAAGCCAAAATATCCAAAACTCCACGACCTAAATCAACGGTTTATTATAGATCACGTCATAATTTTTTTTTTTGCATGCATTAGTATTTTTGTTAGTTTATCATTTTCATATCATCAGTTCATCGTCGCGTAAGAGTCTAATGAATATATATAACTAAAAGCTTCATTATCACTTATAAATACAAGTGATTCTTCTTCTTGCCATTTCTAACACAATAAATGAGAGTATTATTTCAGCGTAAAAATCATAGAATTTTCACATATCTAAGTCTTCTCGCTCTTATAATTAAGGGTTTCTAAATTTTCACACCGCTAAAACAACACTTTTGTAGCGCACCTTGACATTATCTGAAGGTATAATATTCCTTTAGAATGCTCTCTTAAACTTCACATTTCCAAGTCTTAATTCTCACTCCCTATCTTTTGTTCCTTTGGAATTTTACATTTTCTTTATCTCTCGCTTTTTCTTGATTTTAGAGAAATTAAAAATGATACCAAGTGATTTGTTCTTTCCATCGTATCCGCAATTACACTGTTATTTTCTCGCACCACAAATTAAAATCGTTGAAATTTGAGTTATAGAATTAACTCTCAGAAATGTCAAAAACCAAATGCTTAAACATGGACTCTCCCCTCTGTGAGGCCACGCCTCACACTGCCGCATGACCGCCCTACATAATATTGTTGGGCTCAGATTCTCTCCTCGGTGGATAAAATCCGGGGCAATATGGGCATCAAAAGGTTCTTAATGGAATAAATCAAAGTTATGGCTAAATTGGTAAGAGATCGAACCACATGTGTGATCCATGACTTGAATCTATCTTATTCTATATATATATATTATAAAAGCCGCACCCCCCAATGGGTGCGGCCAAGCCGCACCCCCTTGGGGTGCGGCCAAGCCGCACCCCCTTGGGGTGCGGCCAAGCCGCATCCCCCCTTGGGGGGTGCGGCCAAGCCGCACCCCCTTGGGGGGTGCGGCCAATCCGCACCCCCCCTTTTTCTTTGGGGTGCGCGGCCGCGCCCACCCCTCCTCGGGGTGCGGTCCGGCGCCCTCTCCTCGCCAAAGGATCCTGGTCCCCCCTTTAGGGGGCAACTCCCCGTCCGCCGTCCGTCAGAGGCATCTCCGCGGTTCGTTGCGCACTTGGAGCACTTCAGCGCTAGCGCGCGCTCAGAACGTTTCTGAGCGCGATCAGGAAACTTTCTCACTTTTTGTCTTTCCGGCTTCTCACTTTTTGGGTTTCCGGCTTCTCACTTTTTGGGTTTCCGGCTTCTCACTTTTTGTCTTTCCGGCTTCTCACTTTTTGTCTTTCAGGCTTCTCACTTTTCAGGAACAGTCAGTCGACTTTTTCGCCTCCAACAGAACTGCCCGAACAGCCCGAGCCGCCCAGGCTGCCCGAAGGGCAAGGTGGTCATTTACGAAAAATGGCGATCCGTGTGCCCCAAATCGGAAAATATGATTCGTCCACCAATCATTTATGGAAACTGCAAACGGCAAAATTACCGGACCGCCCCCGGCCAAAGCTATAAAAGGAGCCCCAAGGCTTCATTTGAAAGGACCTTGACTTCTGGACCCGGGAGAGCTCCTTGCAGACTCTTGCGGAATTCTCCTTCGGCGCTTGAAGATCTCCTTCGTGGACTTGAAGATCTTCATCATCCCGAAAGGCGACTAGCCTTCTCACTTCCGAAAGGCGACTAGCATTCTCCGAAGGGAAAAAGACTTAGTTTTTCCGAGAGGTGGCCTGTCACCCTCGGAGCTCGTTCTCTCTCTCTCCAAATATTGTAACGAGCAGCGGCCTGTCGCACTCAAGTTCTAGTTTCCAAGTTGTAACCCCCAGAAGATTGTGAAGTTTGGTCGGCACAGCTCCGGCCGCGTGGTTTTTTACCCTTTCCGGGTTTTCCACGTTAAAAAGTCCCTGTGTACTCAACAAATCTCTAATTGACTGTTTGCGCGCTTAGTTCGCTCACGAGCTAAGGTGGTTCAAGTGAACCGGTCTACCACGAGCCCTAAGCGTTACGCAACAGTTTGGCGCCGTCTATGGGAAACTTTCCCGAAAAACTCTTCGAGAGCCAACTGCTATGACAAGAAAGTGTGCTCGCATTACTGAAGGATCGATGCCGGAAGGACGCGTCGACCCAGCTCCCTCCCATTCACTTATCAATGCACCTCCCGCGGAGGAGGCGCTGCCTGCACCTGCAGCAGGTTTGGAGGTGCGCATGCAGCAGATCGAAGAACATCAAGCTGAGATGTTGGCCCTCGTGAGGAATCTTGGGGCTCCTCAAGTTCCGAACCAACCGCCAGCTTTGAACGCACCGCCGCCCCCGGCTCTGAATCATGCCCCGAACGGGGAGGCTATCCAAGAAGACGAAGCTTCAGAAGGATTCTCCAATGCGGCAAGTACCGCTCACCTTGGTCCACCAGCTGGAGGCCCAGAAGCTGATCACCGCCGCCACCACCATGGAAGAGCTGTCCCTGAGCAAGCAGTGGAAAGAGCTACGCGGGAAGAGATACGCAACATGATAGAGGAAGAGTATGCCCAAGCAGGACGACGCGCCGCTCTCGCCCACCGTCCCGCGCATCATGACTCCCCGCTATCACCACAAGTCTTAGCCCATCCAATTCCTAATGGCTTCAAGCTTCCCAACATCGAGACGTTCGACGGGACGGACGACCCATTGGAACATGTCAATCACTTCACCACCATCATGAGGATTTACAGCGCCCATGATCAGCTCCTCTGTCAGGTGTTCCCGGCAACCTTGAAGGGGCAAGCGCGCACTTGGTTCCACTCCCTGCCGAATGGGGTTATCAACAACTTCGCAGAAATGGCGCAGCAGTTCGTGGACCAATTCATCGCCAACCGCAGAATTGTCCGAGATCCCTCCCATCTCTCAGGGATCCGCCAAAACGACGGAGAAACACTCAAAGATTTCTTCCGACGCTTCACTACGGAGGCTCGACACATCCCAGGAGTCGATCCCGAGCTCTTACGGGGAGTCTTCCTTGGAGGACTCCGCCCAAGTGGCTTTTACTCAGCTCTAATGAGAGAGACCGTACCAAGCTACCCTGACCTCGTTCAGCGAGTCGAGGCCCAGATAGCAGCAGATAAGGCAATTGAAGCGCACCGCCAGCAGTTCGAGGGGAGCTCGAAGAGGAAGAAAGAGGAGTCGCTGCCGCAGACAACTCCCAATAAGAAAAGCAAGCATTACGACAACTCCAGCCGAGACCGAGGATCTCGCCAACATCAGGACTACACTCCCCTGAACACTACCAGGACTAACGTACTGTACACAATCAAAGACAACCAGACGCTCCGCAAGCCCAGACCCCTCGCTAAAAACTCAGGGGACCAGACAAAATATTGTGAGTTCCATCGTGGACAAGGACATGACACGGAAAATTGCTCCAAGCTTAAGGATGAAATCGAGCAACTCGTCAAACAAGGCCTACTGGGGAAATTCCTACGAGACTAGGCGACTATTCGGCTAGCAGGAGATCAGCTAGCGGCTTGTCAGGAAGAACCAGGAGCAACCCTTATGGCATTCATCCCAGGAGAAAGCTTTATACCCATCAGCGGGGATCTACCAGCGCCGCTGAAATATTCTGTCAACTTTGTTTCTATCAACTTTGCTTCTGAAGAAATTGCGTAAATTATCACTACGACTAAGAGTTTTTAAAGTTCTATTTCACGCATGTCATATCTTGCGCCATCGAAACTATGTAAAGACGTCCACTCGCTAATGAACAGCAATTGCCTCCGGGCAGTGCGCTAATGAACAGCAATTGCCTCCGGGCAGTGCGCTAATGAACAGCAATTGCCTCCGGGCAGTGCGCTAATGAACAGCAATTGCCTCCGGGCAGTGCGCTAATGAACAGCAATTGCCTCCGGGCAGTGCGCTAATGAACAGCAATTGCCTCCGGGCAGTGCGCTAATGAACAGCAATTGCCTCCGGGCAGTGCGCTAATGAACAGCAATTGCCTCCGGGCAGTGCGCTAATGAACAGCAATTGCCTCCCGGCAGTGCGCTAATGAACAGCAGTTGCCTCCGGGCAGTGCGCTAATGAACAGCAATTGCCTCCGGGCAGTGCGCTAATGAACAGCAATTGCCTCCCGGCAGTGCGCTAATGAACAGTAGTTACCTCCGGGCAGTGCGCTAATGAACAACAATTGCCTCCGGGCAGTGCGCTAATGAACAGCAATTGCCTCCGGGCAGTGCGCTAATGAACAGCAATTGCCTCCGGGCAGTGCGCTAATGAACAGCAATTGCCTCCGGGCAGTGCGCTAATGAACACCAATTGCCTCCGGGCAGTGCGCTAATGAACAACAATTGCCTCCAGGCAGTGCGCTAATGAACATCAATTGCCTCCGGGCGGTGCGCTAATGAACAACAATTGCCTCCGGGCGGTGCGCTAATGAACACCAATTGCCACCGGGCGGTGCGCTAATGAACAGCAACTGCCTCCGGGCAGCGCGCTCACTACAATCTCTCACTGTCGTCGATTGAAGGTTCGCCCTTCTCCACCGCAGTAAGGTCCCGACGTCATAAGTATCTGCCCCTCCTACGTTCTTCCACGGTTTGAATACATATGTTCTTCACCGCCCAAACCTATCTTTTATTATGTAAAAAGCCGCGAGCTCAGACTCGCGCGGGCTAATTTTCTATTATGTAAAAGCCGCGAGCACAGACTCGTGCAAAAAAGCCGCAAGCACAGACTTGCGCAAACTAATTTTCTATTGTGTAAAAGCCGCAGGCTCAGAACCGCGCAAGCTAATCTGTCATTTTGCAGAAACCCCTCAGCCCATACGGATATCAGAGCCGGGCAGCAAGCCCACAACGACCTCGGAAAATCAACACCCTCCGACATCAGCTCCTACCAGAAAAGCGCCGCACAGAGGACAATGGGTAAAGTCGCCGCAGAAAAAATCAAAACCTTCGAACTCCGCGCTCCGGAACTCGGACTCCGAAGGTTTGGGGGGCTTATGTTGTACACCCGTAAAGGCCTTAGGACGCACCTGAAGAAAGCACCAGAAAAGAGAGGAGGGGTCGACGGTCAAAGAGCGCAGTAGCACGCAGGCTGCACCCCCCCCCGACCGCACCGCCCTTGGGGGTGCGGCCGGCCAAGTCGCACCCCCCAAGGGGGTGCGGCTCAGCCGCCCCCCCCCCCCCCCCCCCCCCCCCCCCCAAGGGGGTGCGGCCCGGCCGCACCCCCCAAGGGGGTGCGGCCCGGCCGCACCCCCCAAGGGGGTGCGGCCCGGCCGCACCCCCCAAGGGGGTGCGGCCAAGCCGCACCCATTGGGGGGTGCGGCCAAGCCGCACCCATTGGGGGGTGCGGCCAAGCCGCACCCATTGGGGGGTGCGGCCAAGCCGCACCCCCCTTGGGGTGCGGCCAAGCCGCATCCCCCCTTGGGGGGTGCGGCCAATCCGCACCCCCCCCCCCTTTTTCTTTGGGGTGCGCGGTCGCGCCCACCCCTCCTCGGGGTGCGGTCCGACGCCCTCTCCTCGCCAAAGGATCCTGGTCACCCCTTTGGGGGGCAACTCCCCGTCCGCCGTCCGCCCGAGGCATCTCCGCGGTTCGTTGCGCACTTGGAGCACTTCAGCGCTAGGGCGCGCTCAGAAAGTTTCTGAGCGCGATCAGGAAACTTTCTCACTTTTTGTCTTTTCGGCTTCTCACTTTTTGGGTTTCCGATTTCTCACTTTTTGGGTTTCCGGCTTCTCACTTTTTGTCTTTCCGGCTTCTCAATTTTTGTCTTTCACGCTTCTCACTTTTCAGGAACAGTCAGTCGCCTTTTTCGCCTCCAACAGAACTGCCCGAACTGCCCGAGCCGCCCAGGCTGCCCGAAGGGCAAGGTGGTCATTTACAAAAAATGGCGATCTGTGTGCCCCAAATCGGAAAATATGATTCGTCCACCAAGCATTTATGGAAACTGCAAACGGCAAAATTACCGGACCGCCCCCGGCCAAAGCTATAAAAGGAGCCCCAAGGCTTCATTTGAAAGGACCTTGACTTCTGGACCCGGGAGAGCTCCTTGCAGACTCTTGCGGAATTCTCCTTCGGCGCTTGAAGATCTCCTTCGTGGACTTGAAGATCTTCATCATCCCGAAAGGCGACTAGCCTTCTCACTTCCGAAAGGCGACTAGCATTCTCAGAAGGGAAAAAGACTTAGTTTTTCCGAGAGGTGACCTGTCACCCTCGGAGCTCGTTCTCTCTCTCTCCAAATATTGTAACGAGCAGCGGCCTGTCGCGCTCAAGTTCTAGTTTCCAAGTTGTAACCCCTAGAAGATAGTGAAGTTTGGTCGGCACAGCTCCGGCCGCGTGGTTTTTTACCCTTTCCGGGTTTTCCACGTTAAAAAGTCTCTGTGTACTCAGCAAATCTCTAATTGACTGTTTGCGCGCTTAGTTCGCTCACGGCTAAGGTGGTTCAAGTGAACCGGTCTACCACGAGCCCTAAGCGTTCCGCAACAATAATATTCCTACTCTACCCAATACCCATCCATGCAATAATATTCCTACTCAAAGTCAAAGATAGAAGGAATCCTAAATCTACCCTCCCCACTTGCAGCCCACCCACGGGAGTATAAGAAGAATAAAAGAAAATAAAAAATCTAGTGTTGTAGCCAGTTAGACTCGCTTGGCGTGGAACAATAATTTGGTACGTTGAATATTTTCTAGCATGGTACGTTTAACGGTCGTGATGCATACATCAAAGAAAAGCACAAGTTGATCAACGGCTCAGATGCAATCCGCGTACCATCCTCCATTTACGTTCAACGTACCTACAAATTATACCTTGGCGTGAGGATATTGAAGCCGCCGCATGTGAGTGTCATTTTCTTCTGCAGCCGCATGAATAGTAGAGTTGCTTACCTCTTCTAGGAGATCGATCTTCCTGGCCGGGGTTTTTCGCCCGCGATCTTGGAGTAATGGTGGTTAGAAGCATTGAGGTTGCGTGGAGTCCAGTGTGAGGTTTAGAAGCATCTTAGTCCCTAAATGGATTTTATGATAGAAATTGAGTAGAATGCAGGGAATTCAGAACGATTGTAGACGAAGATGAACAATTTTAATTTCTTCTATTTCATAACTAGTGAGTCGGTCTTTAAATAGTTTTAGTCCGACCATTTTACATCATACACGTGTCAAGAAAAGTAACTGCTTAACACCGGTTTAGTCAACCGTTTTTCATACATATCACATAAAATAAAACAAACATAAATATTAAAGCTGACGCGGTATTTCTTCTCACGGCGGCGACGATTACATCTCCAATAGTCCCAAGTGGACGTTGGTGGTGAGGTATCTGAGCATCGAATAGGGTAACCTACTGACGGGTTGCGAACTGATCGGAGTGCGTCAGTGGCGTACTTACATAGCAGTAGAAGCACGATCACGGAGGCTACAGAAATACAAGCTAGGGCGTGATTTGATAGAGTGGTGCTCGAAGCATCCGAGTGAACATCAAGTTTGGAATGAACTACCCGTTGCCCCCAGCGGGGTATTTATAGGCGTAACCCTAAATCCCCGACGACCCGTTCACGGACCCCTTAGGGTTCCGTTAAATAATTGATACAGTGCTAAATATACCTTAACATTCTCCTCCTATATTGTAGCAATTGTATCACATAACGGGTTAAACAAAACATATAAGTTAGATAACGACAGAATGAGTTTCAGATTAAAAACAACAAGAGTTTTAGATCAAACATCTAAACTCAAAAAGGTTCCAAACATGCAAAAGCACAAAGCAGAAGCAAGAACAGTAATCTGAAAATAAAAACTCAAGCTAATAACAGAACGGTCTACTCAGACAATAGATCATCTGCATCCATGTCGAAATCCACTTTCTCTCCTCCAGACTTCAATTGATCTGCATTTAAACATTTGAATGTCATGAGAACAAACTCAATGAATTCATACATATGCATATCAAAAGTAAAGTGATTAGTTCTTACAATTTTGAACATAATACTCTAACTAGGAAGAAAGACTCACAGGTCCGCATCTCTTATCTAATTTACACAAAATTAGAAATTTGGTTTCATAGAACCAAGCTATGTTCCTTCGATTATTAAGATTATTACCAAACGTTTCACAATTGTATTATATCATCAAGTTTGGAATGATACAACAAGCTGTGACCAATATATCATCAAGTTTGGAATGATATAAGTAATGATCATAATATCAGGACGCATATCAGTAACTTTAGTACTCGTTTTTGGAATGATACCCAATTCAGCCTTTGAAAAGAAGTAGTTGTGTAAGTCATCAAGTTTGGAATGACTAGCAACTAAACAATCTCAGGCTTCATCAAGTAACATCTGGAATACTTCAGTGTACTCAGTCTAGATGCGTGAATGTAGGCAGACTCGGTTCTAAAATCTTAAACAAACATAGGTATTAAGTCCCACTAAATAGACTTTAATCCCATGTCCCCCGATGTTTTAGATGTAAGAACCTTGCATAAGCCCTTGGTAAGGACATCTGCTACATTATCTTTTGATCTCACGTCCAAGAGGGAAATGATCCCTTGACTGGTGAGATAGGTCAACCAGGCCTGTTTCATCCGTAGTTGCCTTCGCTTACCATTAAACAGTGAATTGGTTGCAATGGTTTTTGTGGCTTGATTGTCACAAAAAATCGAGATAGAGTTCATTTTCAGACTCGTCATTGGAATATCCATAACCAAATCTCTGACCCACTCTGCTTCTTCGGCAGCTGAAGCAAGAGCATAAAGTTCGGATTCCATAGAGGATAGTGCTATACATGTTTGCCTCTTAGATTTCCAAGCTACTGCGGCTCCTCCTAGGGTAAACACATACGCGAAAAGGACGCAGGCGAGCGTCGATCTTCAACAGCGGCGAACTCCTTCGCAACCCACGAAGAACAGTGAGCGGTTACGGGCCTGCGTCTCCGTGCTTCCTTCGATCGACAGAGACGAAGCGTTCGGGAGCAGCGGTTACGGGAGAGAACCGCACGAACCGGGAGAGGGGCTTGAGGGCGCTCACGAGAGAAACACTTCGAGAATGATAGAGTGGTGCTCGAAGCATCCGAGTGAACATTAAGTTTGGAATGAACTACCCGTTGCCCCCAGCGGGGTATTTATAGGCGTAACCCTAAATCCCTGACGACTCGTTCACGGACCCGTTAGGGTTCCGTTAAATAATTGATACAGTGCTAAATATACCTTAACATGATTTTCTTTTTCTATGTCGTCTGCTTCCAAGTGAATCAAATTGTCTAAAGATTATTCTTTGTTATTAATTACTTCCAAGAAATTAATGATGTTGTCTCTATAAAAAGATAATTAAAACTCTACATACATAAATAATCTTGTCTAAAAAGGAATTATGAATACGTACTCTTAGAAAATTTTTTAATAAAAAATGTAATTGTATAGTTGCATACATGATGTTTACAACTCAACGTACTTACATAATACACATTTCAACAACATTTTCTGATTTCCTCCTTTGAACAAGATGCAATGCTACGTCATGCGGCTCTGCGTGACCGAACGAGAAAGAGGAACTGAGAGAGAAGTTGACGTGGCATTAGCATAAGGCGTGAGCTGCAGCGTGCGTGACTCGCGTGAGAAACATAAATTACCGTGACTCACTTGAGAAGTGAAGCAATTTGTGACTCCAGTTAATAACTTAATGCAACACAAATTAATTTTTTATTAAATTGCTACCGTGACACCAAAAAAAAATCAAACATATTATGATACTAAATTACTAATGTTACTATATATTGTAAGTGCTAACACGGTTCGGCTCGGTTTGACATTGAAAACTGTGAACCGAACCGAACTATGCGTTTTTTTTTTTCAAAAATTGGAATAATGACCGAATCGCAGCCAACTAAAACCGAACCGAGCCATACAGTTTGATTTGATTTGGTTAGGCAGTTCGGTTGGTTCCGACTTACACCCCTAACAGATATGCGGGAAAATAAGAGACTCAACAAGGAAACGAAGGAAGATGCATTAATGAAAGTGCTAATACGGTTCGACTCGATTTGGTTTGCCATTGAAAACCGTGAATCGAACCGAACTATGCGTTTTTCAAAAACTGGAATCATGACCGAACCGCAGCCTACTAAAACCGAACTGAACCATACAATACAGTTTGATTTGATTTGATTAGGCGGTTCGGTTGGTTTCGACTTGCACTCCTAGCGGATATGTGGGAAAATAACAGACTCAACAAGGAAACGAAGAAAGAGGTAAAAGGTTTATGCCAAAAAGAGTCTACCCGACTCAAAATCAGCACGTAACAAAACTTGGACACCCTCAAATATTGAATCCAATGATTTTTAGTCAGCTCCGTATTGGTGTGATTATTTACTATTTGTTATGATATGTTCATGTCTTGTCATGATTTTTTATTCTGCATTTTGTATTTATATTTTTTGTATTTATCAATACAAAAGCGTTTTGCACCCAACAAACTTTGAGAGTAGAAGTTAGTAAACACCAGAGTTGGCGCAAAAGAGAGAGCCTTTAGGGTCTGTTTGTTTCAGTGGTGAGAGTTGGAGCGGTGGAAATGAGAGAGTTGGCAATGAAGCGGTGAGACATGAAGGAGGGTGTTTTCGTTCTAAAAAAAGTCAAAATGACATCTTAGAGTGGTGACCGTGAGAATTGGAGGATTACCAACCAAACCTTTTGTTGGCGGTAGCGTTTTCCCCCATAGAAATGGAGCAAAAACGCAGAGACAAACATAATCTTAAGTTGTAAAGCACCTAGTTTGTTTTTCTCCTTTGTTTTACTAGGAGATATAAAGTAAGTAGCTTGCGCTATCTGGGGGGCCCTAAAAGATACTTAGAAGGGCACAAACTTAGCTGTTTGATTATTTTAGAGCAATGTTATCTGCATACCTATTTTGACTATGCACACATAAATATTATGTGCACATCGATAAATTTTATTTGCAGTCAGAATTTATATGAACACAAAAAATGAAAAACTAATAAAATTTATAAAACATAGATCCAAAACTATGAAACATTAAAATATTAGCTAATAGTTTATATATATCATTTTTATTAGATCTCAAATTACATCAAATTTCGCCAAATTTTAAACTAAACATACATTAATAACTATGAAAAACATAAAAACATATCATTTTCATGTTATATCAAAAGACCTCAAATTATATTACACCAGAATTCTCCAAAATTGAACGGTTCGCTTGAGCGTTAACCTGCATAAACATGAACATTGTAAATGAGTTTTCATTAGGCTTGTAAGAACATATGTATTATCAATTCTTTAAAAAAAAAGTAGAGGCGTAAAATTAACCTCGTGAATCATATCATTCTTGATAGATCACATCATTGAAATCAAAACTCTCAAAGTATTACATATAATATCTGCATGAGAAATTAATTTTAGACAAAGACGCTGAATCATAAATAAAGCAATGTGAAAAAAATGTGTGGCATGCCTTCTTAAGAATCTGCTAAATTGACAATATCATTTTCCGACTCTTTTGGTAATTTCCATTCCTCTACAAGTTATTCATGATACCTCAATCACGGAGAGAAAACAAATGGTAGTGGGCGTCTTCTTTCATTAATAATCGAATGAAATGATTATCATTCACATATCCAATAAAAAATATCTTCTGGTTCTCTTCAGATGTTGAATGCAATGACAGAAATGTGAAAGACTGATACTTTGAATAATGAATCAAATCGATGTTATAGACCAATGCAACTAGCAACCCAATGTCAAACATTGTCATCCGCTTTTCAAGAGATGTTGGAATTGCATTACAATATAGAGACAACATTCAGATTAACCACAAGATGGATGTTCTTCAGTTCGGCAAAATATGAAAAACCGAGAATCAGGAAGGGGAGGAAGAAAACCGGCAAAGATGCTAGGTGGCTTCGACGGCGTCGAGTGCGGGTAGAAGATAGCGTCCGGCGTCCAAAATCGTGGGAAGGAGATGGCGTCTGACATCCAATTGAGGGAAGGAGGCGGCGTCCACTCCCGAGAATCCGACGGCGTGATTCGCTGGAAGCAGGTGGCTAGACGTTGAGCGAAGACCAACGGTGTCAAGCGAGAAAGGGGCGCGGGTTGGTGCCAAGGGAAGGTATTAGGATTGGTATGCCGTAAGGGGTTTTTTTTTGTGGGGGGGGGGGGGGGGGGGGAGAAAATGATCAGTAAAATAATTAATTTAGTTAAATTTATTGTATGCACGCAACATTACTATAATTGTATGGTTTTAATCTTATGCTTTATTACATGACATGACATATATTTTGCCCGATTACTAGCGAAGTTATAGAAAAAAAATTCTAGGCTGGAGAAGCTGTTGAGAAACATATGCAACAAAAGATCGAGTATAATAGATGTTGCTTGGCAATTACGTGTCTTACCACCTTTTACTTTATTTCATGTCATTTTATGATTAATCTTCATTTATGTGGAACCACTTTAGTGGCGTGACTACACTTAACTCTTCAAACATTCACCACATGCCATTGTCATGGGTGACTACATTTATCATGATGGGTTATGTTTATCGTGGGGCTGACACATTATTAATTATGTCAAGAACTGTGAAAAGAATAATCTAGATGAAGGCGGGAGAGGTCCGCATGGAGTGGCGAGCGGGAGAGGTCCGCGTGCAGCTGCGGCGTGGAGAGAAGGCTAGGGAATCGGGGAGGCGGGGAGAGCGAGGGCTTGGGATCGGGAGGAGGATGCGGCGTAAGTGTTGTTGTTTCTCGGTGGTTGCGGGTTTTTGTTTGCCTAGTGTTGATTTTGCCTCCTAAATCTGACATTTGCTAAATTATGAAGCCATATCCGACGGCCTATATTTTTTGCTGGAATTTTGTGGTCATGCTATTTGCAGCCCACACGATTGTTTTTAATATTGTATAGATATATATACATTAGGAGTCCTGCACAATGCTGCACTCATGCCCGACTACTCTTAGCCGTGAATGGTGCTTGTCCGTGAGTTACTTTGGGTGTGCATGGATTTGCTCATACGCACCCAAAATAGCATCCTATAAACTACGTCTATGCGTGTGATCGGACTCTACTCGTGCGAAGTATTTGAAAAGGAAAATAATAATTTGTAATATTATTTTAGAGAAAAAAATGAAGGAAAAATGTATAAAAGATTATATAAAAACATCCTCTCTCACCGGTCCTCCCGCTCTCTCGAAGGTTATATCTGTGACGACCCACTCTGGATCACACTAGATCAATGTGGCCTCACCTGGCATCGTCCGGGATGTAGCCCAAGCACTCAACCCCTCTCCATCCACAGGCGGGTTGTTGGTGGTCACAACCTCCCTTTGATGAGGCAAACTCGATAGTTAAGTGTGCAACACGTGGACTTTAGGAGGTCACCCATCCCAGTACTATTCCAGCCCGAGCACGCTTAACTATGGAGTTCTTGCACTTTCTTGTGACGACCTAGGGCTAACCCACTCTAGATCACACAAGGATCATTGTGGTCTCACCTGACATCGTTCGGGCTGCAGCCCAAGCACCCAACCCTTCTCCATCTGCAGGCGGGTTGTTGGTGGCCACAACCTCCCTTTGATGAGACAAACTCGATAGTTAAGCATGCAGCACGGGGACTTCCCAGAAGTTCACCCATCCTAGTACTACTTCAGCCCAAGCATGCCTAACAATGGAGTTTTTTCCACTTCTCATCACCAATTGAGCTGCGATGAGAAGTAGAAGAGCTTTATAGTTAAGTGTGCTCAGGATGGAGTAGTACTGGGATGAGTGACCTCCTGGGAAGTCCCCATGCTGCATTTTTTAACTATCGAGTTTACCTCATCAAAGGGAGGTTGTGGCCACCAACAACCCACATGTGGATGGAGATGAGTTAGGTGCTTGGGCTACAGCCCGGATGATGCCAGGTGAGGCCACAATGATCCTTGTGTGATCCAGAGTGGGTTGGCTCTGGGTGTCACAAACTTGACATCAAGTTGTTAGATTAGGTAGTTATTCTGAGCGGGAAAAGGCAACGCTGAACCTTATTGTCTCCATTCGAGCAATAATATCAATGATGTCTTCAAAATATCTTCCTGACTTTTGGAAGTATCCTTTTGCTACAAGATGAGCTTTATGCTTCATCAGTTCACCTTTTTCATAGCTTTTTATCTTAAAAATTCATTTAAGGCTGATGATGTCTCTGCCTTTTGGTATTGAGGTAAGAGACCATTTTTATTTTTGTTAATCATACCTAGTTCTTCTCCCATAGTACTTCTCCAGACTTCTAACTTGTGGCTTCCTCAAAAGTTTTTGGTATATTGGAGAATAAGGCAAGGTCACATTGTTGAGGCTCCGCTCAAGATAGTCCACAATACCTCATCAACATGTGGAATGAGTATTTATAGTATCTCCAGCGTAGAGCCTAACCCTAGTGACACGTAACCCGTTGGGTCGTTCTGAGTGGGTCCTGACACGCGCGGACATATTATTAAATTAACCTAACAATCTCCTCCTATGTCCGCGGTATACCGACATTGGAAAAAGGGTTGGTGTGTGTAGTGTTCAACCAGTTCGACTCATTACACAACCGTGTCCGTAAGTACCTGTTATAATATATTGAACTGAAAGAAGACAGTAGTATGTATGCACGCATAAGTATAAAACATAAACCAAGCAGCATCACATAAAAGTCAAGAGTACAATCAGAGAAATAGGTTCCAGAAGACCTAGTGTCTCGTGACTAACAAAAGAGCATAAAAAATAGTCCAAACAAAATAGGTAAAGGAAAAGAGCTAAACAGTGCTCTAGGCCAAAGAAAGTAAACCAAACATATACTCTAGTAGTCATCATCCAGCAGGTCATCCTTCTCAGGATCCCAGTCTGCATGTGCTCCTCCTGCAGCATCAGGTCCTGTAATTTCCAGCAAAGAACTTCATTCAGAATGAATTCAGATATGGAAAATGTACATGTATCTAGTTCTGTTTATAAGAACGTAGTTCTTAATTATGCTTAAGAGGATATTTTGTGGAGTATTTCAGTTTTAACCGCAGAATCCATTAACTGTTTCCAAACGAAACGATATCAGACTTCTGGACAAACGCAACTATATCTGTGTTCCTATATGTGATATCCTGGTTACTGTTCTTCTAGGGTTAATTAGAACTCATCAAATGTGGAATGGAACCAATCAATAGGAGAAGGTCCAAAACAAGTTAGATCGTGTTATCAAATGTGGAATAACACTCTCCTCCAAGTTAAGGAAGACGAATCTGGATGAGGTTGTTATCATCAAATGTGGAATGAAACAACCAACCAGAAATTCGTACTCAGCAACCAAAACACCAACGGAGCACAATATGCTAGATTTGACAAAGGAAGGAATCAAAACATTCGGACTTAGGCTGGTTTCAAACCGCTTTGAGTCCCATTTCCCCCACTGTTTTGATTGAACAGTCTCGGGGCATTCCTTTTATCAGTGGATCAGCTAGATTATCCTTCGATCGCACGTCGACCAAAGTAATAACGCCTTGTTCTTTAAGATAATTCAATAGGGCGTGCCTCAGTCGTACATGTCGTCTCTTAATGTTAAAGAGGACATTCTTTACAACTTGGACTGCTGCCTGATTATCACAAAACAGGCTTAGAGAATTGATTTGAACTCTAGACAAGGGAATGTCTTAGATCAAATTCCTGATCCAGTCTGCCTCTTCACCAGCTGAAGCTAAGGCAAATAACTCGGCTTCCATGGACGACAAAGCTATGCATGTCTGTCTCTTGGACTTCCAAGTAACTGCAGCGCCACCTAATGTGAATATGAATCCACTTGTGGACTTGCTGTTTGAAACTTCTGAACACCAGGAGGCATCAGAGTACCCTTCCAAAGTAGGAGGGTGACCAGTGTAGCACAGAGCGTGGTCTTTAGTACCTTTGAGATACTTCATCAGCCTATCTAGGGCATCCCAATGCTCTTTGCCTGGACTACTGGTAAAGCGACTTAGCATGCTTACGGAGAAAGCAATGTCAGGTCTAGTGCAGCTTGTGGAGTACATGAGACTTCCAATGATCTTTGAGTACTTGACTTGGTCAACGCTTGTTCCTTCATTCGGACTCAGCTTGACATTCAGATCAGTGGGTGTTTCAACAGGCCTACAATCTTTATAACCCCAGGTATTAAGAATCTGCTCTATGTAGTGAGCTTAACTCAGAGTGACACATCCCTTGTCTACTCTTACTTTCATACCTAGTAGGGTATCAACGGGACCAAGGTTCTTCATATCAAACGCTTTGGCGAGAGCGGACTTAATATCCCTCGCGACAGCTAGGTCTGACCCCAGGATCAACATGTCATCCACATAAAGGCATATGATGACAGTTTGGTTCGACATTGAGCGGTAATAGAGACACTTATCTGAAAGACTGGACTGAAATCCAAAGCTCTTTACCACTTGGTCAAACTTCATGTGCCACATCTTAGGTGCTTGTTTAAGCCCATAGATGGATTTATCGAGTTTGCACACTTTGTCCTTTAGATCTGTATGGACATAACCTTCAGGTTGTGCCCTGTAGATCTCTTCATTTAGCTCTCCATTTAAAAAGGCCGTTTTCACGTCCATCTGATGGACGATGAAATTCTCGATAGAGGCTAAGGCTAGAAGAATTCTAATGGTGGATAGGTGACACACAGGTGAATAGACATCAAAATAGTCGATTCCCCCTTGTTGTTTATAACCCTTAGCTACTAGACGTGCTTTGTATCTGGCTATAGACCCATCGCTATGTAGTTTCTTCTTCAGTACCCACTTGCATCCCAGGACTTTAGCTCCTTTCGGTAGGTCCACTAGATGCCAGGTATTGTTTTGTAGCAGCGAGTTCATCTCATCGTCGATAGCTTCTGCCCATATTAACGCATCTCTCGATCTCATCGCTTCCTGGTAGGAAAATGGATCATCCTCTAAGTGGTAGGTGACGAAGTTCTCACCAAAATCCTTAGGGATTCTATCTCTTGTAGATACTCTAAGAGGAACAGGTTCGACCTCTAGAGGTTGGGGAGCAGTGCCAGAGGGGCCAGCTTCGGGTTCTACCGTAGACTCTGAGATCATGTCAGTAGATCCAAGAACGGCCAGGCCATGATCTTTGATAAATTTGTGCTCAAAGAAGATAGCATCTCTAGACTCTATCACTGAATTAGTGGACAGATCCAGAAATCGGTCAGCTGCACTGTCTTCTGCACTGCCTAGATAGACACAGGTTATCGTTCTAGGTCCCACCTTAGGTCTTTTAAGGTCTTGTATACGCACATAGGCGATACAACCCCAAGTGATCTTAAGAGTGTCATATCTACAAGGATGACCGTGCCACAGCTCATAAGGAGTAGAACTGAGCTTTGAGTGAGGCACTCTATTCAGAATGTGATTTGCAGTAAGGACTGCTTCCCCCCAGAAGGAATTGGGCATGCCAGCGGTCAAGAGCATGGAATTTAACATCTCTGTTAGAGTTCTATTCTTACTCTCAGCAACGCCATTTGATTGGGGTGAGTAAGGAGCTGTAGTTTCAAGGATTATGCCCTCAGTGGCACAAAACTCCCTAAACCCAGTTGCAGTGTATTCTCCTCCTCGATCACTTCTAAGTCTCTTAATCTTCAGATTTAACTGGTTTTCTACCCGAGATTTGAAGATTTTGAAGGTCTCGAATGTCTCGTCTTTCGATTTCAATAGGTAGACATGACAAAATCTGGAGAAATCGTCAATGAAGGTAATTAGATACTTCCTTCCCCCTCTAGTGGCATGACTCCAAAAGTCACAGAGGTCGGAATGAATCAATTCCAAAAGTTGTGTGCTCCTAGAAACGGACTTGTAAGGGTTTCTAGTTATTTTGGTTTGGGCACAAACCTCGCACCTATCAAATCGAATAGAGAAATCTAATGGAATGTTGTGACTCTTAGCTAGATCGCGCATCTTCTTGTAGTGAACGTGTCCAAGTCTATTGTGAAGTAGCTTTGGATCTAACAGAGACGAACTCACTTGATTTATGCACTCGTTTTCTAGGCTAAGTCTATACATTCCATTGATTAAGTAAGCGCAACCAAAGTAATGTAAATTAACAGACAGTGTTATTCTACCGCTAATGGTTGTGAAGGACATTCCAGACTTATCTAACAAACTCATAGAAATTAAGTTTTTGATTAAATTAGGAACTAATTTAACATTTTGCAAAATTAAAATTTTACCTGAAGAGAGGAGGAGCTTTGCCGTCCCAGCATGAGTGACGACTGTCACTCCTCCATTGCAATTCTCAACTCTGTCTCGGACTGCTCTGACGTCAGTGAGAAGACCTCTGTCATTTGTAACATGACATGTGGCACCGCTGTCCAGCCACCACTCAGAAGACGCACTGCGGTGATTGCTCCCGATCATAGCCACAAAGGACTTGGGATCAGAAGTATCGACCACCATGTGTGCCGCCTGAGGTGGAGCTTCATCCTTTTGCTTCCTCGGACCCCTCCAGTCAGCAGCCTAGTGACCCCATTTGCCGCAGTTGTTGCATTTACCCTTCTTCCTTTTGAAAGAAGGCTTCTTAACAGCCAACTGGGCAGGAGGGTCAACTTTAGGTACCGGGGGCTTCCGAGGAGGCTTATTAGGTCGAGAAACGAAGTTGACAGCCTGTGGGGGCTGAGCAACCTGCTCCGCGCTCTTTCCAGCGATGTTCTGGTCCTCGATGTGAATGAACCTTTTGAGTTCATCCGGAGTAATCTTCTCCTTCCGTCTGTGCATCTCCGTCTTGAATGTCAGCCACTCCGCAGGTAGCTTGCTCAGGATCAAGTACACGAATAGATTGTCGTCCATCTTTGACTGATCGTCCTCCAGCTTGTTGCGCAGATTTTCCAGCTCTATGATCTGGGAGGTGATCGGCAGGTTCGCTTTGAGGCGGAAGTTGAAAAACTTCTCCCCAATGAGCGATTTGGACAACACCTCCTCCTTCTGGAAATGCGCGTTGAGGCGATCCCAGATCTCCTTTGCAGTCTTGTAAGCGTGGTAGGTCAGTGCGAGACGAGGATTGAGGGAATTCAACAGGTAGTCCCTGCAGAAATCCTCATCCTTGTCCCACTGATATTCGTCTACGCCCTCGCTAGAAGACGCAAAGTCACTCTGCACAGTGTAGAAGATTCCGCGTTCCTTCATTCCTAGTTGGACTTGAATTTTCCAACTGAGAAAATCGGACGCGTCGAAGGATTGCAACTTGGTGACGTCGAGCGCACTTTTCTTCAACATCGCAACAGAATTCTAAAATAGAAAAACTGAATCAAATCACCTGATTCGCGTGGAGACGATCGGGAAACTTCGGATCCAATCCAGTAAATGATTTGCTTTTTCTTCGGGTGAACACAGTCTCCAAAGAACTAGAGCACCTCCAAAAATGCACAAAAATTCAAGTCGCACACGAGAGATCCTTGCAGAAAACAACGACTTTGAGTAGATCTTGTATGGAGAGAGCGGCTCCCGGAATCGCGAGAGCGAACAGGAGATTTGCGATTGGCGATCTGGAGATTTGCGATTGGCGATCTCTCTATTTCGGATCAAAGATCAGTGATGATCTAGCGCAGAAACTTGCAAATCGCGACAGGGAAGAAATCCCTTTTTCCTTTTCTTCTTTGGATCTGGTAAGAACGAGCACCAGATCGCTGATCTGTAGAGGAAACTGCTACTCAAAACAGGCTGCCCTAGATCTGAACGGAGGTGGCCGGATCTGGCAGAAAACGGGAGGATCTGGACGGAAGTTGCAGAAACAGGCTGCCCTAGATCCAAGGATCGCAACTCCTGTCGCAGATCAGGATTTCTACCCAGATCGCCTTTGCCGTTCTTCCTCAGAAAAGCTTCACAGGAACGAAGCTTCACAGTTGCTATTGACGCGATCTGCTGGAGAACGAAGCTTCACAGGAACGAAGCTTCCTGATGCTGTCAGCGGAGGAGATCGCGATCACAGATTCCTGCGCGCTTGCACACGAGAACGAAAAAGAAAGGCTTTCTTCTCGATCGGCGTACAGGGTCGATCTGCCCTTTTCCAGCGACGAAACTCTGCGATGGAAAAATCGAGCGCCGACGGGTGCGAAATTTTCAGAGGGTGAGCGGAAAAATCTGAGCGAAAACCTAAAAATCTATCTTGAGAAAATGATGATGAATCGGTCCTGACACGCGCGGACATATTATTAAATTAGCCTAACACACATTGCTCATAAATTTCTTCTAAGCTTCTCATCATTTGGGAAATGATGATGAATCTAAGCTAGAGTTGAAATCAATGGATGTGCTCGTACTAACTTCTTCAGGTGTGTCTGGATGGTATAGGGGATCCAATCCCTTTGTTCAACCACATCCCATGAAGGACATGTGAGTGGCTCGTCGTCTGTTTTCCATTCCCACATTCTTCCTTCATCAAATTTCATTTCTCTTGAAATAATAATCTGCTTTGTATCTGGATTGAGAAGGCAGTAAGCTTTTTATTTCTCACAATATCCAATAAACAACAACTTCTCACTTCTTTCTTCAAGCATCCCTTTTCCAGAATTGAGGGCATATGCAGTGCATCCAAAGGTTTTGAAGTGAGTAATGGAAGGTCTTCTTTTATATAGTGCTTCATAAGATGTTATCTTTTCAATGCCTTTGTTGGAGTTCTATTAAAAATGTAGATGACTGTATTTGTTGCTTCTCCACAATACTCCTTTTGAATTTTCATAGGCGGCATGATGGCTCTTGCCATTTCTAGAATTGTTCGATTTCTTCTTTCAACAACTTTGTTTTTTTGTGGACATCTGGGTGATGGGAGCTCTCTTCTGATTCCTTCACTTCTACAAAAAAATAGTAAACTGACAGGAGAGGAATTCTCCTCCCCTATCGGTTCTATGTCCCTAAATAGAACTTTGAAATTGTTTTTCAACTTTTATTTTGAACAATTTGAAGAACTCAAACACCTCAGATTTATTCTCCAGATAATAAATTCACATATATCTAGAGAAATCTTTTATAAGTAAAAGAAAGTACCTTTTTCATCCAATTGATGTTTTCTGTGTTTTGTATGCATGACCTCCAGTGGTTTTTTCTCCTCTAGCTGGTTTCTTTGGGGAATGGTGCTCTATGAACATTGGCTTCCACATAGCTCTCACGTACCCCTCTTGAATCTTTATTAACTGATGGCATACCATTCACGGGGTGCTTCACCTGTCTAAGTACTTATAGTGTATATGATCAAGTCTGTGATGCCAGAGTATGGAATCAGAGTTTGGTTGTTTTTGTGGAGTGATTGCAACTTGACATAGTGTTCTTGTAGCAACATAGAACACTCTATTGGGGACATTTATGTTGTAATAAGAGTTTGATTTATGCAGTCTTCTATAATGTGATATTTCTTTTGTCTAAAGATAACTAAATATTCTTTGTGTTGCAATTGTCCAACGCTAAGTAAAATTTGAGTTAATTTAGGTACCCAAGTTACATCAGCAATATTTTTTACATCTCTCTCTGTGATTCCAGTAATGGATCCTCTTCCTTCTGTTTGGTGAGCTTTTCTGTCTCTCATGTAAACTTCTGATTTTAGTAATTCATCCAGCTGTGTGAATTGAGATTTGTCCCCACTCATATGACTTGAAGTCTCACTATTTATATACCATCACAAATTGGAGGAATTACTTGTTGCGGTCATGAAACAAGTATAAAATAGTGTATCTGACACCCCTCTTTCAGTGAACTTTACTTCCTCCTTTTGTTTATACCAACAGTCACGATCGAAATGGGTTAGCTTCTTGCACTTTTTACATCTTTGATAGCAGTCTTGTGTGTTATGATTTTTTTTTTACAAAGATATCAATGCATCATAGTGTTGGAGGGCACTTCTCTGCTCTTTTCTTTTCCTTTCTGAGTTTGTTTAAGAAAACATTTGATTGTAATGAGTAGCGTTGGGTGGTATCCGACTTTTCTCAACATGTGCCTTACCCAAATTCATTTTAATTTGCAAAGCTTGTTCAAATAGAGTGTACAACCCGTATTCGCCGAGTGGGTCCCTCAAGATCACCGACGAGATCCAGGTCAGTCAGACCATTCGCCCAGACTGAGACAGGTGGTAAGACCCCCGGGCCAATAGGGGCGAACCGTGGGCTGGAAGGAGAAATCAGCGAGTGGCACCCTTACGGACCACTCGCCCGAGTGTGGGCATTCGCCCAGTCCATTCGCCCAATCAAGCGAGAGTTCGGCGAGTGGTCCCCTCATGGACCACTCGCCCCCAAGGGTTTTAGGAGGAAATGACCGTGATGCCCCTTATGGGCTGCAAATAGCCCTTCAAAACAACGGAGTTAGGCTATTAACAGGCCAATTTGGGGTGCAGTTAGTAAAATTAAAAGGCGGATTCATGTTATTTGCAGACCAGTCTAGAAAAATCTATAAATAGACTCTTAAGGGCACCTTGGAGGAGAGACAGACTTTTTTGAGAGTCCTCTCCTCTAGGCTAGTCTTGGTTGGCTGCCAGTGCCCTCCAAGGTGCCCGACTGAGCTTTGGTTTGGGAGGGGAAGCTCTCTAAGATTTTCCGGGTGTGTGGCGGGACCTCCTCGCTGCAGCCTTGGGTCTGTTCCATTTTTCTCATCCACCAGTCAGATAGTTTAGGGAGGGAGAAGTAAGCGTCGGCTACAACCCCCAGTGGGTCCTATCTCAGGAGACTGGTTGCCGGTTTCAACATTTTTGGTGCGGTGAGCGTGGACCGTAGCCGGTGACGGAAAATCTCAAGCTAGGTTGGATGACAGGAGATGGGGGAAATGGTTCTGACTCGGGCCACTCGCAGTCACCAGCGACAGGGGAGTGGTTGGAGATGTTCGAGAAGTTCAAGCGAGAAGTCCTGCAGACGGTTCTCGCAGGAAGAGGCGAGTGCGAGACGCCGGCAGTTCCCGTGGTTCCGCCCCAGCAGATCGGCGAGAATGCTCCGGGGCAGCGACCTGGGAAGGAAGTGCCAGCGGAAGGAAGCGCGCGAGATCTCCCCGGGCGGTAGCTATTCAGCAGCCCGGCGAGTGCTGAGGTCTGCGAGCTGGTTCCGCGCGAGAGGACCACTCGCCGAGCAGGGGAAGGAAGCCCTTTTTGCGAGATGATCCTCTCGGCCCCAGTGCCAGAGGGGTTCCGGGGGCCGGAGATGTCCTATTATACTGGCAAGGATGACCCAGTCGTGCACCTGCAATGGTTTGAGGACATGGTTTCAATTCTGCCCATGACGGATGCCTTTCAGTGCCGACTCTTCGCGACCACTTTGAAGGAGAAAGCTAGGGACTGGTTCCACCAGCTCCCCGTAGGTTCCATCTACGCGTTCGACGATCTGCGCCGGAGCTTCCGGCTGCGCTTCTCGACGTCGAAGAAGAGAAAGAAGGATGCGGAGGCTCTCTTCAAGATCAGGCAAAGGGAGGGGGAATCACTGGCACACTATGTGGACAGATTTCAAGAGGAGATACACCTCGTGCAGGAGGTGCCAGGGTTCGCCCTCAAGATGGCATTCATCGTGGGGTTACGAGATGGGTTCTTCAAGATGGACCTGAAGAGAAGGGCTCCTCTCTCCTTTGAGGAGTTGATGGAGCGGGCAGCGGAGGAGATAGAAGGGGAGGCGGCCAACCCAGAATTCTACAAGAGGTTGGCAAAGATGAGTGAGCCTGAGGTGAGGCAGCAAGAAGGAAGAAGACGAGAAGAACCCAGGGGTCAGGGGCTCGAAAGACCGCCTCGGAATTGGAGGTATCAAGAGCCCAACAATAGGTTGGGCTGGAGACACCAGGAAGGACCAGCGAGAGGTCAGGAAGGGGGGTACCAAGGAAGAGAGGCGGGGGGGGATAAATCCGGGGTGGAGGCAGGGCCCCAGACCCCCTCACCCCCCAAGGGAGCAAGCTATGGCAGTAGGCCGAGGAAGAGGAGGTAGAGGAGCCAGAGGAGGGAGAGGAAGAACAGGAAGAGGGGACAGGGTGGCGTTGCCCTATTGTGACTTTCACCAGGAAGAAGGTCACGCGACCGCCACCTGACCAGAATTCTTGGAGATGAGAGGGAGAGGTCAGCCACGGCGACAACAGGCCAGGATCGAGGAAGTGCTCCCAGAGGCGGAAGAGGACCGATGCGAGGACAGTGCGGATACAGGAGCCAGAGGGGAATCGGGGTGATTCATGGTGGGGTTGGGATAGAGGCCTCTCGCAAAAGGAGCTTCCAGGCGATGTTCCGGAGAGACGTCGCATCAACTTCCCAGACCCCACCCCCCATAGAGAAGCTCACCTTCTCCTCGGAAGATATGCCCGATTATGAGGACCCGTTCTGCGACGCCCTGGTGATCCAGACGGCGATAGAAAACTTCACGGTCTCCCGGATCCTGGTGGACAATGGGAGCTCGGTGAATGTTATCTTCAAGAAGGCTTTCGATGTGATGGAGGTGGAGAAGAAGAGGGTGCAGGCCTCTGATGGGCCGCTGTTTGGTTTCTCAGGAGAAAGGAAGGAGGTTGAGGGAGGTGTCGGCCTCCAGGTGACGTTAGGAGGGGTCCCAAGGAACTGCTGGTTCGTCATCGTTGACGCTCCGAGCAGCTACAATGCCATATTTGGGCGCCCCCTCATCAGTGCCTTCTGATGTGTGCCCTCATCATACCACCAGTGCTTGAAGTTCCATAGTGGAGGAGTCCAGATCCGAATCCGGGGAGATGCAAAGGTGGCCAGACAGTGCTATGTGACTGCCATCAACACCATCTCTGGATGACGGAGGCTGAGAAGATGGATGAAGAGATGAGGAGGCTGGAGGGGCCAGGAGAAGGAGTGGAGAAGAGGGGAGAAGAGGAAGAGGGCAGTGCCCGAGGAAAGGAGATGGAGGCAGCTCAGGAGGAGCAGGTCGAACCAATGGAGGAGGAAGGTGCGGCAGAGGAGAAGGCCAGGGTAGAGGGGCGAGAAGCGAGGGGCAGATGGGAAGAGCCGACTCGGCTTGAGGGGGCAGAGGAAGTAGTGGAGATGGAGGTTATCACCCAGGGAGGAAGGGTGGAGAAGGTGCATGTCAGCGGGGACCTCATCCCGGAGGACAGGGTAAGGATGCTGGAGTGCATCCAGAAGAACGTGGACATCTTCGCATGGAGCGCGGCAGACATGCCAGGCATTGAGGCGGATGTGGCTTGCCATCGTCTCAACCTTGAGCCAGGAGCCCGCCCCATCCGATAGAAAAGGAGGGCCTTCGCCGACAAGCTCGAAGAACCGATTCGCGAGGAGGTGGCCAAGCTCCTTGAAGCAGGTTTTGTATCGGAGATCCAGTATCCAGGCTGGGTCTCCAATGTCGTCATGGTAAAAAAGGGCGATGGTCGTTGGCGTATGTGTATTGACTTTTATTTATTAAACAAAGCCTGCCCTAAGGATTGTTATCCCCTGCCTCGGATCGACACGCTGGTTGACTCAGCCGTCAGTTTTTCTGTGATGAGTTTTTTGGATGCTTTTTCAGGTTATCACCAGATCAGGATGCACCCCCCGGATATCAAAGATGTCTCTTTCATCACCCGGGAGGGGTGCTACTGCTATAAGATGATGCCCTTTGGGCTGAAAAATGCAGGAGCAACCTACCAGAAAATGATGGACCGAGTTTTTAAGCAGCAAAGGGGAAGGAACTTGGAGGTTTACGTAGATGACCTTATGGTGAAGAGCAAGAGCGTGAGCATTCATCTCCGAGACCTCGAGAAAACCTTCGCCACCCTACGCAAGTACAAGATGCGCCTGAACCCCCTGAATTGTGTGTTCGGGGCCAGCAAGGGGAAGTTCCTGGGACACCTTCTCACCCCTTCTGGGGTAGAACCTAACCCGGACAAGGTCAAAGCCATCATGGAGTTGGGATCGCCTCGGAATGCCAAGGAGGTCCAGCGCTTGATGGGAAAGCTCGCGGGGTTGAGCAGGTTTCTCTCCCTAGCCGGGGAGAAATGCTCCCCCTTCTTCAAAACGTTACGAGGGAACCATAAATTCGAGTGGACAAAGGAATGCGAGGAGGCCTTCCAGGCCTTGAAGAGGCAGCTCACCCAGGCCCCAAGGAGGGGGAGGACCTATCCTTGTACCTCAGAGTCGGGACTGAGGCTGTAAGCTCCGTCCTGGTCCGGGAAGAAGGCAAGAAACAACTGCCTATCTACTACGTAAGTAGGGTCTTGAGGGAGGCGGAACTCAGGTACCCAATTTTAGAGAAGCTGGCCTTCGCTCTGGTCGTCGCGGCAAGAAAGCTCAGGCCATACTTCCAGGCCCATTCAATCCAAGTGGTGACTGATCACCCCCTTCGCCAGATCTTCGAAGGAGTAGAGCACTCGGGGAGGCTCGCGAAGTGGTCAATAGAGTTAAGTGAGTTCAATATCACCTTCGTCCCTCAACTATCCATGAAGGCACAGGTAGTGGCAGATTTTATGGCAGACTATGTGGCCGAGATGGAGGGGGATCAAGCCCCTCGTCATGTTCCGTGGAAGCTGCTGGTTGACGGGGCCTCGGGCAAAAATTCTCTCGAAGGAGGGGTGGTGCTGGAGAGCCCCCACGGGATGAAGATCGAACAAACGCTCGTAATACATTTCCCAATCACCAACAACCAGGCGGAGTATGAGGCGGTGATCGCCGACCTGCGTCTGGCTCAGGAACTGGGAGTCCATGACGTGGAGGTCCTCACCGACTCGATGGTAATAGCCTCTCAGATCAAGGGAGAGTTCGAGGCAAGGGAACCTACACTCATAAGATACTTAGCCAAAGTGAGAAGCCTCATTAGAGCATTCAAGACTTTCTCCATCAGGCACATCCCTCGGGAGGAGAGCACCCAGGCGGATTGCTTGGCCAAGGCCGGTCCCCGAGCCGGAGGAACCCTGACTGATCTGTTCCGTCCTTCGATCGAGGAAGGGGAACTCATGGAAATAGAGCAGCGGCCCTCTTGGAAGGATCCCTTCGTTACCTTCCTTGCAACAGGGAAATTCCTGGATGAGGTTCCGGACCAAAGGCGCTTCCGGTACAAGTCCGCCTACTACGTGCTCCATGAGGGGGATTTGTATCGGAAGACTCTCTCGGGTCTCCTGGCCCGATGCATAGAAGATGAAGTCCCGAGGATCTTGGAAGAAGTTCACTCCGGCGAGTGTGGCAGCCACTCGGGGAGCAGGATGTTGGAGGCAAGGATAATGAGGCAGTGGTACTTTTGGCCGACCTTGAGTAGAGATGCGGCGGCCTTCGCTAAGAAATGCCAGAAGTGCCAGATGTTCGCCCCGCTTCAGATCTTGCCTGCTCAGAGGCTAAGGAGTATCACGGCGCCATGGCCATTCGCCATATGGGGGATGGATCTGGTAGGACCCTTCCCCCAGGCCAGTGGGCAGAGGAGATTCCTATTGGTCATGATCGACTACTTCTCGAAGTGGTTGGAAGTCAAGGCGCTAGCCAAGGTCACCTCCCAGGTGGTCCGCAACTTCATATGGGGGGAGATCATCTGTCGACATGGGCTTCCGCAGGCCATCATCACAGATAATGGCCCGCAATTTGCCAGCGAGGAGTTCATCAGTTTCTATGGCCAGTTGGGGATAGACCTCAGGTTTGCATCCGTCCACCATCCCAGGAGCAACGGGCAGGTGGAGGTGGCAAACAAGATTATCGTGAACTTGCTCAAGAAGAAGGTGGAAAATCTTAGGGGCAATTGGGTGGAGCAGCTCCCCTCGGTCCTGTGGGATTTAAGGACTACCCCCAACACCGCAATGAGAGAGACCCCTTTCAAGCTCTCTCACGGATGCGAGGTCGTCATCCCCATAGAGTTCGAAGTCATGACGCCACGGGTAAAGGCCGCCACGAATGGAGAGGAAGATTGGAGGGTTGGGAACGAAGAGGAGTTGCGGCTCTCCCTCGACCTCATCGAAGAAGCCCGGGATCTGGCAGCCATTCGCCAAGAAGAGGTCAAGCGGCGGATGGCCAAGTACTTCGACAAGCACATCAGGGTCAAGCAATTCGAAAAGGGAGACCTAGTACTCAAAAAGGTCGACGCGGCTGGAAGGTCTGCCGCAGTGGGAAAGCTTAATCCCAACTGGGAAGGTCCCTATGTCGTGGAAGAGGCGCTAAAGCCTGGGGGATACCGCCTTCAGAATGTGGAGGGCCAACCCCTCAGTCACACATGGAGTGGTGACGATCTCAAACGCTTCTATCCCTAAAAACTATGTAATGCTAATGTTTTTGAAATGAGAATATTATGTTTAACCTGTATGTGTGAAAATGATGCTACAGCTTGTGGGGAAACCTCGAAGGTTCCAGAAGATGGCCCCGAGCAGACCCACTGTCCAGGCTTTCATCTAGCTGGCAGGTCCGAAGGCTCACTCGGTGGCAGGTTCTAAGTTTGTGGGAAGATGGCCCCAAGCAGACCCGCTGTCCAGGCTTTCATCTAGCTGGAAGGTCCGAAGGCTCACTCGGTGGCAGGTTCTAAGTTTGTGGGAAGATGGCCCCGAGAAGACCCGTTGTCCAGGCTTTCATCTAGCTGGCAGGTCCGAAGGCTCACTCGGTGGCAGGTTCTAAGTTTGTAGGAAGATGGACCCGAGCAGACCCGCTGTCTAGGCTTTCATCTAGCTGGCTGGTCCGAAGGCTCACTCGGTGGCAGGTTCTAAGTTTGTAGGAAGATGGCCCCGAGCAGACCCGCTGACCAGGCTCCCACCTAGCTGGCAGGGCCGAAGGCTCACTCGGTGGAAGGTTCCATGCTTCAAAGGTTGGCCCCGAGCAGACCCGCTGACCAGGCTCTCACCTAGCTGGCAGGGCCGAAGGCTCACTCGGTGGCAGGTTTCATGCTTCAAAAGATGGCCCCGAGCAGACCCGCTGACCAGGCTCTCACTTAGCTGGCAGGGCCGAAGGCTCACTCAGTGGCAGGTTCCATGCTTCAAAGGTTGGCCCCGAGCAGACCCGCTGACCAGGCTCTCACCTAGCTAGCAGGGTCGAAGGCTCACTCGGTGGCAGGTTCCATGCTTCAAAGGTTGGCCCCGAGCAGACCCGCTGACCAGGCTCTCACCTAGCTGGCAGGGCCGAAGGCTCACTCGGTGGCAGGTTCCATGCTTCAAAGGTTGGCCCCGAGCAGACCCGCTGACCAGGCTCTCACCTAGCTGGCAGGGCCGAAGGCTCACTCGATGGCGGGTTCTATGTTTCAGAGACCAGCCCGGAGCGAAACCACAGACCAGTCTCACACCTAGCTGGTGAGGTAGGAAGGGAAAGGCTTAAAATTAAAAATGAGAAATTGAAGTAAGGCAAAGTCAAACCCCGGGAGGGCGAATGATATAAACCAAGGACATCATTCGGTCGGCGGTTGCGCAGCGAACACGCTTCCGTTCGAGGGGTCGCGGGAGGCCATTCGAACCTGGCAAACACACGAGCGCGGTAACGATGTAACACCCCAAAAATCGTAGTTCAGCGAGGTAGGCGGGGTGGTAGTGCTGCGCTCGGGATAGGCTAGGAATTCCATAGCAGTTCTCTGCGCACGACCATTTCTCCTCTTCGCGCACGACCAGTGATCATGCGCCAATGATCGTGCGTTAGTCGCAAGGATTCAGAGTTCTGTCTCGAACAGTGCGCACGACCAGTGTCCTCTTCGCGCACGACCAGTGACCGTGCGCATGTGATCGTGCGTTAGTCGCAAGGATTCGGAGTTCTGTCTCGAACAGTGCGCACGACCAGTGTCCTCTTCGCGCACGACCAGTGACCGTGCGCATGTGATAGTGCGCCCTGTTTATTCTGCTCCGCGATTTTGAGCGAAGAAGGAGATCGGTCCGTCCAAATCTATTGGAATTTGATCCAACGGCTGCGATGGTTGGCTGGGGGGTTTTAGGGCTTGGTAGAGGAGTTAAACCCTCATTATTTCCAAGGCTTTCTCTCTCTTAGGTTGGAGAAAGGAGGAGGAGGCAAGGAGGAAGAAGAAGGGGAATCCGCCATTGCCGGAGCTTCGGAGCTCCGTTCGCCGATCTGAGACCGGCAGTGCGTAGAGGCCATCAAGGCGCTTCTTCTCCACCGTTTGTTTGCAAGCTTCTCATGGCTAGGAGGAGATCTCAAAAGGTAACGACATTTCTCCTCCCGGTCTTTAGGATGCGTGTTTGGCATCTCTTCTTTTTCTGCATTTTGGCACCGGATCCGTCGAGTGAGAGGGATCCGGGTCGCCTTGGTTCAAGAGAAACCACCGGGTTGATTGTGTCCGTCCCCGGCATGTTTTGCACTAGAGATCCGCTCCGCTAGCGGATTAGGCATTGTGGGTGAAGCCGGATTTGTGGCCGTTGGTCCGATCCGGTGATGTTGATTTACGCACATTTTAGGGGTTTTGTTAGAAATCCGATTACGGCGAACTCGTCGTGGTGATGCCTTTATAGCTTCGTGTGGTAACGAATGTGGGTTTAGGGCGGAGAAATAATGTGCGGATTTTTGGGGCTTGTGATGCCTAGTGTTGTGCGAAGGCGCGATTGGTCTTTGTGGTCGGCTGGCTATCCCGTGAAGACTGAGATTCACGTGTGGAGAGTGTCCCGGCAAGATTAGTCCCTTCGATTGTTGACTGACGAGAATGTCTGTGCTACGGTTGAGTCCGTTGAGGTCGCCAGGCGAGGCAATCGGTGGACGTTGTCCTGAGAGTAAGCCCAGGGCCTTGGGACGTTTTGATTGGCCAGAATTCTTAGAATCGGTCTTGGTGCGTTGTTGGCGGCCCGAGCGTGTGAGCCGTCAGACAAGCCCGATGGCATGGTGGGCCAGGCGAGGTGGGTCTCAGCGAGAGCGCTTGGCCTTGGGTTTGATGCCCTTGTGGGGAAGTGATGAGTACCCTTGTGTTGGTGATGTATGATGATGTGTTAGATTCATACGCTTTAGGGCGCCTTGGGTGAAACCCGGGCTTGCACTCATTTTGCATTGTTAGGCCCCTTTTATTACCTGCTCAACATAGAAACGTGGATGATGCTTGTGACCCTCATGCCAGTATTTATGTTGCTTTCCTTTATGTACTTTTGCATACGAAGTGCTGACTTGCAGGGTGAAGTAGTTCCCCGGGGTCCGCTAGGACGGCCGGGAGGAGGGATGTTGTTACACCGCTTGTGGTCAGCCATAGCTGACCCTCGTTTTCCGCTCTTTGTGATTTGGTTGCAGGGCAAAAATCGCAGGCTGGACCCAGCGCGCCGGCCAAAAAGGCCTAAAGCCTCACGAAGTGCTTAGTTGATTTCCTGCATTACTTTCTTTGTACTTTGTTATATCCGGCTTGCATGCCGAGGCAGTATAGGGAAAAACTATCCTTCCCCTTTTGTTGGGATGTCTTTTATTATGGAATGTTTGATGTTTTGGACATTGTTTTGTAAGGCCTTAAGGCCAGTTGGACTCCTTTGTAGTATGGACAATCTCTATGGCTTAGTCTGTTTCCGCTGTGTTGTCTGAGTTATGAGATTGGGTAGTTAATATCATCTTTTAATACTAAAGCTGTGGCGGTTATATGCTGTGGGGTCCCGGCCGGACCCATATTATATGGTCATTACAGGGGAGGTGTTACAATTTGGTATCAGAGGGAGGTTTGTTCTAGTATTCTTGCGAGGTCTAGTGTTTTTGGATCGCGTAAGAGATTGTTCACATAAGAGTATAGTGCGGGATCATGAGTATCCCTGCGTTCGGGTCTTGCGTTTAGATCCTGATGAGCGTTTATTTGTTTCCTTACTTATTCTAGGATGTTGGCGACGATGCGGGGACATCGAGGAGGCAAGAGGAGCCTTCGGGGAGTAGTGCTACTGCTCCAGGCCTCATGAATGTGGGCATGTCCCCGGCTGAGTTCTGTCGCATGCTAGCGGAGGCAATGGTAGCGGCTCAAGCTGGAGCGATGCCACGGGTTCCTACGCCGGTGGTGCAAGTTGCGACCCCTGTCACTCCGGCGGCTACGCCGGATACACCGGATGTCGAAGTAAGGCAAGCAGAGCCTCTAGCGGAGAGAGCTATTCCGATGAGTGATCGATTCATGAAGTATTTCTTGAGTTTCCACCCTCCGACATTCAAGGGAGTGGGCACTCCAACGGATGCCGAGGACTGGCTTTCGAGGATCCAGGAGCTCTTGAAGGCAGCTGAAACCCCAGATGAGAGGCAGTCTCACTTTGCGAGCTTCATGTTAGAGGGCGATGCGAAGTTGTGGTGGGTGAACCATAACGGTCGACTTTTTGTTGGGCGTGTTCCGTCCATGGAGGAGTTCGGAAACGCTTTCCTAAAGCGTTACATTCCGGCTTCAACAAGGTTAGCACTGCAGCGGCAGTTTCTGCATTTGGTGCAGCGGGAGAAGACGGTGGATGAATATCTGCAAGAGTTCACTCGGTTGGGTCGGTATGCGGGAACGACAATGGCAGATGATGAAGAGAGAGATAACCTCTTTTATCAAGGGTTGAGGGAAAATTTAAGGCAACCACTCATAGCCTTGAAGAATGCGGGATTCAATGAGTTGGTCGAAGCCGCTCGCACGCTGGAGAGCGACTTGGAGCGAACTCAGCGGCGAAAGGGTGTTGCGGCAAGGCAGGGAGAAGGAAAGCCTTCTAAGTCTCAGTCCCAGTGGAAGTCCGAGGGCAGCCGATGGAAGAAGAAGCCCCGTCCTAATTGGCCTGGGGAGAGAAGTGGCGCACCTTCGGGAGATTTCCGTTCCAAGGGTCCGGTTACTTGTTACCAGTGTGGCAAGGTGGGTCACATTAGTCGTTTTTGTACCGAGGGCGGAGCTGGGCCAGAGCCGAGACAAGAACAATCGGTGCGTTCGGGTCCCGGTGTTGCAGAGAAGGGGAAAGCGGCGGAGTCGAGTGCTTCGCGGTTCCCTCCAGTGCAGCCTAGGGCCTATAATCTTGGGCAACAGGAAGCGATACGTCAACCCGATGTGGTGACAGGTACGAAAGGTTTAAGTTTCGTTTGTTACTATAATGTAGTTTGCGGCCTTTCATGTTTGTCTTGCACGTGGTTAGGTTTCGTGCTAGTTTTGGGCTACCCCTCTCGAGTATTGTTCGACACGGGGGCGTCACACTCTTTTCTTGCGGAAAGTTTTATTCGGAAGATTGGTGCTGAGCCCGTAGTGGCAGGAGTGGAGCTGAGTGTGCGTATGCCGAATGGGTCTTTCATGACTACCATGAGGAAGGGACGCATTGTGATGCATTTTGGCGATTGTGATTTCGTGTTGGTAGCAGCGATTCTGCCACTAGCTGAATTCGATGTTATCTTGGGAATGGACTGGCTTGCGGAGCAGCGAGCTAGTATCGACTGCCAGTTGAAGGTGGTAACCCTGAGAGCTGAGGGTAGAGCAGAGGTCAAGTTTGAAGGCCTAAGCGGAGTGGCTTGCTCCCTGATTTCCGCTATGCAAATGAGGCGTGCGGTGAATCAAGGAGGCGAGGCGTTTTTAGCTTTGTTGGAGGCTCACTCCACAAAGTTGGCTATTAGAGAAGTTCCGGTGGTGGAAGAATTTGAGGATGTATTCCCCGAGGAGCTTCCGGGAGCACCTCCTCAACGTGAAATCGATTTCTCGATAGAGTTGGTACCGGGTGCGAGGCCGGTGTCGCGTCCTCCGTTTAGGATGGCACCGAAGGAACTGGCCGAGCTAAAGGTTCAGTTGCAGGAGTTGTTAGAGCAAGGGTACATTAGGCCCAACTCTTCGCCGTGGAGCGCACCAGTTTTGTTTGTGAAGAAAAATGACGGAAGTATGCGGTTGTGCATTGATTACCGTGAGCTAAATAAGTTGACCGTCAAGAATAAATATCCGATTCCCCGAATCGATGATTTGTTCGACCAGTTAGTGGGGTCGGTGGTGTACTCCAAGTTGGATTTGAAATCGGGGTACTACCAGTTGAAGATTCGAGAAGAGGACGTTGCCAAGACAGCGTTTGGGACTCGGTATGGCCACTACGAGTTTTCGGTGATGCCGTTCGGTTTGACGAACGCGCCATCTGTGTTCATGGATTTGATGAACAGGGTCTTTCGCCCGTTCTTAGATTCGTTCGTGGTGGTGTTCATAGATGATATCTTGGTGTATTCGAAATCGGAGGCAGAGCATGAGTCTCACTTGAGGCAAGTATTGCAGACTCTAAGGGAGAATCAGCTTTATGCTAAGTTCTCAAAATGTGAGTTTTGGATCGAGAAGGTGGCTTTCTTGGGGCACTTAATTAGTGGAGATGGGGTGGCGGTAGATCCAGCGAAGATTGAAGCCATTAGAGATTGGCCTGTCTTGAGGACCGTGGCGGAAGTCCGGAGTTTCCTTGGACTAGCCGGTTATTATAGAAGGTTCGTGGAGAACTTTTCGCGGATGGCGTTGCCTCTCACCACACTCACTCGCAAGGACCAGAGGTTTGTTTGGACACCGGAGTGTGCCCGGGCATTCGAGAATTTGAAGGAAAGATTGATGTCTGCCCCAATCCTTAGTCTTCCTAGTGGGACGGAAGGATTTCAGATCTTTAGCGACGCGTCAGGTTGCGGGTTGGGTTGCGTGCTGGTGCAGCATGGCAAGGTGATAGCGTATGGGTCAAGGCAGTTAAAGACTCATGAGAGAAATTATCCCGTCCATGATCTGGAGTTGGCGGCGGTAATCTTTGCGCTAAAACTGTGGAGACACTATGTTTATGGTGCGAAGGTGGAGATCTTCACGGATCACAAAATCCTGAGGTATCTCCTAGACCAAAAGGATCTGAATATGCGGCAGCGTAGGTGGGTCGAGTTCCTTGGGGACTACGACGTGGAGATTCAGTATACGCCGGGTAAAGCCAACGTGGTGGCGGATGCTTTGAGTAGGAAGTACTCCGGGCAAGGTAATTGGATGGAGGCGCATAACGAGCATTTGATTCGAGACTTGGAGTCTCTTGACATTTCTTGTGTGGCTAGAGGTGAGTCTAGCATAGCCCGTTTGAACTGGATTGAAATGCAGTGTGATATAACGGATCGAATCCGAGAGGCGACCAGTGCGGACGAGGAGTGCCAACAGTTGGTGTTGGAGGCTCAACAAAGCGAAGGCACTGCTTGGGAGATGGTTGGTGGAATTCTGAGGAGAGACGGAAGGATCTGTGTTCCGCGCTTCGGCAAGCTTCGCGAGGAGTTGATGTTTGAAGCTCACTTTACGAAGTACTCCGTTCATCCAGGAAGTACAAAGATGTACGCGGATTTGAAGAAATCTTTTTGGTGGCCTGGGATGAAGCGGGATGTAGCCGAGTACGTGAGCCGATGTCAGACTTGTGCCTTTGTGAAGGCTGAGTGCCAAAGGCCCGGCGGGTTCTTGAAGCCTCTTCCCATCCCCGAATGGAAATTTGATGACATCTCTATGGATTTTGTGCATGGTTTGCCTCGATCGCAGCAGGGTAACGATGCGATTTGGGTGATAGTGGATCGCCTGACGAAGGTGGCCCACTTCATTCCAAATCAGAAGAGCGATGGCGTGGAGAAGCTCGTTGAGCTTTATGTTCGAAACATTGTGCGGTTGCACGGGATTCCGAAGAGCATCGTTAGTGATCGCGATGGGCGATTCACATCGAAGGACTGGAGATTAGTGCAGAAAAGTCTAGGCACGAAGCTCAAGTTTAGCACCGCGTTCCATCCGCAGACCGACGGTCAGACGGAGCGAACGAACCGTACGTTGGAAGACATGTTGAGGATGTGTGCTCTCGACTTTGGCAAAGGTTGGGAGGACCACCTTTTCATGGTGGAGTTCGCCTATAATAATAGCTTCCAGGCGAGTATCAAGATGGCGCCATACGAAGCTTTGTATGGAAGGAAGTGTCGAACGCCGATGTCTTGGGCAGAGGTGGGAGACACTAAGCTTTTGGGAAAGCAAGTGGTGGAAGATGCTTGCGAGATTGTGCGGACGATTCAGGAGCGCATGAAGGTTGCTCAGGATCGACAAGCGAAGTATTTTAATGCGCGCCACAGGAATGTGGAGTTTGCAGTGGGCGACATGGTCTACTTGAAGATCAAGCCGTTCAAGGGTGTTTCGCGGGTGCGGCGACTCAAGAAGTTGAGTCCGAGATATTTGGGTCCGTTCGAGGTTACGGAGCGTATAGGCGAAGCAGCCTATCGTTTGGCGTTGTCCGCAGAGCTGAGTGGATTACATGACGTTTTCCATGTCTCCGTGCTGAGGAAAGCTTTGGTAGAGCCGAGTGTCGTGGTCGAAGCGGCGGCGGTGCCGGTGATGGAGAACTTGGGGGCGAGGGTTCGCCCGGTGTGCGTGGAGGATTCAGAAGTCCGGCAGTTGCGTAACAAGCAAGTCGAACTTGTAAAGGTGCGATGGGACAACTGCGGGCGAGACGAATTCTCTTGGGAGTGTGAGCAAGCGATGCAGGAGGATTTCCCGGAACTTTTCGCTCCAGGTATGCGTTATGAATTTCCTGTTTAAATTCTGAAATTTCGAGGACGAAATTCTTTTAAGGGGGGGTGGAGTTGTAACACCCCAAAAATCGTAGTTCAGCGAGGTAGGCGGAGTGGTAGTGCTGCGCTCGGGATAGGCTAGGAATTCCATAGCAGTTCTCTGCGCACGACCATTTCTCCTCTTCGCGCACGACCAGTGATCGTGCGCCAATGATCGTGCGTTAGTCGCAAGGATTCGGAGTTCTGTCTCGAACAGTGCGCACGACCAGTGTCCTCTTCGCGCACGACCAGTGACCGTGCACATGTGATCATGCGTTAGTCGCAAGGATTCGGAGTTCTGTCTCGAACAGTGCGCACGACCAGTGTCCTCTTCGCGCACGACCAGTGACCGTGCGCATGTGATAGTGCGCCCTGTTTATTCTGCTCCGCGATTTTGAGCGAAGAAGGAGATCGGTCCGTCCAAATCTATTGGAATTTGATCCAACGGCTGCGATGGTTGGCTGGGGGGTTTTAGGGCTTGGTAGAGGAGTTAAACCCTCATTATTTCCAAGGCTTTCTCTCTCTTAGGTTGGAGAAAGGAGGAGGAGGCAAGGAGGAAGAAGAAGGGGAATCCGCCATTGCCGGAGCTTCGGAGCTCCGTTCGCCGATCCGAGACCGGCAGTGCGTAGAGGGCATCAAGGCGCTTCTTCTCCACCGTTTGTTTGCAAGCTTCTCATGGCTAGGAGGAGATCTCAAAAGGTAACGACATTTCTCCTCCCGGTCTTTAGGATGCGTGTTTGGCAACTCTTCTTTTTCTGCATTTTGGCACCGGATCCGTCGAGTGAGAGGGATCCGGGTCGCCTTGGTTCAAGAGAAACCACCGGGTTGATTGTGTCCGTCCCCGGCATGTTTTGCACTAGAGATCCGCTCCGCTAGCGGATTAGGCATTGTGGGTGAAGCCGGATTTGTGGCCGTTGGTCCGATCCGGTGAGGTTGATTTACGCACATTTTAGGGGTTTTGTTAGAAATCCGATTACGACGAACTCGTCGTGGTGATGCCTTTATAGCTTCGTGTGGTAACGAATGTGGGTTTAGGGCGGAGAAATAATGTGCGGATTTTTGGGGCTTGTGATGCCTAGTGTTGTGCGAAGGCGCGATTGGTCTTTGTGGTCGGCTGGCTATCCCGTGAAGACTGAGATTCACGTGTGGAGAGTGTCCCGGCAAGATTAGTCCCTTCGATTGTTGACTGACGAGAATGTCTGTGCTACGGTTGAGTCCGTTGACGGTCGCCAGGCGAGGCAATCGGTGGACGTTGTCCCGAGAGTAAGCCCAGGGCCTTGGGACGTTTTGATTGGCCAGAATTCTTAGAATTGGTCTTGGTGCGTTGTTGGCGGCCCGAGCGTGTGAGCTGTCAGACAAGCCCGATGGCATGGTGGGCCAGGCGAGGTGGGTCTCAGCGAGAGCGCTTGGCCTTGGGTTTGATGCCCTTGTGGGGAAGTGATGAGTACCCTTGTGTTGGTGATGTATGATGATGTGTTAGATTCATACGCTTTAGGGCGCCTTGGGTGAAACCCGGGCTTGCACTCATTTTGCATTGTTAGGCCCCTTTTATTACCTGCTCAACATAGAAATGTGGATGATGCTTGTGACCCTCATGCCAGTATTTATGTTGCTTTCCTTTATGTACTTTTGCATACGAAGTGCTGACTTGCAGGGTGAAGTAGTTCCCCGGGGTCCGCTAGGACGGCCGGGAGGAGGGATGTTGTTACACCGCTTGTGGTCAGCCATAGCTGACCCTCGTTTTCCGCTCTTTGTGATTTGGTTGCAGGGCAAGAATCGCAGGCTGGACCCAGCGCGCCGGCCAAAAAGGCCTAAAGCCTCACGAAGTGCTTAGTTGATTTCCTGCATTACTTTCTTTGTACTTTGTTATATCCGGCTTGCATGCCGAGGCAGTATAGGGAAAAACTATCCTTCCCCTTTTGTTGGGATGTCTTTTATTATGGAATGTTTGATGTTTTGGACATTGTTTTGTAAGGCCTTAAGGCCAGTTGGACTCCTTTGTAGTATGGACAATCTCTGTGGCTTAGTCTGTTTCCGCTGTGTTGTCTGAGTTATGAGATTGGGTAGTTAATATCATCTTTTAATACTAAAGCTGTGGCGGTTATATGCTGTGGGGTCCCGGCCGGACCCATATTATATGGTCATTACAGGGGAGGTGTTACAAACGACCCCGACGAAAGTCAGCGGAAGCACCTAAGCCTCTTAACGAGAGCGCGAAAAGTCTCTTAGCGAGAGCGCCAAGGCCGGAATCGCGAAACACAAAAAGCAAAAAGTAACACACGAAGCGAGAAGTCCAGTCTCCTCACCTAGTGCTGATTCATACGAAAAACCCCCCGATCTAAGCGAATGGATGGCAGGGGCAAGATAGTCTATGCTTCCTTCGGTACTCGGCGAGTGCCCGGCGCGACTACGCAACGTTATGCCGTCCTAGTGAGCCTAGCGAGAAACAGAAGCAAAACAATTGCACAATGATCAATAAAAACTATCACATAGACAAAATGGGGAAAAAAGGCCCCCAATATATCCACCGGGCGAGCCAACAAGAGCTCTCGCAAAAAATTATCACAAGAATAATTGTTCATCAAAAAGTTTAGCAAGCTCTCGCCCTCATTTGCGAGAAGGGCTGCCGCTCTCATCCGAGCCCAGGGAGATGACTTCATCATTCGGGGGAAAGTCCTCGCCGTCCGGGAAAGGTACTGGGAGGAAAATGTCCGGCACGACCTGGTGCGCCAACAGCGTCTCGGCCCCCTCCTTCAGGTACCCGCCGTCGAGGAGGGCCTGCAGCGTATGCTCCGCAGCAGCCTGGGCACTCTCCTGCATCAGCTCCTCGAACTCAAAATTCGAGTAGGAGTGCCTTTTGCTTCCTTCGCCAAGGGCCTGAGCGGAATCCGCCTGCAGGCGCCGGATGTCCTCCTTCAGCCCCTGATTCTCCTCGTCCAAACCCTCCACTCGAACGCGCAACATCTCGGAACTGGTGGTGTCCTGCGGAGAGAAGAATAGTCAGAAAGGTGGGAGAGTGCAGTGGTTAGAAAGTCCAAGGGAGAGATCATACCTCCCGGATGGGGCGACTAGCGAGTAGGGCCTCGGCGACATCCAGCTTCTCTCTCAATGCTCGGGCCTCTGCTGAGGCACTCGCCCGATTCACGTCCACCTCGCTGAGGCTTCGCGCGAGGTTGATGCTCCGACGAGAGGACATGTGTGCGAGTTCAAGCGCTCGAAGGAGAGCCTGCGCTGTCTCGTGGGCTAGCACCTGGGTGTTCTCGGCGTCGAACACCTCGGCGTCGTCACGGCCATATAGGGCGTATGCTAAAGCGAAGGCCTCGCCGCTGGCGACATCGGTCTCGATCTACGATGGATGAAGGGTTGAGAGGGATACCTGGTTGTTGTTCCGGTCCCACTTAACAAGGGGAGCTCCCACTGGATCCATGAGTTTTTCGCCGTTGGAAAAATTACGGTGATCTCTCGGCAGGGGCCCTGAAGAAGTTCCCGCGGGAGGAACAGAGGTCCTCGTCGGAACGTTCGTCCCCGGAATTTCGCCCGGGGCTTCCTTCCCTTTTGAGGCCGGGGTGGCCTTGTCCTTCGACAATGGGGGGACCTTCCCCTTCTTCGAGGAGGAGGGGAGCGCGGCCGAGTCCGACTTTCGCTTATGGCCACTGGTCTTGGAAGGAGCCAAGTACTCTCGACAGGCGTCGGCGGCAGCACGCGCGGAGGACAGCGAGTGCCCCAGAGCCGCTCCGGCAGGGCGCGGAGGGTTCAGCGGGAAGTCACGAACATCTGTAATCAGAGAAGAGCGCTCGGTAATTAAGACGAGAAGGAGGGAGAGTAAAGTCGTGCGAAGACTGCCCCGGCCTACCTTCGCCCGGCGGAATGGGCGGGAGCGAATCCACATTCCTCCGGAGGTGGATGGCGTCCATGCCCTGCTCTAGGATATACTGGTGGAGCTTAGACTCATGACCGCCCAGTGATGGGGGCCGAAAGGTCGACTCCTCCTCCTGCACCGGCGCGTAGAGAACATTCCCAAAGTTCCCGCTAACGAACACGAACCGGCGAAGCCAGTCATGGTTCTTGTTGGCGAGACCGACCACCTTCAGAGGATTTTGGCCCGAGAAGATGGAGGTTCCGTGCTTCGCGCGGAAGGTGAAGAGTTAGCGGAAGACGGGGAGGCTGAACTCGATCCCTTCTTCCCGGAGATAGCAAGCGAACCCCACCAGCATGGCGATGGAGTTCGGGTTGAGCTGGGCGGGAACAACTCCGAAGTACCGAAGAGTCTGGCGAACTTCCGGCCAAATAGGGAGGCGGAACCCCACCTCGAAGTGCTCTAGCGGGATGGCGAGGGTCCCGGGAGAGAAGGAATTGATGCGATCACCGGGTTCCGGACGGGTCGCGGTGAATTCCCCCGGGATGTAGTTCGCGATGGTGGTCAAGAGAGCCTCCTCGGTGAGGTCGCAGGAGTCGAAATCATGGTCTGCGAAAGCGCTGGCGCATTTGCCCCTTCCATCCGGTTCACCACCCATTTCACAAAGGTTGAGTGGAGGAGCTCGCGCGAAGGTAAAAAGTGCGAAAGCAGCCGGCGGATGAGGAAGATGGAGGCAGGATAAGGCGTAATAAATAAAGTTGGTGAGAGCCTATTTATAGAAAAGCATGAAAAAGTAATCATTTCCTCGGGCGACGGGTGAGGCGATGGTGACGGCACTGCCCCGACGCCTCAGAATCCGAGCCGGCCTGTTTTCGCCCAAGCGTTTTCAAGGATTCGGCGAATGATCTTTCCTCAGAATACCGCATGGTTGGAAGTTAGCTTAGTTAGGCGGAAAGCAAGGCAAGGCGTTAACCCACAACGGAAATGAAAGAAATATAAGAAAACAAAAGACGGGATCAAGAGTAAAGCCATCATCCGCAGAAATCAGAAAATTATTACAGAACCAAAGTCTTGCAGAGTTTCCCGAAGGAGTTGAGAGGAAAAGCAGGAAGGGGAGGGGGTCGGCGGGCTAATGCTCCAGCCAATGCCACCGACCCCGACCTCGAGTATCAACGACCGGAGGCACCCTCGGGTTGTAGTACGCGGTCATCGCGGTAATCTCCTGGTTGGCTAGGTGCAGCTGGTCCCTCGCCCACGCAGCATGCCTCCCGGGAGAAAGCTCCCCACCCTCAGCACCCAGGCGTTCCACCTCAGCGAGAAGACGAGCGTAATCCCGTCGGAGGACTTTGAGCTCGCGAACGGTCTCCATCCGCTGACCGTCCAGCTGACCAGCGAATTCCCGCTGCATGAAGATGAGCTTCTCCAGCACTTCCTTCATTCGCTCCTTCATGGTATGAACATCGGTGGGGTCGCCCAGAAAATCCTCAAGCTCTCCGGGTGAAGGGGGTGGCGAGACCATCCCTTCCCCGCCGTCGTATAACCCCATGGGGGAGGCCTTCTGGTGACCTGCGAGAACGAAGACCTTTCACTTCAAAAATAGGGGATAAAATCAGGGCAAGTCCAGGAAGGCTACCTACCTGGTATGGGCTCGTGTTGCCTAGGGGGGAGGGACGTCGAGGGATTCACCTCAAAGATGCTGGCCGTGGGATGAAGAGACTTACCTTTCCCTGGTCGGAGGGGTTCCGGATTAACGGCGGGAATGGCATCCCGATTAGGGGCAGGAGTGGCGCAACCATGGTCCATCGCCGGTGAGCCCCCGCGCCCGTTCGCAGATGTAGGGGTTCCCAGGCGAAAGGGAGAGCGGAGAGGAGTAAGGGTCAATCACGCGGTGTCCGAGACGAGAGCTACGGAAAGCAGCAATTAGAATCAGGAACAGCAAGAGCGTTCACAGTACGCGAGACGCTACCTGTTTGAGGTCGGGTCCCCCCAGGAAGGATGGAAGAAGAGAGATTGAGGGCCGGCGAGGTTCTCATATCGACGGGCGGAGGAGGCGCGGTTTTCAGCAGGGCGGCACCACGGCTCTCCTCGGTATCCAGCGCCTCCTGCGAATGGTCCCACGCCATCGGGAAATGTTATCTCGAGGAATAGCGAAGAGGTAAGGTGAAATGAAAGTACCTGCATTCGGAGGTCGGGGGAAGAGGGGACGGCCGAATGGGGAGACTTCGAGGCGGAACCTCCCTCCTCCCGACCCCGACGGACGGCCAGGGCTCTCCTGGAGCGAAAAGGAGCGCTGGGATCCCTTCTCGAGGTGAGCCAGGGAGCGAACCGGGCAGCCTTGGGGGGATCCTTTCCCGGGGCCGTCGCAAGCAAGTCTACCTTTGACGGCGAGACCGGTTTAGATGATGGATCCATGGGAACCCTTCGAAATAGAAAAAAGTTGGAGCGCGGGAGGAAATACTGCAGCAGGAGAGCCAGCTTTTGGAGGAATGACTCGGGCCCGAGATATATATATAAGGTAGAAGTGGGACCCATAGGAAGATTCTGTCCAGGTCAGCTGACACTCATCGAATACTGGGTTGGACTGTTCTTTCTGAGCGGAGGAGCCGCTCGCAAAGAGCGGGGATTGTGTACAACCCGTATTCGCCGGGTGGGTCCCTCAAGACCACCGGCGAGATCCAGGTCAGTCAGACCATTCGCCCAGACTGAGACAGGTGGTAAGACCCTCGGGCCAATAGGGGCGAACCGTGGGCTGGAAGGATAAATCAGCGAGTGGCACCCTTACGGACCACTCACCCGAGTGTGGGCATTCGCTCAGTCCATTCGCCCAGTCAAGCGAGAGTTCGGCGAGTGGTCCCCTCATGGACCACTCGCCCCCAAGGGCTTTAGGAGGAAATGACCGTGATGCCCCTTATGGGCTGCAAATAGCCCTTCAGAACAACGGAGTTAGGCTATTAGCAGGCCAATTTGGGGTGCGGTTAGTAAAATTAAAAGGCGGATTCATGTTATTTGCAGACCAGCCTAGAAAAATCTATAAATAGACCCTTAAGGGCACCTTGGAGGAGAGACAGATTTTTTTGAGAGTCCTCTCCTCTAGGCTAGTCTTGGTTGGCTGCCAGTGCCCTCCAAGGTGCCCGACTGAGCTTTGGTTTGGGAGGGGAAGCTCTATAAGATCTTCCGGGTGTGTGGCGGGACCTCCTCGCTGCAGCCTTGGGTCTGTTCCATTTTTCTCATCCACCAGTCAGATAGTTTAGGGAGGGAGAAGTAAGCGTCGGCTACAACCCCCAGTGGGTCCTATCTCAGGAGACCGGTTGCCAGTTTCAACATAGATGAGCATTTTTCTTCATCCTATCTTCGTGAGACTGCAAGGAACCCATCAATTCTGCAATAGTCAGAGTATTAAGATCTTTAGCTTCCTCAATTGCAGCAACATGGTCGTAGCTGCTTGGAAGACTTATCATAATTTTGTGAAGAATCTGATGATCATTAACAAATTTTCCTAGGTCCCTGATTTGATTGGTGATGTTAGAAACACGAGCATTATAATTTTGGATGGATTCCTCCTCCAGAGCATGTGGACCTTGATGGAGATCACCTTTTTGAAGCCCTTGAATTCCTCTTTTAAAATATCACACTCCTTATTTGCTTAAAGTTGCACCCATAATATGCTAGAAAATAGCATTTGAAACTCCTTGTTGTATAGGAGTGATGGGTACTCATAATAGAGACTCATTTTTATAAGAATGCCTGGCGGAAATATTCATAAAAGGAAGCAAATATTTCCAAAGGCGATGATCGTTTCCAAAAGCGGATTATTTCCAAAATCTCTCCTCCCCCAATTCGGCAGGAAAAGTAAGACGCGCGAAACCGCCGCAAACACGACAGAGACTCCTCCTCCCATCACGGGAGGAATCCCCGCCGCCGCGCCGCGTCCCGAAAAGGGCGCGGCCAAGCCGCGCCCTGCGCGGGGTGCGTCCAAGCCGCGCCCCGCGCGGGGTGCGTCCAAGCCGCACCCCCTTGGGGTGCGGCCTTGGCCGCACCCCTTCGGGGTGTGGCCAAGCCGCACCCCCTCGGGGTGCTGTCAAAACAGCACCCCGTCGGGGTGCGCCCGGGCCGCACCCCCCCTTGGGTGCGCCCATGCCGCACCCCCTCGGGGTGCGGTCGCGCCTCGCTCCCTGGGAATACGGCCGCGTCGCCCTCCCCTCCCCACGCGGGGTGCGACCGTCTACCTCTCCTTCTTTCCGGACAGGGGGGCTCGCGGGAAGCCCTCACGGGCGTACTTTTCGTCAGGAGCAGCACGCCCCGATTTCTCCTTAGGGGTGTGGCTTACCGTTCCGCTATTCACCCGGAGCACTTGCGGCATAACCAGGATGCCCCTGCAGTTCGTCGCACGCTTGGAGCTCTTCAGCGCTAGCGCGCGCTCAGAACGTTTCTGAGCACAGTCAGGAAGCCTTCTCACTTTTTGTCTTTCCGGCTTCTCACTTTTTGTCTTTCAGGCTTCTCACTTTTTGTCTTTCCGGCTTCTCACTTTTATTCTTTCAGGCTTCTCACTTTTTGTCTTTCAGGCTTCTCACTTTTCAGGAACGGACAGTCGCCTTTTTCACCTCCAACGGAACTACCCGAACTGCCCGAGCCGCCCAAACTGCCCGAAGGGCAAGGTGGTCATTTACGAAAAATGGCAATCCGTGTGCCCCAAAGCGGAAAATATGATTCGTCCACCAAGCATTTATGGAAACTGCAAACGGCAAAATTATCGGACCGCCCCCGGCTAAAGCTATAAAAGGAGCCACAGGGCTTCATTTGAAAGGACCTTGACTTCTGGACCCGGGAGAGCTCCTTGCAGACTTTCACGGAATTCTCCTTCGGCGCTTGAAGATCTCCTTCGTGGACTTGAAGATCTTCATCATCCCGAAAGGCGACCAGCCTTCTCACTTTCGTTCTTCAGCATTCCCAGAAAGAAAAGGCGACCAGCCTTCTCACTTTCGTTCTCCAGCATTCCCAGAAAGAAAAGGCGACCAGCCTTCTCACTTTCGTTCTCCAGCATTCCTAGAAGGAAAAGACGACTAGCCTTCTCACTTTTGTTCTCGGAAGGAAAAGGCGACTAGCCTTTTCACTTTGGTTCTCAGAAGGGAAAAAGACTTAGTTTTTCCGAGAGGTGGCCTGTCACCCTCGGAGTCCTCTCTCTCTCTCAATCATTGTAACGAGCAGCGGCCTGTCGCGCTCGAGTTCTAGTGTCCAAATTGTAACCCCCCAGAAGATAGTGAAGTTTGGTCGGCACAGCTCCGACCGCGTGGTTTTTTACCCTTTCCGGGTTTTCCACGTTAAAAAGTCCCAGCGTACTCGACAAATCTCTAATTGACTGTTTGCGCGCTTAGTTCGCTCACGAGCTAAGGTGGTTCAAGTGGACCGGTCTACCAAGAGCCCTAAGCGTTCCGCAACAGTTTGGCGCCGTTTGTGGGAACTGGATTCCCAAATTCCAAGCAAAGAATTTCCGAGCACGGTACCCGCTTCGCCGGAGTTCACGGAACCAGCAAGAGTGGACACCTCCCCCGAGTTATCCGACGCGTGCAGTTCTTCAATTCCAGAGAACCCGGCAAAAGGAGCGCTCATCGTTGCACCCATCTGGCCCCTTTGGCCTGAATCAACTGGCAAACCGGCCGCTCCCGCAGGAGTACAGGATCCGGGCAATGACAAATATCAACAAAGGCGATCCCCTCTGTCAAAAACAATTTTGGCATACCCAATTCCGTCATGGCTGAAGCTCGCGCACTGTAAGGAGTTCTACGGGGCAGAGGACCCATACGAGCACGTTAACCACTTCCTGGTAACGATGTGGACGTTCGGACTGCCCGACCAGATCAGTTGCAAGATCTTCACCAAAACCCTGCGCGGGGAAGCCCTCCGCTGGTATCAAGCCCTGCCAAACGGGGCGATTCACAGCTTCACCGAGTTGTCCCAACTGTTCGTCGAATGGCACGAAATGCGCTCAATAAAGATTAAAGAAGAAGAGAAGCCCGACACGGACGAACCACCCCTCCTAGGGGAGGCGGGGCGGAGCAAGCAGCCAGAAAAGATCAGCACAAATTTTCACCAAGAGCGTCCTTGCGCATGGATGGACTTACCTTGGACGCAAGCATAGGGAGTCCCCCCTGTGAGTTGAGGAAAGCATTGATAACTCACCGCATCTCCTTCAACGTCCTATTCCTGGCAGCAATAGTCCGGCTCAAACTCCTGAGCGGGAACCTCAAGCTTAGGGCCAGCGACGCGGAGCTCCCAGATGGAACTACAGTACCAACCGTAGGAATTATCACCCTCCCCGTCCAAGTAGGGGCGCACCCAGAACCAGTCCAGTACGATGTACAGTTCGTCGTCGCCGAGGCAGACTCCCCTTACGACGCAATATTTGGGAGCCTCCTACTGGACGCACTGGACCACGACGTTTTCATGCCCGGGCGCATGGCCAGCAAAGGGAGTATTCTCAAGAACGCGATGCACGGTCTCGACACACCCACCTCCAGGCTCCCTTGGATCAACAACAACCCGTCACCGAAACCGAAGTCCGAGAAGCAGGGTGCACGGAAAGGCCACGCAACTCCTGCAATCGTCGGAAAAGCCAAACTTCAGACACTGGCAGATCCGCCGCCCTTCGATACGAGTAGCAGGAGAAAGGGACAGCAGCAACAGCCCGGGGAGGCCGAACTGCCCGCTCAGAACCAAACAGACCGCCCCCAAGAGCTGGCAAGCCAAGGCTCCCGGAACTTCACCCCGCTAAATACACCACGCGAACATATATTGTCCGTAATCTGTAATAGCAAGATCATCCACTGGCCCAAAAAGCTCTCCCTGCACAGGGGAGATCAATCTCAGTTTTGCCACTTCCACAAAGGCCGAGGGCACCGAACGGAGCAATGTGCCCGACTGAAAGATGAAATCGAACTCCTTGTCCAATTAGGATACCTAGAGGCCTTCCGCAAGGAGACACAGAAGAAGGCCAACGAAGGTCAACCGCCAGGCCACGGTCGCCCACCAAGCTGAACAACCGAAAAAACTCGGGCAAGCGTAACGCAAATGAAGCTCAACGCTATCTTCTCTTTCAATAAAACCTGTATTAGAAACTTATCGACTTCAGAATCGCAAGATTACACTTGCGCATGTATCAGTATTCATTTTCTAATTAAATTTTACTTGCTCTAAGCCATTCAACTGCAGGTACCGCTTCGGGGCCCTGCCCCGGGGACTTTGCACCGCCGTCGATTGAAGGTTCGCCCTTCTCCTCCGCCGTCGAGTCCCGGTGTCGTAGGGGTCTGCCCCCCTGCGCTCACCCTCGGTTTGAATACACCCGCTATTCACCGGCCAAAGCCGCGAGCACAGACTCGTGCACCAAAGCCGCGAGCACAGACTCGTGCACCCAAGCCGCGAGCACAGACTCGTGCACCAAAGACGCGAGCACAGACTCGTACACCAAAGCCGCGAGCACAGACTCGTGCACCAAAGCCGCGAGCACATGTTGGAACACGGTCTTCCGCATCTCCTAAGTTTGAGAATAACAAATCCTATGTGTGTATTTAATCTTGTGTGATCTAAGTGTGCAGGATAACAGGTCAAAATGACTCAAGGTTTACATATGGTGGTTGCCCCCCGAAATTGAGCCATCAACTCCAAATTGATCACTAGCGCAGGCGATAGTGGATAGCGTCGGCGCTAGCTCGATGCACAGAAGGCATGCTGGAATTATTGCCTCGGATTGAAGATTCTGCCGCGCAAAAAGTCTCCTAATATGACATAGCGCCGGCGGTAGTGGCTAGCGCAAGCGCTAGCGCTAGTCTATAAAAAGGGCCCAAGTCCTCTCGTTTTAGAGACACATCAGAGAGATATATTGAGTGCCAGAATTCCAGAGGCTATCTTGGCCGAAAGTTGATGTGCTAGCGAAGCTCTGCAAAACTTCTGAAGGAGAATCTCGTCACGCCGGATCAGATCGAAGTCCGCTTCTACAACGCTTATTCAACGGCGGATCTTCGTCTCCAACTTCAGAAGTCCATCTTGAGGGAGTTCTTATTTCTTTATTGTTATTTCATATTCCTCTTTGTAAACGATTAGTGAAATCGCCTCGTGTTGGCGACTAGGTCTGGGTAGGACTTAGGGGGAAAATCGCCTCGTGTTGGCGACTAGATCTAGGCTAGGTCTAGGGGGGCTCGAGGCCACATCCGGGGAGGGATTGGCTAGAGCGGCTTGAGGCCGAATCCGAGGAGGATAAGGCTAGGGCCACCGGTTCGTGGGGAAGCGAGTCGGGATAAAAAACCAAAAGGTTTCTTTTCTACTTAGCTTTGATTTCTAGCTTTCATAAGAGATCAAGTTTTTGTAATCATGTCTCTCAAGTTAATAAAATCATGTCTCTATTCTTACTTTACTTGATTAGTCTTGATCTTCTTTATTATCATATTCAAAGCCTTTTCTAAAATAATCAAAATAGTTTTAAAATCTTTAAAACCCTTATTCACCCCCCCCCCCCCCTCTAAGGGCGCCTACCGATCCAACAAGTGGTATCAGAGGGGTTTTGTTCCAATCCGATTAACAACCGGGAATAATGGCGTCTCATGATCTCGCTTTTCCTGAGGGTCAAGGGGTTAGTCGACCACCTCTCTTTACTGGGTCTGATTTTAACTACTGGAAAAATCGAATGATGTGTTTTCTTATGACTATGGATGTAGAAGTATGGAACATGGTAGAAGTTCGGTACTCTCCTCCTACAACTGTAGTGGGAGAAGCGACATTAGCAAAACCTAAGGATAAATGGGACGACAACGATAAACTAAGGCGTAAAAATAATGCTAAAGCAATGAATGCCTTATATTGCGCTTTAAATAGAACTGAGTTTAATAGAATTTCTGCATGCACTACTGCTTATGATATTTGGAATCAATTAGAAGTAACTCATGAAGGTACATCACAGGTGAAAGATGCAAAGCTGTTTCAACTAGAATCTGAATACGAGAAATTCAGGATGGACACGGAAGAGGACATCAACTCCATGTACACTCGCTTCACAAAGATTGTCAACGCATCAAAGGCACTTGGAAAGACCTACTCCGACGGGGACTTGGTGAGGAAAATTCTTCGTTCCTTACCCCCAAGATTCAATCCGAAGGTGACAGCCATCTCAGAGTCGCACAACTTAAGAACGCTCCAGATCGAGAACCTCATTGAGAATCTCAAAACCCATGAGGTAGAACTGCAAATTCAACATGAAGAATACAACAAAGAGCCGAAGAAAAAGGTGTTGGCACTAACATCAAAGAAGGAGTGCACCGAAGAGGACGATGATGATGAAGAAGGACTCCTGGTGAAGAACTTCAAAAAGTTCATCAGGAATCCAGAAAGAAGGAACACATTCAGAAAATTCTTCCAAAAGGACACTCGACGAAAGGGATCTTCCTCTTCATCGAGGAAAGAAAAAGGAAGCGATGACGAAGAAGAAAGGCCGCCTCCAGAATGCTATCACTGTAGAAAAACCGGGCACATTCGGAGCCAGTGCCCAAAATACCAAAAGGAACGAAAAGAACAAAAGAAAACAAAAGAAAAGAAGAAAGTGCTGAAGGCCGTCACTTGGGATGACTCTTCCTCTGAAGAATCAAACGAATCTGAGTCAAGTAGCGAGGAGGAAGCAAACTTGTGCTTGATGGCCAAAAGCGACGATGACGACACCAGTGTTCTTAGCGACACTGAGGTATCTCCTCCTACTTTTGAAGAACTTTATGATAAATTTGTTTTACTAAATCTTGAAAATGAATCTATTATAAAAGAAAATCGTAAGCTCACAAAAAAATTGGTTTCTCTTGAAAAAAGAAAAGTCTCATGTCAAGAATGTGAGCACTCCTTATTTAAGTTAAAAGAACTTGAAGTATCTCTCTCTAATGCCCTCTCACAAAACAAAATTATTGCAAAAGAGAAGGGGGACTTAGAGAGAAGATTGAAAGCTTCTATATTACAAATTGAAAAGAACAAAAAAGGATTTGAAACAAATGTGTTATGATTGTTCATGAAAATACATCTCTTAAAAAACAAAAACAAAATCTCAATTTAGCCATAACCAAATTCGGGATTGGTCAAAAATCCCTGGATATGCTTCTGGGTAATCAATGCTTTGGGTCTGGAAAAATCGGACTCGGATATAAAAGTGAACACTACCGCCCGGCGCTAGCTACTAACGCCGGCGGTAGCTCTAACGTTAAAATTTTTCCTGGTCTTTCTAATGTACAAACATCATCCAGCAAGAGCAACATAGAAACTCAGAAAAGGGTCTCAACCCCCTTTATTTCGTGTGCTAATTGTCTTAAATTTGGACACACGTCTGGCTTTTGCAGGAATATAATAAATCAACGATCATTAAAACAAATCTGGGTACCTAAGAAATCCACTTACTCTATGGGTGGTACCTCTTGGGTATCTGGGTCTTTACTCTCATCCTCTTTCTAGATTTGCAGGAAGGCTAAGGAAACAGAAGACTTGTGGTATTTGGACTCAGGCTGCTCCAAACACATGACGGGCAATAAAGCAAAATTCCTTAGCTTAGAAAAGAAGAAAGGAGGAATAATGACGTTTGGCGATAACGGTAAAGGAAGGATCATGGGAATTGGTACAGTGGGTAACGCATCTTTTCTTATATCAAATGTGCTTTATGTGAAAGGATTAAAACATAACCTAATATCTATAAGTCAACTTTGTGATAAAGGTTTAGACGTACTTTTTGAATCTTCCACTAATCTTTGCAAGATTGTTAATCCTAAAACAAAAAATGTGTTATTACTGCACCTAGAATTCATAATGTTTATATAGTTTCATTTCATGATCTTTCTAAATCTTCTATAAAAAGTTTTATAACGAAAAATGATGAATTAGAATTATGGCATAGACGCTTAGGCCACGCTAGTACAAAGCTCATCTTAAAACTAGCAAAAAGAGAATTGATTAGAGGATTGCCTAAGTTAAATGGAAATTTATCTTCATTATGCCCTCCATGCCAAAAAGGCAAATTTACTAAGTCATCTTTTAAAAGCAAAACTGAAATTTCTACATCAAAACCTCTGCAATTAATTCATATGGATCTTTTTGGTCCCGTTAACACTGCAAGTCTTGGTGGTAGATTATACGCTTATGTTCTCATAGATGACTATTCTAGATATTGTTGGACTTTATTTCTCTCCTCCAAATCTAATGCATTTTGCGAATTTTCAAAATTATGTACTCGCATTCAAAATGAATTAGATTTAAAAATAAAATGCATTCGCTCAGATCATGGAGGTGAATTTGAAAATGAAAATTTTAAATCTTTTTGTGACATGTTAGGTATTAAGCATGAGTTCTCTGCTCCACGCACACCTCAACAAAACGGTGTTGTAGAACGGAAGAATAAGACAATACAAGAACTTGCACGCACAATGCTATCTGAATATAAATTACCTAAATATTTTTGGGCAGAAGCCGTAAGCACTGCATGCTATGTAATGAATAGAGTTATGCTTCGCCCATCATTATCTCTCACACCATATGAACTCTACTATCAAAAGAAACCTAACGTATCATATTTTAGAGTTTTTGGATGTAAATGCTTCATTCTTAATACAAAAGACTCTTTAGGAAAATTTGACGAAAAATGCGATGAAGGAATATTTCTTGTTTATTCTTCAACTAGTAAAGCATATAGAATATATAATAAAAGATCAAGCAAGGTTGAAGAGTCAATTAATGTAAGATTTGATGAGTTTGTTCCATGTGCAGAAAAGCTCCCTTCAGGTACCGATGATGAACCTCTGCCATCCTTGGAGCACGACAAAGAAGAACCATCCAAAGAAGAGGAGGAGAAGTCAAAAGAAGATGAATATGTACCTCCAAGCATTCTAAACTTCTCCAAAAATCATCCAAAGGAGCTAATCATTGGGGAACCTTCTACTGGGGTAATAACTCGGTCCTCTCTTCATGAAACATTCTCAAATATTTGCTTTGTGTCTGAAATTGAACCAAAAAAACGTTTCCACCGCTTTAAATGACGAATTTTGGTTTTTGGCAATGAATGAAGAGTTAGGACAATTTGAAAGAAATAAAGTTTGGAATTTAGTAGAAAGACCATCTAATCATCCAATTATTGGCGTAAAATGGATTTTTAAAAATAAGCTAGATGGTGAATCTAGGATTGTAAGAAATAAAGCACGCTTAGTTGCTCAAGGCTATTCACAAATCGAGGGGGTAGATTTTGAAGAAACTTTTGCACCCGTAGCTCGCTTAGAATCTATACGAATATTTTTGGCATTTGCGAGTTTTAAAAGAATAAAATTATTTCAAATGGATGTTAAAAGTGCCTTTTTAAACGGGTTTATAAAAGAAGAAGTCTATGTAGAACAACCCCCCGGTTTCATAAATGAAAAATTTCCTAATCATGTTTACAAACTAGAAAAAGCGCTTTATGGATTAAAACAAGCGCCCCGTGCATGGTATGATAGACTTACATCATTTTTGTTAAAGCACGGTTATGTTATGGGAAGTGCCGACAACACACTCTTCATTAAGCATAATAATAACGATCTAATTATTTTACAAATCTATGTTGATGATATCATTTTTGGAGCCACTAATGAAGAGTTGTGTAATGAAGTAGTATTAGTAATGAAAAAAGAATTTGAAATGAGTCTTGTAGGAGAATTGTCTTATTTTCTTGGTTTTCAAATCTCACAACAAAGTGATGGTATATTTATTTGCCAAACAAAATATGTTCACGATATGCTTAAACGATTTGAATTTGAAAATCTTAAACAAGCTTCTACTCCTATGAGTGCTTCTTTAAAACTAGGAAAAGATGAATCCGGAATTTCAATTGATCAAACGTTATATAGAGGAATGATAGGATCTCTTCTTTACTTAAGTGCATCTAGACCAGATATAATGTTTGACGTATGTTTATGTGCTCGCTTTCAAGCCAACCCAAAAGAATCTCATTTAAAAACGGTAAAACGGATTTTTCGTTATCTATTAGGGTCATCTAAATTAGGTTTGTGGTACCCACACAATGATACATTCACACTCCACGGCTATTCCGATTCGGACTACGCCGGGTGTTCACTAGATCGAAAAAGCACTAGCGGTACTTGTCACTTCTTAGGACCCTCCTTAGTAGCTTGGTCTAGTAGGAAACAATCCTCGGTTGCACTCTCCACCACGGAGGCCGAGTATATTGCACTTGGTAGTTGTTGTACACAAGCACTATGGATGAGTCAAACACTAGAGGACTTTGGATTTCATCTTACAAACATTGACCTTAAATGTGACAACAAAAGTGCAATAGACCTCACATATAATCATGTACATCATTCTAGATCCAAACACATCGATGTTCGTCATCATTTCATTAGGGATCACATTAAGAAAGAGCATGTAAAAGTATGTTTCATTGGCACGGACTCCCAACTCGCTGACATATTTACTAAGCCTCTTCCCGATGCGAGATTTCGATTATTACGACTTGAGTTAGGTGTCCTAGATCTTTCGAGTTAAAACACTTTCACAAAACACAATTTTTTGCATTTTTAACCATCGAAAACACCTCCTACAAATCTGAAATTTCAGCATTAAACTATTATTGGGACACCTAATCAGGATCAACAATCAAAAAATTTAAACTCCTCAAAAATCGTGTACTGTATTCCGCGCTAGCGTGACTTTCTGATTTTCTGCATTTTTAAAATTTTGAAAAATTCCTAAGATTATGTTAATAGATATGTACTATTTGTTTTTGCACCACTAATCTTATTTAAATTTTGAAAAATCAAAAACAAAACTATAAAAGACAAAAATTCAAAAATATGTTTTGCTCTTGTTTAAAAGCTTTTGTCATTTACCAAAATCAAATATAAAATTACAAAAGACAAAAACCAAAAATATGTTTTGCTTTTATTTAAAAGTTTTTTTTTTAAATCAAAATACTAAAACATAAAACTTGAAAACAAATCCAAAATTTTGTATGTTTTTTTTATGAACATCAAGCATGATTTAAATCTATTTTTTAGAGTCTCTACAATGTTACAATTTATTTGTTCAAACTTCCTTAACATTGCTTTTATCATGCTTTGATCTATCTATTAATATGTGCATCAATAATAATTAGAAAAGTTTGTGTAGGACTAAGCTTAGCATGCCTCTAAGTATGAGTAAATATTTTATGTTTGATAATGATATTATTTCACTCACCTTTTGGCTTAGTCTACTTGTGCTTCTTAATCTAAGAATGCTTGCTAATATATTGTAATTGTACATAAAATTAAAATTACACAAGTATCTTACCTACACAACATTTATTTGCACTATTAAATATTAAGAAGAGTGGTTGAAATTTCTTCTTTAAAGTGTTTGCAAAACAAGTGTAATCGGAGAACTGTGTTCAAATCAAAACTCATCATAACCTTGACAAAGTCACCTCCACCAAGCACTACTTGAACCTCCTGATAAGTCTTAATAAGCATTGTGGGGTTGAGCACCTTGGATAGATTAGTAAAGTGTCTTGTGCAAACTCTTCATTTTAAAAATAAACCACTTCTTCTTAAGTACACAGGATCACAACAAAAAGAATCAACCTTGATAAATCAACTTGTGTGATCCCCCAAGCACTACTTTGCACCCTGATAAGTCTTCATAAGCATTGTGTGTGCAAAGCACCTTGGTTGTTGTACATTTTAATTTGTGCTTAAAAGTGTGTGGAAGTAAAATTATTTGTGTTTTTATTATGCACTTTACTATATATTTGTCTTGTATTTTTGGTTAACACACTTGTTCACTTTATTCAAAATACACTTATGCACATCATTATCTTCCATAACACTTCTTCTCATGAGTATTGGATCCTAATGCTAATTATATACTTACTCTTTATTTATAAAATGCACTAGATAACCTAGCATGATTTCTACAATGTTTAGTTTGTTTTTGAAATTATGAATTACCATAACATTGTCGTAATCTCTCTTGTGATAATATTTATTCATGCTTGGTTTCTTCATTGGTGAAATTAACCTCATGTTTAACCTTTGATGTACAAAACATCTTCTTTCTGAAATGAAAACTCCACTATTTTTTGAATTATCATTTCTTATACAAGATGTTTTCTTTTAAGTCTTCCGCACCTTTGCTTTTATCTTGTGTTTATGCTACAAAACTCTGATTTATGACAATATAGATACTCAAACTCTAATCTAATTCAATAAAAAGATTTCTACAACTCCTTATCATTACCTTCTCTCAAAGCTCGATCATGCCTATTAACCGTATTATTACAGTTTGAAGTGGTGTCTCCTTACCCACTTTTGCTAATAACAAAAGGGGGAGAACTAACATGATAACATATCTAACATGCTTAATTCAGTTAAGAACATTTTAGGAGAGCATTCACTTAGGGGAAGCATGTATTTAGGGGGAGCAATACTAAAATGCTATAATCATTATTTATGCCTAAGTCATCCTTTTCACACACACACAAATATGTCTCTTCATGCTTATTTAGATTAATGCTCTGATTTATCATTAATGGATTTGTTATTATCAAAAGGGGGAGTTTGTTGGAACACGGTCTTCCGCATCTCCTAGGTTTGAGAATAACAAATCCTATGTGTGTATTTAATCTTGTGTGATCTAAGTGTGCAGGATAACAGGTCAAAATGACTCAAGGTTTACATATGGTGGTTGCCCCCGAAATTGAGCCATTAACTCCAAATTGATCACTAGCGCAGGCGATAGTGGATAGCGCCGGCGCTAGCTCGATGCACAGAAGGCATGCTGGAATTGTTGCCTCGGATTGAAGATTCTGCCGCGCAAAAAGTCTCCTAATATGACATAGCGCCGGCGGTAGTGGCTAGCGCAGGCGCTAGCGCTAGTCTATAAAAAGGACCCAAGTCCTCGTTTTAGAGACACATCAGAGAGATATATTGAGTGCCAGAATTCCAGAGGCTATCTGGTCGAAAGTTGATGTGCTAGCGAAGCTCTGCAAAACTTCTGAAGGAGAATCTCGTCACGCCGGATCAGATCGAAGTCCGCTTCTACAACGCTTATTCAACGGCGGATCTTCGTCTCCAACTTCAGAAGTCCATCTTGAGGGAGTTCTTATTTCTTTATTGTTATTTCATATTCCTCTTTGTAAACGATTAGTGAAATCGCCTCGTGTTGGCGACTAGGTCTGGGTAGGACTTAGGGGGAAAATCGCCTCGTGTTGGCGACTAGATCTAGGCTAGGTCTAGGGGGCTCGAGGCCACATCCGGGGAGGGATTGGCTAGAGCGGCTTGAGGCCGAATCCGGGGAGGATAAGGCTAGGGCCACCGGTTCGTGGGGAAGCGAGTCGGGATAGAAAACCAAAAGGTTTCTTTTCTATTTAGCTTTGATTTCTAGCTTTCATAAGAGATCAAGTTTTTGTAATCATGTCTCTCAAGTTAATAAAATCATGTCTCTATTCTTACTTTACTTGATTAGTCTTGATCTTCTTTATTATCATATTCAAAGCCTTTTCTAAAATAATCAAAATAGTTTTAAAATCTTTAAAACCCTTATTCACCCCCCCCCCCCTCTAAGGGCGCTTACCGATCCAACAGCACAGACTCGTGCGAGAAAGCCACAAGCACAGACTTGCGCAAACTAACTTATATATATATATACATTTGCAAGCCGCGGGCTCCGTCTCGTGCAAAACTCATTTTGAAAACAAACAAACTATGCAGGTGCCAACAACCAGATTAACAGGATCGCACAAAGAAGTAAATATGATGAACACAATATGAGGGTACAACCGCGTCAGCTCAACGCTGCGCACAAAGTAGACAACAATACGGGAAGCGGAAAAGCAAAAAGCAAACAAACCAACTCAGAACGACACGCAAGCAAACAATGGTATGGAAAGCAAGAAAACAGAAGACGATCAACATCAATCCTCGGCTGCGTCCGAGCACTCATCCTCCGAAAGGTCTCCCGCTCCAAGACCGGCGGTGTCACACCCAAACTTCCTCACCACCAGGCGGAGAGTCTTCTGAATACCATGCTGGAAGGCGACTTCGCGCTCATCCTCCAACAGGGGCTCGACCTCCTTCGTCATGACCTCGGCGCGGATCTCCTCCGCCATTTGGAACCGCTCCTCGACAAAAGCGAGAGAATCTCGGAATTCGGCCACTCCGGCCGCCTTGGCATCTTCAAGGCTGCGCTCGACTGACGACAGCCGCTCCACCTCACTCCGCAGAAACCCCAGCTCCCCCTCCATGCGGAACATCTCCCCCTGAGCTTCAGATAGCTGACGAAGCGCATCCTGGGCAAGCGCCTTGTCTCCACCGTACGCCTCCTGCAGCTTCTCAACCTCAGATTGGGAAGAAGAGAGGTCGGCCTCCAGCTGCTTGACACGGGACAAGTCGCGATCCCTCTTCCTCTGTAAAGCAGACATGTACCTCTTCATCATGCTCAGCTCCTCCTGGAGGGAGATGTAGCTGTCCTTGAGTCCCACATAACAGTCATTCCACGTGAGAGCAACATTGGTCAGAACGTTCGCCTGCAAACACAAAAGAAGCAGTCAGGAAACATAAACAACGAAGGCAAAGACGAGTCAAGACCCAAGAAAGAAAAGCTTCACTTACCGCAGAAGTCATCGCCTGAAGAGATGAGGAAACTCGCCTCGATGGTGGAAAGGGGGGAGGCGGCGGCAAGTCACCCTGCACGACTTGATCGGCGGTGGGGGACGTCAGAATCTCGACCTCCGGGTCGGATGGAATCGGCTCCCTCCGACAACGACTCGGGCCGGCCTCGTGATCGTGGCTCCCAGGCTCCGACAAGGTGGAGCACGAACCAGGAACTCCGTTCTTGAAGACAATCTTCCTCTTTTTCCCACGCTCCAGGGGAACCGCAGCTTCCCGCTCGGGGTCCCAAGAAAGCCCCACCGAAAGCAGTCGACCCTCCTCCACGCAGTTTTACACGCTGAACAAAGCCTTCGACAGCCCCTCTCGGCCAGGAAAGCCGGGCATAGGAAGGAACTCGTCTTCCCGACCGGTCAGTCGGCGGCAGCGTCCAGGGAGTGACCTCCAAAGCTCAAGCAGCTCCCAACGATTCCGAACGTATCCATAAAGGGTATTCCCGTGACGATAATCTATCTTCTCGCCAAAATGAAACCAGTTTTTGTTGCTCCGAACCTCAATCCGGCCGCCCGAGTCAGTGGTAGCCCCGCACCAATCCTTGAAGAGCTCGAGTGAAAAGCACGCATTGTGCTCTCGAAAGAACACCACCAGCCCCATGATATTCGACATCCCGGCTGCGGCAGGTGTAAATTGAGTAATTGGGACGCCGCAGAACCGGAATATTTCAATAGCCTCCTCCGATGGAGGGATGCGGAATCCGGGCTTCAGACAGCTCTCAGAAAGTGTCATGTAACCCGTAGGCGGATTCTGGACGCGCTCCTCCACTCCCGGAATTTTCACCTCGACATTCGGAGGCAATCCAAACCGCTTGCGCCACACCTCGATTCGCGCACCATTAAGTGAAGAGCATAGGCGCATCGGCCTCAACTGACCGCCCCGCTTCGAAGCCTGGAAGGAAAAGAAAACGCACATAAGAACGAGCGTTAAACAAAAATAACTGTATCAGAAAATCCAAAATATTGCAAGTCCACACGCAGGGGCGCACGAACATCGGTCGCGCACGGAGGCACGCAGGCACCGTCCATGCGCAAGGACGCACGAGCGTCGGCCGCCTGCGCCCTCACCCCCCTTCGCCGCGCGCGGGAACAACACCCACGCGCGGGGGTAGCACCCGCGCATGGAGGCGCGCGCGCGCCGGCCGGGCGCCCCTCCGCCGGCCCCGGCCGTGCGCAAGCGCGCCCGGGCACGCCCCCCCCCCCCCCCCCCCCCCCCCCCCCCCCGCCGGCCGTGCGCCGCCCCTTCGCCCGCTCCGGCCGCGCACCCGGGCGTCGCCGCCCCTCCGCATCCCCTCCGCCGGCCCTCCGCCGCCCCTTCGCCCGCTCCGGCCGCGCACCCGTGCGCAGCACCCGCGCGCGCGCCGCCCCTCCGCCGGCCCCGGCCATGCGCAAGCGCACCCGGGCGCCGCCCCTTCACCCGCTCCGGCCGCGCACAAGGGCGCCCGGGCGCCGGTCGCCCAAGCGCCCCCTCGCCGCCCGCTCTCCCGTCCGCCGCCGGCCGTTTTTTCCCTCCGCTCTTATTTTGAAAAAACAAAAAACAAAGACACCTTACCCCAGATCGTTCAGCGCGCACTGCAGAGATGACGACCAGATCCGCTGCCAACTGTTCAAAAACTCTCGCACTCCCTCCCAAGGTTTGGACTACGAAGGTTTGGGGGGCTTATGATGGGTACTCATAATAGAGCCTCATTTTTGTAAGAATGCCTGGCGGAAATATTCATAAAAGGAAGCAAATATTTCCAAAGGCGACGATCGTTTCCAAAAGCGGATTATTTCCAAAATCTCTCCTCCCTCAATTCGGCATGAAAAGTAAGACGCGCGAAACCGACGCAAACACGACAGAGACTCCCCCTCCCATCACGGGAGGAATCCCCGCCGCCGCGCCGCATCCCAAAAAGGGCGCGACCAAGTCGCGCCCCCTTGGGGGGTGCGGCCAAGCCGCGCCCCGCACGGGGTGCGGCCAAGCCGCGCCCCGCACGGGGTGCGGCCAAGCCGCGCCCCGCACGGGGTGCGCCCGGGCCGCACCCCGTCGGGGTGCGCCCATGCCGCACCCCCTCGGGGTGCGGTCGCGCCTCGCTCCTTGGGAATACGGTCGCGTCGCCCTCCCCTCCCCACGCGGGGTGCGGCCGCCTACCTCTCCTTCTTTCCCGACAGGGGGGCTCGCGGGAAGCCCTCACGGGCGTACTTTTCGTCAGGAGCAGCACACCCCGATTTCTCCTTAGGGGTGCGGCTTACCGTTCCGCTATTCACCGGGAGCACTTTGCGGCATAACCAGGACGCCCCTGCAGTTCGTCGCACGCTTGGAGCTCTTCAGCGCTAGCGCGCGCTCAGAACGTTTCTGAGCACAGTCAGGAAGCCTTCTCACTTTTTTTCTTTCCGGCTTCTCACTTTTCGTCTTTCCGGATTCTCACTTTTTGTCTTTCCGGCTTCTCACTTTTTGTCTTTCAGGCTTCTCACTTTTTGTCTTTCAGGCTTCTCACTTTTCAGGAACGGACAGTCGCCTTTTTCACCTCCAACGGAACTGCCCGAGCCGCCCAAACTGTCCGAAGGGCAAGGTAGTCATTTACGAAAAATGGCAATCTGTGTGCCCCAAAGCGGAAAATATGATTCGTCCACCAAGCATTTATGGAAACAGCCAAAGACAAAATTACCGGACCGCCCCCGGCTAAAGCTATAAAAGGAGCCCCAGGGCTTCATTTGAAAGGACCTTGACTTCTGGACCCGGGAAAGCTCCTTGCAGACTTTCACGGAATTCTCCTTCGGCGCTTGAAGATCTTCTTCGTGGACTTGAAGATCTTCATCATCCCGAAAGGCGACCAGCCTTCTCACTTTCGTTCTCCAGCATTCCCAGAAAGAAAAGGCGACCAGCCTTCTCACTTTCGTTCTCCAGCATTCCCAGAAAGAAAATGCGACCAGCCTTCTCACTTTCGTTCTCCAGCATTCCCAGAAGGAAAAGACGACTAGCCTTCTCACTTTTGTTCTCGGAAGGAAAAGACGACTAGCCTTCTCACTTTGGTTAATTCTCAGAAGGGAAAAAGACTTAGTTTTTCCGAGAGGTGGCCTGTCACCCTCGGAGTCCTCTCTCTCTCTCCATCATTGTAACGAGCAGCGGCCTGTCGCGCTCGAGTTCTAGCGTCCAAATTGTAACCCCCCAGAAGATAGTGAAGTTTGGTCGGCACAGCTCCGACCACAGTTTTTTACCCTTTCCGGGTTTTCCACGTTAAAAAGTCACAGCGTACTCGACAAATCTCTAATTGACTGTTTGCGCGCTTAGTTCGCTCACGAGCTAAGGTGGTTCAAGTGGACCGGTCTACCAAGAGCCCTAAGCGTTCCGCAACAAGGAGCAAAACTTTGACATTTTTTTATTCATTCTTCTTTGGTTGTTTTTATAGTAGTTGAATCTCCTGCTTTCTCAGTTATTTTGATTCCACGTTCTGCGATCTCAAGTAAGTCTTGAGAATCAAAGAGCGTGAACATCCGGATCCTGCAAAATTCGTACATCTCAACGTTGAATACTGGAACTCTGTGTCGGCTATAGAGTGGGATGAAATTGGTAGATGATGAGGTCGTTCTTCTTGTTCTCACCTTCCACTTTTTTTTCTTCTGGTCTTCCTCGTTTCCTTCATTTTTGAGCAAGAATAGAACGCAGCCTCTGATACCAATGTTAGCCGGAAATTAAAATTATCCATCTAAATTATTTGTCTTATTATGTTGGTGTTGACTTTGTTGCTCATGTTTGGCCTTTTACATTTGGCGTTGACTTTAGTTTAGGTACCCAATTTATACCAGTAATTCTATCCTTTTTCCCATTTATTTTGTCTAAAAATAATTGAATGTCCTATTTTACACATTTTTATAAAATGTGATCGATGTAGGGGGCTGCCACGTGGCGTTGAATATTATTCATGGGATCAATGTGGAGATGCCACGTAGGCTTGAGAGAGATTTTTTTCAAGTAGTATAGCTAATTTGATTTTGTCATAGCACCTTTTATTTTCAAAATAAAAATTTAAATAAAAATTAAATTAATTATTTAAATAATATTTTATATTTCATCGACATTGTTTTACCAATTACAGTAAATAATATTTATAAAGATACTATATATATATACATATATTATATTTTTAAGTTTAGATTTATCATTGTACCATCAATTAATCATATTCATTAAATTTATTTTCAAAAGCAACTTAATTGTTTAAAAAATAAGTTATTTAAAATATCAAATTGAAACTTTTAACAAAGACTAAGGCTTAGTTTGGGGTGACTTATTTTCACCGGTCAAGCGGTCACGACCGCATGAACCGGACTTTAATTAAGGTCCGATTCATATGATGGTAGCCGCTTGACCGGTGAAAATAAATCCCCCAAACAGAGCCTAAGCTAGATGAAGAGTGTTTCATATATCAATACATTTACTAACAACAATAAATAAATTTAATGAGAAAATATATAATAAATTTATATAAGTATATATAAGCACCAATATAATATTTGAGAAAATATGTAATAAATTTATTTAAACTGCAGTATTAACTTTATCTCACACCACCTACAAAAAATAATAATAATTAATGATACCGTCAATAACTCGGTAGAATCTCATGCAATGTAAGTATGTAACTCATTGTTATAATAATTATTATAGTCGTGGCATTTAAGATAGAGCGTTGTTAACCCGGGCTATTTTTGGCTGTATGCAGGCCATAGTTTCAAAAAAAATCTCATTTCCCTTTTCAACCTGTAGGCCATGGAGCCGAGGGGAGAGAGACGGCTCTCTCTCTCTCTCTTGCGCGCGCGCGAAAGTTATTCGACTGCGGCATCGACACCCAAACCCACCAAGTGCTGAATTCTGCGACGGCGGTGGCGGCATCCATTTTTACGATGGAGTGAACATAGTCGAGAAGGATCAGACACATATCAAAGTGACGAATTGCACACCGGCAGCTCTTACGAACTCCTTCCCTTCCCTTCCCAGTGGAGCATCAGGTTGTCGTCGCCAAAGAGTTGGGTACGTGAGCCTTCGTCAAGCAAAATGGAGCTCGGTTTCTGAAGAGCGATCCACTCCTGATCAAAGATCAGCACTGAAAACCTGCTGGCGGCGAGAAGCAAGTGATCGAGAGGGTAATAGACCCTTTATGGGTAGGGGCGGACGCAGGTCTGGACACGCTCGGGCACGTGCCCGAGCGTAAATATCGCGGAAAGTGTATTAGGTACAGTGCGTTTCGCGATTTTCTGCTAGGGCGTGGTCGGCGTTTCGCGATTTTCTGCTAGGGCGTGGTCGGCGTCGGCACTTCTGCAGCTCTGCTAGGGCGATTTGGGATTGGCGTCGGCATTGAAGGTTGGGATCGGCGTCCCGCGTCGGCATTGAAGGATCGGCCGAGGATCGGCGTCGGCACTGAAGGTAAGGCGTCGGCACTTCTTCTTCTTCTTCTTCTTCTTCTTCTATTACATTTCAGAAATCTGTTGAAATAATTGGGTTCTGATTTCATAAATCTGTAGAAATTACTTCTTCATTGGGTTCTGATTTCATAAAGCTGTAGAAATTACTTCTTCATTTCGGAAATCTGTAGAACTTCTTCTATTACATTTCAGAAATCTGTAGAAATAATTGGGTTCTGATTTCATAAATCTGTAGAAATTACTTCTTCATTTCAGAAATCTGTAGAACTTCTTCTATTACATTTCAGAAATCTGTAGAAATAATTGGGTTCTTATTTCAGAAATCTGTAGAAATTACATTTCAGAAATCTGTAGAAATTACATTTCAGAAATCTGTAGAAATAATTGGGTTTAAGGTTAACTAAGCAAAAAAAAAAATCAGGGGCCCTGCCCCCCGAACCCTCCGATCAACAATACTTATATTGTGCCCGTGCGACTTCAAAATCCTAGTTCCGCCACTGTTTATGGGCGACAGGTCCATCTCCGACACTCGCTTGCTTGAGCCTTGCGAGAACTCCTGTGGTTTCATGGCCAGAAGAGGAGTTGGGTGCCATCTATTTTGAATCAATTAATAATAATTATTTTTTATCTTGTCTCTAGGTATAAAATTTGACATGCATAAATAATTTTTTCGCTCTCATGATATGACCAAATATCTTCAATAACTAATCAACTGACCCCAACCGTGAATGCTGTCCGAAATCTCCAAGGTTTCAGACGTCAGTTACCGTCAGTTCCGACGGTGACGGGCCCACCGTTCTTTTCGGTAGACCGGACCATTTTAGCAGGCCGTTTCGGTAGACCGGACCACCGTGGCGTCGTAAGCAAAAAAAAAAACCAACCGGTTGTCTCCTTTATCCCGCAATCAAAGTCACCTCGCGCGGAGCGAGAAGCGCGCAGATTTAAAACACGTGATTCTCGAGAATGGAAAAAATAAGTTGGTGAATTATTTTACTTAAATTAGGAAATAAGTAGAAACTTGTGCTCTTCTTCTTCCTCCTTTTTATAAGGCTATAGAGAGAAAGCAAGCTCCGACCACATCGCCGGCGACAAGATGACGAGCAGTGCGGGGGCAGGGAGGCGTTCGGAGAAATCAAGCTTTTCTTTAGCTTGCAGTCTTTTGAGGCAGTATATCAAGGAGAAGGGTTGCCTCGCCGATCTCGGCCTGGGATCCGCCATTGGTAGGTTTTTGTAATCTCTTCCATGGGGTTTTCCGATCTCTTAATCGGCGTCGGGATGTCCATTGTTACAGCTCTCTGTTTCGATTTCTTTCTAGATTGGGCGAATATAATGCGGTTTTCTGGTTATTGTTATGTTTTTTTGAGAAATATTGCTATTTCTCAGGTGCGCGGGAGGCGTACAAGCTTCCGGCGACCATGAGTTTGCTTCCAGGAGTCGAGATCTCCGGCGAAGAACGCGCCTATTTGAAGGACGGCTTTTCGGCCATAAACCCTACAAGATCCATGGATCCGCACTCCAACCGTACCGTTTTCGGGCCCTCTGTTCCGTCGTCTGGCACCAAGTATGTCTCCGGCCAATTTTGCAGATAACCTCTGTTTTTTTTTATAATTGTATAATTTCGAGCTATTGTGGGATTTGGTGGTGGTTTGCACTTTTGCAGGCCGCCGGAGAATCCTCAGCTCACTATATTCTACGGCGGGAAGGTGTTGGTTTTTGACAATTTTCCGGCGGAGAAGGCAGAGGATCTGATGGAGCTTGCGAACAAAAGCTCAACCAAGGCTGCCGGCTCCTTTTTGCCCTTGAACTCCGTTGCAGCCCCCGACCGCCTTAGCTTTCCCGCTCCGGCCATTCCTCCGGCGACCTTCCCGCTCCGACCACAGCCTAACTTTTCGGGTGATTGATTTTTTTTGTTGCATGCCCACTAATTTGAGTTTACTATACAAAAGCTCAACCATTGGCTACAAATATTAGCTATATTAACTATATAACTATACAAATCATATTATTGGTCATAAATTTAAGTTTACTAATAAATAATAAATTTAAAAAACAAATGTGTTTATACTTTATAAAATCAATAGTGACATGCAATTCTGTTATAATTATGAATAAATTAGTTATAATAATAAATAATAAATTAAGGCTTCGTTTGGCACGGCGGTGACCGCCACGAACGCAATGGTTATGAACTGTTGTTCTTGAACGTCCGACCTCACTTAAGGAACTTAGTCTATTTTTATGTTCAAAACTAATTTTATTTTTTAATTGTGGTCATAACCTTCGTCATGCCAAACATACATTCTATGACGCCGTTTTTGTCTAAACTCCGGAGAGCAAAAAAGCCGCTCCGAACGGAGCCTAAGGCTCTATTTAATGCGGTGGTGGTGGTGGTGAACACAGTGGTTATGAACTAGTTCACTTTTCTTGGCAGCGGTCATAACCATTGTCATCCTAAACATACATTCTATGACGACAGCGTTTTTCTCCAAGCGCACCGGAGCAAATAGTGACGAAATATTTGTGACATAATATATTTCGTTGCTAAAAGTTTGGCTACCATGACTACTTCATAATGGATAAAATTTGATCACTAAATGTCTGTAGTCACCGCAATTCAATATTTAGGCTTCGTTTGGGGGAACTTATTTTCACCGGTCAAGCGGTTACGACCGCATGAACCGGGTCTTAAATAAGGTCCGGTTCATGCGGTCGTAACCGCTTGACCGATAAAAATAAGTCCCCCTCAAACGGAGCCTTAGTATGAAATGTTTCGTCACTAAAAGTTAATTTTCGGGCAATGTTATAAGCACATCGTTTTTGGCTATTCGCACACCAATTTCAATGAGTTATTACGCGCGCCTTTTGAAAATAAGCCTTGTACATGCATTTTTAGGAAAAGTGCTCAACACGAAAATTGTAGATCTCGTCGAGAACTACATCTTTCGTGTTGAGCACTTTTCCTAAAAATGCATGTACAAGGCGTATTTTCAAAAAATCGCTATAGTTACGATCATGGTGGCAATACGCATTGTGCGTGCATTTTTAGGAAAAGTGTTCAACACAAAAGTTGTAGATCTCGACGAGATCTACAATTTTCCTGTTGAACACTTTTCCTAAAAAAGCATGCAAAAGACGTATTTTTAAAAGGCGCGTAATAACTCATAGAAATTGGTGTGCGAATATCCTAAACTGGTGTGCTTATAACATTGCCCTAATTTCCTAGTAGTGCCCACCAAAGAAAAATGCTGCCAAAATTTTTTTATTTATTATTCGGCGAATAAAATCTTAAATCCGGATATTGGTTGACTGTTGAAAAACAATAATAATAATAATAATAATAATTTAATAATTATTGTGACGTCTTTGTTGGAGAACAGATCTCCCCATCGCCAGGAAAGCTTCGCTTCACCGCTTCCTGGAAAAGAGAAAGGATCGGTGAGGAACTGTTTTTATTAATTATTATTGTCATTATTAAATATTATTATTTATTTAAAAGCCAGATTATTTATTTAAGTTACATATCTTTATTGTATGTTAATTTAATGATATAATTTGTGTTGGAAAATAATCAGGATTAGTGCGATGGCGCCTTATCAAATGAGCGGCAGCGATGGCGTGAAAAAGGTCTCAGCTTTGACGCAGGAGGATATCAGCCGTCCATGGCTGGGCTTGGGGACTCAGATTTCGAGCTAATTATATTCTAGCTTTTTCTATGAATTATTATTAACTAAATATGTCACGATTTATGTAATAGGGTTTGTTCTGTTTAATTATTATTTAATAAATGACTGGTTAGCGTGCCCATTAATTATTTCATTTGGCTTTTTGTTTCTTTTGTTGTGTGCAGTAGATTTGGTTGGTGGGTTGATCAATTTTAAATTTGTTTATAATTGATTTTAGCGGTTGATTATGCACGTGCTAATGATGATTAAATAATGTTTAAGGCATGATATATATACTTTTTATGTGAAATATTTGGCAGCAAAAATAATTCATGGGGAAATAAATCGTCAGCTAGATTGGACAAGAATTTCGCCGATTTCAAATGATTTCTAACCAACCAAGCGGTGGGGGCACAAAACCTTATTGGGCAAGCAAGGGACTGTTGTGGAAATGAGAGTGAAATGATCAAATAAACCAAAAATAAATAAAAAAACACCGAAGACGCGGATTTATGTGATTCGCCCTTGATGGGGCCACCGCTGTGAATAGCCGGAATTTCATTGCTGTGAATAGCCGGAATTTCATAACCTCACTCTTTTAGTGGGGAGTTAGAAGGAAAACTACCATGCGCACGTTCACTGCGCGCAGTCCGATCCAACCGCCGCTCTAATTAATCGCAGCCATGCCGCCGGCGCGCAATCGCAAGCCCGGCGGCAGGCCGCCCGACCGGCCACCCCTGGCGCGGCCGGGCGGCTGTGTGTGGTGCGCAACCGCAAGACCGCCCGACCGGCCATGGCCGCGCGCCCACCGCGCGCTCCACGGTCGGCCACGCTGGCGGTCGTGGCCGCACGGCCTCCGCGGGCGGCCACAGGCTGCACGGCCGTGTGGCGCTCGCGGACGGTCACCCTCGGTCAGCCGTCCTCCTGGCCGTCCGTCCCTCCCCTCGCAGGCCGGATTCCACCGCCTGTTGGCCTCCTCGCCGTCGGCCGGTTCACTGCGTCGTCGGTCGAGCCTTCAATCGTGATCTCACGATCTTTCCACTAAATCTCAACCCTCCGATTGGCGGGTAATCACCTGTGTAACCACCCGAATAACCACCCATCACGGGTGGGTGCGTTTATCAAAAAACACATCGGGTTGCGTATAGAAAAATACTCAAATAATGTGCGTCTTAAACTATATAAAATTGGGCTGCAAATATCAATTATTGTGGTTACGGCCTGCGAATAATCGCATAACTACCGTAACCACATCTGTGACATATAAATAGAACTCCAAGCCTTCTCACATTTCCATTTTTCTCTTCTCCCTCCTTTCCTCCAAAGTGCAAAGAGAGAGAGATAGAATTCCTGAAAGATCTTCATCATCTTTGAAGGAGTGTTTGAAGGATCTTCGAAAGCCTCGAAGAGGGTTCAGAGAGCCTCGTCCTCCTTCAAGCTTCGCTCCGAGTATGGAACCCCTCAAGGTCGTCACCTCCGAGCCAACAATGAGCTCTTCACTCCAGCCACCAACATCAACCTCCAAAGTGCTCCAAGAGTCGTGCGCACACCACTTCATCTTCCAAACGCAAGCAGAAAGTCGTTCGAGCCTCAAAGCGCGATGCTCCCCACCCCGTCAAAAAGAAGAAGACTTAGCCTCGAGTGTGGTGGCATGTCACCCTCTGAACGCCTTTTTTCATCTCTCTCCCTAATTGTAACAAGGAGTGGTCTGTCGCCCTTGATTTCTCACAATAGACCTGTAAAGAAGCAACACTGATGGTGAAGTTAGGTTGACTTTGAACCAACTGCATGATTTTTCACCTCTTTCCGGGGTTTTCCACGATAAAAAAAAGATCTCTTGCAATCGTCTCGAAATTATGTGACTGATTGTGCGCTCGTCCGCTCTTGTGCTAAGACAGTCATTATAGACCAGTTTTAGGAGCCTCGAGTAGACCGCAACAGTTTGACGTCATCTGTGGGAACAAAGTTCCCAAAGTTTTGAAGATCCAGAAGACAACATCTTTTGCATAGCGATACTTGCGACTACAGACCATGGCAAGGAGAAACACTCGTACCACCCAAGGTTCGGTCTGTGAAGGACATGTCGAACCCAGTCCTTCCCATTCCCTCATCAATGCGCCACGACTAGAAGAGATAGTGGTCGCGCCAGCAAATGCGTTGTCTGGACGCTTGGTCTAGATAGAGGAACAGCAGGCCGAAATGCTGAACCTCTTAAGAAACCTGAGAACAACACAGGCACTTGCGGAACTCCCTGCGCCAGTCAACGCACCTCCTCCACCTCCGCGCTAAGCTCCAGAAGCCTACCAAGAAGAGAACTTTGCGTTCTCGACAGCAGTAAGCACTGCGCACCCCGCCCGTCTGACCACGCCCCCTGAAAATGGCCCCCAGCATCACCTCCAGAGAGTAGGCGGCCCCGAGAACCCCCCGGAAGGTTGACTCGAGAGAAAGTTAGAGAATTGATAGCAGAAGAGTACGACCAGGTGGGCCTCCAAGCAGTACATATATATTGCCCCATCCGCAACGGTTCCCCGTTGGCACCTGAAGTCATGACACATCCAATTCCAAGGGGATTCAAACTCCCAAGCATGGAATCCTACGATGGGACCGAAGTCCCCTCGAGCACATAAAGTACTTTTCCACCATCCTTCGGATTTACGACGTCCCCGATCAACTGCTCTGCCAAGTGTTTCCGGCCACCCTGAAAGGTCAAGCAAGAACTTGGTTTCACTATATACGGAGTGAGAATATCAGAAACTTCACTGAGCTGACACAATAGTTCTTGGACAAGTTCATTGCGAACCGTTGTATAGTGAAGGATCCTTCCCATCTCTCGGGAATCAGACAAAGTGAAGGAGAAACCCTCAAGGAGTTCTTTCGCCAGTTCATTACCGAGGCCCGTCAGATTCCGGGGGTAGACCCCAAGCTCCTCCTCCGAGTATTCCTGGGAGGGCTCCGTCCAAGCGGATTTTACTTCTCCCTGATGAGGGAAACTGTCCCCAACTATCCTGATCGTGTGCACATGGTCGAGGCACAAATCGCAGCCGACGACACAGGGTCGAGAAAAAGAGAAGAACCAGCCCGAGGCAACGGGAAGAATGTCAGGGCAACATGCGCCAACAAGATCGCCACGGGAATCCCCCCACCCCGATCCTACCAAGAATACGCACTGGTCAACACCTCTCGTACGAACGTGCTCTATGCAATACAGGACAACCCGACAATGCGAAGGCCAAGAGAACTCTCGCATGGCAAAGGAGATCAGTTAAAGTATTGCGAGTTTCACTGAGGCGTGGGACATACCACCGAAGAATGCATCAAGCTCAAAGACGAGATAGAGCGACTCATCCGACAAGACATCCTAGGAAGGTTCTTGAAAGACCAGACACAAAACCAGCCCGCGCATGGAAGAAGGGAGCAACCAGCCGTTCATCAAGATGCACCGGGGGGGCAGGCAAGTAGTAGGGATAGTGAAGACAATCTCGGGTTCTTCATTCTCCACCGTTAACTTCACCGCTCAGCCGGCAGAGACGATCAACTTCGGGGATGAAGATCTGAAGGGGTTACTCGTGCCGCACCAAGATCCACTGGGCATAAATGCGGAGATTGGCAACCCAGCTTCCGCGTCAAGCGAATACTTGTGGACAACGACAGCTCGGTTAACGTCATATTTATGCTCGCTCTTCTCATCATGAAGATACGACAAGAAGTACTCCAACCAGCATCCGGACCAATATACGGCTCCAACGACAGTCCTGTCCCGGTCAAAGGAACCATCACTCTTCCAGTAACCCTGAGAGAGTTCCCGAAGCAGGCTACCCACGACATACAATTTGTAACGGTTGAGTTAGAGTTGCCTTACAATGCGATTTTCGGCCAACCACTCCAGGCAGTATTTGGAGTTATCCCTTCCATCTCGCACATCGCAATGAAGTTTGTCACCCTGGACGGAGTTGGAGTTGTTCGTGGGAACCAAGCGGCGGTGCGCACATGCTATCTGCAACAGATGAAACCTGGATGAGAAGCAGCCTCAGGCGCCAGCACATCCAGAACCTGTAGTTCCCACCAAAGAAAGCTAGGAATCGGGAAGAAATGTCCTACTATATTCCATCTTCTTTAAATTCTCTTAAGCATTTTTATTTGTAATCGCTAGTCTAAAAAGTCACATGCATGTACTTGCGCAAGAACTGCTGTGCGTTTAATTTCAAAATGCTTGCTTTCAAACAATGTTATCACAGGAACATTCAGGGGTCAACCCCCAACGGACGAAAGCCGTCCCTATTGCCATAACCATCCCGCTACTGCGGCTCAAAGATCCGCCCTTCGCCCTCGCAACGAGTCACGATATTAATAGGGCATACCCACCCTTTTCCACATTCTGCCTGCGCTAGAAACGATCACTAAAACTCATAAAGCGTGCTTAAGCCCGTGCAATTTGCTATTTCAATTAAGTATGATTTATCTGGTCCTAACTCTATTATCTCATGAACACCTTGAGGAGCAATCCCCTTCGGTCATGGGCAGCTTGCGGCACAGTGAGCACCTTATTGCCTTAGCTTGAAGGTTCGCCCTTCGCTCCCGCAATAGGTCGCCGCATCGCCAAGGCCTGCCCCCTCGCGCTCACAAACGGTTCGAATTGCATGCCCTTCACTGCCTCTTCGGGGTCACGCCCACGTGACCTCATTTCCCCAGCTCGAAGGTCCGCCCTTCGGTCCCGCAATAGGTCGTCGCGTCGCCATGGCCTCCCCCCCCCCCCCCCCCCCCCCCCCCCCCGCGCTCGTAAACGATTTGAAGCCCGCCTCTCTGGAGCCACGCCCCTGTGACCTCATTGCCCCGGCTCGAAGGTCCGCCCTTCGCTCCCGCATCAGGTCATCACGTCGCCAGGGCCTGCCCCCCCTCGCGTTCACAAACGGTTCGAAGTGCACGCCCTTCACCGCCTCTCCGGGGCCACGCCCCCGTGACCACATTGCCCCAGCTCGAAGGTCCACCCTTCGCTCCCACAATAGGTCATGTTGTCAGGGCCTGCCCCCCTCGCACTAGCAAACGGTTCGAAGCGCACACCCTTCACCGCCTCTTCGGGGCCACACCCCCGTGAACTCATTGTCCCAGCTCGAAGGTCTACCATTCGCTCTCGCAATAGGCCGTCGCGTCGCCAAGGTCTGCCCGCCTCGCGCTCGCAAATGGTTCGAAGCGCACACCCTTCACCGCCTCTCCGGGACCACGCCCCCGTGACCTCATTGCCCCAGCTCGAAGATCTGCCCTTCACTCCCGCTATAGGTCGGCGCATCGCCAGGGCCTGCCCTCTCGCACTTGCAAACGGTTTGAAGCGCACACCCTTCACTGCCTCTCCGGAACCATGCCCCCGTGACTTTCTTTTTTCAACAGTACGAGGATCCGCACCCACCATGACAATCAAAGTCAACCCGCAACGCGGAAACCTCAATCTCACACCACTTGGCGCAAAGCATACAAAGAAGGTTACGACAACATCGGGATAACAATCCCCATGAAAACAGCATCCAAAGGCAAAAAAGCAAAAAAGTCAAGCCATACAAAAGACAACGCAATCAGCTCTCTAACATGGAACATCACACAAGCAACACCGTTTACAAGCAGAAAAACAATCAACAAATGGCACTCCAACATTCCATGAATACAAATACAAAAGCTTCAACTCAAATACAAGAACACAATCAAAGGGAAAAGACTACAAGATACGAAGGAAAACTACTCCTCGACATCAGAAGCAATGCGCTCGTCTTCGGAAAGGTCTCCAACACCCAATCCGGACACGTCGCAACCTCGTATCCGCACAACCAAGCGGGGAATCTTCGCCATCCAACGCATAAAGGCTACCTCGCGCTCGTCTTCAAGCTGGAGCTCTACTTCCTTGCTCCATACCTCCTCACGAACCTCCTTCAGGATCAGAGAACGGTCTCGCATGTAATCAATGGAGTCTTTATATTCAGCGACTCCGGCAGCCTTCAACTCTGTAGTCCGCTCCAGTGAAGAAAGGCGCTCCACCTCAGCCTTTAAAGACACTAGCTCCACATCTTGGCAAACCATCGTGGCCTACGAATCCTCCAACAAACGGACTGTCCTTTCTACGAGAGCCTTCTCCGTCCGGACCTCAGCGCGAGTCTGCTCCAGCTCCGCCTGCAACCCGACCTCGATCTGCCGAAAACGAGATACATCGCGATCCCGCCGCCCCTTCAAGTCTGAAAAGGAACTCCTGACTCCACGAAGCTCCTCCTGAAGCACGAAGTAATTATCTTTCAGGCCCACGTAGCAATCATTCCACGTGAGGGCAATGCTGGTTTGGACTCTGATCTACAAAATGAAGGAAAAAATCAGCGTCCCCGTAAAAACGAACAACGGACAAAGAAAAGATCCTTGCCACATCATTCATAGCCTCAAGAGAGGAAGAAACCCGACTCCCCATAACCAACAGTGTAGCAGGAGAACCCTCAAAAGCCTGGGGGGAGAGAGAGAAGCCAAGGACTTCCACATCGAGATCGATCGGAATATCGTCAACCCTCGAGCCACACGGAGCCAACTCATTAGCACGTCCCTCCGGCCGACAAGGAGGACGAGGCGCCGAGTCCGAACTGCCATTCCTAAAAACCAACCTCCTTTTTCTTCCTCGATCCAACGGAACTGCTCCATGACGCTCAACGTCAGTAGAAAGACTGCACAGTAAGAGGCGCTTCTCCTCAACGAACATAAAGATAGCAAACAAAGAATTCGTCAACGCATGAGGCTCAACAAACCCCAGCACCGGGGTAAATCTCGCTCATATCCCTTCAAGCGACGACAGCGGCCGGGGAGTGAATTCCAGAGCTCCGGCAAGCCCCAAGAATTCCAAACATCGAACAAAGTGTTCTCATGACGACGGTCTGTCAGGTTCTCAAACTCGAGTCAATGTTTATTGCTATAAACCTCTATCTGCTCGCCTCCATTAGAGCGCACGTCGCACCATTTCCTGAAAAGATCAAAAGTAAACCTTGATCCATGCTCCCTGAAGAAGGCGATCAGACTCATGATTCGTGTCATCCCGGTAGGAGTAAACTGGGATACTAGTATGTTGCAGTGCTTCGGGATCTCAATAACCTCCTCACAGGAGGCAAGCGAAACCCGGATCTCAGCGATGACTCGCACAACTTCATCCAGCCCCGTGGAGGATTCTGTGCGCGTTCCTCAATCTGTGGATCTTTATCTCCAATTCAGCGGATATCCCGTCTATTTCCTCCATATACCAACCTGCTCCGCAACAAAAGAAGAGCGCAATCAAATCAGCATACCTTGCGAACAACGCCTAGTCGCCTGGAGAGAGGAAACGAGTAAATATTTGCAAAATCAAATAGACTAAATACAAGCACAACCAAGTAAGCCACCACATGTGGGCATGCGTCCGCACGCACAAGCTCGACACACACGCAAGCAGCACATCGGAACACCCACGTGCGCGCATACGCGCACGAGCCCACCCATGCGCTCGCACACTCGCACGCGGGTGATGTGTGCGGGGTGTCGCGCTCGCACCCCTCCGCGCGGGGGTACTTCGCGCACGCCCATGCGCGTGCACCCTTGCGTGCTGGGTACTGCACGCACCCCTGCGCGCGGGCGCGCCCACGCGCTCCCCTGCGCGCGCACCCCCGCACACACAATTCCTCCCCGTGCGCCAGGGTGTCGTGCGCGAGCGCTGCGTGCGCTCAACCCCGTGCATGCTCTGCACGTACCCCCTGACGCACGCATAGGCGCACAACGCACATGCGTCTCTTACTCGCACCACTCCGTCACATGTACCTCTTTCCAAATTTCTCCGCACGCTTCCTTCCGCACCGCATTGCCGCGGTAGGGAGCACCGCGCTTTGAGGCTCGTACGACTTTCTACTTGTGTTTGGAAGATGAAGGGGTGTGCACGCGACTCTTGGAGCACTTTGGAGGTTGATGTTGGTGGCTGGAGTGAAGAGCTCGTCGTTGGCTCGGAGGTGACGACCTTGAGGAGTTCTGTGCTCAGAACGAAGCTTGAAGAAGGACGAGGCTCTCTGAACCGTCTTCGAGGCGTTTGAAGATCCTTCAAACTCTCATTCGAAGATGATGAAGATCTTTCAGGAGTTCTCTCTCTCTTGCACTTACGAGGAAAGGAGGGAGAGGAGAAAGATGGAAATGAGAGATGACTTGGGGTTTTATTTATAGGCCCCGGAGGTGGTTACACTAGTTATGTGGTTATTGGCAGGTTGTAAGCACCATAATTGCTATTTGCAGCCTGGTTTTATATAGTTTAAGAGATGCGCATTATTTGAGTATTTTTCTATACGGAACTCGATGTATTTTCGGATAAACGCACTCACCCATGATGAGTGGTTATTTGGGTGGTTACCCGCCAATCGGAGGGTTGAGATTTCGTGGAATGATCGTGCGATCACGATTGAAGGCCCAACTGATGACACGGGGATCCGGCCGGCGGCGAGGAGGCTAACCGGTTGTGGAATCCTTCCGGCGAGGGGAGGGACGACCGCCCGGGAGGATGACCGGCCGAGGGTGGTCGGCCGCGCGGCCTATGGTGGCACGCGCCTATGGTGGCACGCGGAGGGCGTGCGACACGGCTATCCGCGGGGCCGGACGCCAAATCACGTATGTTTGCAATGACAACGATTGTGACTGCCACCAAGAAAAGAAAACAAAGCCTTAGTGAATTCCATATCTCCACGCTAGCTGCCTAGGATTAAAGAAGGAGAAAATATATTATAATTCTCCCTTATTAAAAATTTCTCGACTGAACTTTGATTTTTATAAGTAAATGTAGGCTCTGTTTAGCACGACGGTAGTGGTTGCGAGCGCGGTGGTTATAAACTATCGTTCTTGAATGTCGAACCTCAGCTAGGAATTTCGTTCACTTGCACATATTAAAATAGTCTTTGAACTTCTCATCTAGAGATCTTTTTTAGCTCTTGAATTTTATGAAGCCGGTTGTTAGTCAAAATGATGAAAATCACACAACTTAAAATTTATAAATCAAGTTGACATTACCTTGTAATCTCATGGACTGAAATGATTTTTGTCCAATTTATTTATGATTTTCTATGGATTAAATTGTTTTGTTGTATGGGATTGGCAAAACACATAAATCATCGCCAAACTAGTTTCATGTAAATGTTGAAATATGCCCCTAATTTTTTTTTTGGGAAGAAACCAGTCCCTAATTTTATGTAAATGTTGAAGTCAGTCCCACCTTTTTAAAATCCGTTAAATCTTACACATAGATGGATCGTTGCAGCCGTCTACATCGTCCTCGTCTGCATCTCCTTCTTCTTCTTCGAGTGTTTCCTTCATTGACTTAGCAAGGCAACAGTTCTATTCCCTACAATCAATCGTTACTTTTTGAAATCAGATATCCTAAAATCCCATCGCCGTGATGGCTCATGCGAAAGATCCAAAAACCCCTCTTCCAAGCCCTTCTCCATCTCATCATAAGTGTCGAACTCCATCATCTTCTCCAAGTAAACGGTGACATCAGTTTTAACAAGGAGCTGAATGTTGTCGCCAATCAGCTCCCTACACTTCTGCTGCACATCAAATCGATCCACCCCGACACAGTTTCTACACGGGAATAGATTTCTTCTTCCCTGGAATAGAAGATCAACACTTTTGAAGTTAATAGAGAATATGTATATTCATCCCAAGAAGGGATATTTATAAGAGGAAGAAAGGTTACATAAAAACGGAAAGGCAATGTGGGACTAAAGAGCCTAAATGGATTTTACAGTATGAGTATAAACAGTTGGCATTTTTATACAATAATAAGAATTTTTCTAACACCCCCCTCAAACTGATATCGGTTGAGGTAGAAGTTTGAAGAGCAGCTCAATTATCAATGAACAACATTGTCACATGTGTCGATTAAGGAGAGCTGGCGAATCAGAAATTCGCGTCGCTGGACTGAGTGAGACTTGGTAAAGAAAACAACTATCTGGGAAGCAGATGGAACATGCGGCAGAGAGATAACATTATTGAGAAATTGTTGTTGAACGTAGTGACAATCAATTTCAATGTGTTTAGTACGCTCATGAAAGACTGGATTTGAAGCAATCTGTAAGGCACTAGTATTATCATAGTGGAGAGTTGTAGCATCAGAAACAGAAGTCTATAATTCTTGCAACAAACGACAGAGCCAAGTTATTTTTGCAGCAGTGGTAGTCATGTCATGGTACTCAGCTTCAGTGCTAGAGCGAGATATGATATCTTGTTTCTTGGATTTCCAAGAAATCAGAGAGTTGCTAAGAAATATGCAATATCCAGTGGTAGACTTGCGATCAGATATATCACCAGCCCAATCAGCATCAGAATAGGCACAAAGTTCCAGAGGAGAGGTTGAGCCGAAAAATAGAGATCTTGTTCTTGTACCGCGAATGTAACGCAAGGTACGAAGGAGAGACGCATAGTGCGTGCCTAGTGGTTGCGAAATAAACTGACTGAGGATGTGAGTAGCATGAGAGATGTTCGGGCGACTGATGGTGAGATAAACTAACATTCCAACTAGTTGTCTGTATCTGGAAGGATCAGGTAGGATTTTTCCTTCCTGAGGACTCAACTTAACATTTGTTTCCATAGGAGTTGCGACAATGCGATCATTTGTTAGAGAAGCAAGGTCAAGTATCTCAGTGATAACTTCTGTTGAGATAAGACGTATCCTCTGGAAGAGTGATCAACTTTAAAGCCTAGGAAGTATCGAAGCGGTCCGAGATCTTTCATTTCGAATTGAGTATTCAGATAAGCATTGACTTCTTGGATATGCAGAGAGTTTCCTCCTGTGATAATCGTATCATCAACATATAGGAGTAGAATAGTGCCAGAGACGTGAGTAAACAATGCCGGATCAGAGAGACTGGCAGTAAAACCAAAAGCTAACATAGCAGTGACAAATTTAGAGAACCAAGCACGGGGAGCCTGTTTGAGACCATGGAGAGCCTTGCGAAGATGACAGACTTGTCTAGCTGAGTGTTGAAATCCCGGCGGTGGTGTCATATAGACACTTTCAGAAAGATCGCCGTGCAGATAGGAGTTCTTGACATCAAGCTGAGAGATGTTCCATGAATGAATTGAGGCAATGACAAGGATACTACGAATGGTGGTTATCTTGACAACTGGTGCAAAAGTTTCATCATAGTCAATATCATGTTGCTGTTGGAAACCACGAGCAACCAAACGTGCTTTATATCTGTCGTTGGTGCCATCAGCCAGGGTTTTGATTTTGTAAACCCATTTACAACTGACAGGGTGAGTGCCCTTAGGAGGCAAAATTAACCAGATCTCAAGTATTTGTTTTCTTCAAGGCATGTAGTTCTTCATCCATTGCATGCTGCCAAGCAGGTATAGAGGCTGCTTCGTGGTATGTTTGAGGTTCTCGATGACTAGAGATAGTTGAAAGAAAGGCTTGTAGAACGGGAGTGAGAGGGGAAAACATGATAAGTCGATTAGGAGGCTTGTGAGTGTGAGTAGAGCGGCGAAGAGGAATTGGGGATTGTGATGGTTCACTGGTATTGAAATGTGAATCAGGAATTTGGGAGGAGTTTGGGTCGTTCGTGGGGTCGCACTCACTAGTTTGAACATCGAGAACAACAAAGGTGGTTACTGGAGATGTAGATTGTTGAAAAATGTCAAGAAATATGAGGTCTTCAGGAGTGGATGGTGCTAATGGGATAGGTGGATTAGGAAAGGCATAGTAAGGAAGATGTTTAAGGAAAATCACATGTTGGGAGATGCGCATGCGTTTGGCAACAGGATCATAACATTTGTAGCCCTTGTGCTGTCCGCTGTAACCCAAAAAGACACATGCCACAGAGCGAGGTGGTAGCTTATCCCATTCAACTGAGGGAAGTTTAACAAAGCAAGTACACACAAATATTCTTAAGTGTGAGTACGTTGGGGTCTTGTGATAAAGTCGTTCAAACGGGGAGATGCTTTGCTGGTTTGGGGTAGGAATTTTATTTGTTAAGAATACACTGGTAAGGACTGCTTCTGCCTAGTAGTGGACAGGTACCGAAGAGGTGAGAAGAAGAGATCTCGCTACTTCCAAAATAAGTCTATGTCGGCGTTCAACTACTCCATTTTGTTGGGGAGTTTGAGCACATGAGTATTGAGCAAGAGTTCATTGAGACCGAAGGAACTGTTGAAAGTGGTGTGAGAGATATTCCCCCCAGAGTCAGTACGCAAAGTTTTAATTTTACATGAAAATTGCGTAGCTAGCATAGAAGCAAATTCAACATACTTAGAAAAAACATCAGACTTAGCATTCAAGAAATATAACCAAGTGAAGCGAGAGTAATCGTCAACAAAAATAACATAATATTTGTTTCCTCCTTTGGAAATATGAGGAGAAGGCCCCCAAACATCAGAGTGAACTAAATCAAATGGAGCTATAGTAGCAAAAGTGCTAGTGGGAAAAGAGGAGGCAATTTGACAACCTTGAATACAATGAGTACAAGGATTAAGCATTTTCGTATTGATAGGGCCCAGAGCACCGGAGGAGTCCAGGAGCTAAAGATGTGGTAGCGAGACATTAACAAGACGACGATGCGAAAGATTATACGAGGAGATGATGGCAGGAGAAGCAGCAACGACAGTTGACTGAGGAAGAGGAAGGTGCAGACTGGTGAGGTAGTAGAGACCGTTATGACAAAGGCATTTACCAACAACCGTCCCTGTAGTTGAATCATGTATAGAACAATTAAAAGTATTGAAATAGACAGAGAAATTATGATCAGTAAGTTGAGAGACAGATAAGAGATTCATGGCCAGTCTCGGAACATAATAGACACGTGGGATAGTGAAGTTATAGTGGTCTTGGCGATGTCCACGACCCCAAGTTGGAAGTAAGGTGTTGTCAGCAGTGTGAATTGAGGAGGATGGGGAGAGAGGTGTAAGGAAGGATAGATGGTTATCATCATTCGTCATATGGTAGGAAGCACCCAAGTCGAAAATCCAAGAGGTGAGAGTAATACCGGCGACAGCAGTAGCGGATGAGGAACCAATGTCAGAGGACGAACTATTGACCTGCATCATTGACATAAGTTGCTGCATCTGTTCTGTAGAGAAGGTTGGCGGAAGATCAGTAGTAGCGGCCTGAGGAGTGGGGCGACTGGAATGACGGTGGCCTATAGCTTCTTGAGCCTTGCAGTTTGCAAGAGCAAAACATTCTTGAGTGGTATGATTTCCATAGCGTTTGTGACAGTTGAACCATTTTTGCCCAGGGGGATTAGCAGGGACGGCCCGTGATTGACGATTTCCAAAGTGGGATGATGATGACCTGGGAGGAGGGCGAGTGATCACGGCCATATCAGGAGTAACAGGAATGGCCAAAAAGTGGGTTCCAATGAGGAACCATTCTCAAGAGCAAGACGACGATTTTCTTCTGCAGTGAGTTCATTTACTACGACATCCAAGGAAGGAGGCGAAGATCGCTGAAGAAGTATGCCAGCAAAGTCTGAAATTTAGGCCTGAGATGCATAAGAAACTGCAATAGTCGGCGACGATCGCTAAGAGCAAGGTATTGTTGATAGAAAGGACTTGTGTCTCCTGGAAGAGGAGATGGCTCCATGATGCTCAGCTGATTCCAGAGGTCAATCATGGTGGCATGGTACTGACGAATGGAGAGGTTTCCATGAAGGGTGGACTGGATAGTTTGAAGAAACTGGAACTCATGCGCACTGTCAATTAGAGTGAAGTAGGTGCGAAGATGGTTCCACATAGAGGCCGCAGTGTCGTAAGATTCAAGTTGCAGCATGATGGAGGGCGATGTAGATTGAAGGATATCATCGATTGCCCGATGCTCGTCATGAGCCCAGGTATCACGTAGAATAAGGAAGGCCTTTTCAGTGGATTTTTCAGGTGTTGTTGTAGGGATGAGATTGATGTCATCAATATGCCCCCATAGACGTCGACTGCGAATATTATTTTTGACACCTATAGTTTGTACAATCACGAGTGATGCGGAGATGGGACTCAGATGTAGGGGTAGAATCGGCCATCGACGAGGTCAGCGAGCCTGGCAGAATGGAGGCGAGCTAGCGAGAGCGCGAGGTCACAGCGAGGTCTCGGCAAGAGGTCTCAGCCGAGAGGTCGCGGCGAGAGGTCGATAGGGTGATGTGAGCAGGGTCGCGGGGTGTGAGCATGTCGCAGGCAGAGGGGGGGAGGCGCGAGCAGGGTCACAGGCAGGGGGCGAGACGTCTCGCGGGGCGAGGTCTCAGTGTGGGAGCTCGACCGAGAGGTTGCGGCGAGAGGTCTCACAGGCAGGGGGCGCGAGCAGGGGCGCGGGGAGGGGGGCAACGAGAGATCTCGCGGGGCAAGGTCTAGGCGAGAGAGCTCAGCCGAGAGGTCGCGGCGAGAGGTCTCACAGGCAGGGGGCGACGAGAGTGGCAGAGGCGCGAGCTGGAGGGGGGGAGGAGGGCAGCGAGAGTGGCAGAGGCGTGAGCTGGAGAGGGGAGAGGTCGCGGTGACTTCGCGTGGGGGGGGGGGGGGTTGCAGAGGCGCGAGCTGGGGATTGCAAGCAGCTAAAAAATTTAATTAAACGAAAAAAATTTAATTAAGCTCTGATACCATGTTGAAGTTAATAGAAAATATGTATATTCATCCCAAGAAGGGGTATTTATAAGAGGAAGAGAGGTTACATAAAAGCGGAAAGACAATGTGAGACTAAGGCTCTGTTTGGCGGGGCGTTTTTAGAGCAGCACACCACCGATTTCAGAGCAGCCCCGGCAAACAGAAATTTTAGGAGTGCAGTGGCATCCGCTGCCGCTCCCAAATCGCGCGATAATAGAGATTTTGGAGTCGTGAATATTTCTCACGACTCCAGATCGCGGAATCGGCCGCGATTCACTTGCCCTAGCGCGACGACGATCTCCCAGTTCTTCTCAGCGGTTCTTCCTCCTCTTCTCACCTTCCTCCTCCAAGTTCTTCTCAACGGACCCTCCTCCTCGACGACAACATCTCCCTTCTTCTCAGCGGTTCTTCCTCCTCTTCTCACCTTCCTCCTCCCAGTTCTTCTCAGCAGCCCCTCCTCCTCGACGACAACATCTCCCAGCGACCCTTCCTCCTCCTCAGTCCTCGACGACATCTCCCATCCGCAAACAAAGCCGAAAAAGCTCCAAGGTTGGTCTTCCTTCTCTCATCGCCATTTGGGCTCGTTCAAATTTCTTCTTCCAGACCTACTTCTGATTGCTTGAGGTACTCTATTTTGATGTTCGCAGGCTATACTTGACTCCTTTCAGCAACTCCTTCGCCACCGGCAGTATAGGTATACCTCCTCTCATTTCTTCCTCCCTTGACTGTAGAAATCATTGTAAAAATTTAGATCCAATTTTTTTTCAGGTGTTGTACGATGCGCTGTAGAAATTTAAATCACCGTATAAATTCTATAATTTTTGTTGTGGTTTTTACTTGTTATAAATGTTTTGGATCCATTCATAATGTTGTGTTATTATCTGTGAATTTCAACTTGTTGCTAATGTTTGGATCCATTTATATGTTGTATTTTTATTTGGATTGTTTTTTATGTTTGGTACCTTAGATGGCAATATCAAAAGATGGTGGGATATCGGCCAATTGGGAGTCAGCCCATGTTCTTTTATTCTGCGATCTTTGTATCCGAGAGATAGATTTAGGGAATAGACCAACCACTCATTTCAATAAAGAGGGTTGGGTGAATTTGATGAAAAATTTTAAGGAGCGAACCACTTTAGAGTACAGTCGTGCACAAATGAAAAATAAGTGGGATCAATTGAAGCGTGATTGGAAATTATGGCGTGAACTTAAAAGAGGCGAGACATGGCTTGGTTGGAACCTTACTAAACGGACGATAGACGCTTCAGATGATTGGTGGAAGGAAAATATTGAGGTTAGTTACTAGCGTGATTTTTATATTTTAGTTATTGTAATTACTATTTTCCATGTCTAACTATTTCAATTTTTTAGATGATCTCTGATGCAAAGAAATTTCGTTCTGTTGGTATACCTCCGGAGCTTGAAGAAAAATTAGAAAAAATGTTCAGCTTGGTTGTTGCTACAGGGGATAATGTATGGATGCCTTCGTCTGGAGAGTTGTCTTCTCTTTTCTCCCAGCCGGACACCTTATCAGGCGAGACAGGGCTTGGTGTATGGAAGAAAAAATGGGGCATACTAAGCAAAATGTCGCCGTTTGATTTTTCAAAGCAGTGCGTCGTTGTGGTCGCTACGATGGCCCTACATAACTTCATTAGACGACATTCATCACGTTCTGACCCAGAGTTCGATGTATGTGATGGGAACGAAAGCTTTGTTCATGCAGAGGCGTACGAACTACGACCAAACAATCGTCCAAGAACAATTGATCCAAACCCGAATATTGCACCTAGTACATTTGAAGGAACTGGAGCTACTGAAATGTCAAACATCAGAGACTTCATTGCGGATCAACTGACGGAATATCACAGGTATGAATCATTAAGGGTTTTAAAATTATAATTTTGTAAACTATATTACCTATAAAATTATATAATTGATTAATTACATTATTCTTTTACTATGCAGTTGAGGTTCTATGATCGGAAGCGTTGATGCATGTTCGAGGCGGATCACATTTACGAGTTTTGTTTTGGAAAAACCTATTAATTAGTGTGTTTTATTTTATGGTAGAATATCAAAGTGCTTACTATTTATGTAGTCTAAGTTAATTTATTATAATTAATTGTTGTTTATCTCTAATTTTAAAAAAAAATCAAAACGCACAGCTGTTTTGCCAAACAGCTTAACAGCTTCTCCGTTTGAAACAGCACTGCAACAACTGTTCTTCCAAATAGATTCACAGATTCAGCCACCACTCTGCAGAACAGCTGATTATTTCACCACTGCTTCCCCCCCACTGTTTCCCCCCACTGCTTCTCCAGTCGCTGCAGCCGCGCCAAACAGAGCCTAAAGAGCCTAAATGAACTTTACAACAAGGGCCTAAACAATGAGTCTTTTTATACAATAATAAGAATTGTTCTAACACAACGTTCCTCGCAAAACTTCCGACCACCGCCGATGCAAAACTGAAGCAGAACGTGTGATCTTAGCAAGTTGCATGAGGCCAACGTTTACGTTAATTATATATATATATATATATATAGACACACACACACACACACAGAAGTATCAAACCCATGAATTCTAAAGTCGTTGAAATGATTACGGTCGTCGAATCTGGCATGATATTTCATCAACCGTCGGATCAAACCACTCTCTCTCTCTCTCCACCTTTTCATAGGTCTCCTAAACCTACTAGAGGGTGACCTAAAACAATGAAGGTGAAGAGTACCATACAACATGAAATACGATTTTACCCCTAAATTTATTGAAAAATGAGTGTCATATGACCTATTTTTTAATCTCACAAAAAATGTCAATGGTGAGATTTGAACTCAAGTCTCCACTATGTCAAGCAAAGATAACAACCATACCATATGATTTTTGTTGAATAAAATTGAATTATGTTTTATATATACGTATATAAATATAGATCGCCTCCACTGAAAGTCACCATCCCTGTCGAATGTCGCCGCCCTTGCCAAATGTCGCCCCCGCCGAATGTCGCCACCTCTGCCGAATATCGCCCACGCAGAATGTCGTCGCCCCTGCCGAATGTCGTCGCCCCTGCCGAATGTCGCCCCTGCCGAATATCGCCCACGCAGAATGTCGCCGAATGTCGCCCCTGCCGAATGTCGCCCCCGACCCTTTTAATTCACTAAGTATATATATTAACTAATTACATATATATATATATATATAAATTATGATTTAAAAATTGAATGAAATTACATATATTTATTTTATTTTAAATATAAGATATATATATTTTAAATCTAATATATATATATTTATTTTATTATATAAATATAAAAAAAATCTATGCAAATTCCCGTGCCCCCCCCCCCCCCTTCCGTCCCCTCCTTCCCGCCGTTCGTCGAACGCAGGAGTGCCGCCGTTCGTCGAACGCAGGAGTGGCGTCGTTCGTCGAACGCAGGAGTGGCGTCGTTCGTCGAACGCAGGAGTGTCGCCGTTAGTCGAACGCAGGAGTGTCGTCGTTCGTCGAACGCAGGAGTGCCTGTGTTCGTCGAACGCAGGAGTGCCGCCGTTCGTCGAACGCAGGAGTGCCGCCGTTCGTCGAACGCAGGAGTGCCGCCGTTCGTCTAACGCAGGAGTGCCGCCGTTCGTCTAACGCAGGAGTGCCGCAGTCCTGCGTTCGACGAACGGTGACACTCCTGCGTTTGACGAACGGTCAGGGCCACCGCCGGCGGTGGCCCTGCCGGAGCGCGGCCGGACTCACCCCGGCAGGTTCGTCGGGGTCCGACGAACCCGTCGGGGGTCTCCGGTCAAGCCGGTGGCTACTCCGGCGGCTGCGGGGAAGGGTAATGGCGGAGGAGGCGAGGCTGGTATCGGGGAAATGAGAGGAGAGGAGTTTTTGGATTTTTGAAGAATAGCTATTTGCAGTCCAACTGTATTTGATCGGACGGCTCCTGTATTTTGAAGTCATATATCCGACGATCCTAATTTTTTTGGGATTTTTGATCTCACGCTATTCGCAGGCCACCATATTTCTTTTTAGAATAGTATATATATAATTAACGTAAATATTATTTTGCAAATGATTTTCTGTTTTGAACAGTTCTGCAAATACAGACTATTTAAACTGATCTTTATTTCCAGCAATCAGTTTCCAATGTCTCCATTTACAAATCTGTCTTTACAACAACACTTTTTACAACCAGAGTCACTCTCCCAAATAAAGTCTTAGTCCCTTAATTTTAAGGGATTTTAAATGCCTTAAATGCCTTCTCAATTGATAAGTGAGATTATAGCAGCAAGCCAATAGTTTTATTTTCTATTATAATATATTTTAAATAATGCGGAGACATATTAAATTGATCCGTTGACGTGGTAAAACGTGGTGTGAGAAAGCTGTTTGGTGGGATCTTCAAAGATATTCAGTTGCTTGTGGGATTAGAATCATTAGATGAATGCGGTGACGTCAGTGTCGTGAGTCGCAAGTTAGCTCGCGTGTTCTTGGAAACTTTCAACACGCGGGGGTTTTGTTTTGGGCGCTGATATTAGCACCGTAATTTTGGCTAGTCGTATTGTACTTTTTCCTAATTTTTTGCGTATTTTAAAAATATGTTGTGTACATGCATTTTTAGGAAAATTATTCAACACGAAACTTGTAGATTTCGAAGAGATCTACAACTTTAGTGTTGAACACTTTTCCTAAAATGCATGTACAAGGCGTACTTTGGAAATACACCCAAGTTTCGCGCCTTTTGAAAATACGCCTTGCACATGCATTTTTAGGAAAATTGTTCAACACCAAATTTGTAGATCTCGTCGAAATCTACAACTTTCGTGTTGGACAATTTTTCTAAAAAAACATGTACAAGGCGTATTTCAAAAATACGCGAAAAATTAGGAGAAAGTGCGGTGCGACTAGCCAAAACTGCGGTGCTAATAGCATCGCCCTTTGTTTTTTGCAAGAAAATTTTTTGGTGCATCCAACATTCACTTTTATATGTAGGTCAATGTGATTTTTATGCACTAAAATATACTTTTCGACTTATAACAAAACAATTTTACAAAAAGATCACAAAATATTACTGTAAGTATTTTTATGCTAATTTTAACTACCATATTACATATTAATGCGTACTCATACAAGACTCCTATCATTTATATGCATGAGAAGAGGTGGTTACTCCCCAAGGCCACTATCATGATGAGGGGAGAGTGGGGAAGTGGGCAAGCCCACTCCCCCCCACTCCCCCCATGACCAACCGCCCTCGTCGGACCACCCGCAACCGTGCCGCAACACTACCGCGCGGCGCTGCCGCGCGGTAGCGCGCAAGCCGCCCCTCCACGGGGGCGCAGCCTAACCGCACCCCTTGGGGTGCGGCCAAGCCGCACCCTTAGTGGGGTGCGGCCGGGCCGCACCCCCTTGGGGTGCGGCCAAGCCCCACCCCTAGTGGGGTGCGGCCTAACCGCACCCCTTGGGGTACGGTCGAGCCCCCTCCGCATGGAGGGGTTCGGGGGTGTCCGCCCTCTCCAGGCTCGCTGTGCGCACTTCGAACCCCGGATTTTACTCGGAGCGCTCCCGCGCTCGTAACGTGCTCAGAACGCATCTAAGCGCGTTCGGAGCACTTCCGTGTTCGTTGCACACTCAGAACACCTCACAAAGCGACCAACACATTTTCTCCGATCGTTGCGCTCTCAGATCGCTTTCCCAGTTGCCTAGATTGCTTCTCCGTTCGTTGCGCGTTCTGAGCGCGCTCAGCTCACTTTTTGTATTTTCTGACTACTCACATTTTGTCTTTCTAACATGCTCACTTTTTGTCTTTCCAGTTTCTCAGATTTCAGGAACAACTTGTCGCCTTTTTCGCCTCCAACAAAACTGCCCGAACTGCCCGAGGGGCAAGATGGTTAATTACGAAAAATGGCGATCCGTGTGCTCTGAACCGGAAAATATGATTCGTCCGCCAGGTGGTTACGGTGGTTACAACGACGAAATTACCAGGCTACCCCCGACCAAAGCTATAAAAGGAGTCCCAGGGCTTCATTTCAAAGAATGCTGTCTTCTGGACCCGGGAGAGCTTCTTGCAGACTTTCGCGGAATTCTCCTTCGGACTTGAAGATTTCCTTTTTCCCGAAAGGCGACTCAGCGCGCTCACTTTTGTTCTCCAGGGCATTCTCACTTTTGTTCTCCACCTTTCTCAGAAGGAGAAAGGACTTAGTTTTTCTGGAGGTGGTCTGTCACCTTCGGAATTCTCTCTCTCTCTCTCTCTCTCTCTCTCTCTTTCTCTCTATTATTGTAACGAGCAGCGGCCTATCGCGCTCGACTTCTAAGTCTCTAATTATAACCCCCCAGAAGATAGTGGAAGTTTGGTCGGCACAGCTCCGGCCACGTGGTTTTTTACCCTTTCCGGGTTTTCCACGCTAAAAAGTCCCAGTGTAATCAACGAATCTCAAATTGACTGTTTGCGCGCTTGGTTCGCTCTCGAGCTAAGGTGGTTCAAGTAAACCGGTCTACCAAGAGCCCTAAGCGACCCGCAACAGTTTGGCGCCGTCTGTGGGAATGGATTCCCAACTACCGAGCAAAGGATTTCCGAGCGCAGTGTCCGCTTCGCCTGAGTTCACGGAACCAGCGAGAGTGGACACCTCCCCCGAACTATCCGACGCATGCAGTTCCTCAATCTCTGAAGGCCCGACGAAAAGAGCGCTCATCGATGCACCCATCCAGCCCAAGTGGATTGGATCAACTAGCAAGCTGGCCCCTCTCATAGCGGGGCAGGATCCGAATGATATCATGCACCAGTAAAGGCGATCCCCCCTGTCAAAGTCAATTTTGGCATACCCAGTACCATCATGGCTAAAGCTCCCGCACTTCAAGGAGTTCCACGGAGCAGAAGACCCGTATGTGCACGTTAATCAATTCTTGATAACGGTGCGGACGTTTGGACTTCCCGACCAAATCAGCTGCAAAATCTTCACCAAGACACTGTGCGGAGACGTCCTCCGCTGGTATCAATCTCTGCCAAATGGAGTGATTCACAACTTCACCGAGTTGTCCCAAATGTTCGTTGAATGGCATGAAGCGCGTGCATCGAGGATCCAAGAAGAAGAGCGAGAAGAGCCCGAGACGAACGAGTTGCCCCACCTAGGGGAAGCGGGACGAATCAAGCAGCAAGAAAAGATCTACACAAGCTTTCATCAGGGGCGTCCCCGGGGATGGATGGACTTCGTCTTAGACGCGAGCATAGGCAATCTAGCATATGAGCTAAGAAGAGCGTAGATAACCCATCGCATCTCGTTCAATATCCTGTTCGTGGCAGCCGTGGTGCGGCTCAAACTCCTAAGCGGGAACCTTAAGCTCAGGGCCAGCGACGCAGAGCTCCCAGACGGAACTATGGTACCCACCATAGGAGTCGTCACCCTCCCCGTCCAAATAGGGATGCATTCGGATCCAGTCCAGTACGACATTCAGTTCATCATCACAGAGGCAGACTCCCCCTACGACACAATATTTGGGAGTCTCCCACTCGACGCCCTAGACCACGACGTTTCCATGTCTGGACGCATGGCCAACAAAGGGAGAATCCTCAAGTATGCAATTCGTGGTTTCGACACGGCCGCAGCTGAGCTCCGTTGGATCAACTACGACCCGTCACCAAAACCAAATTCTGAAAAGCAAGGCATGCGGGAGGAACGCGCAAACCCCACTTTCGCAGAAAAAGCTAATCTCCCGGCACCGGCAAACCAACTACAACTTGGGGATACGTGTCACAAGAGAAAGGGACAGCAATATCAACTCGAAAAGGCCGTACCGCCCATTCAGAACCAAGCAGACCGCTCCCGAGGGCTAGCAAATCAAAGCTCCCGGATCTACACCCCGTTAAATGCCTCTCGCGAGCATATACTGTCCATAATCTACAACAGCAAAATCATCAACTGGCCCAGACCGCTCCCCCAGCGTAGGGGAGATCAATCCCCGTTTTGCAATTTCCACAAAGGCCGAGGACACCGTACGGAGCACTGTGCCAGGTTGAAAGAAGAGATTGAACGCCTTGTCCAGTCAGGACACCTTGAGGCTTTCCGCGAAGAAGCACAGAAAGATACCACCGAGGATCGGTCGCCGGGTCGCTGCCGTCCGCCATGCTGAACGACCAAAAGAGCTCGAGCCAGCACAGCACAAAAGGAGCACAATGTTACCTTTTCTCTCTCGTCAAACTTGTATCAAGAAACTTATTAGCTCAAAAGCCGCAAGATTGCACTTGCGCATGTACCAATGTTCATTTTCTGATTATGTTCTACCTGTCCTAAACTATTATACCGCAGGAACGCACTTTGGGGCCCTGCCCCGGGGACCTTGCACCGCCGTCGATTGAAGATTCGCCCTTCTCATCCGCCGTCGAGTCCCGACGTCGTAGGGGCCTGCCCCCCTTACGTTCGCCCCGGGTTTGAATACACCAGCTATTCACCGGCCACTTTGGGGCCCTGCCCCGGGGGCTCTGCACCGCCGTCGATTGAAGGTTCGCCCTTCTCCTCCGCCGTCGAGTCCCGACATCGTAGGGGCCTGCCCCCCTTGCGTTCGCCCCCGGTTTGAATACACCAGCTATTCACCGGCTACTTCGGGGCCCTGCCCCGAGGACTTTGCACCGCCGTCGATTGAAGGTTCTCCATTCTCCTCCACCGTCGAGTCCCGGCGTCGTAGGGGCCTGCCCCCCTTACGTTCGCCCCTGGTTTGAATACACCCGATATTCATCGGACAAGTCAATATTATAAAAGCCGCGAGCACAGACTCGTGCAAACTAATTTTCTATTATGTAAAAACCGCGAGCTCAGACTCGTGCAAACTAATTTTCTATTATGTAAAAGCCGCGAGCTCAGACTCGTGCAAACTAATTTTCTATTATGTAAAAGCCGCGAGCTCAGACTCGTGCAAACTAATTTTCTATTATGTAAAAGTCGCGAGCTCAGACTCGCACAAACTAATTATTTATTATGTAAAAGTCGCGAGCTCAGACTCGCGCAAACTCATCCGTAATTTTGGAAATGCCATCAAGCTACGCAGGTATCAATAACCAGAACAAGAGAATCACCCAAGGAAATACGTACAATAAATGCAATAAAGGAGTGCAACCACATCAGCGTAGCGCTGCACGCAAACAAACAACAATACGGAAAGCAGGAAAGTGGAAGACAACCAACATCAATCCTCAGCTACATCCGAACAATCATCCCCTGAAAGATCCCCAGCTCCAAGGCCAGCAGTGTCACATCCAAACTTCCTCCCCATCATACGAGAGTCTTCTGAATGCCACGCTGAAAATAAACTTCGCGCTTGTCTGCTATCATAGGCTCAACCTCCTTCGTCATGACCTCAACACGAATCTCCTCCGCCATCTGGAACCGCTCCTCTACAAAGGCAAGAGAATTTTTGTACTCGGTCACCCCGACTGCCTTGGCCTCCTCAAGACTGCGCTCGATCGACGACAATCGATCCACCTCGCTCCTCAGGAAGCCCAGTTCCCCCTCCAAGCGGAACATCTCCCCCTGAGCTTCTGACAGCTGACGAAGCGCATCCTGGGCAAGCGCCTTGTCACCACCGAACTCCGCCCTCAGCTTCTCGACCTCAGATCAAGATGAAGAGATGTCGGCCTCCAACTGCTTGATGTGAGATAAGTCGCGATCCCTCTTCCTTTGCAAAATGGACAAATCGCTCCTCGCCACGCGCAACTCCTCATGAAGAGCGAAGTAGTTATCCTTGATGCCTACATAATGATCGTTCCATGTAAGAGCAACGCTAGTCAAAGCCTCCGCCTGCAAACAAAAGATAATCGGTCAACAGACGTAAGCGATAACGGAGAAGAAAGGCCAAGATTAGAGAAGAAGAGCTTCACTTACCGCACAAGCCATCGCCTGAAGAGAAGAAGAAACTCGCCTCGTCGGCAAGAGGGGAGGTGGCGGCAAGTCTCCCTGCGGATCCTGGTTGGTAGTAGGAGGCGCCAAAATCTCAATCTCCGGGTCCTGTGAAATCGGCTCTCCCCTACCACGGCTCGGACCGGCCTCGCGATTGTGACTCGTAGGCGTCGGCGGAGTAGAACACGAACTAGGACCTCCGTTCTTAAAAACAATCCTCCTCTTTCTCACGCGGTCTAAGGGAACAGCGGCCTCTCGCTCAGCATCCCAGGAAAGCCCCACCGAAAGCAGTCGGCTTTCCTCCACGCAGCTAGAAATAAAGAATAGGGCCTTCGACAACCCTTCTCGACCAGGGAAGCCCGGGATAGGAAGGAACTCGTCTTCCCGTCCAGTCTGCCGGCGACAGCGTCCAGGGAGCGCCCTTCATAGCTCCGACAGCTCCCATCGATTCTGCACGTACCTGTAAAGAGTATTCCCGTGGCGGTAATCTGTCTTCTCCCCAAAGTGAAACCAGCTCTTGTTGCTTCGAACTTCAATACGACCTCCCGAGTCGGTAGAAACCTCGCACCAGTCCTTAAAAATCTCGAGTGAAAAGCGAGCGTTGTGTTCCCGGAAAAACACCACCATCCCCATGATGTTCGCCATCCCGGCAGGCGTAAACTGGGTAATCGGGACACCGCAAAACCGGAGTACCACCTCCTCAGACGGAGGGATACGAAACCCAGATTTTAGACAGCTTTCAGAAAGGGTCATAAAACCGGTAGGCGGGTTTTGAGCGCGTTCCTCCACCCGCGAAATCTTCACCTCGACATTTGAGGGCAACCCGAACCGCTTACGCCATATGTCAATCCGCACACCATCAAGAGAAGAGCGCAGGCGCAGCGGCCTCGACTGGCCTCCCCGTTTCGAAGCCTAAAAGTAACAAAAATAATACATATGAAATCTCAAAAAGCGCATCAAAATAAATTCAGTCTGACGACACGCAGCAGTGCCAACCGCACCTCGGGCACGTACGCGGACAACGAGCCGCGCACAAGCCGCGAGACGCGCGCAACTAGCCGCACGCACTGCGAGACACGCGCACGACAGCTCGCACACGCGGCCAACCGCCCGCGCGCGGCAAACCGCCCGGGCGCAGCAAACCGCCCGCGCGCGGTAAACCGCCCGCGCGTGGGGGCATGCAAACGCCCCCACGCCCGCGCACAACCAGGCGTGCAACCACCCGCGCGCGCAGGCATCACGCGCGCGGGGGCTGCGCGCGCCCACCGACGGTCAAACCGCCCGCGCGCAGGCGGTGCGCGGCCGCCGGCAGGTGGCTCCCGCGGCCGGCACCACCCGCACGCAGGCGGTGCACGACCGCCGACAGTTCGCTCCCGCGTCCGGCACCAACCGCACGCGGGCATGTATACGGCCTCCGGGCGCTTGCTCCCTCGGTCGGAACCACTCCCGCGGGCACACTCCTTCGCTCTCTCCCTCTCCTTGTTCCTACAAAATGAAGGAGAACTTACCTCCACCATGATCCAACGCACCGCGCAACCAACCAAAATTCCCGCGAACAAGGACGAAACCTTCGCACTCCTCCACACGAAAGCTTGGACTCCGAAGGTTTGGGGGGCTTATGATGCATACTCATACAAGACTCCTATCATTTATATGCATGAGAAGAGGTGGTTACTCCCCAAGGCCACTATCATGATGAGGGGAGAGTGGGGAAGTGGGCAAGCCCACTCCCCCCATGACCAACCGCCCTCGTCGGACCACCCGCAACCATGCCGCAACACTACCGCGCGGCGCTACAGCGCGGTACCGCGTGGCGCTACCGCACAGTAGCGCGCGCGATAGCGCGCAGGCCGCCCGTCCACGGGGGCGCGGCCTAACCGCACCCCCTTGGGGTGCGGCCAAGCCGCACCCATAGTGGGGTGCGGCCAAGCCGCACCCATAGTGGGGTGCGGCCAAGCCGCACCCTTAGTGGGGTGCGGCCAAGCCGCACCCTTAGTGGGGTGCGGCCAAGCCGCACCCTTAGTGGGGTGCGGCCAAGCCGCACCCTTAGTGGGGTGCGACCGGGCCGCACCCCTTTGGGGTGCGACCGGGCTGCACCCCCTTGTGGTGCTACCGGGCTGCACCCCCTTGGGGTGCGGCCAAGCCGCACCCCTAGTGGGGTGCGGCCAAGCCCCACCCCTAATGGGGTGCGGCCTAACCGCACCCCTTGGGGTACGGTCGATCCCCCTCCGCGTGGAGGGGTTCGGGGGTGTCCGCCCTCTCCAGGCTCGCTGTGCGCCCTTTGAACCCCGAATTTCACTCGGAGCACTCCCGCGCTCGTAACGTGCTCAGAATGCCTCTAAGCGCGTTCGTAGCACTTCCGTTTCGTTACACGCTCAGAACACCTCACAAAGCGACCAACACGTTTTCTCCGATCGTTGCGCTCTCAGATCGCTTCCCCAGTTGCCTAGATTGCTTCTCCGTTCGTTGCGCGCTCAGAACGCTTCTGAGTGCGCTCAGCTCACTTTTGTCTTTTCTGACTTCTCACATTTTGTCTTTCTAGCATGCTCACTTTTTGTCTTTCCAGTTTCTCAGATTTCAGGAACAGCTTGTCGCCTTTTTCGCCTCCAACAAAACTGCCCGAACTGCCCAAACTGCCCGAGGGGCAAGATGGTCAATTACAAAAAATGGCGATCCGTGTGCTCTGAACCGGAAAATATGATTCGTCCGCCAGGTGGTTACGGTGGCTACAACGGCGAAATTACCGGGCTACCCCCGACCAAAGCTATAAAAGGAGCCACAGGGCTTCATTTCAAAGGACCTTGCCTTCTGGACCCGGGAGAGCTTCTTGCAGACTTTCGCGGAATACTCCTTCGAACTTGAAGATTTCCTTTTTCCCGAAAAGCGACTCAGCGCGCTCACTTTTGTTCTCCACGACGTTCTCACTTTTGTTCTCCACCTTTCTCAGAAGAAGAAAGGACTTAGTTTTTCTGGAGGTGGTCTGTGACCTTCGGAATTCTCTCTCTCTCTCTTTTTCTCTCTATTATTGTAACGAGCAGCGGCCTGTCGCGCTCGACTTCTAAGTCTCTAATTGTAACCCCCCAGAAGATAGTGGAAGTTTGGTCGGCACAGCTCCGGCCACGTGGTTTTTTACCCTTTCCGGGTTTTCCACGCTAAAAAGTCCCAGTGTAATCAACGAATCTCAAATTGACTGTTTGCGCGCTTGTTTCGCTCCCGAGCTAAGGTGGTTCAAGTAAACCGGTCTACCAAGATCCCTAAGCGACCCGCAACACATATATTCTGATTATAACCGAAAAAATTACGGCTGTAAAATCATGCATTATGGTCGTAAAATGGTATTACGATCGGAAAATGAAAATACGACCGTAATGTCATTTTACGATCGTAATGCTTGATTTTACGGCCGTATTTTTTTCAGTTGTAATCGGAATATGGGTAATATGGAACTTAAAATGAGCGTAAAAATACAAATATTAATATTTTGTGTTTTAAAAAAAAATTGAAGTTGAAAAGTTGATTTAGTGCATAAAAATCACCTTGACTCACATAAATGAGTGAATGTCGGACGCTTCAGCACAAAGCGGTGAGCTCAACTCATGCACTGTAGAATCTGGTTTTGCGATCCAGTTTGGCTGCAGCAATGTCTTGGAGCATTATGATAGCATGGCTAATTACACACCGATTGGGCGGGAGCCGGCGGCTCGAGTCTGTGTTGTGTCGAGCCTCCTTCCTACCTACATCATGTTGAAGCCAAGAAAATCATAGCTCCAAATGATCGGACCTAAGTGTATCCTAAGTTTACTGATTCTGCGGACGAACGCCACTGATCTGATGACTAGAACAAGAGAGAGAACCGAACTGTCTATAAGCACACCTCAGGTCCCTTAGCAGGGAGGTCCCACCACGTACTCGGAAGTTATGAAAAACCTCCCCTCCGCAACCAAAAGGCTGAGCGAGGTACGAGGAAGGCACGGAGACTTGGCGAGCATGGAGCTTGGGGGGGGGGGGGGGGTCTCAACGTGTCATTTCTGGTACCTCTGAGTCCTATTTATAGACAAATCTATTAAGGGGAGGGCATGTATGCAAGAATACCCTACCCCCTGTGATATACCTGCAGCCTGCTATGCCACTTAAGGAGCAACCTCGCCCACATGGCGACTATGAGGTGTTACGTGAATATAGCAAGTGTCGCGAGAACCCGCCCTCTGGCGGTCTTTGGATGCTCACCCATACTGGCGAGTTGCAAGGGCTACTCACCCATATTGGCAAATACTCGCCACTATTCTCTTTCTTGAGGATGTCGATTGTCTAGTACTCTTCTGGTTAGGTCTGCGAATAGCCGCCAGGCTGCTGAGCTGAATGGTCTGTGAATAGTCGTCTTCTTAGGCATTTCTGATCTCGACGAATTACTGGTTATACACATCCAATAGTCGTGAGCCCTATTCGGGTTTTTAATGCACAACACCTAGGTCGCAATCATAACCCGCAGTAAATCTATGAAATTCTGTGGATGTGCATGTTTGTCGACCCCCACATATAGTATGTGGCCCCCAACAAATGGGATGCGGTCACGAATGGCTGTTCGCGGGATTCGCACCACGACAAATCCACAACCAAACCTAGTCTAAACGAATAAGTATCTTGTGATTTCGATTTGATGCGGTTTGTGACTTATAAACTGAACTTGATGTCATGTTTTTTTTTTAAATTTTAAAAATCGTAAAAACACAACGACATTGAGTGTCACTATAAGAAAATATAATAAAACATTTAACGGTAATGTTAATAGTGAAATATCGCTCCATATCAGCATAAAATTGAATGCGAATATATGAACATATAGAATCTTTATATTGGCAGCTCGTGAATGGCTATTTGTAGCTCATTTATAATAGCAGCCCAAGAAGTCGATATTAGCAGCCCAAGAAGTCGATATTGGCAGCCCGATAGATATTAGCAGCCCAATTTTAAGAAAAAATTAGAGACTAAAAAAATCAGATTTAATTAAAAATAACAGTCCATAGTAAATTTAACAAATAACATGATAATCTTTGAAGGATTTATATGTCCTCCAACAAAATCTACAAAAAAAAAAATATGATAAAAGAGTGTCGCTCTACTAAATGCATCTCCCCTGCAAATGTAAAGTCAACAAATTATTGTAAATACTATGCAATTTTATGAGATATATAAGTATTGTTAAGGAACTAATCATTTTTTGCATAGTAGTAATCACTTTTATGCATCTTCAAAAGTCACAAAATGTTTTGCAATCTTTACATGTAATATATTTAAAGTTATTTTATTGAAATATTAGTAGTAAACATGAAAATAAGTACTCATATCATGAAAGATCTCAGAGTCGTGTTATGAACGGTATGACCCATTATTCTGCTACCTCCATATGAGATGTGACCCAAACTGGAAATACCCGCGACAATGGACATTCTTCACCAAATCACAACTGAATGTAGTGATTTCCATTTAGAAAACCAATGCAAATAAGCTTTCGAGTCTCAGGCGGAGCCGAAAGTAGCCGAAGGAAAGTGAACGCGACTGCTCAAGTGATATATGCAAAAGTTGAACATTGTAGCAAGATGCTATTACGAACCTCATATCCGACATCGACATCCACTTCTCTACCGGCACCAGAACCATTTGACAATCTAAGGAGTTCAATAAATCAACTCTTCTAGCTATTCCAAAGATGTTAGTATACAATCTTTCATGATTATGCACACCACACATAACATTAACCTTCTACTCATCAATGGCCTCTCTACGACCCCTAATTGCAAATTTGCAACCGCACCGCTTGGAGCTACATTTTCTCAAATTTCTTTTAACAAAACCTTTATTTTGAGATTCTCTGACGAAGCCAGATCGATCACACCCAAGAATAACTCTAGGTTTTTCCCTTGACTCAATCTTATCGGTCATTGTGATGATTACGACAAAACCTAAACCTTTGCCAATATTTCTAGCTCATTCTGTCATTTCCACTTTGCAACAAAATGTCTTATTAGTACTGAAATGTTCTTCGACATCGATTGAAGGTTTTTCGGAGAAATCACCATACGTCAATAATTTCATATTTTCATCGGAACTCATTTCAAACTATATCAAAGACGAAAAAACTTTGTTTAGGACAAGAACATAGCCAAAAACCAATACTTAGAAGATGAAAACTCTAGCACCACAAAATTTCTCTTAACAAGAAGAATCCTACATGAGAATAAAAAACGAAAAATAAGCACAATATTACCCTAACACGAGAAGATGAAACCCTAAGTTTTGAACACCACAATCCCTAAAAAATCAACATGCATTTCTCTCTAAATGATCAAGGAGACCTTGAATAGTGCTATGAAACTCTAGAATACAAAAATGAGGTGAGAGGAGGTACCGGATTAGAAAATTTTGGGGGGAGCTTTTTCGGCAGCCACGGGAGACGGGCCGGCGACGGGATCGGCGGCGGTTGGGCGGCGAAAGCATATCGCGCAACCGGGCGGAAGTAGCAGATCGCGAAATGGGATGGGGCTTGGATCGGGAATCGGGAGGGGGGCTGCCTTTAGAGGTTTTATTTTTAGATTTAAAGTGAGTTTTTTCGATTTTTTGAGCTGCACATAGTCAATCGCTGGCTGTCTGTATAAAAACCCTTAGGCTGCGTTCGTTTCGCGGATTTTACACGGAGGGTTTTAGTTTTAGTCAAAAACCAAAATTTTGTAGGTTTTGATTTTGGTCCAAAACCAAATTTTTTGTTCGTTTGCACTCATGATTTTGCAGGAAGATTTTGAAAAATAATTTTTTTGTTCGTTTGCACCCAAATTTTTTGTTCGTTTGCACCCATGATTTTGCAGGAAGGTTTTGATCAATCATTTTTTCTTCATTTGCACTCATGGTTTTGTGGGTAAGACGATCGGACATGAAGGAAAACCTACCAAATTTGGTGGGTTTTTGGGATAGGTATATTTCTAAAGTTCCAAAACCTATGGGTTTTGGGCAAAAGTCAATCCCGTCCATAAAAAGGTTCAAACGAACAACATAATTGTTTTGGTCCAAAACCTTCCTCCCAAAATCGATCGGATCAATTTCTTCCTCTAAACACACGAAACGAACACAAATATTGATTTTGATATACCCAAAACTAATTCATTTCTCTCAAAACCCGCAAAACGAACGCAGCCTTATTTAACTCATAGGAGATTAATTCAGTAATTCAGGCTGCAGCGCAGCATTTAAATTTTAAATACGAATTTGTGTTCTTATTATTGGTTCACTAATTAAAATAATAATTGGACTCGTTTTTAAAGAATAATAATTATAAAACTTGGGATGAAAACGTGACTTTACATCGTACAATTAGATGCCCACCCAAACGGCACCAAGCCACCAACCACGTTGGCATTGCGAATCACGTCAAAATCATGGCACTTCTATATTGGCACTATTTTGGATCCTTCTCAGCTGCATGGGGAGCACCGCCGCATATTCTGGGCTTTGTTTGGTATAGCTTAGCTGTGGCGGTATGAAAAGCGGTGTTAGGAGATGCAGACATACCAGAACGTAGACACTAAAAATGTGGATAACTCATTTTATCTTTTTTGAAAGTGGGAGGAGGGTTCAGTGTTCCAAAAAGTCCAAAACATTTTTCACCACTACGAAATCAAATGCCTCTGAAACAACCGTGGAGGTGGGAATAGAGCTTTTCCCACCACCACCATTGTCCCAAACAGAGCCTTCGCCTTCTTCCAGATCGTCTTCGTCCCCGATGTCGAGCATTGACGCCACCAAAGTCCCCTCCCGACTAGCATCCACGAGAGACACCAGAGAACTTGTCCTTCGGGCTGTTCTTCCCCGATCTGCCTTTCCCTGCGAACTCGTGACTTCCAACAATTTTCCTCCAGAGGTATTACTACCTACAATTAGCTGTTTTCTGGGAACAAATCTCATCTTCCCCAAGTTGTTTGTTTTTCTTTTTCCAGATCTATAGTTAAAAAAAAGTTTAATAGATTACAATTGTAATTTATACTGAAAATACAACTATAATTTGACAAGAAAAAGACGATTGTTATCCTCACTACAGTTTTGGCTATCCACACTCTTTGTGTACGAATTATTACGCGTCTTTTGGAAATACGTCTTGTCCATGATCGACACGAAAGTTGTAGATCTCATCAAGATCTACAACTTTCGTGTTGAACATTTTTCCTTAAAATGCACGCACAAGACGTATTGCCGCACTGATTAAAACATGTGCGTAACAATAGCGATTTTTTGGAAATACGCGTTTGTACATGCATTTTTAAGAAAAGACACGTAATAATTCATACAACTTTTGTGTTAGAACATTTTTCCTAAAAAATCATGTGCGACGGATCTACAACTTTTGTGTTAGAACACTTTTTCCTAAAAATGCATGCACAAGACGTATTTCTAAAAGACGCGTAGTAACTCATACAAAAAGCGCACGGATAGCCAAAACTATAGTGTGGATAACAATCGCCAAGAAAAAAAGGTCTCTTATGATCTCTTTGTACGCACGCGTACATAAAATTCTCTCTAATTATATAGCTTAGATTTTTGTGTTTGCACTATGTGACACGAGAGTCAACCGCATGTTACGCTTTTCTGCGATCTTTGTATTAAAGAAATTGAATTAGGAAATAGACCGACGGCTTCTTTGCATTATAATTTTAGATAAAAGACTGTTGGTTAGGTCAGACCATGTGGAAGGGTTGAAACACGAATATGTTTATCTTACAGGATCATTAGACTCAGGTTTAATTTATTTAAATTTATTTAGGAATGTTTAAAAGTTTTTTATAATTTTTTTATTAGTTTACCAGTAATTAATCTTCAAATAGCCACCGCGCTAACATTTTATCAAATAGCTCAATTATTTTTTTTTATTTTGAACTGGACTGCAAACAGAGTTTTCCCAAACATAAGAAAATATAGTTTCCCGCATCTTCATTTGTCATTGCTCCTTTTTTTTTCATTTCCACACCCAATTATTCCTAATCCCTATTCAAAATTAATTTTTTTTTCTTGGTAGTCCGGTCGAATTGAACCACCTTAGCTCAAGAGCGAACTGAGCGCGCAAAAAGCCAATGAATGAATCGATAAGTGATACGAGAACTTTTAACGTGAAAAACCCGAAAATGGTGAAAAACCACGCGGTCGGAGCTGTGCCGACCAAATTTCACTATCTGCTGGGGGGTTACAGTTGGAAACTAAGAACTCGAGCGGGACAGACCGTTGCTCATTACAGTGGTAGGGAGAGAGAGAGAACTCTGAGGGTAACATGTCATCTCTCGAAAAGCTGAGTGCTTCTTCTTCTGAGAATAAAAGTGAGAACACTGAGTCGCCTTTCTGATTCTGGGGGATTCCCAAATTGCTCAGGAAGATTGTCTTCCGTAACGAAGGAAATCTCGAAGCACTCGAATGAGATCTTCGAAGCCCGGAAGAAAATCTTCGAAGATTCGAAAGAGATCTTCGAATGCCGAAGGAGATCTTCAAGCGCCGAAGGAGAATTCCAAGGGATTCTTCAACGGAGCTCTCTCGCGTGCTGAAGGCAAGGTGTTTTGAAATGAAGACCCTAAGCTCTTTTTATAGTCTTGGGCAGGGGTAGTCCGATAATTTAGTCGTTGTAACCACCGTAACACACACAAACACACACTCATCCACATACACACACACACACAAACACACTCATCCAAAACACACACTCATCCACATACACACACACACATCCTAAACACACACACACACACATGCATCCTAAACACACACACACACACACAAACTCATCCACACATACATATATACATACTCATCAAACACACACATACACATCCACACACTCTTAAGAAACACAAACACACACTCATGCATACATACACATATACAAACTCATCCAAAACACACACATCCTCACATACACATACACACACTCATAAAAAAAAACACTCATCCCCCCCCCCCCCCCCCCCCCCCCCCCCCACACTCCTAAATACACACACACACACACACACACACACACACTCCTAAATACACACACACACACACACACACACACACACACACACACACACTCATCTATATCTATACATACACATTCACAATCATCCACACAAATACACACACACATAAAATCACACAAGCATACACAAATTAACTCACATAAAAAACAACACACACTTCAAAAGTAGATATCATAAATTAAGCAACCCAAATAAAAAATGTATGGTTGAATGAAGAAGCAAATCTGGAATGAATATCAAAAGTAGCAAATCTGAAATGAATAGCTAATCTGGAATGTATACCTGAATGAAGAAGATATGAGAAGATATGAGGAGCAGAGCTTGGAATCGAGCTAATCGGGGCTGTGAGGAGCAGAGCTTGAAATCAAGCTAATCTGTAATGGTGCAAATCTGGAATCGAGCAGGAATCGAGCAAATCAACAAGAAGAAAGCAAATCTGGACACGAAAGAGGAGCAGAAGGCTATCAAACCTCGGGGGAAGCAGATCTGGGCTCTGAATCGCCGGAGTAAGAGGAGTTGGTTGTCGGCGACTGGATGTTATGGTTCATCTAGGAGAGAGGTGATCTGCGACGGGATGTTAGCTAGGGCTCTGAAGGTGGTCGGCGAGCTCGTCGAGGAGAAGGCTGGGATCTTACGGCTCAGTCAACATCGGTGGAGGAGGACGACGGGGAGACGGGAGCGGGATCGTTGCGCAGTCGGGGGGGGGGGGGGGGGGAGAGCAATACACATGATTTCATGCGCCATTTTGCGAGAGCGATACACATGGATTAATCGGCTTTTGAAACAGAACCTAAAACAGTGTTTTAAGAAAATAGATTTTGAAAAAGTTGAGTTCTCAAACAGCTTAAAAACAGCTTTGACAGATGGAATAAAGATTTTCCATCCGCCAGAGCTGTCCCAAAAAGACCCTTAGTTGAGCACCTCTGCAAATAGGAGCCAAAGATTTGGCCTCCTAACATTGTCTTGTCAAACATGCATTCTATGATGGTAGCATTTTTGTCCAATCTCACCAGAGCAAAAACACTGCATCAAATGAAGTCTAAGGCTTCGTTTGGGGCGGCGTTTCCGTTTGGGGCAAACGCCGCCGGAAGGCGGCAAAACAAATGCCCCTCCGGCGGCGTTTGCGTCGTTTGGAACCTCGGAAAGGAGGAAACGCTCCGTCTCCACCCCCCGCTACCCCCCTCCGGTTCCAAAACCGCGTTTGGACCCGCCGTCTCCGCCCGCCCCCGCTGCGCCAAATGAAGCCTAAATTAATGAAAAATATTATGCGCTTTTACCCAAGGCTTTTCATTCATTTGTTTGATCTTTCAGTAAGAATGAAAAAATTGTGGCTCCTCCCCAGATCGATTGCAGCCTTTTTTTTATCAAATTTAATCCCCCAAAAACTTTTTTCATGAAAAAATAATCACGAAAATCATAAAAATTCCAACTTTTAATATCTGAGTATTTATAGCTTATGGCCATACAAATGGTCGGTTTGGCGCAGTGTTTTTGCTCAGGTAAATTTGGACAAAAATGTCATTGCTATAAATTATGTGTTAGTTTGACAACGGTTTATAACCGCCGCTAAGAAAAAAAATATTAGTTTTGCCCTAAAAAATGAACGAAGTTCCTTGGGTTCAGATCAGTTGTTCACGAAAGGCTGTTCATAATCGCCGCTGTGCCAATCGGATCCTAAGTTTGAGGGGAAAGCCCCTAATCTGGGTAAGAAGAACTGTGGAGACCGGATTATGGCCGGAAACCCTAATCCTTGCGTCCTCAACGGCCCGTCATTCCTCAATAAAAGGGAATGCATCGAGCACCATTGCCCTTCGCTTTCGAATCTGCAATTAGTGCGCGGATTTCTATATGCGGAGAAACGAGTCGCAGCTCCGGCAAGCCGGCAGCAATGAAGAAGCTGCCGGTATACCCCAGGTGGTGGCGGTGGCGATCGATAACGACAGGAACAGCCAGAACGCGATCAAGTGGGCGGCCGATAACGTCTTGAAGAAGGGCGAGATCTTCATCCTTCTACATGTTCGCCCAAAGGTCACCACCATTCCGAGTCCATGTAAGTTGCTTTCAAAAATTTTTTTTAGAGAGTTTTTTTTTATTTCACAGGGAAAAAGGATAGCAGCGAAATAACAGATGATAGCAGTAGAAAGCAATTGGTAAAATAGCTGTTTTCCAAATTTTGTTAAAATAGCCTTGGCCAAGAAGCTAGAACAAAATAAATGATCGCAAGATTCTCTATTGGGCGTAGAACAACAGGAGCATTTTGAAGCAAGTGAGATACCAATTCTGCTTATATTAGGGGGAACCAAGTTAGACAACATCCATTTCCAGTGCGGATCAACGGAGGTGGTGAAGTTGCTTAGAGTTTTTTTGGTTGAGTCAAGAGAGAAATTACCATTTATATAGTGCTTCCATAACATGGACTCACCAACGAAGGAGATGCAGTTGAGAAACTTTGCAAGATACCTAATGTTTCCATGCCAGGGACCTCGAGATGAAGGTGCATGAAGTACAAGGCCGTCTCTAATAATGAGGTACTTGTATTTGTGCGTGAATTTAAGGCTACGAAACCCAAGACCATCGACAGAGATGCTAGAGCTACATGTTTTGTATGCGACCCAGTGATGCTTAGTTCCAATACCAATATTGTTCCATAGGAATTTAAATATATTACTGATATGTTGGAGCAAGCGATGAGATGAGAACATGAGGACTTAGAAGCCTGAGTGGCCAACCTGCAATTTAGGAGTGCATCTTAGCCACAAAAGGCTTATAGTAAGTCGGTTTGTCGTGACCATAGAAAATATGGATTCCAAAATAAGTGAAAGGGAAGGACCCAAGTTGGATTTTAAGCTTTTGTAGGATAATCCGTTTTCGGCCAAGTGGAATTTTATTAGAGAAATAAATACCGCTTTTTGCCAATTTATTTTTGACCCGCACACCGTTCCAATTGATAGATAACTTTACTAATGGAGCGGATGGTGGACAGATTGCCTCTAGCAAAGATGATGGTGTCATCGACATATAAGCAATGAGAGATGCAGGGGCTCCTTGAACACCCGCTGTACCAGATAGACTTTGAGAGTCTAAAACAATTGTTCAATAGTTTACTAAATATATCTTGAGAAATCAGGAAAAGTAAGGGGGATAACAGGTCGCCTTGCTTGACACCCTAGACAGAAGGGAAGAACCCGCATTTTGTTTCATTTATAATTAGTGAGAACATGTTGTGACGTTGCGTCATTTTGATTAAAGAGACTATTTTACCACATAAACCAACTTTGGCCATTATCTCGAACAAGAACTTCCAATCCACTCTGTCAAAAGTCTTTTCCAGGTCAAGCTTGAGAATTATATTGCCCCCCCATACCTTCTTGTTGATATTGTGGGCGAGATTGTAAGGGGGATTAGGATAATATAGCATGTTAATGTATCGGGTTATGCTACATAACCCGATATATACAATAAGTCATATGATCATCATGTTTTACATAATTAACCACTTGTAATTTGACATGTGGCAAGACCTTGTCATGCTTTCCCTAAGCGTCTCCTTATATAAAGAAGTGATATGTGTTGTAATGAAATATGCATTAATGAAAGTTTAGTTTCTTGTAAGTTGTCTTCTCCCTTGCCCTTTTCCCTTCGTCTCTACCCCTAGCTTCGGCTCTCGTCTCTGGCCGCCTCGTGTCCGGCCTTCATCTATGGTATCATCTTTACAATTCTAGCATCGGCGATCCCGCCGGCGAACTCGTAACCACTTTGGATCACTTTGGGTCGTTACAGAGATCCTTGACCCCATATATATTTTCGTGTATATCTCGGGATTTGATGCAAGTACTTTGTTCATGTTAGATAATGCTATTTAGGATTGGATTGAGACGAGTGGCAATCAGCATGGAAAAGATTTTAGAGGTAACATCGGATACACTAATGGGTCTAAAGTGCTTAGGGGAAGTGGGGTTTTTAATTTTTGGAATAAGGACAATATTTGTGGAGGTGTAAAAAGGATTTAGATAACCTCCCGAAAAGAAATTATGGCACACACCGAGAAGGTCATCTATAATGATGTCCCAACAGCATTGGAAAAAACCACTGCTGAAATCATCGAGACCGGGCGCGCTATTTTTGTGAATGGAGAAAAGTATTTCTCTTAATTCTTCGAAGTTTGGGAGGGCACAAAGCGAAGCATTCTGTTCGTGGGAGATGACTTTTGTGAGGATACCCATTAAAGAGTTTGACGGATGGGTTGTAGAAGGGGTTTGCATTGTGTTTTGGAAGTGGGATAAAATAATTTCTTGAGTTTTAAGCGGATCAGAATAAACAATACCATCATAGTCCAAAATTTGTGCTATTTGATTAGTAGATCTCTTAGAACAGTCAAGGGCTTTGAAGTAAGGAGTGAACCTATCTCTATCCCAGATAGCTCGCTCTCTCGCACGTTGAGCCCAGAATGTGGCTTCAGCCTGAAGCAGTTGGGAGTAGTCATATTTGAGCGACTGGAGTGAAGAGAGTTTTTCAGGAGTGGGGGAGATATCACGGGCTAAAACTGCATATAAATAACACTCATCTTCGACCGATAAGGAGCTAGATATCCTGGTCCATTTATATAACCAACATTGACAAGATAATACTTATCTACAATGTTAAATTAAATGTTATATGACGGGGAACACTCTTATCGACAAGATAATGCATGATAAGGTAAAGTCTTACTTACGAGAACGTCAAAGCGATCCTCCTTTTCCAATGCATTATGAAGCACTCTTGAATATGATGAGGAACCCTCCCAACTAGGTAAAATATATATGAATTTCATGTTAACATCACGTACTATGTGGACATTGATGGTAATAGCTTTTTTCCTATTACGATATCTACCTTGGTCACTTATTGGTACAACGACCTAAATGTGTCATTAATAACATCAACATAATCCTTAAAGTACCCACATCTATGTGCTTGTGATGTTTCTGGAAGCTTGATATACTCCGAACTCATCTTCAAGATTGCCCCCTCAACATATTGTTGAAATGTCGGCTTATGGTATCGATGGAACTTAAGTGCGTATGTTACGAACATGCATGAAGAGGCCACGCCGTGGAGGGTCTACACGCGCAGGAAGACATCGACACCCAACCCACCGACGTTGGAGGCGACCGCGGGAATGACTGTTGTTTGAATAATTTCATTGGGTTGTCATTTATGTTTTTTATTATCCGCACACCCGAACTCTCATTATTCACACCTGCTGCTATAAGGGGTATTGTATGTTTTCATTTAGATTATCTTGGATGGATGTTAAGAATTAGGGCTGCTCCCTAAGTTTCTTCTCAACCATAATCCCTCTTTTCTCCCTCACCTTCGTCGGGCCTCCCCTTTACTGGATTCCTCCACTGAGTTCGTAATATTTGGTCCGACCTGCCGCCCGTCCTTGCTGCCGGTCAATCTCTACATCCGCTGCTTGCTTCCGCCGAACCAGTCCATCGATCCATTCGGCCGATCCCTGTAGTTCGTTCGATCGCTCCAGGCGAGCGGTTCCGTTGATCGATCCGTCGCTCGATCCGGCCAGTTGCTCGATCTCTCCAGTCCAACGCTTCAACAACCGCCACAGTCGAGCGTTTCCGCCGAGCGCTTCCAACCACTGTTGCACGCTTCCGTCGAGCGTTCCAGTTGATCGATCTATTCGATTCGCAACTTCCACCACCCAGCCAGTCACGCACGTCCGCCCCCTTGTTGTTCAGGACACCCTTTCCGCTCTTTCCGATCTGGCTCTCCATCCCGATCGTCCATGGCTCCCAACACCCGCCACAATCCAGATCACGTCACAGCTAGCGATGACGACTCCCTCAGTCGCTGCGTCGACGCCCACAAACAACTCCTCGCCTCCATGCAAGCAACACTCCTCTCCATCAACTCCAAGATCGACAACATCCAAGCCATCGCTCCGGCGTCCCCTGCCTCCTGCTCCGACTCACCCGCGGACGGGGGATCCATCCTCGGGCCTGTCCCGGCTCGGCTACCACCGGAGCCCCAACTTCCACCGCCGCCGGCACGCCCGGCCCTCTATCTGGACATTCCGTCATTCTCCGGCGTCGATCCAATAGGCTAGATCGTGAAGGCGGAACAATACTTTGACCTCCACATCACTCCTGATACAGACAAAGTGTCGACGACCATTGTCGGCCTTGAAGGCTCAGCATTTCATTGGGCACAATGGCTTTGTTTTTCCAACCCTTGCCTCTCTTGGCCCGACCTAAAACAGGAGATGATACGAAGGTATGATATCCGCTACTCCGGCTCCGCCATCGAGCGCCTTTGCGGCGTTCGCCAAACCACCGGCCTAAACGAGTACATTGATGAGTTTGTCGCCCTGGTCACTCATGTTCCTTGCCTTCCGCTCGACCATTATCTGGGGTTTTTCATGCAGGGCCTTGTTCTGACCATCTGCTCACGCCTTCACACGCACCATCCGCGAGCGGTTTCCAACGCCTTCGACATGGCCCGCCTGGTGGTGGCCGACCTATCGGCTCGTCTCCCTCCGCCTGCTGCCGGCCACCCTGCTCCGCAAACACCATGGTGCCCTCCTGCTATCATGCAACCATCATACAACCACCATACAACCAGCTACATCGTTCGGGACAACCACCATTGCATCTACCACCATCGGATCTCCGTGCCATCGGCCTTGGCCTCTTCTTTGTGAGTGTTTATTGTACGGTTCTCTTTTCAGCATTGTTGTACTGATCCAGACCCTTATATAATTATGAATGTTTGGTGTTGCTAGTATATTCGTTATGTGATTGATCACCCTTGCATTCACAGATACTAGCGAGATCCAGAAGTTTAGGTTGATCTATGTGACCTCCTAAACCTGATGAATGGAGCTACCTAAGGTCTCCCTTAATGGGCATTCACAAATACAGATACGAGTTCCTTGAATAGAAATCCTTCACTCAAGATATACCGAGTAGTGGAATCAGTTCTACTAAGTTGTTATGCAACCCGAGTCTCACTAAAATAGGGATCAGAAGGGTAATGTTCCTTTTGTGAATCCAAGTCAAAGATATATGGTACTAAGGTGACTAAGATATGTGCTTTACACCCAAGTGCATCTGCTACCCTATTTGAAACACCAAATTTATGTTTCAATTGAAAGTGAATTCATGTGGGAAAGCAACCCACTTAGTGTTCCTATGTACTTCTTTTTGTGAACTCGAATGCCTAAGTGTATTGTGATTAGTACTCAATATGAACTCACGCTGAATCATGCAATGTCGCCAGTGATTGAGAGCTTTGACAATGGCCTAAAATTCAATATCATATGTGGAGTATCGAGTTTTAGCCTCGTTTAATTTCCCACTAAAAAGTGATGGGGCGTTCCTCCTGACTCAAAACGGCACTTTTTCGAACAATTGAGGCGTCACAGTCTACCTCAAAATTTTTGCACTTGTCAGTTCGTCTTTCATGAGAGTGAAAACATGCTTTGCTTCATCGGTCCAAATAAAATGACCTTTCTAAGACAGTCGGTCCAAGGGCTATAAGGTAACTTAAGTTCCTAATGAACTGACGATTGAAAGATGCTAAGCTGTGAAATCTTTTGACTCAGGACGAATCTATATGCGGCGGAAGATCTGCGACCTAAACCTACATGCTATGCAAAGCCCGACGAATTAAATCCCAAATTAGTTAATAAATACAAATTTCCCACACAAAATAAATTCATAGCAGGGCATGATAATGTATTGAGCGAACAAGCTTAGGCTTTCCTCCGCATGGAGGGCCAAAAGCAAGAGCGCGCAACGAATAATTCCTTCCTGCAGTTAGAGATGCTCATAGGGCAAATAATAATAAACTGTAATTCCAAAATAAGCAATAGATTTCCACGCTACGAACAATAGTTCAGACCAACACTTACAAACACCACAAAAATATGAAAGAAACTAGGGTTGATGTAGTTTTAGGGTAAATCTGAAGTTTGGGAGGGAGTTTTGGTGTTTCCGGGTGGTGAGGGACTGGATCGGGCAAGGAGGAGTCGGGTTGAAGGTGGAAAGGCTGGATCGTGTTTGGAGGGGGCTGGATCTGGACTTAAATGTCCAGATCTGGACAGATCTGAGGAGTATTGCTGTCGGCGGGCTGGAGAGGGGCGGAGAGGGTGGATGCGGGTAGGTGAATGGCTATATGGGGGCGGCGGGCTGTAAGGTTCTACAGGAAGGCAGGGGGAAGGGTGCAGGGGGCGGCGGCCTAGGACTGGTTGCAAGGTGGCGGCGGGAAGGAGACAGGGCGGTGGTAACAGGGGTCAGGCAGGGCGGTGGGTTTGGAGGAGGCTGCAGGGAGTTCGGCTGCTGTAGAAAACAGAATGGGGAGGGGGCGGCTAGAGGATTGGAGGGGAGAGAAATACAAAGATAAAGTTACCTTCCCAAGGAGTCGTCACGAAGGGGGATCCACGGAGTCGGCACCGCGGATGGATCACCGGAAACAAGGAAGAAAGTCTCACCAAATTATAGCAATGAAGATGACGGCAGCCCTAAGCATCTTATTTATAAGAAATAAAATTAGGGCACCCAGAATCAACGGTTATGATTGGTCGTTGGTTTCGGGGTCAAAACTACATGAAATAATAACTGAAAAATACAAAGCTATATATGAAATTGACTCGCAACACGAATCCAGACGCATCCACGGAGTCGGATCGTCGATCCGGGCACGCCATATATGGTAAGTCGCCAAATTAGCCCAAATGGGCCCAAAACTCGTCCTCCACTGCTCCGCATCATCTTTGGATCTCCGTGATGGCCTTGGGAATAGGCCATGATCTAATTGCCTATATATTTTCAGGATCTACCTTGATACCTTCGGAAGAAACGATGTATTAAGAAGGTCAAATTATCGGTTAGAAATGTGCACTTCTTAAGATTTACATCAAGTTTATTTTCTAGAAGGATTTGTAAAACTTGTCGAAGGTGACCTAGGTGTTGATCGAGGACTGTGTTATAAATCAAAATATCGTCAAAGTTAACGACCACATAAACTCCTATTAATGGGCGAAGGACTTGGTGCATTAGTCGCACAAAATTACTAGGGGCATTGGAGAGACCAAAAGATATCTCTAGCCACTTATATATCTCTTCCTTGGTTTTGAATGCAGTTTTCCATTCATCCCAGGGTTGAATCCGGATATGATGGTAACCTCCCTTAAAGACTATCTTAGAAAAGATTTGTGAGCAACTGCGCATGTCATCCAACCAGGGAATTAGAAAGCGATATTTTATAGTAATTGTATTTATTGCTCGGTTATCGACTCACATGCTTCAAGTCCCATCTTTCTTGGGAACCAAAAGTTCGGGAACGGTGTAAATGCTCATACTCTCCCTAATGTATCCCTTAATTAAATTTGTGACCTGTTGGTGGAGCTCCTCATGTTCCTTTGGACTCATACAATAATGGAGTGAAGATGACTAAAATTGGATATGAGGTCAATACAATGTTGTATGTCACGCATAAATAAAGATGGTTTGGTAGTTTACCTGGCATAATACTTAAGAACTCAGAAATAAGGGGACGAACTCAGCTATGAATATCTAAATCTTGGCTGGAGTCTAATCTCGTTAATATCTAAATGACATCACTTTCCTTTATCTCTTCATGGAATTGGAGCCCAGAAAGAAACATAAAAATTGACAAGAATGAGATCACAGTTGTATTACCCCGAAAATTGACGGCGAGGACATTCAGAGGACTTGTGCCCAAATTCCATGCACTTGAAACATCGAAAGACTCCAGGGTTGGGTCGAGAATCCATAACTTCCTTACTCTTTAAGGGGGTATGAGCGGGAGTATGGGCAGTAGTGGATCACATAGGACGTCTAGTCACAAGGGGCTAAAGGGTTGCACTAGGGTGAGGCACAGAGGTGGGCCTATCAGTAATTCCATATCTGGAAAGTCTTTTCTGAAGTGAGAACTCAGCGCGTCTGGCCTTACTTGATACTTCACTTAAGTTTCGTAAGTTATATATCTCAAGCTGCTCCTTAATAGCATAACATAGCCTGATTAGATAACGAGACACTGCCATATCATCTTTCTCTCGTATATCTAACCTTGACTGTGGGATATAGAGTTCATTAGTATAATCATCTGCCTAGAGTATCTTAACGAAGGTTGTGGAACTTGCGAAATAAATTTTGTAGATAGTCTGGTGAAACATATCGTTTCCTGAGTTAGTTTTAAACTCTACCCATGTGGTTATCGGGGTCAATCCTAAGCTAAAACGTGTTCACGTAGCTGAACCCACCAGACTACTACTGCTCCTTTAAGTCTAAGGGTAGCATACTCGACTTGATATTTCATAGGCATTTGCTTACATGCCATAAACCTCTCCATGCACTCACACCAATCCAAACATCCTTCAGGTTCCACGCGGCCCTCAAAATGTCCCACTTCTAGTTTGACATCGGTATCCCAACGTGGTGGTTTTGAGGGTCATGATTTTTGGGGATAAGTTACTCTACCCTTGGATTTGGGGATTCATGTGGCGGTAGTGTACGATCTATTCTTAAGTGGATGTAGCTTCAATGTTATTAACGGTGATTCTTAATCCATTCATGACTTGGCGAACGCCTCTCATATTTGTAGTGCTAGTCTCTACCAGTTGCATGAGGTTTCACATGCGTTAGTTCAAGTCATCGACACTCATTTCAAAGTGTTCTAAGCGATTGTACATTTTTAAATTATATATATATAAGTGTTTAATATATTTTAAAATAGTTAAAAAAACGTTTTAACGAGGGTGACATTCAATTTTGAATATTTGAAATAACTAACAAAAATTATGAGAGAGAAAAATTTTAGATTTAAAATACACGAAATAACTTGAATTTTAAAAGACCTTAAATATTTTTTATACATATCTTAATTGAAAATAATTTTTCTAAATTTTTTTATTTTAAAACTTAAATCTCAAAATTAATAAAAATTTGAGAAAAGAAAAAGAAAACAAACGGATTGTCTGATTCACGATATGAGTGAGTTAAAGTGCTCTGATACCAAGCTGATGTAGACTAACTTTGAAAGAGCAAAAAAACAAATTCACATATAACACTGCCAATTTTCCGGGCGAGTTTTCGAACTCTGGTCAGAAACTCGTAGCGATCAACAAATTTTAATTAGTGGATTGGCAAGAAAATTAAAGCATTTGTGTTTGCCATTCAGAATAAATTTGGCGTATAATAGTAAGCGAACAAGGTAAAAAAGTTAGGGATAGAGATTACCTTGTATGAGATTTTACCGGCACCATGATACGAGGTTTGTGAAGTTTTCAAGATCTATGGAACACTGGGACAAGCACACCAAGAATGAACAAAAATAACTTCTTTATTACTTGACAAATCGTTACAGCAATTACAAGAGAAACTGGCTGAATATAAGTTGCATAGAACTTGATTTCACAACAGCCAAGAGTAAGTAACAATAACTGGTCGCGGACAGAGTCCGCTTCTCAACTCCTCACTAGCGCCCGCACTATCTCCAGACCGCGCGAGCTCGCTGCTCGCACACCTTCCTGACGAGACCGCAGATGCAGACCGCCAACTCACACAGGCCGCTACCGCCCAGCGCTAACTCCTACTGCCGGCGCTAGCTTGCGGTCTCACACAGCTAGCGAACCTTGCTCTAGGTCGCTCTGAACTCACTCCGAGTTCACTCCCACTTGAGACAGCCCGAACAGACCGCCCGAGCTCTCCTCCTGAACTTACTCCAAGTTCGCTCTGACTCAGACCACCAATAGAGACCGCCCAAGTCGACCACTTTTAATTTTCTGATATTCTCTGTAGGGGGATTGCCCCCCTATTTATAGAATCCGGAGCCGCCACCAAGAAGTGGGGCTAGCGCCGGCGCTAGCGCTAGCACCTGCTCTAGCTCACTTCACAAATCTCAACACTCCCCCTTGAAGTGAGCTCCGTCAACCACTCCGAGCAGCGAGCGAAGCTTCCTGAATGGCCCCGCGGATAGGGGCTTTGTGAATATATCCGCTATGTTGTATTCGCTCCGCACATGCTCCATCGCAATCAAGTCACCCAACACCTTCTCTCTGATGAAGTGATACTCGATCTCTATATGCTTTGTTCTTGCGTGACATACTGGATTGGTTACCAGTTTCAAAGCGCTCTCGTTGTCACCGCGAAGAATAGTAGGTCCGTTGACCTTCTCATCCACATCTTCCACCAGCCTCCTCAGTCAGACAAACTCCTGGGCTGCTAAGCATGACGCCTTGTACTCAGCCTCTGTGGTGGATAAGGAGATAGAATCTTGCTTCTTGCTACACCACGAGATTGCAGCTGCTCCACATAGAAACACATGACCTGAGGTCGACTTGCGATCATCAGCGTCACCTCCGTAGTCTGCATTCGTGTACCCATGCAGCTTGAAGTCAGACTTCTCTCCATAGGACAACCCCATCTCAAGGGTCCCCTTCACGTACTTCAGAATTTCTTTAGCTGCCTCCAGATGAGGCTTCCGCGGCTCCTGCATGTACCGACTACCTCGGCCGACGGCAAAAGCGATGTCCGGCCTCGTGATAGTCAGGTAGATCAAACTCCCCATCAGTGCCCGGAAGACCTTCGAATCAGAAAGAATCCTCCCTTCTTCCTTCCGAAGCTTCAGCCCAACCTCCAGTGGAACAGAGCTGCTCTTCCCCTTCTTCATGCCGAATCTCTCGACGATCTTCTCAGCGCAAGCCCTCTGGGAAACGAACAGTCCGCCACTTTTCTTCTCTACCTGAAGTCCGAGGAAATGATGCAGTTCACCAAGATCCTTCATCTCAAAGCAGATAGATAACTGTTGTCTTAGCGCCACTGTTGTTCCCGGTCACGATCATGTCGTCGACGTACAGCAGCACCAGCACATGAAGATCTCCAGTCTTCTTAACAAACATGCAGGAGTCTGAGTCTGAGGCATCATAACCACAGAATTGCAGGTACTCCGCAATCTTCACATACCAGACTCTCGGTGTCTGTTTCAACCCGTAGAGGGCCTTCTTCAGCTTGCATACATGATGTGGGTGTGACTTGGATACGTATCCAGGTGGTTGCACCATGAATATGTCCTTGTCAATCTCTCCGTACAGGAACGCGTTCTTCACATCAAGCTGCCACAACTTCCACCCTCTGCACGCCGCAAGAGCTATGACCGTCCTCACCGACGTCATCTTCGCCACATGACTAAATATCTCCTCATAGTCCTCACCATAGGTTTGCGAGAAACCTCGAGCGACAAGCCTTGCCTTGTACCACTCTACTCCTCCGTCAGCTCTCTTCTTTACCTTGTACACTCACTTGCAGGTGACAGGTTTGATGCCTTCCACCATGGGATCAAGATCCCATGTCTCATTCTTCTTCAAAGCCTCCATCTCCTCATCCATGGCCACGTCCTACTCCTTAGTGCCAGCAACATCTTCAAAGCGAGCAGGTTCCCTCTCGTCGAGTGGTCCTGCGAAGATAGGGGCTTTGTGAATATATCCGCTATGTTGTATTCGCTCCGCACATGCTCCATCGCAATCAAGCCACCCAACACCTTCTCTCTGATGAAGTGATACTCGATCTCTATATGTTTTGTTCTTGCGTGACATACTGGATTGGTTACCAGTTTCAAAGCGCTCACGTTGTCACCGCGAAGAATAGTAGGTCCGCTGACCTTCTCATCCACATCTTCCACCAGCCTCCTCAGTCAGACACACTCCTGGGCTGCTAAGCATGACGCCTTGTACTCAGCCTCTGTGGTGGATAAGGAGATAGAATCTTGCTTCTTGCTACACCACGAGATCGCAGCTGCTCCACATAGAAACACATGACCTGAGGTCGACTTGCGATCATCAGCGTCACCTCCGTAGTCTGCATTCGTGTACCCATGCAGCTTGAAGTCAGACTTCTCTCTATAGGACAACCCCATCTCAAGGGTCCCCTTCACGTACTTCAGAATTTCTTTAGCTGCCTCCAGATGAGGCTTCCGCGGCTCCTGCATGTACCGACTACCTCGGCCGACGGCAAAAGCGATGTCCGGCCTCGTGATAGTCAGGTAGATCAAACTCCCCATCAGTGCCCGGAAGACCTTCGAATCAGAAAGAATCCTCCCTTCTTCCTTCCGAAGCTTCAGCCCAACCTCCAGTGGAACAGAGCTGCTCTTCCCCTCCTTCATGCCGAATCTCTCGACGATCTTCTCAGCGTAAGCCCTCTGGGAAACGAACAGTCCGCCACTTTTCTTCTCTACCCTGAAGTCCGAGGAAATGGTGCAGTTCACCAAGATCCTTCATCTCAAAGCAGATAGATAACTGTTGTCTTAGCGCCACTGTTGTTCCCGGTCACGATCATGTCGTCGACGTACAGCAGCACCAGCACATGAAGATCTCCAGTCTTCTTAACAAACATGCTGAAGTCTGAGTCTGAGGCATCATAACCACAGAACTGCAGGTACTCCGCAATCTTCCCATACCAGACTCTCGGTGTCTGTTTCAACCCGTAGAGGGCCTTCTTCAGCTTGCACACATGATGTGAGTGTGACTTGGACACGTATCCAGGTGGTTGCACCATGAATATGTCCTTGTCAATCTCTCCGTACAGGAACGCGTTCTTCACATCAAGCTGCCACAACTTCCACCCTCTGCACGCCGCAAGAGCTATGACCGTCCTCACCGACGTCATCTTCGCCACATGACTAAATGTCTCCTCATAGTCCTCACCATAGGTTTGCGAGAAACCTCGAGCGACAAGCCTAGCCTTGTACCACTCTACTCCTCCGTCAGCTCTCTTCTTTACCTTGTACACTCACTTGCAGGTGACAGGTTTGATGTCTTCCACCATGGGATCAAGGTCCTATGTCTCATTCTTCTCCAAAGCCTCCATCTCCTCATCCATGACCACGTCCCACTCCTTAGTGCCAGCAACATCTTCAAAGCGAGCAGGTTCCCTCTCGTCGAGTGGTCCTGCGAAGATAGAGGCTTTGTGAATATATCCGCTATGTTGTATTCGCTCCGCACATGCTCCATCGCAATCAAGCCACCCAACACCTTCTCTCTGATGAAGTGATACTCGATCTCTATATGTTTTGTTCTTGCGTGACATACTGGATTGGATACCAGTTTCAAAGCGCTCTCGTTGTCACCGCGAAGAATAGTAGGTCCGCTGACCTTCTCATCCACATCTTCCACCAGCCTCCTCAGTCAGACACACTCCTGGGCTGCTAAGCATGACGCCTTGTACTCAGCCTCTGTGGTGGATAAGGAGATAAAATCTTGCTTCTTGTTACACCACGAGATCGCAACTGCTCCACATAGAAACACATGACCTGAGGTCGACTTGCGATCATCAGCGTCACCTCCGTAGTCTGCATTCGTGTACCCATGCAGCTTGAAGTCAGACTTCTCTCTATAGGACAACCCCATCTCAAGGGTCTCCTTCACGTACTTCAGAATTCCTTTAGCTGCCTCCAGATGAGGCTTCCGCGGCTCCTGCATGTACCGACTACCTCGGCCGACGGCAAAAGCGATGTCCGGCCTCGTGATAGTCAGGTAGATCAAACTCCCCATCAGTGCCCGGAAGACCTTCGAATCAGAAAGAATCCTCCCTTCTTCCTTCCGAAGCTTCAGCCCAACCTCCAGTGGAACAGAGCTGCTCTTCCCCTCCTTCATGCCGAATCTCTCGACGATCTTCTCAGCGTAAGCCCTCTGGGAAACGAACAGTCCGCCACTTTTCTTCTCTACCTGAAGTCCGAGGAAATGGTGCAGTTCACCAAGATCCATCATCTCAAAGCAGATAGATAACTGTTGTCTTAGCGCCACTGTTGTTCCCGGTCACGATCATGTCGTCGACGTACAGCAGCACCAACACATGAAGATCTCCAGTCTTCTTAACAAACATGCTGGAGTCTGAGTCTGAGGCATCATAACCACAAAACTGCAGGTACTCCGCAATCTTCCCATACCAGACTCTCGGTGTCTGTTTCAACCCGTAGAGGGCCTTCTTCAGCTTGCACACATGATGTGGGTGTGACTTGGACACGTATCCAGGTGGTTGCACCATGAATATGTCCTTGTCAATCTCTCCGTACAGGAACGCGTTCTTCACATCAAGCTGCCACAACTTCCACCCTCTGCACGCCGCAAGAGCTATGACCGTCCTCACCGACGTCATCTTCGCCACATGACTAAATGTCTCCTCATAGTCCTCACCATAGGTTTGCGAGAAACCTCGAGCGAGAAGCCTTGCCTTGTACCACTCTACTCCTCCGTCAGCTCTCTTCTTTACCTTGTACACTCACTTGCAGGTGACAGGTTTGATGCCTTCCACCATGGGATCAAGGTCCCATGTCTCATTCTTCTTCAAAGCCTCCATCTCCTCATCCATGGCCACGTCCCACTCCTTAGTGCCAGCAACATCTTCAAAGCGAGCAGGTTCCCTCTCGTCGAGTGGTCCTGCGAAGAAGCAAGAGACCAAACTCACGAAATTCCCCTCCTTATAGCGAGAAGGCGGGACGATGGTCTTCTTCGACCTTCTCAAGGCTTGGCCACTATCTACCGCCCCGGTAGACTCCTCCTCTACAACTCTTCTCCCCTCTTCTCTTGGAGCACTGCTCCCCCTGCTTCTCGAACTTGAAGCTCCCCCTGAGCCAGATGACGATGGGGCACTAGGGGATAACTCCAACTCCACAGTAGAGTCCTCAGTGAATCTCTCTTCACTCCTGCTAGAACCTCCACTCTCCGGCAGCACCACAGAAGAGACTCTCTGATACGAGATCAGTTCGCCAAGCACCTCGTCGCGCGAGACGACGAACTTGTGGGTCTGCGGGTTCATACACTTCCACCCCTTCCTCCGCTCGTCGTAGCCGATGAAGACACACTTCCTCGCTTTCGGCTCCAACTTGGTTCTCTCAGCCTCCGGAACGTGCACGAAGCAGGTAGAGCCAAACAACCTCATGTAACTCACATTTGGCTTCTCCCCAAACATGAGTTGGTGTGGAGACACCATCCTGTTAGGATTCAAAGGTAGCCAGTTGATCACATGGGTGACACACGCCATTCCCTCCGCCCACAAGGCTTTGGGAATCCCCTTGGCATGTAGCCAACTCCTGGTAGTTTCCACTAGATGTCAATCTTCCTCTCTGCGACCCCATTTTGCTGAAGGGTGTGGGCGCAGGTGAGCTCTCGCCGAATGCCATTTTTCCTACAGAAAGAAGCAAACGAGTTAGAGGTAAACTCCCCCCATTATCACTTCGCAGCTTCTTCACCCTCAGGTTCAGCCTCCCCTCCACAAGTTCCTTCCACTCTTGGAACTTCTCAAACACCTCCGCCTTTTCCCTTAAGAAGTAAACCCACGTGTATCGGGTATAGTCATCCACCAAGACCAGCGCATACTTATTTCCTCCATAAGTCAGGGTGGCGCACGGCCCCATCACATCAGCGTATACGCACTCAAGGGGTGCCTTACACCTCGTCTCTGACTTGTCAAACGGAAGTCGATGTGACTTTCCATATTGACAGCCCTCACATACATGGCCGTCGCCGCAAGAAGAGAGATTAGGCAGGCCGCTCACCAGACCCTTAGCAGCCATCATCTTCAACTTGTCCATCCCCACATGACCTAGCCTCTCATGCCAGATCGCTGCGCTGTCGTTAGTCTTCAGCTTGTCCACGTAGGCACTTGCAGACAAAACATACAAGTCCTTCACCCTTCTCCCGGTGAGCGTGACATCAGCATCAACTGAAGACAGGTTCTTCAGGAACTTCACCTCCTTCGGTCCGAACAGCACGTGGTATCCTGCATCCACTGCATTTGCAACCTAGATGAGATTCTTCTTCATGCCCGGCACATGATACACGCTCTTCAGTGTCACTGGCTTCTCTTCACTTCCCAGGGATACCATCCCTTCTTACTCCACAGAATGCACCGTATCATCCGCAGTGATGATAGCATCATATCCTCCATATGCCTTCAAGGAGGCAAATTTAGACACATCTCCAGTGAGATGGTGTCCGCAACCGGAATCCACTATCCAGTCATTCTCAAAATTTACAGAGACTAAGGCATCGACAGGCGTGGCCGTCATCTCAGCCAGGAAGCAGTTGTCTCCGCCTTCACGACCTCCACCTCTTGCTCCTCCTCTCCAGTGGCCTCCTTCTTTCTCAACAACATGACCGACCTTCAGATTGGACCGGCAGTCATTTGTCATGTGCCCGTACTTCTTACAGGCAAAGCAAAGAGATCTCCCCCTCTCATCACGAGCAGGGAGGAACTTCCCCTTATCTCCTTGAGAGGACGTTGAGGGTCCATCTCCGGAGTTCTTCTTCTTCTTGTCCCAGGTCTTCTTCTTGCCTGAGAACAACACCTCGCTATCTCTCCCTGAGATAGACACTCCTGTCATCTGCTTCGCCAGACTTTCTTGTGACGACAGCAGGTTCTCCAGCTCCAGAAGGGAGGGTTGAGTAGCCCATCCTTGCACAGATGTAACAAACATCGTATACTCCTTTCACAAGCCTCAGAGTATATGCCTCTTCAACTTCGCCTCAGAGATTGGCTCATCAGGATCCAAAGCCGAGATCTCCGCACACAGGTTCTTCACCTTCAGGAAAACGGTGGATATTGACAACTCTCCTTGAGTGGACCACGCCAACTCATTCTCCAAAAACTGTAGCCGCGCTACGTTCTTCTTGTTGAACAACCCATCGAGAGCTTTCCAGATCTCAGACGCTGACTTACAACCCATGATGTGGTCGAACAAGTCAGGAGCAATAACTCTCTTCAAGGTGAACTCCGCTTTGGCGTTTGTCTTCCTCCAAGCTCTCACAGCTGGACCATTGTCTCCGGCAGCTACAACTTCCTCTTGCTCATCTTCTCCAACGACCTCCCATAGGTCCTCTCCAAGCAGGTAACTCTCCATACAAGACTTCCACTTCTTGTAATTTGTCTGAGTGAATAACTCAATGTCAAGACCTCTCGCATAGCCTCCTCCGCCGTCCATCTTGGTTGCTCAGTACTTGTAACTCAGTGTTTGTTCCAACCTTCCTCTGATACCATGTGAAGTTTTCAAGATCTATGGAACACTGAGACAAGCACACAAAGAATGAACAAAAATAACTTCTTTATTACTTGGCAAATAGTTACAGCAATTACAAGAGAAACGGGCTGAATACAAGTTGCGTACAACTTGATTCACAACAGCCAAGAGTAAGTAACAACAACTGGTCGCGGACAGAGTCCGCTTCTCAACTCCTCACTCGCGCCCGGTGCTAGCACTAGCGCCTGCGCTATCTCCAGACCGCGCGAGCTCGCTGCTCGCACACCTTCCTGACGAGACCGCAGATGCAGACCGCCAACTCACACAGGCCGCTACCGCCCAACGCTATCTCCTACCGCCGGCGCTAGCTTACGGTCTCACACAGCTAGCGAACCTTGCTCTAGGTCGCTCTGAACTCACTCCGAGTTCACTCCCACTTGAGACCGCCCGAGCTCTCCTCCTGAACTTACTCCAAGTTCGCTCTGACTCAGACCGCCAATAGACACCGCCCAAGTCGACCACTTTTTCTGATATTCTCTGTAGGGGGATTGCCCCCTATTTATAGAATCCGGAGCCGCCACCAAGAAGTGGGGCTAGCGCCGGCGCTAGCGCTAGCGCCGGCGCTAGCGCTAGCGCCTGCACTAGCTCACTTCACAAATCTCAACAAGGTTAAGATCTAATCAAATGAAATTGATGTTGTAGTGGGGATTCGAGCTCTGACTGAGTAGGATTCGGATGGAGTGGGGATTTGATCACTGAACTTACTTGATTGTTGGAGGAAATTAGTTGTTGGATCAAGGGTTACAGTTGCGCTGCCAAAGAAATGAACTAATTATTTCGCATTCTAGGCAGACGGTCATTGAAAGGGCCAATCTCGCCGGAGGATGCCGGGAATGGTTCGTCAGTCGTCGACGTGCCCTCTGGAAGGTTTAACGGTGCCGATCTAGACTCTGATAGGAAGGATCCACAGTTTTCACGCAAAGTTGGCACGCCCCTTCCAAATAGAGAGGAGGTCTCATTCCGATAGATGTCTGTACTGACTCTGTGGGTCCAAGGGCGGGGATTTAATAGAGAATCAACTCCTTAAAACAAAGAGTTTCAAGAAGTGATATTACTTCGCTTATGACATTTCTTGTAACTCACAAAAATTCTTGAATGCCTCAGTTTTGTAACTCTGAACTGAATTAATTTTTAGAAATAAAGAAATAGATTAATTTATACATTTTAACTTGCTTACTTGTGTATCACCAATACCTTCATTGATGGACCGATTTATGTCAGGACGTATTGGTTGATCGGGTCAATAAGCTGAAACAAAAATGCAACATGTGGGGAAACACCGCACGATCAAACAACAAATGAATATGTACGAAAATAAAATACATTAGGAAACACACGAAAATAAAATATGACATGAAGCAATAAATGCATGAAAAGAAAATAACTTTAGGTCGATGCTCTGCAGGGTCCATCATTTTCATCTGGTTATATAAAGAAGATAATCAATTATTTTTTTCTTTGGAAATTTCCAATCAAGAAGTTTTCAATCTAAATTATTGTTTTATTTTCCTTTCTGTCAAAGACTCTTTAAGTCCTTTTTAACATCTACTCTCACTCAGTGTTATAATGTAAACATGCAATCAAACATACGTTAAAACTCTTAATCAACGAGTGTTTTAATTAATAATTTATGCTAAAGTTCTTCTTTGAACTCCAATCTTTTCTTAAACAAATCTCATTGGAGTTATGCAGGGAATTTGAGCAAAATATGGGGCTGGATCCTTTTTTATGTTAGATATCACCATTTTTGCTTCTGAAGCTTTGGACTCGTTATTTCTGTTACTCATTGAAGTTTCCTTTGGAATATGTAGCTGGACTCCAAATTCCCATTAGTGATATAGAGGATGAAGTTTCCTCGGCTTATCTTGAACAGATTGACCTCCAGACAAAAGAACTACTTCCTTTTCAGCGTTTCTGTAGCAGAAAAGGGGTATGTTTATGTCCACACCTTTTGATCATATTTGCATCTACTTTTAAATTAGAAAATATTTTTTTCGGGCCCTGTCCTCATGATCATATATGCAAAAAACATAGTCACGACGAGTAAATGGTGATTGTAGTGCAATCATAAACTGGTTTGTTTTACTGGAAATTCAGTTGCAGTGCAAGGAAGTGATTATGAATGAGTCCGATGTTCCCAAGGCAATTATAGACTTTGTTATGCACCAGGGTGTTGACAAGCTAGTTTTGGGCTCATCAAATAGAAATGCATTTATGAGGTAATAACACTTTGTCAAGTTAAATCTCCATATCACGTCATTACTGACCGGTCTATTTTTCCCCCTCTCAATCATATAGGGCTTTTACACAAATGGATGTTCCAACAACTGTTTCTAAGACTGCTCCAGAGTTTTGTTCAGTGTTTGTTATAACAAAAGGGAGGATATCATCATATCGTCCTGCTACTCATTCGAAAAAGCATTTAGATGAAGCAGGCGAGCCCCTGCTCCAGTGGGATCGGAAGGCCAACCGAGTCTGCGTCTCCACTCTCCTCCCAACCTGGATGGAGCAGGATACCACCAGCGGCGAGGCCTACGACCATTCGTTTGCGCTCTACAGCCGTGGGGACGCCACGGTCTACGATGCCGAGTCCACCCGGACGCTCGCGCATGAGGCCGCGCGTGCTCAGCTGCTCGCTCTCGAGCTCGCGCATATGTCCTCACGCCGCAACATTACTCTCGCGCGGAACCTCGCCGAGGTTGAGAGGACGCTCGGGCTCACTTCTGCTGAGGTCGTTGCCCTGAAGCAGCAGCTCGCGACGGCCGAAGCCCTTCTCGCAAGCCGCCCAGCCCGAGTGGTAAGTACGACCTTGTAGTGACTTAAACTTTTGCGCTTCCCTTCTTTTTCGCACTGGTGCTAACTCCTCTTTTCTTGCAGGACACAACCAACTCTGACATCTCGCGGGTGCGAGTGGCCACCCTCGAGGATCGGGTCAAGGAGCTGCAGGCCGAGAACCAGCAGCTGCGAAATGTCGTTGTTCCGCCGCCTCCCGCAGAGGACATTCGGCTCTTCTACTCCCGCTCCGAGCTTGAAGTGTTGATGCAGGAGACTGCCCGGGGGTCGGCGAAACACGCGTTGCGGGAGCTTCGGAGCGCTGGGCTCCTAAAGGAAGAGGGCAAGAGGATCACGGCTCGCCACGTGCTGCCCGAGCTCTTCGGTTAGCCAAATGCCCCGGATGACGAAGCTGACCCTCGACTGGAGCTTGGCGGCCTCCGCCCTTTGTACGTGAGCAGCGGATCCTCCAACGAGAAGTCCGGTGATGCCCCATGAAGACCTGCCTTTTACTTTTTTACTTGTTGTCATGCGAGACCCTCCTTCTTTGTAAACTCTTTTAAAGATTAATGAAATGAAAGATTTACACTTCTCTGCCTGTTATTATATATTTTTTTCTTCTCTACCTTACTTGCTATTATTCGCCGATATTCGCGCGTTCGTATGTCGTTTTCCATGTTCTCAAGCTTTCGCGCACGCGCTCGCATATCACTTGCTCGTTCGCGTACCGTTGACCCTTAGCCCTAGGTCGTGACCTGGGCGCTCTCGCCCCATAGGTGCGCCATACAATTGCGACTCATTCGCGCATCTCGCCCACATGTGCCTTGTTATTTGTTCATGCTCTCGCGCTCTCGCCCACGTACTAGCGCGTCCCTCGCTCATTCGCGTGCAACCGGCCCTTAGTCCTAGGTCGTGATCAAGACGCTCTCGCCGCACAGGCGCGCCACACAGTCGCAACCCTTTCGCACACGTTCATGCCCTTTTAGGACTTAGGTGGTCGAGTTGATTTCTGCCGGGAGCGTGACCACGCCGAGAGCTCGCCTCGTCCCGCATGATTCTTACACCCCTTGGGGCAGGTTGACACCCCGGGTGCACTCGCTGGGCGAGTGCCCTTCCAGATGGACCCCATTCGTCGGCGAGTGTCCTTCTCGATGGACACCATTCGCATACCTCATACTGAGAGACTTACCTCGCTTCGATCTTTCCTTTCTTGGATCTACCTCTCCTATCTTGCCTTCATCGTGAGTCGCCACCGAGTGAGCCTACGACCCTGCCAGCTAGGTGAGAGCATGGTCAGCGGGTCTGCTCGGGGCCGACCATTGAAACTTTCGTCCTGCCACCGAGTGAGCCTACGACCCGGCCAGCTAAGTGAGAGCCTGGTCAGCGGGTCTGCTCGGGGCCTACCTTTGAAACTTTTCATCCTGCCACCGAGTGAGCCTACAGCCCTGCCAGCTAGGTGAGAGCCTAGTCAGCGAGTCTGCTCGGGGCCAACCTTTGAAACTTTTTATCCTGCCACCGAGTGAGTCTACGGCCTTGCCAGCTAGATGGGAGCCTGGTCAGCGGGTCTGCTCGGGGCCAACCTTTGAAACTTTTCATCCTGCCACCGAGTGAGCCTACGGCCCTGCCAGCTAGGTGGGAGCCTTGTCAGCGGGTCTGCTCGCGGCCAACCTTTGAAACTTTTCATCCTGCCACCGAGTGAGGCTCTGTTTGGTTGGGCTGTTGCTGATGGAAAGTTGCTGATGGAAAGCTGCTGATTGGAAAAGTGCTGATTCTGGAAAACGGAGTTTTGCTAAAAAACTGTTTGGATAAAAAATTGCTGATTTTGGAAAATGGAGTTTGTTTTTGAAAAAGTTGTTTGGAAACAAAATAGAGTTTTGAGTGAATTTTTTTTCTCACCAAAAATCAGAAAAAAAAAATATATTATCCATCATATAATATCAAACACAAAAAAATAATGTCCACATTAACCATATGTCATGATATCTCCTACGATCTAGATTCATACAACTGATCCGCTATACTATCACGCAGCGCGATCATCTCCTCTACACCACCTGCAGTGTCAGGGCATATATCTTGCCGCTCTTGTGTGGCCACTCCATCATCTCTACCCCTCTGCTCGGACTCACTGAAATCAAAATCCACACGCGAAGGATGCCGGCGAATGAAATTATGTAAAGTCATTGTGGCCATCACAATATCTGCATGTTTGTCAAAGCGAAATCTTGGCATATCTCACAGTATGACCCACTTCTTCTTCCATACACCGAAAGATCGTTCTATCACACTTCTAAGTGATGAATGCGCATGATTGAACATCTCTCGACGTCCTTCTGCGCAACGTCCACCACGGGCAAAGTCTGACAGATGATACCTTGTATCTGGATATGGTTTTAAATATCCTTTTTGTAGAGGATAGCCAGCATAAACCAAGTAATATTTTCCTGAAAAATATTATTAAATATTTAAAAATAGATATATTTTTTAACGTAATAATTAGATGAACTGAATTTTGACTATTTACCTTGAGGTGGATGAGGGAACTTATAACAAGGATCAGTAATTGCATAATTGAATATGCGTCTATCGTGCGCAGATCCCTCCCAACCTACCATAACGAAAGTGAAGCACATATTGAAATCACAAGCCCAAACAAATACACACACACCAATAGCAACACCAACACAAACAAACACACACATACCAACATCAACACCAACACCATCAAATACACACACAAACATATACATACATGGAAACACACACACACACACCAACACAAACAACCCAAACACCATCAAACACACACACACACACACCAAAAACAACACCAACACAAACAAAAACAACCCAAACACACACACACACACCAATAGCAACACCAACACAAACAAACACACACAGACCAACATCAACACCAACACCATCAAATACACACACAAACATATACATACATGGAAACACACACACACACACACACACACACACACACACACACACACACACACACACACACACACACACACACACACACACAACAACAACAACCCAAACGAAAACACACACACACACCAACAGCACACACAACAACACTAACACCAAATAAAACATTTACCTATAATCAAATAAAACACAGAGAAGAGAAAGAGGGATTACCTGAAGATGGCGTTTGGGGCACGGTGAATCTGGAGCTTGTGTAAGAAGGAAATCGCAAGGTTATACAGGCGAACAGAAGCTATCCAGGCGAGATCAGAAGGTTACCAGGCAAAATCGCAAGGTTATATACGGTTAACCTAGAAGGAGGAAGAGCAAACATTAGAGAACAGAAGCTATCCGGGCGAGATCACACGAAGGGGATGGCGTCGATGTCATACCTATCGGAGGACGACGCCGGAGAAGGCGTCGCAGATGAGGCAAGGGAGCTATCGGAGGACGATGCCGGCGGGAGGAATCAAGCTATCGCCGCCCCTGGTTGAAGATCGCCGCCCCTGGATGAAGATCGTCGCCCTGGGAGAAGATCGCATCTAGGGTATCGAGAGAGGAGGCACGGGAGCGGAAGGAGGAGGAAATCACGATTGCGGGGTCTTTGCGCTGCGTCTGGGGGGTATTAGGAAACCACGGAATCAAACAACTTGCGTTTTAGAAATAAGACGATCCAAACGCAGCTTATCCTCCAACCTCCATTTTTTTGAAAACACACCGCAGGCTATCAGTTCAACCAAACGCCACCTGAGTCTACGACCCTGCCAACTAAGTGAGAGCCTGGTCAGCGGGTCTGCTCAGGGCAAACCTTTGAAACTTTTCATCCCGCCACCGAGTGAGCCTACGACCCTGCCAGCTAGGTGAGAGCCTAGTCAGCGGGTCTGCTCGGGGCCAACCTTTGAAACTTTTCATCCCGCCACTGAGTGAGTCTACGACCCTGCCAGCTAGGTGGGAGCCTGGTCAGCGAGTTTGCTCGGGGCCAACCTTTGAAACTTTTCATCCTGCCACCGAGTGAGCCTACGGCCCTGCCAGCTAGGTGAGAGCCTGGTCAGCGGGTCTGCTCGGGGCCAACCTTTGAAACTTTTTATCCTATCCCCGAGTGAGCCTACGACTCTGCCAGCTAGGTGAGAGCCTTATCAGCGGGTCTGCTCGGGGCCATTCTTTCTCAACCTGCCACCGAGTGAGCCTACGACCCTGCTAGCTAGATGAGAGTCTGGTCAGCGGGTCTGCTCGAGGCCAACCTTTGAAACTTTTCATCCTGCCGCCGAGTGAGCCTACGTCCCTGCCAGCTAGGTGAGAGCCTGGTCAGCGGGTCTACTCGGAGCCAACCTTTGAAACTTTTCATCCTGCCACCGAGTGAGCCTACGACCCTGTTGGCTAGGTGAGAGCCTGGTCAGCGGGTCTGCTCGGGGCAATTCTTTCTTAACCTGCCACCGAGGGAGCCTACGACCCTGCCAGCTAGATGGGATCCTGGTCAGCGGGTCTGCTCGGGGCTATTCTTTCTCAACCTGCCACCGAGTGAGTCTACGACCCTGCCAGCTAGATGGAAGCCTGGTCAGCGGGTCTGCTCGGGGTCATTCTTTCTCAACCTGCCACCGAGTGAGCCTGCGGAACTGCCAGCTAGATGGGAGCCTGGTCAGCGGGTCTGCTCGGGGTCATTCTTTCTCAACCTACCACCGAGTGAGCCTACGACCCTGCCAGCTAGATGAGAGTCTGGTCAGCGGGTCTGCTCGGGCCATTCTTTCTCAACCTGCCACCGAGTGAGCCTACGACCCTGCCAGCTAGATCAGAGCCTGGTCAGCGGGTCTGCTCGGGGCCATTCTTTCTCAACCTGCCACCGAGTGAGCCTGCGCCAGCTAGATGGGAGCCTGGTCAGCGGGTCTGCTCGGGGTCATTCTTTCTCAACCTACCACTGAGTGAGCTTATGTCCCTGCCAGCTAGGTAGGAGTCTGGTCAGCGGGTCTGCTCGGGGCCATTCTTTCTCATCATCTTATAAGTTGACATCAATCATTCATAAAAGAAGAACAAAGTTCAAAAACAAACCTGAGCAAAGCAGATGATCAACTCACAAAAGGGGCTCCCTTCACCCATTCGGCGAGTGGTGTGGTCTCGTGGAGTCAGCTCACACACCTCAGCACTCGCCGGGCTGGGGAAGAGCTGCCGCCCCGGGAGATCTCGCCCGCTCGCTTCCGTCGCCACCTCCTTCTCGGGTCGCTGATTGGGAGCGTTCTCGCCTATCTGCTGGGGCGCGACCACCGGGACTGCGGGTGTCTTCGAACTCGCTCCTCGCGGCGAATGCGAGCTGCAAGGCCTGCAGGACCTCCCGCTTGAAGTCTTCGAACATTTCCAACGTTACCCCACTCGCGAGTGGCTGCGAGTGGCCTGGGTCAGATCTTTCTTCCTCGCCTCCAGCCATGGAGTTCAACTAGAGATTTTCTTGTATATGCTACGGTCCACGCTCACCGTACCAAAAATGTTGAAATCATCAACCGGTCTCTTGAGTTGGGACCCACAGGGGGGGTGTAGCCTGCACCTACTTCTCCCTCACTTGCACTCTTGATTGTGGATGAAGAAAAATGAAAAAACCCAAAGCTGTAGCGAGGAGGTCCCGCCACACACCCGGAAGATTTTAGAGAGCTTCCCCTCCCAAACCAATGCTCAACCGGGCACCTTGGAGGGCAATACGAGCCGACCAAAACTAACTAGGAGGAGAGAGCCAAAGAAGATCTGCCTCTCCAAGGTGCCCTTAAGGGTCTATTTATAGTTTTTCTAGTCTGGTCTGCAAATAACGTAAATCCGTCTTTTGGTTTTACTAATCACACCCCAAATTGGTCTGCTAACAGTCTAAATCCGCTGTTCTGAAGGGTTATTGGCAACCCTCAATGAGTATCTAGGTAATTTCCTCACTAAAGCCTTCTGGGCGAGTGGAATCCGTCCGGCGAGGGGGAGGGACGACCGGCCGTGGGTGGCTGGCCGCGCGGCCTATGGCGTGCGGCCACGGCTGGCCGCGGGGTCGGCCGCTCGGCCTGTGGGCGCGAACGGACGACGCGTGGCCACGACCGGCGCGAACGGACGGCGATCGGTTAGAGCTGCGGTTGGATCGAACCGTGCGCGGTGATCGTGCGCGTGATTTGCCTCCTAACTCCCTACTAAGAGAGTGATGGTTATGAAATTCCGGCTATTCACAGCCCGAAATATCTATATAATGAGGGTAGCCCCATTTGTGGTCATAACCTTTGTCTGCCAAACATACATTCTATGATAATGATGTTTTTGACCAAACTCATCGGAGCAAATAAGCCGCGCCAAATGAAGCATGTATGTTTGCAATGACAACGATTGTGACTGCCACCAAGAAAAGAAAACTAAGCCTTAGTGAATTCCATATCTCCATTCTAGCTGCCTGGGATTAAAGAAGGAGAAAATATATTATAATTCTCCCTTATTAAAAATTTCTCGACTGAACTATGATTTTTATAAGTAAATGTAGGCTCTGATTAGCACGACGGTAGTGGTCGCGAGCGCGGTGGTTATAAACTATCGTTCTTGAATGTCGAACCTCAACTAAGGAACTTCATTCACTTTTATGTTTAAAACTAATTTTCTTTTCTTAACGACTGTAATAACAATTGTCATGCCAAAACATGCATTATGTGGCAGTAGCGTAAAGCGGTTACAACCGCATGAACCGGACCTTAATTAAAGTCTGGTTCATGCGGTCGTAACCGCTTGACCGGTGAAAATAAGTCCCCCCAAACATAGCCGCAATCTCTCAAATTTATTTAGGGTAAAAATCATATCAGTTCCTAAGGTTTTAAGTCAATGTTAAATTAGTCTTTGACATTATCTTGTAATCTCGTGGGCTGAAATTATTTTTTTCCAATTTATTTATGATTTTCTATGGATTAAATTTTCTGTTGGATTGGATTGACAAAGCACATAAATCAGTCGCCAAACTAGTTTCACTTTATGAAATAGGTCCTTAACTTTTTGGGGGGAAGAAACAAGTCCCTAACTTTATGTAATTGTTGAAATCAGTCGCAACTTTTTAAAAACCGTTAAAACTAACGTCTACATGATCGTTGTAGCCGTCTGCATCGTCATTGTCTGCATCTCCCTCTTCTTCGAGTGTTTCCTTCATTGGCCTAAGTAGGCGACAGTTATCCTAAAATCCCTACAATCAATCGTTACTTTTTGAAATCAGTTATCCTAAAATCCCATCACATCGTAAGTGGCGAAAGATCCAAAAACCCCTCTTCCAAGCTCTTCTCCATCTCATCGTAAGTGTCGAACTCCATCGTCTTCTCCAGGTAAACGGTAACAAGGAGTTGAATGTTGTCGACAATCAGCTCCCTACACTTCTTGTTGCACATCAAATCGATCCACCCCGACACAGTTTCTGCACGGGAATAGATTTCTTCTTCCTTGGAATAGAAGACCAACACAACGTTCCTCGCAAAACTTCCGACCACCGCCGATGCAGAACTCAGCAGAACGTGTGATCTTAGCAAGTTGCATGAGGCTTTGGGGGATCTCGTCGGACTCGGATCGGAGGAAGTTGTTGAGGTCGGAGGATAAGAGGTTAACGGCATGAGGAGAGAAGGAGAAGGCCACCACTGGCACTGATGGGGAAGAAGCGGCCACGAGACTTAGTTCGCTAATAAAAAAATATGAACTGATTTCAGCATTTACAAAGCTAGAGATAGATTTCTTCCCCCCCCAAAAAAAAGTTTTTAGAGATTTCCTTCTCAATTGATATAAGTGAGATTATAGCAGCAAGCTAATAGTTATATTCTGATTATAACTGAAATAATTACGGCCGTAAAATCATTCATTAGGGTCGTAAAATGACATTACGATCGGAAAATGAAAATACGATCCTAGTATCATTTTACGATCGTAATGCATGATTTTACGACCGTATTTTTTTCAGTTGTAATCAGAATATAGGTAATATGGTACTTAAAATGAGTGTAAAAATACAAACATTAATATTTTGTGTTTTTCTTAAAAAAAAATTGAAGTTGAAAAGTTAATTTAGTGCATAAAAATTACTTTGACGCACATAAATGAGTGACTGTCGGACGCTTCAGCACAAAGCGGTGAGCTCAACTCATGCACCGCAGAATCTGGTTTTGCTATCCAGTTTGGCTGCAGCAATGTCTTGGAACATTATAATAGCATGGCTAATTACCCATCGTTGGATTGGAATTACACCTGTTCTCGGCACCCTAATGATCAACGTGTTATTCTCAGCAGTAAATGTTAAGCTTGAACGTATTTTGAATTTTGCTAATAACAAAAATATTTGCTAATAACCATTTACAAAATTGATGACTTGCTAATAGTGAAATTTGGTTTTAACAACGCCATTTTTATTTAGGATGACCAATTCCTTTCTTAACGGTTGTTTTCTTATGGAGTCGCACTCGGTCTATGATTCCAATTATTAATATTTATTGACCTGGCGACGAACAAATGTTTCTCCAGTCGAGTTGAGCTTTTGTTTAGGTGGAGTTTGACAGAGCGTTGGTTCTCTGGCATACGATATACTGATGCGGGGCGGACGGTGCGCCAGCTTTCAGAAAAGTTTGCCGCCACGCCGACCGGGGGAGCCGGCGGTTCGAGTCTGTGTTGTGTCAAGCCTCCTTCCTACCTCCATCCTGTTGAAGCCAAGAAAATGATAGCTGCAATTGTTCGGACCTAAGTATAGCCTAAGTTTACTGATCCTGCGGACGAACGTCACAGATCTGATAACTAGAACAAGAGAGAGAACTGAAATGTCTATAAGCACACCACAGGTCCCTTAGCATGGAGGTCCCACCACGTACTCGGAAGTTATGAAAAATCTCCCCTCCGCAACCAAACGACTGAGTGAGGTACGAGGAAGGCACGAAGACTTGGCGAGTATGGAGCTTGGGGGGTCTCAATGTGTCATTTCTGGTACCCCTGGAGTCATATTTATAGACAAATCCAAAGGGGGGGGGGGGGGGAGTGGTATGTATGCAAGAATACCCTACGCCATGTGATATACCTGTAGTCTGCTATGCGACTTAATGAGCAACCTCGCCCACATGGTGACCATGAGGTGCTACTTGCATATAGCAAGTGTCGCGAGAACCCGCCCTCTGGCGGTCTTTGGATGCTCGCTCATACTGGTGAATTGCAAGGGCTACTCACCCATATTGACAAATATTCGCCACTATTCTATTTCTTGAGCATGTCGAGCACTCTTCTGATTAGGTTTGCGAATAGCCGCCAGGCTGTCGAGCTGAATGATCTGCGAATAACCGTCTTCTTAGGCATTTCTGATCTCTTTGAATTACTGGTTATACACATCCAATAGTTGTGAGCTCTATTCGGGTTTTTTATGCACAACACCTGGGTCACAATCATAACCTGCAGTAAATCTATGAAAATCGGTGGATGTGCATGTTTGTCGACCCCCACATATAGTCTGTGGCTCCCAACAAATTGGATACGGTCACGAACGGATGTTCGCGAGATTCGTACCACGACAAATCCGCAGCCAAACATAGTCTTAACGAATAAGTCTTGTAATTTCAATTTAGTGTGGTTTGTGACTTAATTATAAACCGAACTTGATGTTTTTTTTCAAATTTTAAAAATCGCAAAAACACTACCACATTGAGTGTCCCTCTAAAAAATATATGGTGATTGATATACGCACATCAGATTTGGCTATTCGCACACCACAAATTAAGTTTTAAAACTAGAACGGGAAACTTTACCTCATTTTCAACGCAGCCCCCCCCCCCCCCCCTCTCCTGATCCAGTGCACCTCTCCCGCCCTTCGCGCCCAGTTCGCCTCGCCTGAGCGCGCGACCTCGCCGGCTCGCCATTCCGCGACCTTGCCGGCTCGTCATTCCTCAACCTCACCGGCTCGCCATTCTGCCGACCTCTCCAGAGGGATCTGCCTAGCTCGAAACTTTCAAATCTTCCCCAAAAATCACAAGAAATGCTTGCATAAAATTTTTGAGCACCTCAACTCAGCATTAAATACCCCCTCTTCTGCTAGAAAAAGTCATACCGGAGATTTCTCTGGAGTGTTGGAATCAGAAACAACGAACCTTCCATCCAATACTGTTCAAAGCACAAACAAATATAAGAGAATTTCAAGGTTTATGGCTTCATTACCAGGAAGTACCGGTGAAGAATTTTTCAAGGAGAGTAAACACTAGTCTCGTGCTTCTCCTAAATCTCACAAAAGTTCAGCGGAAACCTGTTATCTTCCGCCGAACCAAAAAGATTTGACTTTAAGTGCACCAAACTTCTGAAATTCAATTTGATTAGAAAATGAACTCTGATGCTCTGACCTGAGCTTCTTCTCATAATGCTGATAATTAGTTCCATAATGCAGAAATCATCCGCCGATGAAGACCGACACAGTCAAATGGAAACAAATGATAAAACAAGTGTTGTGATGCCGATCAATGAAACAAGCAGATAAACTAACACAAGATCATTGGAAAATAGATAAACTATACGGATGAATAAAACAAGGCGTCTAAAACAAGTGCAATGAATGCGATTTTTTTTTCTTTTGGGCTACGAATATCAAAATGGTGTACAAGTAGCGGTTTAGGGGCTGCGTATAGCAAAGGGCGGCATATATCCAATTAAGTTGTGCTTATATCAATCGCCAAAAAATATAGTGAAATATCGCTCCATATCAACATAAAGTTGAATGTGAATATGAAACATATATCGCTCTATATCAACATTGTCAAGGGTACGGTAATTACATAACTTATGTGTTTAAATCTTTCATTGTCCAACTCGTATTCTTCGAGGGTAGGCTCAACCTAGTCAGAGGCTCACGTCAGCAAACAGATGTCCAATAGATTTAGAAATGTCACACCAAGGAAGAGTAGAAGACAAGCCTGGGAGTGAGATGCTCATTGATCTCACCAATAGGCCAGGTCCCTCTTAGGCTTTTTATTTAGCGCGGCGGTGGCGGGCGGAAAGGGCGGGTTGGGAACGGAGGGGAGGAGGAGGGGATCAAAATGGGGCTTTTTGCCCCATTTTGAAGGGCGCGGCGGGTCCAGTCGGAGCAAACGCCGCCGGAGGGCGTTTGTTTACCCGCCGTCCGGCGGCGTTTGCCCCAAACGCGCGGCCAAAATGCCGCGCCAAATGAACCCTTAACCTCGCCCACATGCGAGGTCCCCCTTAAGGTTGCCGGCATCAGAGAACTCTCTTAGAATCACCTCTAGGCTAGGTTTGTGATAGATCATCAAATAAACCCATAGTACCGGCTCCCGACTTGTGAGGTTCTTCCAAGCAGCCTTGATGGGGGCTCGTATAACGGACTCTTATTTATAAGCCGCAATGACAGCAGATATTTCCAAAAGCTCTCCCCCACCAGTTTGGCAGGGGATCCCGGGAAATAAAGCTAGAGTTGCCATACGGAGCCACGCCTAGAATGGCAACGGGACCGCCTCCCATCTTGAAGCCGTCCCACGCTACCGCGCCACCTCACGGGGCGCGGCCGAGCCGCACGCCCGCAAGGGGTGCGGCCGAACCCAGGGTGCGGCCTCGCCGCCGCACCCCCATGGGGTGTGGCCCGGCCGCACCCCCCTCGGGTGGGGTGCGGCCTGGCCGCACCCCCCTTGGGGTGCGGCCTTGCCGCACCCCCCTAGGGGTGGGGTGCGGCCTTGCCGCACCCCCCTTGGGAGGAGTGCGGCCCGGCCGCACGCCCCCTCGGGTGGGGTGCGGCCTGGCCGCACCCCCCTTGGGGTGCGGCCTTGCCGCACCCCCCTCAGGTGGGGTGCGGCCCGGCCGCACCCCCCTTGGGGTGCGGCCTTGCCGCACCCCCCTCGGGTGGGGTGCGGCCCGGCCGCACCCCCCCCCCCCTTTTTGGTGTGGCTTGCCGCACCCCCCTTGGGTGCGGCCTGGCCGCGTCTCCCGGGAGTGCGTCCCGTTCGCCTTCCCTCTCTGCGGGGGAGGGTGACCGTTTCCTCCCCCTCCTTCCCCCCTTTCTGACAGGGGGACTCACGGGGCGCCTTTTCGGGCGAGCTCCTCGCCAGGAACGACGGACACCGTTTTCCTTCTCGGATCGCGACCAATCGCCTCTCCGTTCGCTCAGAATGCTCCCGCGCTCATTACGCGCTCAGAACGCCTCTCCGTTCGCTCAGAACGCCCACGTGCTCATTACACGCTCATAGCGCTCCCTCGCTCGTTGCGCGCTCAGAACGCTTCTGAGCGCGCACTTCTCACTTTCTGTCTTCCTGACTTCTCACATTTTGTCTTTCAGGCGTCTCACATTTTGTCTTTCAGGTATCTCACTTTTCAGGAACGGCCAGTCGCCTTTTTCGCCTCCAACAGAGCTGCCCGAACTGCCCGAGCCGCCCAAGCTGCCCGAAGGGCAAGGTGGTCATTTACGAAAAATGGCGATCTGTGTGCCCCAAACCGGAAAATATGATTCGTCCACCAAGCATTTATGGAAATTGCCAACGACAAGATTACCAGACTACCCCCGGCCAAAGCTATAAAAAGGGCCCAGGGGCTTCATTTGGGGGGACCTGACTTCTGGACCTGGGAGAGCTCCTTGCAGACTTTTGCGGAATTCTCCTTCGGAGCTTGAAGATTTCCTTTCCGGACTTGAAGATTTCCTTCATCCCGAAAGGCGACGCAGCAGCTCACTTTTGTTCCCCGGAGCAGCTCACTTTTGTTCCCCGGAGCAGCTCACTTTTGTTCCCCGGAGCAGCTCACTTTTGTTCTCCACCTTTCTCAGAAGGAGAAAAGGACTTAGTTTTTTTCAAGAGGCGCCCTGTCGCCTTCGGATCTCTCTATCTCTCTACTACTGTAACGAGTTGCGGCCTGTCGCACTCGAGTTCTAAGTCTCACTTTGTAACCCCCCTGAAGATAGTGAAATTTGGTCGGCACAGCTCCGACCACGTGGTTTTTTACCCTTTCCGGGTTTTCCACACTAAAAAGTCCCAGTGCAATCAACGAATCTCTAATTGACTGTTTGCGCGCTTAGTTCGCTCACGAGCTAAGGTGGTTCAATCGAACCGGTCTACCAAGAGACCTAAGCGTTCCGCAACAGTTTGGCGCCGTCTGTGGGAATGGATTCCCAAATTCTAAGCAAAGCATTCCCGAGCGCAGTACCCGCTTCGCCGGAATCCTCGGAACCAGCAAGAGTGGACACCTCCCATGAACCATCCGACGCATACAGCTCCTCAGTTCCAAAGAGCCCGGTGAAAGGAGCGCTCATCACTGCACCCATCCGGCCCCCTTGGCCTGGATCGACTGGCAAACCGACCCCTCTCGCGGTAGGACAGGATCTGAACGATGATACGCCTGGACAAAGGCGATCCCCCCTCTCCAAGTCAATTTTGGAATACCCAGTTCCGTCATGGCTAAAGCTCCCGTACAACAAGGAATTCCACGGAGCAGAAGATCCATATGAGCACGTTAATCATTTCCTGATAACGATACGGAGGCTCGGACTTCCCGACCCAGTCAGCTGCAAAATCTTCACCAAAACACTGCGTGGAGACGCCCTCCACTGGTATCGATCCTTGCCAAACGGAGCAATACACAACTTCACCGAGTTGTCCCAACTGTTCGTCGAGCAGCACGAGACACACACGATGAAGATTCAAGGGGAAGAAAAGCCCGGTGCAAGCAAACCACCCCTCCTAGGGGAGGAAGAGCGGAACGAGCAATCGGAGAAAATCGGCACAAATTTTCACCAAGAGCGCCCCTGCGCATGGATGGACTTCATCTTGGACGCAAGCATAGGGAGTCCCCCTGTGAGCTGAGGAAAGCATTGATAACTCACCGCATCTCATTCAACGTTCTATTCCTAGCAGCAATAGTTCGGCTCAAGCTCCTAAGCGGGAACCTCAAACTTAGGGCCAGCGAAGCGGAGCTCCCTGATGGAACTACGGTACTTACCGTAGGAATCATCTCTCTCCCCGTCCAAGTAGGGGCGCACGCAGAACCAGTCCAGTACGATGTACAGTTCGTCGTCGCCGAAGCAGACTCCCCCTACGACGCGATATTCGGGAGCCTCCTTCTGGACGCCATGGACCACGACGTTTCCATGTCCCGACGCATGACCAGCAAAGGAAATATCCTCAGGAGCGCGATGCATGGTTTCGACACACCCGCCTCCAGGATCCCCTGGATCAACAGCAACCTGTCGTCGAGATCGAAGTCTGAGAAGCGGGGTGCACGGAAAGGCCAAGCGACTCCTGCAGTAATTGGAAAAGACAAACTTCAGACGCTGACAGGCTCGTCGCCCTTCGATACAAGCCGCAAGAGAAAGGGGCAGCAATAGCAGCTCGAGGAAGCCGAACTGCCCGCTCAGAACCAAGCAGACCGCCTCCGAGAGCTAGCAAGTCAAAGCTCCCGGAGCTTCACCCCGCTGAATACACCGCGCGAGCGCATATTGTCCGTAATCTGTAATAGCAAGATCATCCACTGGCCCAGAAAGCTCTCCTTGCTCAGGGGAGATCAATCCCAGTTCTGCCACTTCCACAAAGGCCAAGGGCACCGAACGGAGCAATGTGACCGACTGAAAGATGAAATCGAACGCCTTGTCCAATTAGGATACCTGGAGGCCTTCCGCGCAGAGACACAGGAAAAGGCCATCGAAGGTCAACCGTCGGGCCACTGTCGCCCCCCAAGCTGAACGACCGAAGAGACTCGAGCAAGCGCAACGCAAACGAAGCTCAACGCTATCTTCTCCCTCAATAAAGCCTGTCTCAGAAACTTGTTAACCCCGGGATCGCAAGATTACACTTGCGCATGTATCAGTATTCATTTTCTAATAAAATTCTACTTGCTCCAATCTATTCTGCTGCAGGTACCGCTACGGGGCCCTGCCCCGGGGACTCTGCACCGCCGTCGATTGAAGGTTCGCCCTTCTCCTCCGCCGTCGAGTCCCGGTGTCGTGGGGGCCTTCCCCCCTGCGTTCACCCCCGGTTTGAATACACCCGCTATTCACCGGCTAAAGCCGCGAGCACAGACTCGTGCACCAAAGCCGCGGGCACAGAACCACGCAAAAAAGTCGCGAGCAAAGGCTCGTGCACCAAAGCCGCGAGCACAGACTCGTGCACCAAAGCCGCGAGCACAGACTCGTGCACCAAAGCCGCGAGCACAGACTCATGCAAGAAAGCCGCATGCACAGACTTGCGCATACTAACTCTTTATATATATATATATATACATCTGCAAGCCGCGGGCCCCATCTCGTGCGAAACTCATTTTGAAAACAAACAAACTATGCAGGTGCTAACAACCAGATTAACAGGATCACGCAAAAAGGTGAAGGGCAAGAAAAGCCCGGTGCAAGCAAACCACCCCTCCTAGGGGAGGAAGAGCGGAACGAGCAATCGGAGAAAATCGGCACAAATTTTCACCAAGAGCGCCCCTGCGCATGGATGGACTTCATCTTGGACGCAAGCATAGGGAGTCCCCCCTGTGAGCTGAGGAAAGCATTGATAACTCACCGCATTTCATTCAACGTTCTATTCCTAGCAGCAATAGTTCGGCTCAAGCTCCTAAGCGGGAACCTCAAGCTTAGGGCCAGCGAAGCGGAGCTCCCTGATGGAACTACGGTACTTACCGTAGGAATCATCTCTCTCCCCGTCCAAGTAGGGGCGCACGCAGAACCAGTCCAGTACGATGTACAGTTCGTCGTCGCCGAAGCAGACTCCCCCTACGACGCGATATTCGGGAGCCTCCTTCTGGACGCCATGGACCACGACGTTTCCATGTCCCGACGCATGACCAGCAAAGGAAATATCCTCAGGAGCGCGATGCATGGTTTCGACACACCCGCCTCCAGGCTCCCTTGGATCAACAGCAACCCGTCGCCGAGATCGAAGTCTGAGAAGCGGGGTGCACGGAAAGGCCAAGCGACTCCTGCAGTAATTGGAAAAGACAAACTTCAGACGATGACAGGCTCGCCGCCCTTCGATACAAGCCGCAAGAGAAAGGGGCAGCAACAGCAGCTCGAGGAAGCCGAACTGCCCGCTCAAAACCAAGCAGACCGCCTCCGAGAGCTAGCAAGTCAAAGCTCCCGGAGCTTCACCCCGCTGAATACACCGCGCGAGCGCATGTTGTCCGTAATCTGTAATAGCAAGATCATCCACTGGCCCAGAAAGCTCTCCTTGCTCAGGGGAGATCAATCCCAGTTCTGCCACTTCCACAAAGGCCGAGGGCACCGAACGGAGCAATGTGACCGACTGAAAGATGAAATCGAACGCCTTGTCCAATTAGGATACCTGGAGGCCTTCCGCGCAGAGACACAGGAAAAGGCCATCGAAGGTCAACCGTCGGGCCACTGTCGCCCCCCAAGCTGAACGGCCGAAGAGACTCGAGCAAGCGCAACGCAAACGAAGCTCAACGCTATCTTCTCCCTCAATAAAGCCTGTCTCAGAAACTTGTTAACCCCGGGATCGCAAGATTACACTTGCGCATGTATCGGTATTCATTTTCTAATAAAATTCTACTTGCTCCAATCTATTCTGCTGCAGGTACCGCTACGGGGCCCTGCCCCGGGGACTCTGTACCGCCGTCGATTGAAGGTTCGCCCTTCTCCTCCGCCGTCGAGTCCCGGTGTCGTGGGGGCCTGCCCCCCCTGCGTTCACCCCCGGTTTGAATACACCCGCTATTCACCGGCCAAAGCCGCGAGCACAGACTCGTGCACCAAAGCCGCGGGCACAGAACCGCGCAAAAAAGTCGCGAGCAAAGGCTCGTGCACCAAAGCCGCGAGCACAGACTCGTGCACCAAAGCCGCGAGCACAGACTCGTGCACCAAAGCCGCGAGCACAGACTCATGCAAGAAAGCCGCAAGCACAGACTTGCTCATACTAACTCTTTATATATATATATATACATCTGCAAGCCGCGGGCCCCATCTCGTGCGAAACTCATTTTGAAAACAAACAAACTATGCATGTGCTAACAACCAGATTAACAGGATCACGCAAAAAGGTGAATACAATAAACACGATAACCGCGTCAGCTCAACGCTGCGCACAAAACAGACAAAAATACGGAAAGCGGAAAAGCAAAGTGCAAACAAACCAACTCAGAACGACGCACAAACAGACAATGACATGGAAAGCAAGGAAACATAAGACGATCAACGTCAATCCTCGGCTGCGTCCGAGCACTCATCCTCCGAAAGGTCTCCCGCTCCAAGACCAGCGGTATCACACCCGAACTTCCTCCCCACCAGGCGCAGAGTCTTCTGAATACCGCGCTGGAAGGCGACTTCGCGCTCGTCCTCCAGCAAGGTCTCGACCTCCTTCGTCATGACCTCGGCACGGATCTCCTCCGCCATCTGGAACCGCTCCTCGACAAAAGCAAGAGAATCTCGGAACTCGGCCACTCCGGCCGCCTTGGAATCCTTAAGGCTGCGCTCAACCAACGACAGCCGCTCCACCTCGCTCCGTAGAAAACCCAGCTCCCCCTCCATACGAAACATCTCCCCCTGGGCCTCAGACAACTGACGAAGCGCATCCTGGGCAAGCGCCTTGTCTCCACCATACGCCTCCTGCAGCTTCTCAACCTCAGATCGAGAAGAAGAGAGGTCGGCCTCCAGCTGCTTGATGCGGGACAGATCGCGATCCCTCCTCTTCTATAAAGCAGACATGTCCCTCTTCATCACGCTCAGCTCCTCCTGGAGGGAGATGTAGCTGTCCTTGAGGCCCACGTAACAGTCGTTCCACGTGAGAGCAACATTGGTCAGAGCGTTCGCCTGCAAACACGAAGGAAGCAATCAGGAAACATAAACAATGAAAGCAAAGACAAGCCAAGACCCAAGAAAGGAGAGATTCACTTACTGCAGAAGTCATCGCCTGGAGGGACGAGGAAACTCGCCTCGACGGTGGATAAGGAGGAGGTGGCGGCAAGTCTCCCTGCACAACCTGCTCGGCAGTAGGGGAGGCCAGAATCTCGACCTCCGGGTCGGAAGCAATCGGCTCCCCCCGACGGCGGCTCGGACCGACTTCATGATCGTGTCTCCTAGGCTCCGGCGGAGCAGGACACGAACCAGGAGTTCCATTCCTGAAAACAATCTTTCTCTTCCTTCCACGCTCTAAGGGAACAGCGGCCTCCCGCTCGGCATCCCAAGAAAGCCCCGCCGAGAGTAGTCGGCTCTCCTCCACGCAGCTGTGAATACAGAACAGAGCCTTCGACAGGCCCTCCCGGCCAGGGAAACCGGGAATGGGAAGGAACTCGTCTTCCCGCCCGGTCAACCGACGGCAACGACTAGGGAGCGCTCTCCAAAGCTCCGGCAGCTCCCAGCGATTACGGACATACCCATAGAGGGTGTTTCCGTGACGGTAATCTGCCTTCTCGCCAAAGCGGAACCAGCTCTTGTTACTACGGACCTCGATACGACCACCCGAGTCGGTGGAAACCTCGCACCAGTCCTTGAAAAGATCGAGTGAAAAGCGCGCGCTGTGCTCCCGGAAGAAGACAACCAGCCCCATGATGTTCGCCATCCCAGCAGGCGTAAACTGTGTAATTGGGACGCCGCAGAACCGGAGTATCTCAAGAACTTCATCAGATGGAGGAATACGGAACCCAGACTTCAAGCAGCTCTCGGAAAGAGTCATAAAACCAGTAGGAGGATTCTGAGCGCGCTCCTCCGCCCCCGGAATCCTCACCTCAGTATTAGGCGGCAATCCAAACCGTTTGCGCCATATCTCGATTCGCGCACCATCAAGAGAAGAACGCAGGCGCATCGGCCTCGACTGGCCGCCCCGCTTCGAAGCCTGAAAAAGAAATGTATATGAACGCAGGCGCTAAGATAGACAAGTAAAACAACCAAAGCAGGGCGAACCACACCGCCGGCCAAGAACGTGCGAATTCACGCACCATCTGTATAAACAAAAACCGTGCGCAAACTCCGAGCACGCACGAGAGCCGGGCAACACATGCTCGCCGCCGGCTTCGCTCAAGAACGCGTGCAGGCACCCACCGTACGCGGGCACCGCGCGCGGGAACCAGCCCCGCGCGGGCACCACGCGCGGGCACCGACCGCGCGCAGCGGCCGCCCGCCGCACGCCGACGCCGCGTGCGGGCACCAGCCCCGCGCGGGCACCACGCGCGGGCACCGACCGCGCGCAGCGGTCGCCCGCCGCACGCCGACGCCGCGCGCGGGCACCGACGGCGCGCCGGCACCGCGCGCCGGCACCGGCACCGCGCGCGGGCACCGGCCGCGCGCCGGCCGCGCACGGGCACTACCGCGCGCGTCCCCCGCCTGCTCTGGACCGCGCGCAAGCGCGCGCACGAACGCCGCTTGAGCGCCGGCCGCCCGACCCCCCGGTCGTCGTTCCCGTTTTTCCCTGCAAGCCATTTTTTCAAAAAGTAAAAACTTACCTCCGGCTTCGTCCGTTACACGGGCACTACCGCGCGCCGATGGCGCGCGAGCACCGGTCGCGCACAGCCGCCGCGCGCGGGCACCACGCGCGGATACCGACCGTGCAGCGGCCGCCCGCGGCCGCCCGCCGCACGTCGGCGCCGCGCGCGGGCGCCGGCCGCGCGCCGGCACCGGCCGCGCGCCGGCACCGGCCGCGCCCGGGCACCGGCCGCCCGCCGACCTCGCCCGAGCGCCGGCCGCACGCGGGCGCAGACCGCGCGCGTCCCCCGCCTGCTCTGGATCGCGCGCAAGCGCGCGCACGAACGCCGCTTGAGCGCCGGCCACCCGACCCCCCGGTCGTCGTTCTCATTTTTCCCTCCAAGCCATTTTTTCAAAAAGTAAAAACTTACCTCCGGCTTCGTCCGTTACGTCACGCAAATATTCAAAAAACCCTCGCACTCCTTCACAAGTTCTGGACTCCGACGGTTTTGGGGGGCTTATGATGGGGGCTCGTATAACGGACTCTTATTTATAAGCCGCAATGACAGCAGATATTTCCAAAAGCGCTCCCCCCACCAGTTTGGCAGGGGATCCCGGGAAATAAAGCTAGAGTTGCCATACGGAGCCACGCCGAGAATGGCAACGGGACCGCCTCCCATCTTGAAGCCGTCCCACGCAACCGCGCCACCTCACGGGGCGCGGCCGAGCCGCACGCCCGCAAGGGGTGCGGCCGAACCTGGGGTGCGGCCTCGCCGCCGCACCCCCATGGGGGGGCGGCCCGGCCGCACCCCCCTCGGGTGGGGCGCGGCCTTGCCGCACCCCCCTTGGGGTGCGGCCTTGCCGCACCCCCCTAGGGGTGGGGTGCGGCCTTGCCGCACCCCCCTTGGGAGGGGTGCGGCCCGGCCGCACCCCCCCTCGGGTGGGGTGCGGCCCAGCCGCACCCCCCTCGGGTGGGGTGCGGCCCGGCCGCACCCCCCCCCTTTTGGTGTGGCTTGCCGCACCCCCCTTGGGTGCGGCCTGGCCGCGTCTCCCGGGAGTGCGTCCCGTTCGCCTTACCTCTCTGCGGGGGAGGGTGACCGTTTCCTCCCCCTCCTTCCCCCCTTTCTGACAGGGGGACTCACGGGGCGCCTTTTCGGGCGAGCTCCTCGCCAGGAACGACGGACCCCGTTTTCCTTCTCGGATCGCGACCAATCGCCTCTCCGTTCGCTCAGAATGCTCCCGCGCTCATTACGCGCTCAGAACGTCTCTCCGTTCGCTCAGAACTCCCACGTGCTCATTACACGCTCAGAGCGCTCCCTCGCTTGTTGCGCGCTCAGAACGCTTCTGAGCGCGCACTTCTCACTTTCTGTCTTCCTGACTTCTCACATTTTGTCTTTCAGGCGTCTCACATTTTGTCTTTCAGGCGTCTCACATTTTGTCTTTCAGGTATCTCACTTTTCAGGAACGGCCAGTCGCCTTTTTCGCCTCCAACAGAGCTGCCCGAACTGCCCGAGCCGCCCAAGCTGCCCGAAGGGCAAGGTGGTCATTTACGAAAAATGGCGATCCGTGTGCCCCAAACCGGAAAATATGATTCGTCCACCAAGCATTTATGGAAACTGTCAACGACAAGATTACCAGACTACCCCCGGCCAAAGCTATAAAAAGGGCCCTGGGGCTTCATTTGGGGGGACCTTGACTTCTGGACCTGGGAGAGCTCCTTGCAGACTTTTGCGGAATTCTCCTTCGGAGCTTGAAGATTTCCTTTCCGGACTTGAATATTTCCTTCATCCCGAAAGGCGACGCAGCAGCTCACTTTTGTTCCCCGGAGCAGCTCACTTTTGTTCCCCGGAGCAGCTCACTTTTGTTCCCAGGAGCAGCTCACTTTTGTTCTCCACCTTTCTCAGACGGAGAAAATGACTTAGTTTTTTTCAAGAGGCGGCATGTCGCCTTCGGATCTCTCTATCTCTCTACTACTGTAACGAGTTGCGGCCTGTCGCACTCGAGTTCTAAGTCTCACTTTGTAACCCCCCTGAAGATAGTGGAATTTGGTCGGCACAGCTCCGACCACGTGATTTTTTACCCTTTCCGGGTTTTCCACGCTAAAAAGTCCCAGTGCAATTAACGAATCTCTAATTGACTGTTTGCGCGCTTAGTTCGCTCACGAGCTAAGGTGGTTCAATCGAACCGGTCTACCAAGAGCCCTAAGCGTTCCGCAACAAGCCTCAATCACCTCCCCAAGGCCTTGCAACCTGCTAGGTGAATCAGGTATTTTGCGGGGGGCTGGCCTGTCTCCCCAATTTGGATTGTTTGTAAATAGGACCTCATGGCGAGTAGGAGAACTTTGCGAACCTCAGGCTACCTTTTAGGTCTGTACTTTGCGAACCGATTTCTCGGTTCCAATATTTTTAGTGCGGTGAGCGTAGACCGTAACAGGAGGAAAATTTCTTAAGAAAAGACGTCATGACTCACGGTGACAAGTAAGAGCACGACATCGACAATTTGCAAGTTGATAGCCCAACGTGATGTTCCAGGATACCATGCATGAAACTTGCATGAAAACGTGACTTTACATCGTACAATTAGATGCCCACCCAAACGGCACCAAGCCACCAACCACGTTGGCACGCGAATCACGTCAAAATCACGGCACATTCTATATTGGCTCTATTTTGGATCCTTCTCAGCTGCATGGGGAGCACCGCCAGAGAACTAACAGTTAGATCACTTTCAGGCGGCGGCCAGAGAACTTGCCCTTCGGGTTGTTCTTCCCCGATCTGCCTTTCCTTGCGAACTCTTGACTTCGAGCAATTTTCCTCTAGAGGTATTACTCCCTACAATTAGCAGCAGAAACTGGGAACTAGAGGTCCGTTTCAGCTCCCGACGCTCCCTTTTGGGAACCAGATGCCCGTTTCAGCTCCGGACGCTCCCTTCCGGGAATCAGAGGCCCGCTTCAGCTCCCGACGCTCCCTTCCGGGCACATCCTTCACCATCATATTTCTTGCCGACTCTAGCCGTCCGTAAGAACAATTGTAACAAACGGTGACTTGTCACCCTCCATAAAATAACTATTGCAATTCTCTAAAAGATAGTGAAATATGGCGGCCAGCACAGTCCCGACCCCGTATTTTTCCCCCTTTTGGGGGTTTTTCCACGTAAAAACTTGCTTCTCAGTCGTCGATTCGTCTCGACAGGTTCACGAGCGCCTCGAATGACACGCAACAAAACTAATCTTATTTAACTAAAGTTTAAAAAATCAATAAACTAATATTTTTTTCTTATAAAAACTCAAAAAATGCTATTTAAATTCTCATCAGTCTATTCCTTTCCACAGTAATATCAGCAGTGCCTACCAACAAGTCACTAAAAACTAAACATAGTACAAAAATAGACCATTAAGGCTATGTTTGGCAGGTCGTGATGGTCGTGAACGCTACGATCATGAATCATCATTCGTGAATGTTCGACCTCAGCTAAGGAACTTCATCAATTTTTATATTCAAACCTAGTTTTCTTCTCTTGGTGGCGGTCATAAACATTGTCTTGTCAAACATGCATTTTATGATGGTGACATTTTTGTCCAAACTCACCGGAGCAATAAAACGCTCTTTTACCTAAGGCTGTTCATTCATTTGTTTGATCTTTCCCCAAGAATAAAAAATTTGTGGCTTTTCCCCTTGGATAGTGCAGCATTTTTTTAATTAAATTTAATCCCCCCCCCCCCCCCCCCCCCCCCCCCCACAAAAAAATTTAAATTTCACGAAAATCATAAAAATTTGAACTTTTAATATCTGAGTATTTATAGCTTATGGCCACACAAATGGTCGGTTTGGCGCAGTGTTTTTGCTCCAAATGTCATTGCCATAAATTATGTGTTAGTTAGACAACGGTTATAACCACTACTAAGAAAAAAATATTAGTTTTGAAAAATGAACACGATAATTTCGACGGTTAAGATCAGATGTTCACGAAAGGCTGTTCATAATCAAATTTCATAGTGAAATTTTATTCGAAATGATGATTTTTAGTTAAATATATTTCACACGATAATTTCGAAAAATTTCAATTTTGTAGTCAACCTAAACCATTAAAATTTAAAAACTTCTGTATTTCACCAACGTTATAATTTATTTTCGATGGGTCTAAATTTGAACACCCCCTATTTGTAGCCTAGGTAGGATTTTTCAAACAGAAGGAGAAAATGCTTTTTTCCGGTACGGTCTTCGTCCACAAGCCTGCTAGTCTGTAACTCTGTTCCGTTTGAGGGGAAGGCCGGAGCTGATCAGCGGACAATAACTGAAAGCCCCTAATCTGGGTAAGAAGAACTGTGGAGACCGGATTATGGCCGGAAACCCTAATCCTTGCGTCCTCAACGGCCCGCAATTCCTGAATAAAAGGGAATGCATCGAGCACCATTGACCTTCGCTTTCGAATCTGCAATTAGTGCGCGGATTTCTATATGCGGAGAAACGAGTCGCAGCTCCGGCAAGCCGGCAGCAATGAAGAAGCTGCCGGTATACCCCAGGTGGTGGCGGTGGCGATCGATAACGACAAGAACAGCCAGCACGCGATCAAGTGGGCGGCCGATCACGTCTTGAAGAAGGGCGAGATCTTCATCCTTCTACATGTTCGCCGAAAGGTCACCACCATTCCGACTTCATGTAAGTTGCGTTCAAATTTACTTTTTTAGAGAATTTTTATTATTATTATTTCACAGGGAAAAACGATAGCAGCGAAATAACAGATGGTAAAAACATATGATAGCAGTAGAAGGCAATCGGTAAAATAGCTGTTTTCCAAATTTTGTTAAAATAGCAGAAAAGGTTGGAGTGATCCGTAGGAATCCGAAACTATGCCCCATGTTAGACTTGGAGAGAAACAAGATTTGTATATGTATGTCAACTGTAAGGAAGGACCCATGGGGTCTTACATATGGAGATCCAGAAAACACCACAGGCGGTATGAGACTAAAGAAGATAAAAGAATATAATAGTAAATACATTAATATTAACACCTTCTCTCAAACTCACGGTGGATCATGAACTGAGAGTTTGCTAATGAGATATCGGAATCTTGCAGATGTGAGAGTCTTGGTTAGGAAATCCGCAATTTGCTCTTCAGATGCAATGAACGGTAGATAGATAGTGTTGGCGAGGAACTCCTGACGAGTGAAGTGACAATCAATCTCAATGTGTTTCGTCCGTTCATGGAATACTGGATTAGAGGCAATTTGTATAACACTTCGATTATCACTGAATAAGGGAGTGAGTCCGGATATCGACACACCAAGATCACAGAGTAGTCGGCGAAGCTAAACGATTTCAGGAGTGGTGGAGGTCATGACACGATACTCGGCCTCAGTGCTGGAGCGCACAATGGAGTTCTGTTTCTTGCTACGCCATGAGATAAGAGTGTCACCCAGGAAGATACAGAAGCCAGTAGTTGAGCGGCGAGTAGCAGCATCCCCCGCCCAGTCAGCATCAGAGAATGCTCTGATGGTGAGTGGAGAATTGGCGGAGAGAAACAGTGAGCGGGTGACTGAGGTGCGTAGATAGCGGAGAATCCGGAGGACAACAGCGTAATGAGGTGAGCATGGAGCTTGGACAAACTGACTGACAAAACTAACAACATAGGCAATGTCAGGCCTAGTCATAGTAAGATAGACCAGCATCCCGACAAGGCGCCGATAGCGGGAGACATCCGGGAGAGGTTCACCGTCAGTTGGGAGAAGTTTGAGATTGAGCTCGATGGGAGTATCAGCAGTGCATGTGTCGGTGCGAGCGGCAGCAGAGAGGATGTCAGAGATATACTTCTATTGAGATACAAGGATGTCACGTTTGGACCGAGAAATCTCCAACCCAAGGAAGTAGCGAAGGGGGCCCATGTCCTTCATCTCGAACTGACTACGGAGGTGCTGTTGCAGAGAGGCAATGGTGGCATGGTCATCGCCAGTGATAATTATATCATCCACATATAGAAGAAGGATGACACATCCCTGACCAAAAGTGCGAGTGAACAAAGCGTGATCAGTCTGTCGTTCAATAAAGCCAGCCTTGAGAGCAGCAGTATGAAAACGCTCAAACCAGGCACGCGGGGCCTGTTTGAGACCATAGAGAGCCCGACGGAGATGACAGATGTGGCCGGTGGGAACGGAGAGACCCGGGGGAGGAGTCATGTAAACCACCTCTGTAAGATCACCATGAAGAAAAACATTAGTGACGTCCATCTGATGCAGAGGCCAATTTCGGGCAGCAGCAACCGCAAGTAAGGTGCGCACGGTTGTCATACGAGCAACCGGTGTTAAGTTCTCATCGTAGTCGATCCCATGCTCCTGCAAGAACCCACGAACAACTAAGCGGGCTTTTTGGCGGTCAATAGACCTGTCCGGGCGAGTCTTGATCTTGAATATCCATTTGCAGCTGATAGAAGTTACACCAGGGGGCAGGGGACGAGATCCCAGGTATGAGTTCGGTGGAAAGCCTGAAGTTCAGTGGTCTGGCTTGCTGCCATTCAGGATGTTCAACTGCCTCTCGGTATGACTGAGGCTCCTGGTGGGAGTGGAGAGCGGTGAGGTAGGCCTGAAAGGTAGGGGAGTAAGAGATTGCTGTGGTGAGAGCAGATGGTTTATACCTGTCAGGACTGTGGTCGTGGCGAGCAGGCGGGTGTCGATGACGAGCAGGGTTACGCCGAGGAGGAGCAGGATCCACGTGCAGAGAGGCGAACGAAGGAGCGTCAGACAAGACCGTATCAGAAGGAGCTTGAGCGGAATGGGTAACTGTAGTGGAAGGGGGTTCCGTGGGCAGAGGAGGAGCCTAAGTTATTAAAGGCGCAAGGCGCACCGAGGCGCAAAGGGGTCGTGGAGCCTAGGCGCAAGGCGCAGGCGCGCGCCTGAGGCACGTGAGGCGCAAAAATGGGGAAAAATAAAATCAGTGAATTGGGCGCCCAATTCATGAAAAATCAGCGAATGGGGCGCCCAATTAGCTGAAATTCAGCGAATTGGGCGCCCAATTCGCTGAATTTCTGCGAATTGGGCGCCCAATTCATGAAAAATCAGCGAATGGGGCGCCCAATTAGCTGAATTTCTGCGAATTGGGCTCCAAAATCGCTGAATTTCAGCGAATTGGGCGCCCAATTCGCTGAAATCGCTGAATTTCTGCTAATTGGGCACCCAATTCGCTGAAATTCAGCATTTGGGCGCCTAGGTGCGCCTTGGGCGTGCCTCAGGTGCGCCTTGGGTGGGCCTTGGCGCGCCTAGGCGCGCCTCAGGCACATCGCGCGCCTAAGCCGTGCTGGGGCGCAACGGGGTGCGCCCGACGCCTCAGGCGCGCCTAGGCGCGCGCCTTGACAACTTAGGGAGGAGCTGAAGTGGACGAAGGATCCTCGGCCGGAGGACTAGTTGGGACCGGGACTGGAGGGGCAATTTGGGTCTTGGGACGAGTGGGTATAAGGGGAAGTAGCGGAAGGGAGAGCGGTGGGGCAGCGGTGGTTTGGGTGGGAGATGTTGTTGGAGTTGGCGCGGAGGAGAAGAACATCTCATGCTCACGGAAGGAGACATGGCGAGAGATGCGGATGCGGCGAGTCACCGGGTCGTAACAACGATATCCTTTGTGGTAAGCAATGAGGCCTAAGTGAACACAACGAGCCGAGCGAGCTGAGAGTTTGGTGCGTTCAGTAACAGGGAGGAGAACAAAGCAGGTGCACCCAAACGCGCGGAGAGATGCGTAGGTTGCTGGGCGTGAGTACAGTCGTTCATAAGGAGTGACTCCCGAGAGGGCCGAGGAGGGAGTGTTGTTGATAAGGTGAACAGTGGTGAGAATAGCTTCGGCCCAGAAGGAGTGAGGAGCAGGGGCAGAGATGAGAAGAGCATGGGCAGTTTCGATGATGTGACGGTGTTTCCGTTCAGCAACCCCATTTTGTTCGTGGGTGAGCGGACGAGCAACAGACTCCAGGATGTAGGCCCGAATGGCTTGATCGTGCCGCCGCCAAAGGGTGTCGTCATCTGGAGTGGTGGCGGGTACGGTGGTCTTGTCAGAGCTGACAGTAGCGGTAGAGGTCGCAGCGGTGGGAGGAGCACCCGTGATGTGATCCCAGAGATCACGGGAGGAGAGGGCGGCTTCGATAGTAAGAGCCCAATCCGACCTGTCGGTGGCGGTGGCGAGATGGAAGGATGTGGCCTTCAGAGGTGGCGAGATCAAAGGGGTAGCCATGGAGCTTGGCGGACAGGCGACAGGGGACTAGTGATCTGGTAGGTTGCGGGAGCAGGCTAGGGGCGAGCAGTAAGGGGTGAGCAGGGAGGGCGAGCAGGGGGGCGAGCAAAAGGAGGGGTGCGAGCAGATGGGGGGGCGCGAGCTGGGCGAGACGGGTGGGGTGGGGGGGAGCGAGCTGGGCGAGACGGGGGGGGGGGGGGGGGAGCTGGGAGAGACGGGGTTGCGCAAGCTGGGCGAGACGGCGGGGGTGCGAGCTGGGCGAGACGGGGTGGGGGCGCGAGCTGGGCGAGACGGGGTTGTGCGAGTTGGGCGAGATGGGGGGGCGAGCTGGGCAAGACAGGGTGGGGGCGCGAGCTGGGCGAGACCGGGGGGGGGGGGGGGGGGGGGGGGTTGCGCGAGCTGGGCGAGACGTGGTTGCAACGCGTGCACGGACAGGGGCGCGACGGGCCTCGCGGGAGTAGACAGGCGAGAGGTCTCGCGGGTGGGGTAGTAGGTTACAGATTGTGATTAAAAAATATTTAATTAAGCGGAACCTGCTCTGATACCATGTTAGACTTGGAGAGAAACAAGAATTGTATATGTATGTCAACTGTAAGGAAGGACCCATGGGGTCTTACATATAGAGCAAGATGAGATCCCGAAAACACCACAGGCGGTGTGAGACTAAAGAAGATAAAAGAATATAATATTAAATACATTAATATTAACACCCCAAATGAATATGTCGATCAAGAAGCTCTAGCAATGTTAAATAGCAGAGAAAGCTGAAATTACCTGTAGGAATCCAGGGAGTGGGCAGCTCAGTTTTATGTTGCAGTGCATATCTAAGCTTTAAAATCATCCAGGAGTCCAGGAAATAGATGTAGCCGATCCACATTTACGCACAACCGACAGTTAATAAGCCCAAAACCAAGGTATAGTAGCTCAATGTTATAGTATAACACATCCATGCAGTGCATTATAATTATAACATATAAGAAAATACCAGTATGAAAAGCCCAGGTATGAACGACCCCTTGGATTGGATGAACCATCTGATAGCGGCTGTCTCGTTTATGTCAAGTGGGAGAGGTGCCCTAACGGAGCATGGTAACTCTCGTATAGAGTGAAAGGAGTTTGAGCAGGATTTAGACCTTTGCCATTCAGCAAGCCTATCCGCTGCCGCATTGCCCTCACGAAAGATGTGATGCAGGGAATGATGATATTGCGATTGAAATTCAATAATTTTGTGCCCAAGGAAAAACATGGACAGACAGAAAGATTTATCAGATATGGAGGAGCAAAGAAGGAGTCAGTGTAGAGAGTAGAGACGCACTCCAAACCAATTCACGGCATTACAAAATTTAATGCCCGTGCTTAAAGCCTGAAATCAGCCTGCAGAGCGGAGACGGACCGAAGAGGGAAAGAGGAGGTGTATACCATCTCCCCGCCAGATTTACGAATGATGAAAGCTCCAGAGGTGGAAGAGGGAGCCCAAGAGGCATCAATGTGTAAGAAAAGAGTCCCGGAAAGGTTGAGCCGCCAATGAATTACTCGGAGGCAAGGGCCGGCACCCGAAACCTTGAGGTTGAAGGCTCGCATAAAAGCCCAATTCTCTGCGGTGACGAATCATCTTCATGTTGTCCTTCTTAAAGGAGATTTTTATTTCGTTGAGGAGGTTTTTATAATGTGATCCTTATGATGGCATATACCAGAGTAAAGATGGGAGCATCGCTCCTTTCAAATTCCCCAGAAACAAAATGTGAAAGTAGCCAAGAACTTAGATTTAATGTTTTTGCTAAGTTTATTTGCTTGTGAAAGCCATACATGAGATTTGTGTTGGATGGTGAGGGAAGTTGCGGGAGATGGTAGAAGAAATGTTTCAAAATAGCCCCAAATAGCCTTGTCCAAGAATCTAAAACAAAATAAATGATCGCAAGATTCTCTATTGGGCGTAGGACAACAGGACCATTTTGAAGCAAGTGAGATACCTATCGAAACTTGATATCACAATCAATTCTCTTCTGGGTGGCAAGTCACATGATGATGCTTATCTTAGGGGGAACCACGTTAGACAACATCCATTTCCATGGCGGATCAACGGAGGTGGTGAAGTTGCTTAGAGTTTTTTTGGTTGAGGCAAGAGAGAAATTACCATTTATAGAGTGCTTCCATAACATGGACTCACCAACGATGGAGATGCAGTTGAGAAACTTTGCAAGATACCTAAAGTTTCCATGCCAGGGACCTCGAGATGAAGGTGCATGAAGTACAAGGCCGTCTCTAATAATGAGGCACTTGTATTTGTGCGTGAATTTAAGGCTATGAAACCCAAGACCACCGACAGAGATGCTAGAGCTACATGTTTTGTATGCGACCCAGTGATGCTTAGTTCCAATACCAATATTGTTCCATAGGAGTTTAAATATATTACTGATATGTTGGAGCAAGCGATGAGATGAGAACATGAGGACTTAGAAGCCTGAGTGGCCAACCTGCAATTTAGGAGTGCATCTTAGCCACAAAAGGCTCATAGTAAGTCGGTTTGTCGCGACCATAGAAAATACGGATTCCAAATTAAGCGAAAGGGAAGGACCCAAGTTGGATTTTAAGCTTTTGTAGGGTAATCCGTTTTCGGCCAAGTGGAATTTTATTAGAGAAATAAATACCGCTTTTTTGCCAATTTATTTTTGACCCGCACACCGTTCCAATTGATAGATAACTTTACTAATGGAGCGGATGGTGGACAGATTGCCTCTAGCAAAGATGATGGTGTCATCGACATATAAGCAATGAGAGATGCAGGGGCTCCTTGAACACCCGCTGTACCAGATAGACTTTGAGAGTCTAAAACAATTGTTCAATAGTTTACTAAATATATCTTGAGAAATCAGGAAAAGTAAGGGGGATAACAGGTCGCCTTGCTTGACACCCTAGACAAAAGGGAAGAAACCGCATTTTGCTTCATTTATAATTAGTGAAAACATGTTGTGACGTTGCGTCATTTTGATTAAAGAGACTATTTTACCACATAAACCAACTTTGGCCATTATCTCGAACAAGAACTTCCAATCCACTCTGTCAAAAGCCTTTTCCAGGTCAAGCTTGAGAATTATATTGCCCCCATACCTTCTTGTTGATATTGTGGGCGAGATTGTAAGGGGGATTAGGATAAATATAGCATGTTAATGTATTGGGTAATGCTATATAACCCGATAAATACAATAAGTCATATGATCATGTTTTACATAATTAACCTCTTGTAATTTGACATGTGGCAAGACCGTGTCATGCTTTCCCTAAGCCTCTCCTTATATAAAGAGGTGATATATGCTGTAATGAAATATGAAAACATTAATGAAAGTTTAGTTTCTTATAAGTTGTCTTCTCCCTTGCCCTTTTCCCTTCGTCTCTACCCCTAGCTTCGTCACTCGTCTCTGCCTCTCTGTCCGCCTCGTCTCCGACCTTCATCTATGGTATCATCTTTACAATTCTAGCGTCTGCGATCCCTCCGGCGAACTCGTAACCACTTTGGGTCGTTACAGAGAACCTTGACCCCATATATATTTTTGTGTATATCTCGGGATTTGATTCAAGTACTTTGTTCATGTGAGATAAAGCTATTTAGGATTGGATTGAGACGAGTGGCAATCAGCATGGAAAAGATTTTAGAGGTAACATTGGATACACTAATGGGTCTAAAGTGCTTAGGGGAAGTGGGGTTTTTAATTTTTGGAATAAGGACAATATTTGTGGAGGTGTAGAAAGGAGTTAGATAACCTCCTGAAAAGAAATTATGGCACACACCGAGAAGGTCATTTATAATGATGTCCCAGCAGCATTGGAAAAAACCACTGCTGAAATCATTCGAACCGGGCGCACTATTTTTGTGTATGGAGAAAACTATTTCTCTTAATTCTTCGAAGTTTGGGAGGGCACAAAGCGAAGCATTCTGTTCGTGGAAGATGCCATTTGTGAGGATACCCATTAAAGAGTTTGAGGGATGGGTTGTAGAAGGGGTTTGCATTGTGTTTTGGAAGTGGGATAAAATAATTTCTTGAGTTTTAAGCGGATCAGAATGAACAATACCATCATAGTCCAAAATTTGTGCTATTTGATTAGTAGATCTCTTAGAACAGTCAAGGGATTTGAAGTAAGGAGTGAACCTATCGCTATCCCAGATAGCTCGCTCTCTCGCACGCTGAGCCCAGAATGTGGCTTCGGCCTGAAGCAGTTGGGAGTAGTCATATTTGAGCGCCTGGAGTGAAGAGAGTTTTTCAGGAGTGAGGGAGATATCGTAGGATGATTTAGAAGAAGTGATGAGGTTCACAATATCAAGAATTTTTCTGTTGAAGTTTCCAAATGTGTTCCTATTCCAAGTCTTTAAAGTGTTTCGAATAATAATGAGTTTATGCTGAAGGGTGATGAGCGGATTGGAAGGCCCACATGGGGCATTCCAGTGAGACTTAATTAGGTCAAGGAGAGAAGGGTGAGAGGTTCACATGTTTTGGAAGGAGAGAGAGTTTGTGAAGGGATTTTGGGAGGATATTCCATTTGATTAGAATTGGAGAGTGATCAGAAAAAGTGCACTCCAAATGGGATATAGCTAGACTAGGCATATCATCCCACAGATTGTTGATGAGGGCACGGTCCAGGCACTGCAGGATGTGGATGGGGCAAGATCTCCCGTTTGACCAAGCGTAAGGACTACCACTAAATTGACAGTCAGATAGATTGGTGGTTAAAAGGGCACTCCAGAAATCCCTGAGGACAGGGAGGCATGGCGGAGAACCCCTAATTTCTTAGAGTCAAGGATGGTGTTGAAGTCTCCGATAACGCATCAAGGGAGGGCGTTAATTTGACTGAAGTTAATAATCTTGTCCCAAAGAGACTTTCTAAGAGCAGGCGTGTGTTTACCGTAGACAACTGATAAGGAAAATTGATAATTTAGAACAGATACATTGAAATGGAAAATTTGTTCAGCCTCTGAGATGATGTTTAGATGGAAAGGGTGTTTCCAAAAGACCCAGATGTGTTTTTCAATGTTGGAATTAAAACATGAGTCAAAGTTCAATTTGGATTTGTTGAAGCTAATCTGATTAGGATTGCCATTAGGTTCAATTAACAAGAGAACTAGGATGCGATTACTTTGGACGAGGAGCTTGAGCCTATTGTGTCAGGGTTATGAATGTCCCTACAATTCCAGAGAAGAAAAGTCATTTGGATACTTGGAGGAATTTGGATCCACATGACAAACTTCGACTCCCGGAGCTCTGGCGAAGGCCGGAGTTGGATAGCGGGGGGAGAACAATAGAGATGTTCAAAGACTCGTCGAATGCAACTTTCTTATTTGAATTTTTAGTTTTATTATTATTATTTTACTCTACTGTCCAAAATGTTGTTATTCAAAGTGGGAGGTCTAGGGGAAGAACCAACATTGTCCATGGAGGACAAGCATGTGGGAGATATCATATTAGCATCTACCAAAACTTCAAAAGTTGAGGGTGAGGGGAGGAGAGACTCAGACTCATTAGCGGATACCGCATCGCCAGAGATTGAATTGAGAATAGCAAAATGGTTTTGCACAGTTGTGGAGTTGGTGTGGATTTGTGTATCTATCTGATTAGAGGTTGGGGTCATGTTGTTGGGTGGAGTGATTATATTGTCACCACTAGAGAGATTATTACTAATATTGAGTTTTTTTCGCTGCCAGAATGTGTAACGATATCACTACTAAAATCACAGTCATCACAGTCATGCAAGATCTGAGCAGAATTAGTGTCATCACAATCATCACTGTTATTTTTTTTAAATTAAGAGCAATAACACTGTTATCACTGTCATCACTGTTAATTTTCTTAAAAATTAAGAACAATATCATTGTTATCACTGTTTATATCACTACTCTAAGTATTTTGTAGTGCATTTGAATGTGAACAACTAGCATTGAAATTAACCAAAGCAGCATCAGAAGCTAAACATGCCGAAGAAGTAGAGGAGAGGGTTAATGTTACCGATCTGCAGGCGGAAGACACGCCGTGACAAGTATACATGCGAGGCCGCGTGAGCCGGAAGGGGCTCACGACGCAGGAGAACCTGAACCGAGCGGTTCAGTCTGAATCTTACTATTCAGTTTTATTATTAAGTCTTTTATTTTAATGTTGTATTTGACCCCTCACTATAAGAGGGTAAACCTTGGCTTTGGGTTTTTTTATCTTTGGATCAATTAAGTGAATAGGGGGTTGCTCCCTCTTCTTCTTTCCCTAACCCTAACTCTCTCTATCTCTTCCCCTCTCCCTCTCTTTTCTCTCTCCGACTGCCGGCCATCCTCCCCCTTGCCGGGATCTTCTTCCGAGAAGGTAACATTTGGTCCGACTTCCGTCTCCGCCTCCCCTAGCGCCGCCGGACCTCTTCGCTCCACCCTCGTTCATCCTGATGGCCCCGAACACCTGCCTCCAAGCCGCCGAAGCCCTCAACGGGACGGACGACACCCGCACCAGGCTCGACCACCACGACGAGCGGCTGGACAACCTGCAGTCCGCCGTCGACGCGATTGTCGCCGGTCAATCCCAACTCCTCGGCCGCCTCGACGCCCTCACGGCCCCGACCGCCCACACACCAACAACGAGATCAGCTTTCTCTACCACCAACGCGACCAGCTTTCTCTACCGAAACGACCTCCATTTTGGGGATACCGCCCCAGTTGCTTCCCACCGCCCCCGCACCTCCACCCGGGCGTTTCGTCATCACCTTGGGCATCCCCTCCTTCTCCGGCGTCGATCCAATGGGCTGGATCGCGCGTGCAGAGCAGTTCTTCGACCTTCACCTCACCCCGCCGACGGATAGAGTCGGCACGGCCGTGGTAGGTCTCGACGGCTCGGCTCTCCACTGGGCGCGTTGGCTCCGCCAAGTTCAGCCCGCGATCTCGTGGAACGAGTTCAAGCAAGAGATGATAAGTCGCTATGATTCGCGTTACACCGGCTCCGCCGTCGAGCGCCTCTACATTGCCCGCCAAACGACCACCGTGGATAGTTACATTGATGAGTTTGTAGCCCTCGTGACACAACTTCCAAGCCTTCCGCCCGACCACTACTTGGGGTTCTTCCTCCAGGGGCTACTGCCCAATATCCGCTCCCGCATCCGGACACATCATCCTAAAACGGTCTCCGAGGCTTTGGAGCTTGCCCGTGCGGTGGATGCGGATCTCGGTACCCGTCACCTTCAACCCAGCGGACACATCGTCCCCCGCACCCAGGCCACCCGTGACATGGCCCCACGACCACCGCGGGTTGGGGGCGTACGCCCGCGGCGCGCTGAGAAGGTAACAGTTAATGGTCAAACTAGTATAATCCAGAGCATCGGGCATCACCTGAGCCGCAGACACCACCCGAGAGAGGTGCATAGCCGGGACCTGCATATCCAGATTTTGTGAAGTAATATTTTGAGAGGATGGCAGATTAACAGGGAAGGGAGCTTGAACCGGCTTCGGAACATAGGTTTTTACAACCGCGGGCGTAGAAATTGATTCCACTGTGTTACGATTTGGAAGGAGGAACGAGACAAGATTGCATTAATCAAGAACATAGATACAATCCGGAGTGAACTCCGACCAAGATCAAGGAGGCTGGGTCCTCCTATGATCCCTCTCTCTAATGAGAGCCCAAACCTAAATGATCAAAAGATAACCTCTACTCCCAAACCGCCTCCTTATATAGGGAGGGGGGGCTCACATGCCAAAATCCTAAAATAATAAGAAATACACTTATAATGCGCACGTACGCGTAACAATCCATCCCGCCAGAAAATCGACCTTGACCTCAAGGTCGAAGTACCGCCCGCCATCTAGTAGTAATGTGCCCGTTGGTGGGCTGCCGCAGAGGTGCCCGGGTCTCCGCCTGGCGGTACATCCGTGAGCGGAATGGTGTCCAAGGCAGCCGCGCCGATGTCGTCCAAATCATCCCCGATGAGGGCCCGGAGCTCCTTGGCAGGACAATTATGATTAGGTGAGTAGGGTTGCTTGCAGCGGTAGCACAGACCCTTGCTCCGCAAGTCATTGTACTCTTGGTTGGAAAGACGGAGAGTGGGGATATGACGGTTGTTGCGTGGGCCCATAATGGTTGGTCGAGGAGGAGGAGGTGGCAGTGGTGGAGGTTTAGACGGGGGAGGAAAATATGGTTGGTAGGGAGGGTTGGATGGAGGCGACAGGAAGGGAGGGTCCCCGGACGTTGCCAGGAATTCGGCTTCCACCAGTGGGGAGAGGTCCATGGCTTGGTGGACAGATAATGGTTGCAGGGTGCGAAGGCGGGCTCGGATGTGGGGTTGTAAGCCGTGCATGAAGTAGGCCAAGTAATGGTCGGGTGGGAGACCAGGAACACGGGTGACCAACTCGATGAATGCATCAACGTACAAATCAATAGGGCCGGTCTGACGGAGTCCGCAAAGGCGTTCGATCATGGAGCCGGGGTAGCGGTGATCAAACCGCTGAATGAGGGCCTCTGTGAGAGCTGTCCAGGTCAGGCCGGGAGAGGATTGGCGGAGCCAGCGGACCCAGTGGAGGGCCGAGCCCTCCATGCCGATCAAGGCTATGCTGACCTTCTGTGGCTCCGAGATCTGTTGTATCTCAAAGAACTGTTCGGCCCGAGCAATCCATCTCATAGGATCGGTGTCGTTGAAAGAGGGGACATCCAAGGAACGAGGGCCCGGTGAGCACACCCCGGGCAGGGGGGCTGTTGCATGGAAGAGTGTCGGGGGAGTCCCGAGGAGGGGCGGCGGGTCCGCCACCGATGTGGCGGAGGTGGTAGGGCGGCCGGCCAGGAGGGAGTCGAGCTTAGCATCCATGCGTAACATGAGGGCCTGCAACGATGCGATGGAACTGTCGTGGTCATCCAAGCGACGAAGAATGGCGGGATTGGTGGTTGGGTGAGAAGGCGTGGGATCTTGGTGGCCCATTAGACGGCTGGAACGGCATGGCATGCACGCAAGAAACCGACGGGGGCGGAGAAGGACGCCGGCAGGAGGGGGGTGCGCTGGGTTGGCAGCGGGGCTGCTATCCGGCGAAGGCGGCCGGATATGGATCGGAGCAAGGATCGGGATCTTGATAGGCAACAGGTATCGGGATCTTGAACGGCCGCAGGTATCGTGATCGGCAGCAGGTATCGGGATCTGGTTCTGGATCGGCAGCAGGTATCGGGATCGGCAGCAGGGAGCTGGAGCGGACGTGGAAGCGGCAGCAGGGATCTGGATCGGCAGCAGGGAGCGAAAGCGGGGAGCGGGCGCGGACGCGGGGAGCGGGCGCGGACGCGGAAGCGGAAGCGGAACCGGCAGCGGGGATCTGGATCGGCAGCAGGGAGCGGACGCGGGATGTTGAGTGCGGAACAGTCGCATCACGGAATCAGGATCGGGGAAGAGGCGCCGGAGCGAGTTCGGGCGGCGGAAACCGCGGCCGGAAGACGGCAGGTCGGACCACTTGTTACGATTTGGAAGGAAGAACGAGACAAGATTGCATTAATCAAGAACACAGATACAATCCGGAGTGAACTCCGGCAAAGATCAAGGAGGTTGGGTCCTCCTATGATCTCTCTCTCTAATGAGAGCCCAAACCTAAATGATCAAAAGATAACCTCTACTCCCAAACCGCCTCCTTATATAGGGAAGGGGGGCTCACATGCCAAAATCCTAAAATAATAAGAAATACACTAATAATGCGCGCGTACGCGTAACACACTGCTTGAGAAATTTTGTTGGTGGATGCCCGACGCTTATAGTCATGTATTGAGTGTCCTTGTTTAAAAATCCAGCACAATATAGGAAGTTTTTTCAACGTGACCAGGAAAGAGCAAACCGCTTGAGAATTGTTAGATTTTTGAATAGCCATGTGAATAAATTTAGGGGGAGATGATTTAATGTTGAATTCTACACAGACGCGAGCCCGATCCGCCCTAGTTCCCTGAGCAGTGGAGTTGTCTAAAGCCAGAAGCTTATCACTCTGCTTTATCAGGATGCGGAGGTTGTATTTATCAAAACAATAATAGGGGAGCACCCATATGCAAATCCATGCTGGGAGAACGTCGGGCTCGCGTCTGGGAGAGTATTCTGGCGACCATCTGAGAAGTCTAAACAAGAAGGATTTGTAAACAATAAAGTCCTTGAACCAAACAGTTTTAAAGTCATCCTCAGAGCCGAAGGCAAGAATAAGGTGACGATTGTCAATGGGCGCCACCTGACACTCAAGTTTCAGATTAGCGGTGAGAAACGCCTTAAAAGCTGAATGGATGGACGACCATATGCGCATTTTGCGATCAAACAAAATTCTAGAGGGGCAACGACAACATCCATTTCCGCCTCAGTGAAAACAGAGACCAGATCCCCATTTGAGAAACACCATAAATTGTGTTCAATTCATTGCAGTAAGAAGTAATAACTTCTCTTTCGAGTTTGCAGGATGATTAGATTTTAGTATTTTGTTTTATGGATTGATCGACCGTTGTATGAGAACAACGGAAAACTTTATGGCGAGCAAACGAACACAAAAATAAAGAAAACCTAAAATTAGCCCATAAAGACTACACAAAGATTAACATAGTTTGGTCTTCGATCTAGCTTCATGGGGACAAGGAGGATGAACGACTTTTTATTTCTTAATGAGGAGAGAATACACCTTACAAGGTATAATAGTTCCAATCATAACTTGTTATAAGAACCTTAAGGGCACGTTCGTTCCACAAGATTTGGGAGGAAGGAATTGATTTTGGCTGAAAATCAAAAACTCGTAGGTTTTGGAATTTGGTCAAAACCAATTCATTTGTTCGTTTGCACGAAAGTTTTCAGGCACATGAATTGAATCTGTCATGTTTTTTTGTTCGATTGTAGGATGAAATTCAAACAAATTAATTGATATTTAACTTTAGGATCTTTCACTTTATTAAATGACTAATAAGCAGCAGAAGTAAACTCGAATTACATCAATTGAGCCCAAAATAGGAAATTTTATGCGGTATTAATATAGTATAAAGAATCATAACTATGCAAATCAAGTGTTTTCTCCCAAAAAACTGAGGGATGACTAAGCTTGGGAGCGTGTCCCCATGAAAATACTCATATCAGGACATTAAGTATAAGGGAGAATTTTTTTGGTATTTCTTATGAACTGCTTAATCTATCCCGTGTAAAAAAACATTAATCATCTTGTACAGAGTGAGCTTCCAGACCCACAGCCCCTTGCCCAAGCTAGAAGTGTTTAGTTTATGCCCAAAGAGCTGACCACATGTCATTGGATTAGCCTATAATGGCTTATGAATGTGCAGATTATCCCAAAGATGTATACCAGTCACCCAAGTAGAATTAATTAAATAATTGTCTCTTAATTGACTAAATACTTGAAGAGCTCATTGATCAGTAATTCATTGAAACATTATGATTCTACTATTTGTTGGTGCAACCAAACTAGTAGATTTTAGCAGTGCAAATACTAACAAAAAAGATTCAGTATTTCCTATTATTGAAGTTACCAAAATTTTCATGTTGGAAACTCTATATGGTATGTAAGCTGCAAATCTAGTGAGGCACATGAGAATTCGATGCAGTTTGAACTTTCAAGATGTATTACAAGCAATGGCATTGTCTTCACCCACCATAAATCAGCACACAATATTTCCTACAGAGTGAGCCTCCATTCTCACAATATTTGTGTTCATTGTGCAATAAAAATTAATTAATTGTTCTAAGAGTGAAAAAAGGAAATACAAATGGATTTTGTTACAATTTCATGTCATTTTTTGTTACTGAATATAAATACAATCATCATTAATCAGCATCAGAAATCTGATTTCCGCAAAATAAAATATACAAACATCAAACTAATTGCATAAATGCACGCGCAACCAACTTCTCCTAAGAATCTCTGGTAAAACTAAGAAGACCTTGGCACTTTGTCTCGTGTGCGCTGAGCAGGTCTATGACTTTTATCAGATCATACTCTAGAAGTTCTAGCATAACAAATAGTGCTTGGTACATGATGCGCAAATCCTACACACCACTATAGATGGTGGCTAGACTGCGGCACGACACGGCAGTGTACCGATCGTTCAAGTAATATAAAACGAGGAGTAAATCCCCGAGTATCGAATCTCTCAAGGAACACAGTAAGGTGGAGTTGACTATTGAGGAGGGACTTGAGATCGAAGTCCTTTCGAGCGGATGGATGCGGGAACGAGGATTTTGGATTGTGGAAAACAAAGAGAAAATGCTATGACTACTCCTATGCAATGTCGCTATGCAATGCTTCGCTTGGCGGGATGGAGACTAGGCAGGCCTTGAGCGCGCTGCGTCGCAAGGGCGGATGGACGAGTAGGCAAACGGATCGAACTATGCAGGCCTTGAGCGCGCTGCTTCGTTAGGCGGGATGGAATACACGGGCCGCTATGCCACGCTTCGGTAGGAGGATGGGCGAGTAGGCTAACGGAATGAGGGTCGTCGGCACCTCTTCGACAAGCACGCCACTAGCAATTGCTAGTGCGGCACCGGGCACGGTGGAGGAGTGGAAAATGGATGGGGGCGCACCTCAATAACACAAATGAACTAAATAATTCCATAAACATGAAATAAACAATAATACACATGGTTCATAGCATTCATCATCTAAATAAAGAGATTACAACAAATATAACCACACAAGTAGAAGAAAAAGGCAAGAGATACGACCGAATCCGGAGTCTTGTTGTAGATTCACGGTAGGAAGCACCGGGTTGTCAATCCGCGTCCTAACTCGGTCCCAACTGTCGTCCGGGGTAGAGGAGGGCTGTCACACCTCCCAATGGACCTGTCTTCTCCAGCGATTTACAATCCGGCCACGTCGGATGCGAAGAACTTCTTCCTTGGCGATCAAAATAAGTGTAGAATCCTTTCCTTTAAGCCCTTGGATGATGGAGGAGGCCTAGGGGGTGAAAAACTGTGAAAATGGCGAAAAACGGCGGACTGAACGGCGTTCCAATGCGTGATCCCGACCTAATTCGCGAGCAGGGCATTATATAGGCGCTGAATTAAACAGTGCGCACGGTCATTGGCGCACGACCAGTGGTCGTGCGCACTAGAATTCTGTGATCGTGCGCCTAACTGGACGGAGCCTGCAATGGAAGAAATTTATAAAATACAATGTTCGCACGATCAGTGACGCACGACCAATGGTCGTGCGCACTATCGTAAGTGGTCGTGCGATAAGCCAAACAGAACTCATAAAAAGGGGCGTTAAGTGCGCACGATCAATGGCGCACGACCAGTGGTCGTGCGCATTAGAACCAGTGATCGTGCGCAGTGTTCCTGTGCAGAATTGTACCAGGAACACCTGCACGACTCCTGTTCCAGCGTACAACACCAATCTAGCCACTGAAGATGGCACTTAACAAAGCATGAAAACTAGTAACGAAGGTAAACAAAAGATAACACCAAAACGGGCCAAAAGTGCACCTAGCATAGAATGATCAATATGAACTATAACAGGGCTAAAATGCGGTGAAATGACTAAATAAACGACCCAGATGAGTCCATAAAAGTGTATATGATCAGGACTCATCAGTACATTCTTTCAATCATCGACCTCGAGGATGGTACTACCGAGGAAATTTCAACCGGATTATCCATGTTCTTTGCAATATAGTGACAACCTCTGCAATCATATCAATAGATGATACTTTTTTCGTTTTCTTCTTCTTTCGACCACTTGACTCCGCCACAACATCATCATCAAGAATATCTTCCACTTCAATATCATTAGCTGATACCAATCTCGTTGAAGCATCATTCACTAGCTTCTTGTCTATCAAGAAGTTGCATAGAATGCAACAAACATTAATAATTTGAACATGTATAATAAGCGAGAACAATTAAAACTATATGATTGTGGGTAAGTAGTAGTTCCAAAACAATGTTTGTACCTGTCGCTTGATATCAAAGAAAGATGATTGTCGTAAAGTTGCCCATCTTTTTTTTGTAACCCAAAGGTTCTTTCGATAATATTTCTCATCTTTAAATGACGAAGATTAAATAATTCCTTATAAGTAGTATGAGTATTTCCTTGAGTTGCTCATTCTTGAAGATGATATCGTGTCGACTGATGTTAACTCGACAAGTGCACCGGTCGTTCAAGTAATATAAAACGATGAGTTACCCCCCGAGTATCGATCTCACATGGAACACGGCGGGGTGGAGTTATCTTTAGAGAAAGACTTGAGATTGAAGTCTTTAGTCGGAATTTTAACGAGTGGGTTTGATTTGTTTGGTGAACGTGACAGAAAGTAAACTAAATTAACTATTCGGGTCACCCTCCTCCGCTTCACACCTCCGCGGGTCGCCTTCCTCCGCTTCGCACCTCCGCTTTGCTTACATTCACACAATCGCAATCACAAGACAACCAATATCACAGACACATCCATACATTGTAGTTCCACACACCAAGCATAAACACAAAGAACTTTCATAGAAAATTAATGAAAGTAAATAACATTTAAAACAAGTTCATGCAAGGTTCATCTTCAAAATAGAAGGTGTAACCCACCACAAATCCTAAGGAGGCGGAAGAAAAGGAGAAAAATACAAACATCGATCGAGTCTATTCCGTAGAAATAGGAGGAAACCACCGGGTTGTCAATCCGTGCCCTGCACACATTCATCGGTTGCATCCGGGGTCAAGGAGGGTTGTCACCACCTACTAAGCTTCCCATCTTCTCGAGGGACTACGTTGTCCACGTCTAGCTCTAGTCCTTCCTTGGTTACCACCAGAGCCTAAGTCCTTCCTTGGTTACCACCGGAGCCTAAGTCCTTCCTTGGTTCCACGTCTAGCTCTAGTCCTTCCTTGGTCACCACCTCCTAAGCTTCCCATCTTCTCGACGGCCATTGTTCATGCAAGGTTCCACGTCTTCTTGCTTCCGCTTGGCTCCGGTGGTGTCGACGGCCATTGTCGGCCTTGAAGGCTCAGCGTTTCATTGGGCTCAATGGCTTTGTCTGTCCAACCCTTGCCTCTCTTGGCCCGGCCTAAAACAGGAGATGATACGAAGGTATGATATCCGCTACTCCGGCTCCGCCATCGAGCGCCTTTGCGGCGTTTGCCAAACCACCGGCCTAAACGTGTACATTGATGAGTTTGTCGCCCTGGTCACTCATGTTCCTGGCCTTCCGCTTGACCATTATCCGGGGGTTTTCATACAGGGCCTTCTTCTGACCATCTGCTCACGCCTTCACACGCACCATCCGCGAGCGGTTTCCGATGCCTTCGACATGGCCCGCCTGGTGGAGGCTGACCTATTGGCTCGGCTCCCTCCGCCTGCCGCCGGCCACCCTGCTCCGCAAACACCATGGTGCCCTCCTGCTATCATGCAACCATCATACAACCACCATACAACCAGCTACATCGTTCGGGACAACCACCATTGCATCTACCACCACCGGATCTCCGCGCCATCGGCCTTGGCCTCTTATTTGTGAGTGTTTATTGTACGGTTCTCTTTTCAGCATTGTTGTACTGATCCAGACCCTTATATAATTATGAATGTTTGGTGTTGCTAGTATATTTGTTATGTGATTGATCACCCTTGCATTCACATATACTAGTCTGATCCAGAAGTTTAGGTTGATCTATGTGACCTCCTAAACCTGATGAATGGAGCTACCTAAGTAAGGTCTCCTTTAATGGGCATTCACAAATACAGATACGAGTTCCTTGAATAGAAATCCTTCACTCAAGATATACCGAGTAGTGGAATCAGTTATACTAAGCTGTTATGCAACCCGAGTCTTACTAAAATAGGGATCGGAAGGGTAATGTTCCTTTTGTGAATCCAAGTCAAAGATATATGGTACTAAGGTGACTAAGATATGTGCTTTACAACCAAGTGCATATGCTACCCTATTTGAAACACCAAATTTATGTTTCAATTGAAAGCGACTTCATGTAGGAAAGCAACCCACTTAGTGTTCCTATGTACTTCGTTTTGTGAACTCAAATGCCTAAGTGTATTGTGATCAGTACTCAATATGAACTCACGCTGAATCATGCAGTGTCGCCAGTGATTGAGAGCTTTGACAATGGCTTAAAATTCAATATCATATGTGGAGTATCGAGTTTTAGCCTTGTTTAATTTCTCACTAAAAAGTGATGGGGCGTTTCTCCTGACTCAAAACGGCACTTTTTCCAACAATTGAGGCGTCACAGTCTACCTCAAAATTTTTGTACTTGTCAGTTCGTCTTTCACGAGAGTGAAATCATGCTCTGCTTCATCGGTCCAAATAAAATGACCCTTTCTAAGACATTCGGTCCAAGGGCTATAAGGTAACTTAAGTTTCTAATGAACTGACGATTGAAAGATGCTAAGCTGTGAAATCTTTTCACGCAGGACGAATCTATAGGCAGTGGAATATCTGCGACCTAACCCTACATGCTATGCAAAACACAACGAATTAAATCCCAAATTAGTTAATAAATACAAACATCCCACGCGAAATAAATTCATAGCAAGACATGATAATGTATTGAGCGAACAAGCTTAGGCTTTCCTCCGTACGGAGGGCCAAAGCAAGAGCGCGCAGCGAATAATTCCTTCCTGCAGTTAGAGATGCTCACAGGACAAATAATAATAAATTGTAAATCTAAAATAAGCAATAGATTTCCACGCTACGAACAATAGTTCAGACCAACACTTACAAACACCACAAAAATATGAAAGAAACTAGGTCTGCTGTAGTTTTAAGGTAAATCTGAAGTTTGAGAGGGAGTTTTGGTGTTTCCGGGTGGTGAGGGACTGGATCGGGTAAGGGGGAGTCGGGTTGAAGGTGGAAAGGCTGGATCGTGGTTGGAGGGGGCTGGATCTGGACTGAAATGTCCAGATCTAGACAGATCTGAGGAGTATTGCTGTCAGCGGGCTGGAGAGGGGCGCAGAGGGTGGATGCGGGTAGGTTACTGGCTATAGGGGGCGGCGGGCTGTAAGGTTCTACAGGAAGGCAGGGGGAAGGGTGCAGGGGGCGGCGGCCTAGGACTGGCTGCAAGGTGGCGGCGGGAAGAAGACAGGGCGGTAGTAACAGGGGTCAGGCAGGGCGGCGGGTTTGGAGGAGGCTGCAGGGAGTTCGGCTGCTGCAGAAAACAGAATGGGGAGGTGGCGGCTAGAGGATTGGAGGGGAGAAAATACAAAGATAATGTTACCTTCCCAAGGATTCGTCACTAAGGGGGATCCATAGAGTCGGCACCGCGGATGGATCACCGGAAACAAGGAAGAAAGTCTCTCCAAATTTCAGCAATGAAGACCCGGAATCAACGGTTATGATTGGTCGTTGGTTTCGGGGCCAAAACTACATGAAATATTAACCGAAAAATATAAAGCTATATATGAAATTGACTCGCAACACGAATCTGGACGCATCCACGGAGTCGGATCGTCGATCCGAGCACGCCATATATGGTAAGTCGCCAAATCAGCCCAAATGGGCCCAAAACTCGCCCTCCACTACTCCGCATCATCTTTGGGTCTCCGTGATGGCCTTGGGAATAGGCCATGATCTAATTGCCTAAATATTTTCAGGATCTACCTTGATACCTTCGGAAGAAATGATGTATTAAGAAGGTCAAACTATCGGTTAGAAATGTACACTTCTTAAGATTTACATAAAGTTTATTTTCTTGAAGGATTTGTAACACTTGTCGAAGGTGACCTAGGTGTTGGTCGAGGACTGTGTTATAAATCAAAATATCGTCAAAGTTAACGACCACATAAACTCCTATTAATGGGCGAAGGACTTGGTGCATTAGTCGCATAAAATTACTAGGGGCATTGGAGAGACCAAAAGATATCGCTAGCCACTCATATATCTCTTCCTTGGTTTTGAATGCAGTTTTTCATTCATCCCCGGGTTGAATCCGGATCTGATGGTAACCTCCCTTAAGGACTATCTTAGAAAAGATTTGTGTGCAACTGAGCATGTCATCCAACCAGGGAATTAGAAAGCGATATTTTATAGTAATTGTATTTATTGCTCGGTTATCGACTCACATGCTTCAAGTCCCATCTTTCTTGGGAACCAAAAGTTTGGGAATGGTGTAAATGCTCATACTCTCCCTAATGTATCCCTTCTTAATTAAATTTGTGACCTGTTGGTGGAGCTCCTCATGTTCCTTTGGACTCATACAATAGTGGAGTGAAGATGACTAAAATTGGATATGAGGTCAATACAATGTTGTATGTCACGCATAAATAAAGATGGTTTGGTAGTTTACCTGGCATAATACTTAAGAACTCAGAAATAAGGGGACGAACTCAGCTATGAATATCTAAATCTTGGCTGGAGTCTAATCTCGTTAATATCTAAATGACCTCACTTTCCTTTATCTCTTCATGGAATTGGGGCCCAGAAAGAAACATAAAAATTGGCAGGAATGGGATCACAGTTGTATGACCCCGAAAATTGACGGCGAGGACATTCAAAGGACTTGTGCCCAAACTCCATGCACTTGAAACATCGAAAGACTCCAGGGTTGGGTCGAGAACCCATAACTTCCTTACTCTTAAAGGGGGTATGAGCGGGTGTAGGGGCAGTAGTGGATCACATAGGACGTCTAGTCACAAGGGGCTATAGGGTTGCACTAGGGTGAGGCACAGAGGTGGGCCTATCAGTAATTCCATATCTGGAAAGTCTTTTCTGAAGTGAGAACTCAGCGCGGCTGACCTTACTTGATACTTCACTTAAGTTTTGTAAGTTATATATCTCAAGCTGCTCCTTAATAGCATAACAGAGCCTGATTAGATAACGAGACACTGCCAAAATGTCCCACTTCTAGTTTGACACTTCGGGTTCCACGCGGCCCTCAAAATGTCCCACTTCTAGTTTGACATCGGTATCCCAACGTGGTGGTTTTGAGGGTCATGATTTTTGGGGATGTTACTCTACTCTAGGATTTGGGGATTCATGTTGCGGTAGTGTACGATCTCTTCCTAAGTGGATGTAGCTTCAATGTTATTAGCGGTGATTCTTAATCCATTCATGACTTGGCGAACGCCTCTCATATTTGTAGTGCTAGTCTCTACCAGTTGCATGAGGTTACACATGCGTTAGTTCAAGTCATCGACACTTATTTCAAAGTGTTCTAAGTGATTGTCCATTTTTAAATTATATATATATATAATTGTTTAATATATTTTAAAATAGTTTAAAAAAATGTTTTAATGAGGGTGACATTCAATTTTGAATATTTGAAATAACTAACAAAAACTATGAGAGAGAAAGATTTTAGATTTAAAATACATGAAATAACTTGAATTTTAAAAGACCTTAAATAATTTTTACACATCTTAATTGAAAATAAATTTTTTAAATTTTTTTTATTTTAAACTTTTAAAACTTAAATCTCAAAATTAATAAAAATTTGAGAAAAGAAAATGAAAACAAACGGATTGTCTGATTCACGATATGAGTGAGTTAAAGTGCTCTGATACCAAGTTGATGTAGACTAAATTTGAAAGATCAAAAAAATAAATTCACATATAACACTGCCAATTTTCCGAGCGAGTTTTCGAACTCTGGTCAGGAACTCGCAGCGATCAAAAAATTTTAATTAGTGGATTGGCAAGAAAATTAAAGCATTTTTGTTTGTCATTCAGAATAAATTTGGCGTATAATAGTAAGCGAACAAGGTAAAAAAGTTAGAGGGATAGTAAAATAACGCCAACGGGAGTGGGATAATTTGCAAGCAATAATTTTGATCACTTAACGGAGAGTGAGCTAGAGATTACCTTGTATGAGATTTTCCTGGCACCATGATACGAGGTTAAGATCTAATCAAATGAAATTGACGTTTGTAGTGGGGATTCGAGCTCTGACTGAGTAGGATTCGGCTGGAGTGGGGATTTGATCACTCAACGTACTTGATTGTTGGTGGAGAAAAATAGTTGTTGGATCAAGGGTTACAGTTGCGCTGCCAAAGAAGATGAACTAATTATTTCGCATTCTAGGCAGGCGGTCATTGAAAGGGTCGATCTCGTCGGAGGGTGACGGGAATGGTTCATTAGTCGTCGACCGGCCCTCTGGAAGGTTTGACGGTGCCGATCTAGACTCTGATAGGAAAGATCCACAGTTTTCACGCAAAGCTGGCACGCCCCTTCCAAGTAGAGAGGAGGTCTCGTTCCGATAGATGTCCGTACTGACTCTGTGGGTCCAAGGGCGGGGATTTAATAGAGAATCACCTCCTTAAAACAAAAGAGTTTCAAGAAGTGATTACTTCGCTTATGACATTTCTTGTAACTCACAAAAAATCTTGAATGCCTCGTTTTGTAACTCTGAACTGAATTAATTTTTAGAAATAAAGAAATAGATTAATTTATACATTTTAACTTGCTTACTTGTGTATCACTAATACCTTCATTGATAGACCGATTTATGTCAGGACATATTGGTTGATCGGGTCAATAAGCTGAAACAAAAATGCAACATGTGGGGAAACACCGCACGACCAAACAACAAAGGAATATGTACGAAAATAAAATACATTAGGAAATACACGAAAATAAAATATGACATGAAACACACTTGCAGAAAATAAATGCATGAAAAGAAAATAACTTTAGGTCGATGCTCTGCAGGGTCCATCATTTTCTCTTTTCTTTCATCTGGTTATATAAAGAAGATAATCAATTATTTTTTTCTTTGGAAATTTCCAATCAAGAAGTTTTCAATCTAAATTATTGTTTTATTTTCCTTTCTGCCAAAGACTCTTTAAGGGTTCGTTTGGTTCGGCTTATTTGCTCCGGTGAGTTTGGACAAAATTGTCATTGTCATAGAATGTATGTTTGGTATGACAAATGTTACTATCATTATCAAGAAAAGGAATTAATTATAAGCATAAAATGTTTGTTATGCAATGACATTTTTGTCCAAACTCACCGGAGCAAATAAGCCGAACCAAACGAAGCATAAGTCCTTTTTAACATCTACTCTCACTCAGTGTTATAATGTAAACATGCAATCAAACATACGTTAAAACTCTTAATCAACGAGTGTTTTAATTAATAATTTATGCTAAAGTTCTTCTTTGAACTCCAATCTTTTCTTAAACAAATCTCATTGGAGTTATGCAGGGAATTTGAGCAAAATATGGGGCTGGATCCTTTTTTATGTTAGATATCACCATTTTTGCTTCTGAAGCTTTGGACTCGTTATTTCTGTTACTCATTGAAGTTTCCTTTGGAATATGTAGCTGGGCTCCAAATTCCCATTAGTGATATAGAGGATGAAGTTTCCTCGGCTTATCTTGAACAGATTGACCTCCAGACAAAAGAACTACTTCTTCCTTTTCAGTGTTTCTGTAGCAGAAGAGGGGTACGTTTATTTCCACACCTTTTGATCATATTTGCATCTACTTTTAAATTAGAAAATATTTTTTTCAGGCCCTGAACATAAATTTGTGTCCTCAGGATCATATATGCAAAAAAACATAGTCACAACGAGTAAATGGTGATTGTAGTACAATCATAAAGTGATCATATATTAGTGATGATTGTATGTACTAGCACTTTTTGATGGCGCGTGCGATCTTTTTTTTACCGTACATACGATCACATTTGAGATATATTTATTTGATCATTTTAGGATCATTTACAAATTTCAGTCCAGGCTTACACGCAAAATTTTCTTCTCCAATGCAAGAAATCCTCCCATTTGAAAAAAGTTCAAATATGAAAATGATGGTTTTGTTGTTTTGTGGGACAAACTAGTTTTTCTATTTAAAAGCTAAAGCATAAATAAATGCTAAGTGAAATTTATTTGATCTATATAATACCCTTTGTAATCTTATCTTTATGTCATTTCTTCTGCATTTAGCATTTTCAATATTTAATAATTATCTATTTAATATTTGAAAATTTTCAACCAATGCATCGACGAAAAACTTATTTGTTTTACTGGAAATTCAGTTGCAGTGCAAGGAAGTGATTATGAATGCGTCGGATGTTCCCAAGGCAATTATAGACTTTGTTATGCACCAGGGTGTTGACAAGCTAGTTTTGGGCTCATCAAATAGAAATGCATTTATGAGGTAATAACACTTTGTCAAGTTAAATCTCCATATCACGTCATTACTGACCGGTCTATTTTCCCGAGCATTTTTAATTAAAAGTACTTGGATTAACTGTTGGAGCAACCTTTTTCCCCTCTCAATCATATAGGACTTTTAGACAAATGGATGTTCCAACAACTGTTTCTAAGACTGCTCCAGAGTTTTGTTCAGTGTTTGTTATAACAAAAGGGAGGATATCATCATATCGTCCTGCTACTCATTCGAAAAAGCTTTTTCTTAACAAGCTTCAAGAGTTGGATTCCGGTGAAAATAACTTCCAATCTGTTAAAAGTTAGTTCACTTAATCCTCAGCTGGACTTGTAGTGAGCTACATATGCTTTTTAATCTTACCTTTTCAATTTCTGCATTCTTTTCTGTCCGTCTGCTCACTAGTTTCTTAATTTCTCTGAAATATTCAGGTACACCAGAAGTAGGGCCCCACTTCGGTTCTCCTGGAAGGTTAGATATTTGAAAATTGAGCTACATATTTAACACACGTCCTTTTTTCCTCTAGGTTTAATCTAATCTATCATTTCTTTTTCTTGTTCTTGTTTTGTTGTTGTTGCAAAAGAAGCACATTTCTGCTTCGTGGGCTGATATTTTACTATAATTCCATTGTATGTTTTCATGAATCTGTCTTATTTTTGCCAAGTTTTTTATAAAAAAATCCCATAGTCTTTTTGACCCAGGATGGATGCCCGAGAGTGCATTTGTGTCGTAAAGAACTCTAATGAATGAGTGTTGGTGCGGTTATGTAGGGAATTCTAAAATCATAGGATGCCACTGTCAACCCCAACATCCGTTCTAGTGGCCTGCTTCGGTTTAGCTCTATTGGTCGTATCCACAGACATTCTCAGCGATCGTGACTGCTTGTGTGGGTCGATCTCCTTATAGCTGCAACTGTTATTGTTATATAAAATTCATCTGATCTCCACTCCTTAAGAGTTTATTAAAATATTTTTATTCGGTTCTCTTAAATAATTCTTAGCTTGCCCAAATCTCCTTAATTATTCACACTTATCAGTAATTTGTCATAAAATATTTTATGCCATTTTCCTTATAGAATTATTGAATCGTGTTAGAATTTGAGCCGCAAGTGTACATGAGAATCGTTCTCAGAAATTCGTAGTAATTTATGAATGTTCCAACTATTCTGAAATTGAACGTGTAAAGAACTCTTCGAGTGAACCACCTCGATCTCGCTGGGGTTAACCCCCGGATTACATCAAATCACAAAGAAAATATGTGGATTATGGTGTCTTTTTATTCTTAATTCAGCTTTCTAATATTTATATTCCATCCAGGACTGGAGCATTCCAGGACACAAGAAATGTGATACATAAGAGGTTGTATGACAACAATTCTGGCGAAATGATGTCAACGAGAGCCCAGCTTGGAGGCCAACTCGACTTTTCATCTTACAGCACATACTCATGTCCTAGTCCAAGCAGGATGACTTTTGACTCACCGAGAAAAATATTTTCCAGAGAGATTACTGATGCTGAAGGAAGGCATTTGCAGTTATCATCTTTTCTCAATGAACACAATGGTAGAGAGCAGGGCAAAGGATTTGAGTCATGTACATATGATCATGGCAGTTACTCCAATCCACATGCTCGATCGTCGTTTGAACATGGTGGTGGTAATTGGCAAGGTGGTTCCGGATCAAGTGGATTTGGTCACATGCCTCCTATGCCAAAGAGGGAATCGGGAACTCGATTGAGCCATTCATCAGTAAGCATGTATTTTTTTCTACATAACACACTGAGGTCTTCTTTAGGAGGGCCTAAAACCCCAGAATCTATATTTCTTCAGCTGATCATATAAAAGCTAGAATCTCGAATCCAGCTAATCTGCGCTTTCACTAATTCTTTGGACTTTTAATTAAAATAATGTTTTCAGGATGATATGGAGTCTGACATAGGTAGACTGAGTTTAGAAATGAAACAGAGAAATTTGTATGAAGATTCTACTCAAGAGGTACTGCAACAAAATGAACCCTGTGTTAGACCAAATATGGAGATGCATTGTTTTAGTTGATTTAAGCTTTAGTATTTTCAGCACAATTTTATGGAGAAACAGGCATTTACATAATGATCGGCTTAATAAGTTATGCATGCGGATATTATATCCAGATAACAAATGCTAGATTTCTCAATTTTGAAATGCGTATGCATGCATATATATACTCCAATTGAAGCTGTTCTTCAAGAAGCCTTTTGCATTTTTTTTCTTTTACCAACTTAATAGCAAGAGAAACTTTACATAGTTTGAACTTCCTGTCTGAATCTAAGGTGAATATTCTGAAATTACCAAAAAGCAGTAAATTAATTTATCATCTGTGAACATAAAAGGAGGGAAAGTAATTTTGTTCTCTTCAAGTTAAATTTTGGTTAAATTCTTTTTAAAACAATTGATTTATGCAGGAATGGCCTGGAAATAAGTCTTTTGAGACTATGAAAGCAGCTTGTTTGACTGAAGAGATGGCTGTTGCTCCCAAGGATGCCTTTGAGAACCGGAGATCTATACTACCATTGCCTGAATCACCGGGAGGTTTGGAAAATGAAGCGAGTAACCAAAATAGCGCGAATAGCACGTGGCTTCAAGAAATTGCAGAGAAGAGAAAAGAACTGGAGACAATTTCTTTAGATATTCGCTATAGGAGGTACAGTGCTGAAGAGATACTGAAAGCAACTAATAATTTCTCTGATTCACTAAAGGTGGGAGAAGGAGGGTATGGACCAGTTTTTAAGTCTACTCTTGATCACACGCTTGTTGCAATTAAGATTCTGCGATCTGATGTTACTCAGGGAATTAAGCAATTCCATAAAGAGGTATGCCCAATCCAGTATGCTTTTTTTTGGGTTCTACATTACTTGTTTTTTCTTCAAATGGTGTGCTTCAATTGAAGGAACATGAGTAGAGCTGTTGGTTTAGTCTGATATCTGATAGTTTAAAATCATGTTGGCGTAGAAATAAAGAGTATTTGGCACAATTTCAATGACCTTTTAGTTCACTCCCATAAGTTTTCTATGTTTTCTCTTCAAAGTGAACTATTTTATTTTCTTTTGAATTCTTAAGGTGGAGGTATTAAGCTGCATCAGGCATCCAAATATGGTTCTTCTTATAGGTGCCTGCCCTGAATATGGTTGCCTGGTTTATGAATACATGTCCAACGGCAGCCTCGAGGACCGACTTTTCTGCAGTTCTGGCACTCCTCCATTATTGTGGCAGCAACGCTTCAAGATTGCCGCCGAGGTCGCCACCGGACTCCTTTTCCTCCACCAAACAAAACCCGAACCCCTTGTCCATAGAGATCTCAAGCCTGGAAACATCCTTCTCGACAGCAATTTCATCAGCAAAATTGCTGATGTCGGTCTGGCTCGCCTCATTCCGCCCTCCCGGGCCGGTGCCACCCAATACCACATGACTGTAGCTGCTGGAACTTTTTGCTATATCGATCCTGAGTACCAGAAGACCGGCATGGTGAGCACAAAATCAGATATTTATGCTCTCGGCATCATCCTCCTGCAGCTGGTCACCGGAAGGCCACCTATGGGGCTTACGCACAATGTCGAAAAATCTCTAGAGATCGGAAATTTTGAACAATTGCTCGATCCCAATGTTCCAAATTGGCCGATCGAACATGCCAAGAAGCTTGCGTTGATAGGCCTCGAGTGCGCCGAGCTTCGTCGAAAAGACCGCCCGGATCTCGCCACCGTCATCCTTCCGCTGTTGAAAGAGATGAGGGCTTTTGCGGAGTCTACCGTTGAGCCTTCGTGGCAAAATTTGCCCTGGAATTCGAGGGACTTGAGGGTAAATACCACAACTTGTTAATTCGCCGTAGAAAATGGTGGATGTCAGAATCCACATCTAACTATCTTTTGTATATTTCTTCTGAGTAATTCACTATTGCATTTAATTTGGGCTTAGTCGCTTCAAAATTAGCTCCTCATGTCGCACTGTTCAGCACTGATGTACTGTGGCATTTCTTACAGGACACGAGGAGTTCTCTTCCGGAAGCTGGAGAATTTGCTTGTCGGCCATTCAGCCATTGAAATATTCAGGAAAGCCAGACCCTCTCAGGAAGATTTAATAAGGCAAAATCTAAAGGGCAGTGTGCTTTTTTATGTATAGACCTTTTTGTTTCATATGTCCTCTTAATACATTTTGTGTGTGGTGTGTTCATGTTAGAAACTGAAATCTGAGAGTTCAAGTGAAATAATTTGTCTATAGGTTAAAGTTTATTCTTTACTATGATCATTCACTTCAAGCCCTTCATCTCTTTAAGGCTTCGTTGGGACTTCGGCGGGTCTTCCTCTCTGAAGTCGGCGGGTTTCCCGTTCTATTTCAAGGCACTCTCCCGGCCGTCACCTTCTTTTTTCGAGAATGTTGAATTCTATGGTCTTTTTTGCATCTTCTTCTTTCGTCTATTTCCCTTCCATCGTGTTTGAAATGTATTGCATTGTTATGAAATATAAATTTTCAGGGAGGTTTTTGTAATTTCAAAATTAAGCAGGGTGCAACTTGTAATTGTGCTAACTTCCATGAGAAATTTTGGTAATTATTCCATTTTATATATTATGTGAAGCATTACTGTGTACCAGTGTTTTTAAGTGTTACAACTCTCTACATATTATGTTAGATGAAAACAAAAAATGCGCATAAAATCTAAGGCCTTGTTTGTCAGAGCAGTATCCACTGCGTCATTTGGTAGAGCAGAGGTTGTTTGGCGGCTTTCTATGAAGTTTTAAGAGCGGGAGCGCGTGTGCATAAATCAAAGAGATCCCACATTTTATGCATTCAACATACTTACATTCCTTAACAGAAAACATGCCCAAAAGTGCAAACTTTATGGGTTTTCATCTTGCATTTCACACCAGGTATTACTGAAGCATTTGTTTTTTTCCTTAATTATTATTTTCTCAATCTTCTACCCTTCAGCATTCTTTTCAATAAATACCCATCCTGATTTGTTATCCTTAATTTCTTAAGTAGAGAGTTTGTGCAGATCTTAATTAGTTTATCTGTGTGAAATGCTCTCCAGCCATGAGATTTCTGAGTTTTATCCTTTTTTTGTTTTCAAATATTGTTTTTTTTTATGATGATAATAAGATTATGCATTTGTTCTTAAATAATATTTTGATGTGCAAATATTATATTTGAGTTTTTAAATAATTTTTGAGTGATGTTATAACTTATAAGCCGTCTTAAATAATGTTATATTCGCATCCCGAGAAAAATCCTAGGGTGCATTCGTTTCGCGGGTTTTGAGAGTTAGGACTTAGGAGTTGGTTTTGGGTACATCAAAACCATTTTTGTGTTTTTAAAGGGTGGAATTGATCCGATTGGTTTTGGGAGGTAGGTTTTGGACAAAAATCAATTTCGGTGTTCGTTTGGGGTTTTTTATGGACGGGATTGGCTTTCGCACAAAATTCATTGGTTTTGAGTATTTAAAAAGGGAATTGTTAAGTGCACACCGAAATTGGCTAGGTGCACTTCAAATTTTACTAAATCCCCCTCTCATTTTCTTCCCCCAAAACAACTAAGTGCATAGCACTTAAGCGCACGCCCGAAAGTTAGGGTTTCATCTTGTCGATGTTCATCGTCTTCGCCCGAGCCGCGGCCTTTGCCGTCGTTCCAGTTCATCGTCTTCGCCTGAGTTGTTCCCCGTCGTTCCAGTTCCCGTTCCCAGTTCGCTCGCCGTTCTCAGTTCCCAGTTCACTCGCCATTCTCATTTCATCTCTGGTTCGCTCGCCGTTCTCAGTTCTCTGGTTCGCTCGCCGTTCTCAGTTCCCGTTCCCAGTTCGGTGGCCATTCATCTCTGGTTCGCTCGCTGTTAGGCCCCAGTTTGTCGCCATTCTCGGTTCGCTCGCCGTTAGGGCCCAGTTCGTCGCCATTCATCTCTGGTTGTCCACACTCGCATGACAAGGTAAGATCTAACAGTAGTATTCTCTCTTTGTCCAGATTCAAAATTTTTTCTAAAATGTAAGAAATGTTAGGATTGATAGATATGTTAGGATTATTTGAGAATTAGAACATAGTAATCTTAGTAATATTTCCTCAATTTTGCAGCTTGCAGGGAGGAATTAAATGTTAATTTTGACAGCTTGGACGGTGTTTCTACCGATCTAACATCTTCATTCCGATCACTCACACCTTCAAAGGTATCACTTATTTGTCTTGTGATTTTGCTTAGTGATTGTTTTTGCCATTTCGATTATTATGTTTGTTTAGGGTTGTAATTTATATTTGTACAAATATGTGGATTTTTACAGTATAGAGGGAAGTACTGATAAGATAATTTGTAATACTGATGATAAGAAAATTGAATTTGAAGTGGGTTGTCATTTTGAGACTGATCAATGTTTTGAGATAAAAGAATCCCTAATTGAGTGGGTTCGAAAAGTTGATCGTACTTTGGGTTTTGTTGTCACAATCAGTTGTTCGGATAAGGTAGTGGGCCGGTTGACCCCTCGTGTCCCATAAGGATCAAGAAATCAGGTATCAAATTATTTTTTTATTGGTTTGCTATTAACAATAATGCGGTGTCCCTAAAAATTTTGTGTGCACTTATCGCAGTGCGGTGCTTTTAACAAATAAGTGCACATAGCCAAAATAGTAGTGCACTTAACAATGCAGCGCAGATGGGTGATAGGAGGGGTTGAGTGCCCCTCTTATGGAGAAGGAGGTCGGGGGATCGAGGCCGAGCGTGCAACGCCTCGCCGACCTCAACAACCCGCCACGTCGCAGAAGAGGGTCTGTGTGGCCCGATGGCCAGTGGGTCTGGAGGAGTTCCTGCCACGTGGAGAGGGGTTGGATCGGTGGACTGCAGTCAAACGTAGAGAGGGGTTGAGCGCCCCTTCTAAAAGTAATTGTGTAGAGTTATTGTAACGACCACAATCACATATTATTTTTAGAATTTGTATTGCACCTTGAGGCATCGACGTTGGATGCGACATCGATATTGTTGAACTGAAATGATTTCTATGGGGGAGCAGAGACCCTGTGGTGCGAAGTGGATGGATGCAACGGCGATGTAGAAGGAAATCTTGCTTCCTTCCGGAATCTAGTTTGCCACGGCTCGAATTAAATCTAAGTTCGCCGCAGTTTTTCTAAAAATGGAATCAAGAACTTTCGTATTTAGGCTATGTTTGATATGTGTGTAAGGAATTGTTGTGGAATGGTAAACGAAAAGCATCGCTTGGATGGGAAGGAGCGGGGTTGGAAACAAAGGTAACTCATAATGCACAGTCTGGTTGGCCGGGGCGCCGATTTTTCCGTTCATTGGGTCCCGCATTGGAGCCGGGTCAACTCTCAAAATAGTATATACATGTAGAATCAGTCCATGATCTACAAGTCGCTCTCTTGAATGATGTATGGATAATTTGAACGAGATATCTTGAAGGATCACTAAGGGTCCGTTTGGCACTTTGGTGGCCGTCGTGAACACGGTGGTGACGACCCATCATGCATTTGACGCTGTGTTCTGTTCCACTGAGTTTGGAATTTATGTTGACATGACAATGGTTCTGACCATCCCGAGAAAAAAAATTAATTTTAAACATAAAAATGAATTGGTATTCCTTAGGTAAGGTTCGTGACCACTACATTTACGACCACCACCGTGTCAAACGTGCCTAAGTCTTCGAGACGACCTAAACACAATCTATTTTTGAGATAACTACACAAATAGAGAAAAGAGCTTAGAATCCAAATAATTTTCTTAAAACACATTAAATTCAAAGACAATCATAATCATCTTTTAATCATATTCAAAAATTTGATCTAATTCCAACAATCTAGGACTAGAAGACATATTCCAAAATTTAATCAATCATTTAGCAGATACATGCATCAAAATAGGATTCGTGACTAAAAGAAAGCGCGTGTTTGGAATGGGAGATCAGTGCACTCTTTACGAGCATCTTAAAGTAGTGAAAAAATTTTAGGTGGGTTTCTCTTACCTAAGATCATGATGCTCGCGCGCATCAAATCGTTGGTTCTCCGTGAATTGTGATTGATCGAAATAGTGTCGTATTTGTCAATTAAAAATACTTTCAGTATTTCGCGAAGACAGCTCCGTCGTAGGATGCCAGATCATACGACTGTATTTAATCTCCCACCTAAAACTAGGTGGGAGAATGGTCCTACATATTTCTCTAAAGTAGTTAGGCTAGGAGGAAGAAGTTTATTGAAAGAAATTTTGAACCATACGAGCAATCATATTGAGCTTTACTTAAAAATCAAAATATAGTCTATGAACATAAATGATAATGTAGGCATTATTTAAATATTGTGGTTTCTATATTATGTTTTAGATTATGCATGCTCAACCACATTCATCTAAATTATGTTAGTATATAAATAAAGTTACATGGGTACACATTATCTGTCATATGTGCATCCAGGGCGGAACTATTCACGGGCACACCCGGGCACGTGCCCAGATTCAATTTTCGGCGAAAAAAACTTCTGTGTTTTGGCTCATATGGATTATAAAACTTTAAAAGTCTATTTCTCCTCAACCGCTCAACGAAAATCAAATCTTAAAGTTGCATTGGACTCATCTCAGAAAAACACATAAAATAGACTAAACTTTTCATAAAGCTTTGAAGCTTCATTTTTATACAAATAAACCTTCATGAGCAGATTTTTTGAGCTCTAGTGATCAAAACGAAGAACTCTCTCGTACATGCTCCCCGCATGAACATCACGGATCAGAACCCTAACAACTATCGAAAGATCCTTTTTCGAGGACCAAAAATGCCCTAAACAATGGGGGGGGGGGGGGGGGGGGGGGGGGGATTGTGCACTCATCGACGATCTTGCTTACTGCACATGTACAATAATAAATAAATAAGAATAGCCAAAAATCCAGTCTTTGATACTATCGAATATAACTCGACGCATCCGAGCCCTTGATCTTATACTCCAAGGATGGGGTTTGGGTGCAAAATGTTTACTTGGGTGCTAGCTGCTCTCAAGTGTAAGTGATTTTAATGTACTTGTGCCTTTAATAATAGTTTAGATTTATGTGGTAGAATGCTATGTATAAATTTAGGGCAATGTTATAAGCAGTTCTATAATTGTTAAACAAAGTTCATTGATATTCGCAGTTCAATAAATTTAAAGTGTTTTTAGGATTGTGAATAACCGTTTTAAATATTGGGCGCTGCTATAAGCACTGCACTTTTGTCTATTTGCACTCGCCGCTATTAGCAATCGCTGTTTTAAGTGATTGTTTATTCGCACTCAACCTGTCGATTAGCAAAGCACTATTACTATTAGCACTTTTTATCAATTTCTTTTTAACATAATAAAAATATCATTTTCACTATTGTAAAATAACACTTCAAAAGATAACACATTTTATAAAATAAATGTCAAAAAATAGATTGCCAATTCTTTGCTCCGATTTTCTTGGATACCCAATAATGTTATTATAGGTCATATAAATATTGTTGCATAACCAATAATTTTACAATACGTACAAGAAGTTTAAATATGTATATGTTCAAGCATGTAGGACTCTCGTCGCCGCCGCCTCCAACCCCATCGTCGTCGCCGCCAACGTCATCGTCACCGCCGCCAACTCCAACGTCATCGTCGCCTCCGGCAACGCCATCGTCGTCGCCGCCAACTCCAACGCCGTCGTCGCCGCCAACTCCAACGCCGTCGTCGCCGCCAACGCCATCGTCGTCGCCGCCAACTCTAACGTCATTGTCGCCTCCGCCAACACCATCGTCGCCGCCGCCAACGCCATCGTCGCCGCCGCCAACACCATCGCCGCCGCCGCCAACGCCATCGCCGTCATGCCGCCAACTCCAACGCCATCGCCGTCTCCGCCAACGCCATCGTCACCGCCGCCAATGTCATCGTCACCGCCGCCAACACCATCGTCATCGCCGCCGACTCCAACGGCGTCGTTTCTGCGAGAGGAGATGTGTAGGGCATGCATCCAAGGGGAAAGGACTGCTTGCGGCTATTTAAAATAACACCATAAAATTTTAAATTTTTGAGTGCTAATAGACAAAACTGAGTGCTAATAAGCCCTAAAATTTTAAAATTTTGAGTGTTAATAGACAAAAGCACAGTGCTAATAGCAGCGCCCTAAATATTTTTAGGACTGCGATTAGCCATCGTAGAACTGCTAAGAACATCGCCCTCGGCCCATAAAAGGTCTCAAAAGTTAATTGCCCCCCCCCCCCCCCCCCCCCCCCCCCCCCACCCAGCACACAAATTTAGGAGAAATACTTGTATACGTGTAGCGTTTCATGCAAAAATACGGTTGTATTTAACAGTAACAAAAACATCTTTTCTACAGTAATATTTTTACGACCTTTATCCAAAACATATGCATATGAGATCTTAAAATGATCGTAAAAAAATATGAATCGATATTAAAATTGTTATTTCTTAAAAAAATATGCATCTTAACATACAAAATCAATTTCGCACCTTTTTGTGTGAACGCTACACATATATACTTTTTTTTCAAATTTAGACCCTAGTGGTGGAGGGGGAAATCTTTTATAATAGCAATGCTAATAGAACCCCGCATCTCGCTAATAGCACATCAAAAATCTACAAATTAATGCATCATTTTTAAAGAAAGACTTCTATAATAGCACCCCATCGAAGAGCTTCATGGCCACTCGTTGATCACCTGCCTCTCCTATTTTTTGCCCGCGGCATCCTAGATCTCATCGACTCCTCCCCCGACGTCGGTAACGCGAACTTCAAGCAGGTCTACTTCAAAAACCGCAAATATTAAAACATATTAAAACATATATTATTATTATTATTATTATTTTATCACAGCCAACACAATGAAAAGACAAACTGTGTGTCTGTGTCATTGATGAGCATGGAGGCGACGCCGAGACGGCCGACCTCAGAGTGGGCCATCTTCGGCCTTGATGCAACACGAACCAGGATGGGGGAAGCGCAGCTGGAGAAGATGAGGACGACAGGGAGAATGAAGAGCAAATTGTTTTCTTTAGCAGATGTGCTCGAATAAAACTGCGGTGGTTAGTGAGGAAGCCACCACACCGCCGACAGAAATGAAGGCGGCTCGGCGTGTGAGAGGCAGGCAATGTCAACCTCGAGACCGATGAGGAACATGAATAAAATGCGCCCGAAATTTGGATCCGGATCCCCTGGAGTTCGTGCGGGAACTTCAGGGTGGAGTTCGCGCGATCTTGCCCGTTGGTGTAGAGTTCGCGCGATATCGCCCCTTATTTTTTATATATATTTTTAGTTTTTTTACTTTTCGTTTTTTTTGTCTTCTAGCGGATAAATTCAGGAGCCGTTGAATGATCGAGTTGGGCGGTCTCACGCAGTTGGATTGAACTCCACCCTGGAGTTCCCGCACGAACTCCAGGGGATCCGGATCACCGAAATTTGGGCTCGCGGAGATGATATTGAGCTTGTCTACATCAAATTAAGTCATCGAATTTCTTTGTCTTAAACAAGTGCATGGAATGATGCTGTTTTGATGTTGTTGTTGTTGTTGTTGTTCTTAAAAGAATGTTAAATAGGACCGGTTTCATACACTTTAAAGAATTTGGGGACCAATTTCCACCAAAAAAAATAATAATTTTAGGACATGTTTTAGAAAGGTAATAAATTTGAGGGAATGATTTTATCATTTTTGCCTTTTAATGCACGGGATCTCTTGCAAAGTGTCTAATAGAAGAGAGTTTTTGGTTCCGGGCTCTATTTTTAAATCTAAGTTCGGATTTTAATAGGAGTCGTTAGATTCGGGGAAAGTGAATTGCAGATTTGTGTCGAGATTCAGACATACTACGTGGTCTGATAAGAGTGATCTTGAATATTCTCTGTCTTCCCGAGTGAATAACTTCTCGTGATAGATGGAGTCAGGTAGGGTGTGCAAAAAATAATCGAAGAACTGAGAACCGGACCGAAATCGAACCGAACTTAATGGTTGGGGTCGGTTCTCATGTGCCTCAGTTCGATTCTGGGTCCAAAATTTTCAGAACCGACCACTCGATTCGGTTTCCGGTTCTTACACTCGAGTACTCATAATCGACCCGAGAACCGAGTTATTGAATTTAAGTTTAAAAAATATGAGTCGTCCGATCTTTATTTCATTCAATATGAGTCTTTTAAAATAGTCCGGGCTACATTAAACCTAAAAGCTTCATCTTTCTTACAAATTCACAATCTTTTCAATATAAGTCTAATAATGTTGTGTTCAAAAATTAGTTAACGATATTATATGAGTTTTGTTTTGTTTTTATAAGGGTATGTTAGCGAAAATTGAAGAAAATTAAGTATGGTTTTTCTTGCACTTCTAAACAAACAATTGCTTGATCATATATTTTCTTTGAAAGAATATTTTGTGTTAAGTATTTGCTTAAATGAATATACAGTAGTTAGAAATATATATTTACTATTACATAAGTTCATTATGATGCGTGAGTGAAACTGAGAACTGAACCGAGTTTTTCAGTTTGGATCTGGTTCTATACCTTAAGTACATTGGTCGGTTTCGATTCAGAAAAGTCGAAACCAAACTTATATGGATCGGTTCTTGGTTCTGGTTAAAACCGATCAGAACTGACCCGAGTTGCATCCCTATAGCCAAGTATTTCATGTGATCAGTGTCATGGTTTACTTAAGGGTGTGCATAAAAAACCGAAACCGACCAAACCAAACCGAACCGATCAAGCCGAACCGATTTTCAGACCGAACCGATCGGTTCGGTTCGGTTTCGGTTTAGGGGGGCTGAAAACCGACATCACTTCGGTTCGGTTCGGTTTGTTGGTTGTGTAAGCCGAAAAAACCGAACCGAACCTTAATTGTTAGAGAATAAAAATAATTAGCAAAGTTTAAGTATTATAATTTTGTTTGAATCGAGATATCCAACTTCTTTGTGCTAGGTGACACCAACTAACACTAAAATAGGTAAACTAATAATTTAAAAATTTATAAAAGCTTAAGTTATACATCAACTTAACTAGTTCGACCATAGTATTATCTTTAAGCCATGGTAATATACACGCTTACATCAATCATTTTTTGTTTGATTAAATATAAAAATGGCACAAATTATATTCATAATTAATTTAAATTGAACTATAGTTAGCACATGTTATATATCACATGACACGAGTAATTATTTCTAAGTTACCAATATATCTAAGTCAATTTATCATTTAAGTTAAAAAGAAATTAATGAGAACTTAATGAAAATATTTTGGTCAAATTTTATTATGAGTTAACTATGTAAGAAAACCGAACTGAGTTTTAAAAACCGAACCAAACCGAACCGAACCGAATGGATTCGGTTTGGTTTCGGTTTGGGATGTGTGAAAACTGAGGGTATTCGGTTCTGTTTCGATTTTACCCAAAATCGAACCAAACCGAACCGCTTACAGACTCAGGTTTACTTTCTTCTTTCACCGCATACAGTAAGTACTAAATAAAATAAATGTATTTTGATAGTTTAAAATTAATTACGCGATTTAAATATATTATTTTATGAGAATATTTGTTCTATCACGGCAACGAAGCTTTGGATCATATTCAGTATTTTTGTTTGTAAATAAAATATATTATTAGATTTAAAATCATATTCGGCATTTTCAGGCACGGTATTCACAAAATTCCAATAAATAAAATATATTTTAAAAAATCGCATTTAGATAATTAAATCAATTTAAAAAGGATACTAATAATAATAATAACAATAATTACAACGAAGCTTAAAATATCTAACTTAAGATATATTAAAAAAGTATAATTTTGCGGTACTCTAATGTAATAGGGATGATCATCAGATTAAATATTCTAAATAAAAAAATTATTTAAAAATTATTTAGTAAAAATATCGAAGTAAAAGACTAATAAATTAACAAACATGTCAAAAGTTTAAACATGAGACCAAGAATGCTCAACAAATGCTATTTATCAACGGCACTAAATAAATTTTATTGAAAAAATGTATGAAATTTTTAAATACATGTACAAGTACTAGTTGTTAGTTTTTTGAGGTGAGCTAACTCCCAACGTTAGGTAGCTAACCCCTACGTTAGCTCTGTTTCTAGAAGGTGATTTCCGGATCTATAAATAGGGGGCTAATCTCCCTACATAGAATATAGAGGGAATTGGAAGACTTGGTGTGAGGACCCTGACCACAGCGTGACGCACCAGCGCTGCCTTTCGTCCCAGACCCCCACATGGGCCGCAGACCATGCCACCCCAACCCCTCTCCGTACCCCTTCGGCCACGGCGGGTTGTTGGAGACCGCACCTCCCTTTGACGAGTAGTGGTCAAGTTAAGCGCCTCTACGGGGAGAAGTGAAAGAACTCTATAATAGCTATTTGTGTAATTACATTGTATCCCTATAATAAAAATAACAATGAAAATTTATAAAATCCAAAAAAATTTAGTAGACCACCTGCACCTACTATGGTAGGTAATCATTAGAACTCCTAGACCTATTTTAAAATAATTTTTTGTTAAAAATATAAATATTTTTGAAAAAAACAATTATAAAATATTACTTAAAATTTTTGTGCGATCATTTTCAGTACTCATATGTATATGTTGTGAGCGCAAGGGCGGGCGAAGCCCGCCCGCGCGAAGCCGGCCGGGAGCGAGCGAAGCTCGCCGTTGCCAGCCGGGTACTGTCGCGCTTGGTAGTTGGGGCGGAGCCCCGTGCCTGTCACTTATCCGATGCAATGAATTTCAAACCTAGCCTTTTGGCTTACCATGACAGTTAAATCTGCTTACCATATTACCTTCATCGCTGAATCACTTCTCGTCAAAGGGAGGTTGCGGTCTCCAACAACCCGCCATGGCCGAAGGGACACAGAGAGGGGTTGGGGTGGCATGGGCTGCGGCCCATGTGGGAGCCTGGGACGAAAGGCAGCGCTGGTGCGCCAGGCTGTGGTCAGGGTCCTCGCACTTGGGCTTCTCACTTTTGCGGTCTCAGACAGAGCGAACTTGGAGCGAGTTCGGCAGCGACTTAGAGTAGGTTTCTTGAGTGAAGGTGATTGCGAGCTAACGCGACGCGTTAGGAGTTAACGTCGGGCGGTAGTGGTTCAGGGGTCTGGCGGTCTGCAGGTTGCGGTCTCTTTAGTGAAGTGTGCGAGCAGCGAACTCGCGGTCTTGAGAGCTAACACCGGGCGTTAGGAGTTAACGTCGGCGATATCGAGAAGCACCGTGTTGTGCTGTGTTGTGGAGGAGAAGCGGACACTGTCTGCGACCAAGTTATTTTTTCTATATCTTCTGGCTGTTGTGAATCAAGTTTTATGCAACTTGTATTCAGCTTTGTGTATTTGTAATTTGGAACTTCTTTCAAGTATTATAAGTGAAGTGTTTCATGTTCATTTCTTGGTGTCTTTGTCTCGGTGCTACATCAATCTAGAAAATTTCACACTAGTTCGTATATATATATTGATGAGATTTCCCCAAAAATAGTTCGGTCGAACTAAAGGTTTATTGTTGCAACCTCGATCGGCTCGCAGATACAATTTCAACAGGCTTATTCTCGCGCAATTCTGAGTCCGTTTTGGTACCTCAAACGGACGGCAGTACAACTCGCACGCGGGAGCGACCCCCGACACGCTCTCTCACGGGGGGTGCAGCCCCCGCGCACACTAGCGCGGGGGATCTCAATCATGTGTAGCTAGTATATAAAATCCCTCATAATTAATGAGGTGCAGATAGTAAAATCATTCATCATTGGCGTGCACATAGTAAAATCCTCCATCATTGGGTGCGTATAGTAAAATTCTCAATCATGTGGGTGCACATAGTAAAATCCCTCGTTATTTGGTGCGGATAGTAAAATTCATCATCATTTGGTGCGAATAGTAAAATTCTCTACCATGAGGGTGCACATAGTAAAATCCTCTATCATTGAGTGCGGATAGTAAAATCTTTCATCATGGGGATGCACATAGTAAAATTCATTATCATTGGATGCGGATAGTAAAATCCTTCATCATGGGAATACAGATAGTAAAATCATCCATCATGAGGGGTGCATTTAGTAAAATCCATCATCATTGGGTGTGGATAGTAAAATTCTCTATCATAGAGGTGCACATAGTAAAATCTCTCATTATTGGGTGCGGGTAATAAAATCTCTCATCATTTGGTGCAAATGATAAAATCATTTATCATGAGGTGCACATAGTAAAATCTCTAATCATTAGGTGCGGATAGTAAAATCCCTTATCATGAGATGCAGATAGTAAAATATTCCTTCATGGGGTGCACATAATAAAATGTCTTATCATTGAGTGCGAATAGTAAAGTCCTCCATCATGGAGGTGCACATAATAAAATCCACATCATTGAGTGCGGATAGTAAAATCCCTCATTATGGGGTGCAGATAGTAAAATCCTCCATCATAGAGGTGCAGATGGTAAAATTCCTCGTCATTGGGGTGCGCATAGCAAAATTCTCCATCATGGGGGTGCGCATAGCCAAATTTATAATCATGATTGTGCAGATAACAAGATTCCCTAGCGGCATAATTACCAAAACGCCCCTCTCAAAATCTATAAAAGGGATTCATAGCGCTCATTTGAGATGACATTGTCTTCTACGCCTTGGAGAGCTCAGAAGTCTTCCTTCGAAGATCTCCTTGAGTTCTCCTCCAGCGCTTGAAAATCCCTTCGAAGATCTCCTTCGGCGCTCGAAAATCTATTTCAGCGCTAGAAGATCTTCTTCGGAGTTCAAAGATTCTTTGAATACGATTCGAAGATCTCATTCAGCTTTTGAAGACGGCTCGAAGATCTCCTTCGGTCTATGAAGATTCCTTCAGAGTCTCGAAGATCTCCTTCGCTCCTCCAAGGTACCCTCAAAGACAGCTCGATGAACTCATCCCCAGTCCCATCCTCCGAGCTTAAAGCCCCGAGCTTCCGAGCACGTCCAAGCTCACGTCGCTTCCGAGCTCCGTCGCTTCCGAGCATGTCCAAGCTCACGTCGTTTCCGAGCTCAGAGCCCTGTCTCTTTCGAGCACGTCCAAACTCATGTTGCTTCCGAGCACGCCGAAGCTCTCGTCGCTCTGAGCACTTTCGAAACGACGTGAGCATGCCCAAGCTCTTTCGCTCTGAGCATGTCCAAGCTCACGTCGTTTCCGAGCTCTTTCGAAGAATCTTTCAGAGTTCTCCTTCGGCACTCGATGACTCTCTCAAAGATCTCCTTCGGAACTCGATGATCTTCTTCCCCTTCGAAGACGACTTGAAAATCTATCTCTTCCCACAAGGCTATTCGAAGATTCCGCTTCCTCCACCATCAAACACTTAGTGCGCCGAGCGGTGGTCTGTCACCTTCGGGAATTATTCTACTTACTGTAACGAGCGGTGGTTTGTCACCCTCGAGCTCTATACTTCAATTGTAACACACAAAAATATAGTGCAATTTGGGTGACACTGATCTGACCACGTGATTTTTCACTATTTTCGGGTTCCCCCCATAAAAAGTCTTCTAGTTAGCTGTTGATTCTCTACTTTGACTGCGTGGGGTGTCCGACTCACTCTCGAGCTATGGCGGTCCATCTCGACCAGTCCACAGAGCGTCGGGCGACCCACAACATAATTACCGGGGCCTCCCCTGGGAGTTTGCATAAATACAGGTTGCACCCTATATCTTTCAAAATGTAATGCACCATTTTCAATATAGAGTTGTTATAAAGGGTAAATTTGGAATATCATAAAATAATTGGGCAGATTGCTTTCCATCTACATTTATAAAGGAAATGGTCACACCTTTCACAAAATTGAATATCATAAAATAATTTGGCTGATTTTATCATTTTGCATACGTATTTTTAATGGAAGAGGCATTTTTTGTAAACTAGGGAAACTTAGAGGAGGGAGGTAAATGTAATTTCAAAAGATAGAGGGGTGCAAACTGTAATTAACTTATATATATAATATTTCTACACGGACTATTTTCACATGTTAAATTATAAAATGGTGCTGTTATAAGCAAACTCTTTTTGGTTGCTAGCAAACCAATTTCTATGAATTTTTACGCGTCTTTTGAAAATACGTCTTGTACATGCATTTTTTGGAAAAGTGTTCAACACTAAAATTGTAGATCTCGTCGAGATCTATAATTGCATGTACAAGACGTATTTTCTTGTTATTTTCAAAAATTCACTATAATTACGATCAGAGCGATTTTAGGGTCTTGTGCGTGTATTTTTAGGAAAAATGTTCAACACAAAAGTTGTAGATCTCGACGAGATCTATAATTTTCGTGTTGAACACTTTTCCTAAAAATGCATGTACAAAACTTATTTTCAAAAGGCGCTTAATAACTCATAGAAATTGGTTTGCTAACAATCAAAAGGGATTTGCTTATAAAAGCACCCTTATAAAATACCGACAATGACAGTGATAGGAGTGGACTTGTAGTCTGTAGTGTTGGACTTTTTTGTTTTTATTCATAGTATCAATAAACTAGGCTATTTTGATATATTCAGTCATCGTCAGTTACGGCCTGCTTTTCTCATGATTAAAAGCAAAATTCGCAAAAGAAATTCTTTAGGCCCAGTTCATTTGCACGGAATTGAAGATTTGGATTGAAATTTGACGACGATTCTAATTACGCCGTTCGGTTCTTACGTAACTTTAATAATTGAAATTTTAGTTAAATATCATGGAATTGATTTTAGCCTTGTCATAAAATCTAGCTAGACATATCGGAATTGGGCGACTTTGGCTCCCTCAATTTACTCCCGTTAAAAAAAACAACAACGACTCCTTAACTGCGCTTCCGGTCCATCCTCGACATTTTGACTCACTAGGGCTCCACCACTTTCCAGCAGCGACTCGCGATCTTCCGATGATCCAGCAGTGGCACGCATATTTTCGCCCGACACGCGTTTTTCGCACGGGCGCGCATTTTTCGCCCAAGCGCGAGTTTCTTCGCCCAAGCGCGAGTTTCTTCGCCCGGGCGAGTGTTTTTCGCCCGGGCGCGTTTTTCGCCAGGGTGCGCGTTGTTCGCTCGGGCGCGCTTTTTTTTTTGCCTGGCCAAACGTTCTTCGCTCGGGCGAGCGTTCTTCGCCCGAGCGCGTGTTATACGCCCGAGCGCGCGTTCTTCGCTCGGGCGCTCGTTTGTCGCTCAGGCCCGCGTTTTGTGGACCGGGCATGCGTTTTTTCGCCCGAGCGCAAGTTTTTTCCCATGCGCTCGTTTTTGCCCTATTTTGCCCGGGATGACCCCGTTTTTCGCCCGAGCGCGCGTATTGTCGCCCGGGCGCGCTTTTTTTCGCTCGTACGCGCAGTTTTTCGCCCGGGCGCCCGTTTGCGGCCGGACGCTCGTTTTTCACCCGGGATCCCGTTTTTCGCCCGGGCGCGCGTTTCGCCCGGGCGCGCGTTTTTCGCCCGGGCGCATTGTTTGTCGCCTAGGCGTGCGTTTTGTCTCCCGGGCGTCAGTTTTCGCCCAGGCGGGCATTTTTCGCTCGGGCGGGCGTTTTGTCGCCTGGGCACGCATATTGTCGCCCGGGCGCGCGCATTTTGCCCGAACGCGCATATTTCGCCCTATCACGCATTTTTCGTACCGGTGTGCATTTTTTGCCCTGACGCACATTTTTCGCCCAGACGTGCATATTGTCGCCTGGGTGTGCGTTTTGTGCCCGGTCGCGAGTTTTTTGTCATTCCGCGCTTTTTGCGCCCGAGAACGTATTTTTTGTCCGGGCACCCATTTTGTGCCCGAGCGTGCATTTTATTTTCAGCAGGCGCATTTTTTTTATATATGTAAACAAATATTAGTTTGTTCATAATATTTTTCAATTCTTAGATTGAATCTTATTTAACAAACGAACAAAAAAATTGATTAATTTCACAATATTCGTCAATATTGTTTATTAGGCGAACGCTGGAATTGGAATTAAACCAATTCCAATTTTGAATATCGAATCCCATTACCAAATTCAAATATCAAATTTCAATTCTGTCCAAACTAACGAGCCCTTAAATTCGATCTCTTAGGAGATCAGGTGGGGTTTATTTAGTTTTAATCGTTACCTTTCTTTTCTGCACTCCAGACCTAGATTTCAGAAAGGAGCCCCAACCTAAAAATTCCTCCGCAAACAGAACCATTATTTCAATGAAGGTTGGAGGAGTTATAGGCGCCGTTTGGTGTGACAATGATTGTTACTGCCACCAAGAAAATAAAACTAATTTTGAACATAAAAGTGAATGAAATTTCTTAGGTGAGGTCGGGTGTTCATAACCATCACCTTCACGACCAAATAGCTTATCAGCTCTTGTTTTATGGCATCATTTTTTTCATATTTACATATCATATTTAAAAATCAAATTAATATTTTCCTAAATAAATCACCAAGCAAAATAGCATTTATAAAATAAGTAAGTAAAATATCATGCGTGCGAGGTTACGTTGAATGTCACCGTTTCGTCAGTAAATTTGGGAGAGCAATTGATGGAGTATCCCTAAAGGCGCTAACCGCACCCCATCCATGGGGTGCGGTTATCCAAAGAACCCCCACTAGCGAGGTAACTACCCGAAATATAACCATCGCCGTCATCGCTGTCATCGCCGCCATTGCCGCCATCGCTGCCATCGATCGCTGCCATGACCGCCATCGCCGCCATCGCCGCCTACGCCTCCATCACCGCCATAGCCGCCATCGCCGTCATCGCCGACATCGCCGCCATCGCCGACATCGCTTGCCGCCATCGCCGACATCGCCACCATGGCCGCCATCACCGCCATCACCGACGACGTCGCGATCATCGTCATCGCCGCCATCGCCATCGCCGTAGCAAATACCCATGAATAGTTTTAGACCTGTTGTAATTTAAAAACACATCACACTCGGACAAACGAGTAAATTTCTTGGGGACACGGTTGCATGGAAGAAAAAAACACATAATACATGAAGTATTAAAGTACTCGAATCATTTTTCCTGAAGTTTTAAAAGAAAAATGATATCTTTTTTTAAAAACGGTGATCTGCATATAGCTAAAATCAGTCTGTGTTTAACATCGTTTTTTTTAAACTGTGGCCTGCATATAGCCAAATTGGCCTGCGTTTAACATCGCTCTAAATTAAATAGAAGAACAAACTATTTTCTTTGATTTATTAGTGTATGCATTTATATAATTTTAGTTGCCAATTTTGAAAAATTACTAATTACTAATATGGAGTTCCTATCGTGTGCATATGCTAGCTAAGTTAAATATAGGCAATTGTTATAAGCACACCAGCTTTGACTATTCGCACACCAGTTTCTATGAGTTATTATGCGTATTTTAAAAATATGTCTTGTACATGCATTTTTAGGAAAAGTGTTCAACACAAAAATTGTAGATCTCGCCGAGATCTATAACTTTCGTTTTGAACACTTTTCCTAAAAATGCACGCACAATCGAGTGTCTTGCGGGAACTTTCGTAACGCGTGTATCATTTTATTTGCAATCAATAAGAACATATATATAGTTCTCTTAAAATTTGGATTTTGTTAAGGTTTGCATGCCGAGTTTATGATTTCCCGTACATTCTTATAGTCAACAACATATCGAATGTTGCACGAAGTAAATATTCGAGATATGACACGCAATTTTTATTTGTATGCTTAGCTAAACAAGTTAGAGAGAAGTTACACTACAAATTTATGTTATTCCATATTAATGAGATTAATAAATATATATTATGCACATTATTCCATATTGGTATGCTTTGAGTTTATGGTTGGAAACTAAAAAAATAGATGGCATTTTGTATATAAATAATTTAATTACATAAATTTATTTAGACCATATATGTCTCAATCAAAGAAATAATGATTATTGAATGAGGGTAGGAAGAGTCATATGTCATCAATAAGCATTAACTCATATATGATGCATGGTTCCCACAACTTATAAAATATTAAAATGGAAATAATTTAAATAATGAATTCCATCATGTAGATTGTAGGGGTAGCATTTTATTTGAGGTTTATAAATGGAATGAAACTCAAAGTAGAAAAATTCCTCCATTTCATTAAGTATTTTGAGATTTACAAAGGGAACTAAATATAAAGGAAAGAAACAATTCTTTTATTTCATTCAATTTACTTACAATTTTTTTTTGGATTGAATTGCTTTACATAAAGTTCTCACTGAAAACTCAGAAGTTATTTTTGATAAGTGCCCATACTTAACAAGTTGTTATAGAATTCTACAAGTTATAATAGAAATATATAAAATTCCTAGACTCTGAAAGTCCTTTTTGGCATAGGGATTTGTGTCGGAGGTGACATGTAATAATTGGAATGCAACAAAGATGTAGCTCCAATTTGATTCGCACCTAGCTAGGGTGCGAATAGCTTGATTGCATCCAACGCAAAGGTTTTCGGGCGACAACTATCAAATGACTAGAAAGTCTCAGTTCATGTCTAACCAGACCAGAGAATTCTATGTGTTTTTCATCAAATTGATGCATCCATGGTGCCCCTAGTTGCATTGTTACATTTATTGGACTGCTTGTGGGTGTTTTTGCACCTGATATGACGCCAACTTAAGCCATCAAGTTTGATCGAGTCAATTTTCGCTCAATTTATGTGTGCAGTCTCAATTGAGATCCAATTGAGACTTAATGAGTATAACTAGCTCTTGATAACTTTAGTTGCTCATTTACGGTGAACCTAGGATACTCCAACTAATTTGGGTTCAATTTTGGTGCCCCAAATGGGCTTTTGGGTCAATTGACCCATGATGGTCAAATTTGCCATCGTTGAAATTAACTGGGGTCCGATCAAAGTATGTGAAAGACACGAGTGACATGGATTTGAGAGAGAACTCTATAATTTAAAATTTTGGTCAAATTTAATGGACGCGTTTTACGAATTTTGCAATTTAAGCTAGATTCGTGCAAAGTGGCTCTGCATTAGAGTTGGTCCCGTCACATGATGCTAGAGTGAAGGTTTCGACCACATAAATTTGGTAATTCACTTTATGAATGATACTTCATGTGTTTTAATTATACAACACCTTCTACAAACTTGATTGTGTCAAATTTAACTTCGATTACCCTCCCTAGGTGTTGTCACATCATATTGAGCTATGTTGGGCGTGGTGGTGGTTTGAATATTTTGATGACCTCGATCTTGGTTAGATTTATGTTTTTGACTCGAGTTATTTACCTAATTTAACTCAAAAAATCTAAGGGTCCGTTCGTTTGGACGGAATTGGCTTTCTGGAATTGGCTTTAGAGATTAGAAATTCAATTCTAATGTTCGGCGCAACGAAATTTAAGCGGATATTGGCTTTCATGTGAAAACCAATGAGTTTTACTATGAACTAAAAAATCAAATAACAATTCTTACCTCCGCCCATAAGTTTTCCGCATAATCAAATGTTTACGCTAGAGTTTTTCGACCTACGCGCGGGTTTTTTCGCCCGAGTGTGTGTTTTCCTGCAGGGTGTGTTTTTCAGTCGGGCACAAGTTTTTCGGGCAGGCGCGTGCTTTTCGACCGAAAGTTCATTTTTCTCCCAAGCGGGCGTTTTTCACCCGGGAGCATATTTTCTCCCGGGCGCGATTTTTTCGCCAGGGAGCGATTTTTTCGCCCGGGCGCGTTTATTTCGCGTTTTATTTCTCCCGGGCGTGTTTATTTCGGTCGGGCGTGATTTTTTTGCCCGGGCGCGATTTTTTCGTCTGGGCGCGTTAATTTCACCAGCGCGCATATTTTCGCCCGGACGCGATTTTTTCGCCCGGGGGCGTTTATTTCGCCAGGGCGCGTTTTATTTCTCCCGGGCACGTTTATTTCGACCGAGGGCGATATTTTTGCCCGGGCGCGATTTTTTCGCCCGGGCGCGATTTTTTGCCCGAGCGCGATTTTTTCGTCCGGGGAGGAATTTTTCCGCCCGGGTGCGATTTTTTTCGTCCGGGCGCGTTTATTTCACCCGGGCGCATATTTTCTCCCGGGCGCGATTTTTTCGCCCGGGCGCATTTATTTCGCCTGGGCGCATTTTATTTCGGCCGGGCGCGATTTATTTCGGTCGGACGCGATTTTTTTCGGCCGGGCGCGATTTTTTCGCCCAGGCGCATTTATTTCGGCTGGGCTCAATTTTTTCTCCCGTGCGCGATTTTTTCGTCGGTCTCGATTTTTTCGCACTGGTGCGATATTTTAGCCCGGGCGCCCGTTTTTTGCCCGGGCGCACGCTTTTCACTCGGGCGCGCGCTTTTTGCCCGGGCGCGCGCTTTTCGCCCGAGCGCGCGTTTTTAAAAATTTGAATTTTAAAAATTTTAATTCCAGAAAGCCAATTCCATTGTGCAGCCGAACAACTTACAGATATCAATTCCAATTCTGTTCACTGAATTCCATCCTGCAACTGAACAGCAGAATTGGTTTTATGCACAAAACCAATTCCTGTAGATATTGGTTTTCTGGCCAAAGCAAATTCCAGAAAGCCATTACCTGCACGCCGAACGGATCCTAAGGTTTCTTGGCCATCTCAGATTGGGCTTGTTAAGTTTCGTGATACATTGGGACATGTTAGAGAATGAATATCCCCCATGTTGATCATAGTCAATTCTGGTTGGTCAGTGTGGCATGTTAGTGATCCAAGTATGCAAAAGTAACTAAAATCATCCTTGATAGATCTAGGGTGTTCCCTTGTGGAATACAATGTTCAAGCTAGACGATTTGGACATTAATAAGCACAACGATGGACGACATTCCCTGGGTTGTGCACAGTTCACCAGTGCCTAGGTTGCCTTGTTATTTATTTCTCTACATAACTAGAGTACTTAGGTTAACGAGTGTTATAATTTATGGTGGTTGTTAATAATTGCAGTATGCATCAAACTTTTATCATTAGTGTACCGTAAAATGTTCATGGTCTGGGTAGAACTAACTTATTGGCGGTTGAGAACAACAAAAGCGGTCGGGGATCGTCGAAGGTCTCACCACACAATCAAGAGCTTGTCAAACGGTCTCCCCTCAGAAATTGCCAAGGTCTTATGGTTCCAAGTAAAAATAAAAGCAAGAGAGTCAAAGGAGAAGGTGAAAAATCCGTAATTGTTCTTTGGTTAAACTAATTATCACTTCATCAAAGAACATGTTGAGAAGGAAGGCATCTGCCTTGAGATTGTCCCCACTGATAAACAAGTGGCAGGTATCTTAACTAAACCACTGGATGAAGCAAAATTTAATTTCTTCAAAATAGAACTAGACATGCTCAATTTAGAATAACTTCTGCAAAACTGCCCTTATTTATTTATTATTGTTACAATTTTCTTCTTGTAGGTGCTAGGACACTAACAAACCATACAGGTTGCCACTAGAAAAGCTGGGAGTGTATATGTTATTTTGTGCATAAGGGCAATCAAAGAACATATCGTTTTGTTCACAAAATGATATCGTCGTGATGACACAACGATACCCTTTTGCTTAGCTGTCAAATCAAAAATTCTAATTGAATTAATCTCAGCCATTGGATCTGACATTGATCAAACCCCAGGTACGCAACTTTTCATTTCCCACAATAAAATATATAAATAGGTGTCAAATGTCTTGAACTTAAAACATAAGCATCGTTCGTAGGAATTGTCCTTCCCATCAAAGTTGTTTAATGGAACCTATATGAAGTCATGAGGGTCGAATTTTACACCACCCTACCCACGATACGCATCAGTGGATCAAGGAAAGATCGTTCAAGGTCTTGTGAGTGGGTTGAAGGACGGTGGTGATGGCATAAAGGACAGTGATTTCTGGGAGAATGAAATATCTGTCAATACAGATAGATATTTGTGTCTCTAAATGATGAAGGTACTGCACTTACTCTTAGGATAGAGCGGGACGTAGTGGAAAGAGCAAATTTAGTAGAAATAAGACAAGTTTCACTTATGCGATAACTTTTTGGAGACGAAGTTGGAGCGGTATGGCGAGATGAATGGCTAGGTGTTCGAGATGAACACCGCGGTTGGCAAGGATGACTGAATCAACATATCATATCGGGGGCATCCCGAGGAGGTTCTTTTGGTGGATGGCATGAGTCGCGAAGCCGTGGCAATGTGTCAAGAGTGGGAAAGAGGGGGTAATGAGTTAGTCGACCCATAGGTAAGCGTATGTTATCAGGTTGAGAGTACATATCTCGATTCATATTGGGTCAATGCTTGGAGATTCGTAAAAGTGATTTGGCGGTGGCATATATGATGTGATATGATGAGGATTTGAGCAATTAATTATCAAATTCACTGATAACCAACAATATGTACCGTTCACTCGACTCTATTACGCAGGTTCTTGAGAGTATGGTTTATTCCTGGTAATATTTGAGTTTATGGAAGTGGGTTCGCTCCTAGTTCATGCATCGGCTTAATCCTGCATCGCCCGAAGAGGATGTGATTCTGATAGTTAAGAGTGAGTCTCCATCCTCACATGGTGAGGCTCCTTTTGAAAGAAAACCCATGTTGGCCAAGGACCAAAGTGGATAATACCTCGTCATGCAAGGCGGGAATTTACAAGGACCTCTGATGATCTTCGACCCCCTCCATTGTTCTCAGACATCCTTAGTAATTAACGTCACTCCCGACCACAAACATTCGTGAGTCCAACATTTTTCTTGAAGCATTTTTCAAGTGAAGGTACTGGTTGTGATCGCAATAAGTATTAGCCACAACAATCAATCAATGTATCATAATGTGTCACGATTTTTTAACTTCTTCGTGGGCATTTATTTGCAGAATAATTTTGATATAATATTTCAAAAAATAAAAAACATGCATCACTTATCACATATATTTTTTATTTAAAAAAGTAAAAATGTCTTTAATGAACTTTTAGTCAAATAATATCTACATTAATAAACTAATCTTAGTCGCTAATATATTTTTTCAAATATGTCATATAGAGCTGTCACGGTTCCGGTTCGGTTCCGGTTCTAATAAAACCGTGAACCGATCCGCTAAGGTAACGGTTCTTCAAATTAGAGCCAAAATCGTATTTGGTTTGATCGGTTCCGGTTTTGGTTCCGGTTCCAGCATAATTTTTGAAACCATCGTGTTAACGGTTCCGGTTACGGTTCAACAAGAACCCAAACCAAACCGGTCACTAACGGTTCAGTCCGGTTCTAATCGGTTCCAACTAGAACCAAAACCAAACATGGTCGAATGAATGGAGGAGGTTAAAATAAAAAATCGGAGGGGAAAAGTATACATGTTCGGTTTTTTTTTTTTGCAAGAGAGACTTCAAAATCTGAGGCCCGGGCGCAGGAATTTCATGTTACATCAAGGGAGAGTACTTTTTGTATAATATATACTAAGTCAGACTGAAAGTTAAAAACTGAAACCGCAAAACCACAAAATTGTTGATGCAATGTTCATGTTGCTAAAGATCATAACTCAACGTAGGGTAACGAACTTTGAATTGTTGCTCTTGAATCTTATTTTACAATTAAAATTTTGTTTGAAGAATATATTAGTTAATTCAATTTGACTAATTTATTAGCTACAATTAAATTTGTCTTTCATGATTACTATTAAATAGTAGTTGTATATCCTCTATATTTTTAAAACAAAATATTTCAGAAAAATATGTGAGTAAAATTGAGAATACATTATATGACTGTACAAAAACTAAAAGTACACAGCAAAAACCGACTCCAAATCGCACCAATGTCAAACCACACAACACGATTTTGGTGCGGTGCGATTTTGTTCAGTTCCAAACCGACCCCCTTTGTTGCGATTGCGGTTTGAGTTCAAACAGCACCAGTTTCACCCATAATAGTAAGTATAGATAATATAGATATATTATAAAAATAAAAGTAATATAATAATAATAGTAAACCGGTTGCGGTTCGGTTCTGCTTCGGTCCGGTTCGGATCGGTTCTAAAAATCTTGAAATCGCTTGATACTTGTATATTGCGGTTCTGGTTCATGTTCTTGTCCGAATAATAAAATGAAAGAACCACACTCATACCAATGTTGTTCACGGTTTCAAAATTCAAACCATAACCCTAATAATTCGCGAATGGTTCGGTCTGGTTCTTTGCGGTTCCGGTTCGATTCCGATTTGGTTTTCGGTTTTCGGTTTTAAGTGACAGCTTTAATGTCATATGATATATCAATAAATCGCCTTGTCGAGACCTACAAAATGAGACTAATATTGAATACTTTCTAATTATTATTTATTATATAAAGAAGAAACAAAGATGTTTTACCAATTGAAACTTATTTATAAATCAAAATACATTCAATTTAATATGCATAAATTTTTCAAAATTACATTGCGTAGGAAGAAATTAATATGCATACAATTTAATATGCATCCTTCTTTTGAATGAAAAATTTATCTCTTAGAGCTTATGGGGTCTCACATAATAATATACGAAAATTGGACAAATGATCGTGTTGACTTTATTTATATTAGATATGAGTGAAGAGTCATGTTTGAACTGATTGGAGCAGGTCTGTATCGACGAGACTGGTAGTCGATCGATATATAGTATATCATATCGTCGAGACCTCAAGACGACATAATATATGTCGGCTTGACTAATATCAACTTGATTATCTAGCCGATATAGAGTCTTTATCATCGAGATCTCAAGACGACATGATGTTTATCGTCGAGACCTCAAGACAACATGGTGTATCTCAGCTTAACTAATATCAGCTTGATTGTCTAGCCAATATAGAGTCTTTATCGTCGAGATCTCAAGACGACATAGTCTTTATCTTCGAGACCTCAAGACGACATAGTGTATATCGTTGAAACCTGAAGATGACATAGTGTATGTTGACTTGACTAATATCAACTTGATTGTCTAACCGATATATAGTCTAAATCGTCGAGACCTCAAGACGACATAGTGTATAAATATATTAATTAAAAGTTCCACTTTGGCCTATGCGGAGGTTGGCGAAGCCTGTGCGGAGGCGGGCGAAGCCGGCCTGGATGCAGCCGAAGGGGAGAGGACGAAGCCCGTCGAGGAGGCGGGCGAAGCCCGCAGCAACGTATCGAGAACGGGCGAAGCCCGTTCGAAGATGCTAGTATGTATATATATGTATATACATAAAAAAAATATCATGTTCTTCAAATATGGAGAACATGGTTGGAGTTGGAACAACCAAGTTCTCCATATTTGAAGAACATGATTCAATGAGGCTCTCTAAATATATAGGTACTCATTGGAGTTGCTCTATAAAAAACTTCATCAACTTTTATATTCAAAATTTGTTTTCTTTTCTCGGGGGTGGTCATAATTGTTGCGGGTCGCTTAGTGTTGGATCGGTCGGCGCCCTTAGAGGGGGGGTGAATAAGGGTTTTCAATAAGTTTAGATTATATTTAGAAAACTTTGATATAATGCAATATTAAAATAATAAGAAGTTTAGTAAAAACAAAAGAAGAGACATGCTTTATTAATATCAAATAATGTTTTACAAAACTTGACTTCTATGACGCTAGAAATCTAAGGCGACTAGTAAAACTCTTTTTCATTTTCTATACCGACTCGTATCCCCACGAACCGGTTGGCTTTAGCCGATCTCTCCCCAGATACGGCCTCAAGCCGCTCTAGCCAATCTATCCCCAGAAAGGCCTCGAGCACCCCCTAGACCTAGCCTAGATCTAGTCGCCAACACGAGGCAAATTTCAGCCCTAAGTCCTACCCCAGACCTAGTCGCCAACACGAGGCGATTTCACTACCGTTTACAGAAAAGATATAAAATGAAAAGACAATAATATAAAAACTCCCTCTATGTGGATCTCTTGGAGAAGTGGACGAAGGCCCGCAGAGTATGATCGTAGTCGATGTGGCCTTTCGTCACGATGATGACGCGTGTTGAAATCTTCTCCACGGATCTCCTTAAGGCTTTATGGAATTGTGGGAGTATCGCTCTGAATCTTCCTCTCTCTGCTATGGCACGAAGCTCTGGAGTTTTGGAATTGGAGGAGGATGAAGAATACGAAGGCAAGGGGTCCAATTTATAGCTTTCACTCTACCGCCGGCGCTAGCGCTACCGCCGGCGCTAGCCCGGATTAGGCAACGTTTTGCGCAGCAGAATCTCCCATCCGCGGCAACCTCTTGCACTATGCCTTAAGTGAGTCATGCTACCGCCGGCGCTATCTACTACCGCCGGCGCTATCCCAAGTTAAGAAACTCTTTGCGCGGCAAGATCTTCAATCCGAGGCAACAATTCCAGCAAGCCTTCTGTGCATCGAGCTAACGCCGGCGCTATCCACTATCGCCTGCGCTAGTGATCAGTTTGGAGTTGATGGCTCAATTTCGGGGGCAACCACCATATGTAAACCTTGAGTCATTTTGACCTGTTATCCTGCACACTTAGATCACACAAGATTAAATACACACATAGGATTTGTTATTCTCAAACCTAGGAGATGCGGAAGACCGTGTTCCAACAAACTCCCCCTTTTGATAATAACAAATCCATTAATGATAAATCAGAGCATTAATCTATATAAGCATGAAGAAAACATATTTGTGTGTGTGTGAAAAGGATGACTTAGGATAAATAATGATTATAGCACTTTAGTATTGCTCCCCTTAAATACATGCTCCCCCTATGTGAATGCTCTCCTAATATGTAAGCTATCATTTTAATTAATCATGTTGGGTTTTTATTTTGATAGCGGATTGTATTTATAGGTCTCCCCCTTTTGTAATTTATCATGTTAATTCTCCCCCTTTGTTATTAGCAAAAGTGGGTTAGGAGGCACAAAGCACTAAAAAAATGTGTAAATAAAAAAGAAGGCATGATCGAGCTTTTTTTAAGTAAATGATAAGGAGTTTTAGACTTGTCTTTCATTGAAAATGATCAGAGTTATGACTTATTTTATCCCTTTTATTTGTAGTTCTCCCCCTTTTATATATCAGAGTTTAAGCAAAAAAATAATAATTTTCCCTTTAGGTAAGAGTTTTAAGCATAAAAATTAATGATTTCCATGTAACCAGTCTACCCAGACAATATGCCAACACCCTAGCCCCGTACTAAGTGACGGATGGGCATGAGGAGCTGCAAACAAGCCGTAGGTTGGGGTGTTAGTCCCTTATGCAAACACTAGACAAAACTCAACCTAGCACTCTTTCCCCCTAGTGCCTCGCAAGGCCCCACTGGAACCCTCCCCGGTTAAGGACAAGACATGACTAGAGATAAGGTTATCTAATGTCTACAACCCTACGCCCCCGCTATGGTGAGAAATGAAGTCATGGATAACGATTATTGGAAACATTAAGCATTTAAATCTAATGGGAATTTTCATAGCATATGGATTTTTATTAGACAATAAAATACTCTTAGCTATATTGAAATGAATGAATCAGAGTTTGAGCATTGCGGAAGATTTCGAAAAAGAAACATCATAATACTAAATTAAAGTTTAAGTTTAAAAAGGAGATGTTTTTTTGAGTTTCCAAACTAACTTTATAGAGATAAGAGTTGAAGCATTTTGGAAGAAAGAAGCAACATCCTTTTAGCAATGTTTCACTTGTTGGAAGAGCTTTTAACATACACGTTTATATTGAAAGAAATCAGAGTTTGTTACTATAAAAATGATATGCGTGTTAGAACAACCAATGTAAATTTTACCAAGCAAGTCTACCATTTGTTTTTAATAAAAAATTGAGATTTAAGACTTGATATAAGCATGAAAATGCAAGGTAAAAGTGATATGGTGATAATGCGGAAGACTTGTAGAAATACATGAAACATCTTATTTTAATCAAGGATAATCCATAAAAAGATATATTAGTTAATTTCAAAAAGAAGATGTTTATGTAAATCATGTTTCAATGAAAATCTTTTTTGGTTGACAAGAATAACCGAGCATGAAATAATACTATCACAAAGAGATTACTACAATGTTATTTCAATTCACAATTTCAAGTCATACCAAACATTGTAGAAAGCATGCTAGGTTATCTAGTGCATTTCATAAGTAAAGAGTAGTATAGAGTTTGCATTAGGATCCAATACTCATGAGAAAAAGTGTTATGGAAGATAATGATGTGCACATTAGTGTATTTTTGAGTAGAGTAAACAAATATTTTAATAAAAAATACAAGTAATATGTAAAGTAAAGAGCACAATAAAACACAAATAATTTTACTTCCACTCACTTCAATGCACAAAGAAAAATGTACAACAACCAAGGTGCTCTGCACACACAATGCTCATTAAGACTTATCAGGGTGCAAAGTAGTGCTTGGGGGATCACATAATTTTATTCTTGTGTTTTTTTTATTGTGATCCGGTGTACTTAAGAATAAGTGGTTTTTATTTTGAAAGAAAGATATGGTTTGCACAAGATACTTTATTATTCTTTCCAAGGTGCTCAACCTCACAATGCTTATTAAGACTTATCAGGAGGTTCAAGTAGTGGTTGGTGGAGATAACTTTGTTAAATTATTTCATGTTTTTTTGTTTTGTGCAAAGTTCTCCGAATACACTTGTTTTGCAAACCAATATAATTTGTAAGAAAGATAATCACTTTTCTTAATTTGTAAAAGTGCAAATAAAGGAGTGTAGATAAGATACTTGTGCAATTTTAATTCATTGTACTAATACAGAACATACACAAGCATTCTTAGATTTAAACACAAATGTAGACAATGCCAAAAATAAGTGAGTGAATAAAGATCATTATCAAACATAAAATATTTACTCATACTTAGAGGCATGCTACGCATAGTTCTATACAACTTTTACAATATAATTGATGCACACATTAATAGATGTATCAAAGCATGATGAAAGCAATGTTCAAAGTAGTTTGAAAAGATAAATTGCAACATCATAGAAGTTCTAAATGATGGGTTAAATCATGCTTGATTTTCAATACAGTCCATACAGTATTTTTGATATTTTTGAGAAATAATTTTGAATTAAAGTTTGAACTCATAAGATTGATCTTGGACTTCCCGAGGACTACCTTGTGAGAGGTTCGCCCGGTACTAGGTGATATGATGGGATGATAGCCCAAATCACCCTTTCGCAAGATACATAGAAAAGTTAAGTTCAGAAGAATAATTTTGATACTTGTTTTTGTTTTGTTTTATATTTTTGTAGTTGATTTTTACAAATAAAAGCATATTTTTGTAATTTTTGCTTTTGTAATTTTTATATTTGATTTTTGCATAAAGATGAACTTTAAATAAAGGAAACAACACAAGCGAAAAAACAAAACATATTTTTTGTAATTTGGTTTTTTTGTAATTTTATATTTGATTTTTCAAAAAATAAAGAAACACCGAAGTGCAAAACTAAGTAGAAAATATAGATCAAAATATTTTTTAGAAATTTTTAAAAATTTTAAAAACACAGAAATTCGAAACTCGACGCTAGCGCTAGCGCGGGAAACAGTAAGTGATTTTTTAGGGTTTTGAAAATTTTGATGCTTGAACTGGATTAGGTGTCTCATTAGTAGTTCCATGCTGAAGTTGCAGATTTTTAGGAGATGTTTTGGATGGTCCAAATTGCATGAAATGATAGCGTTTTCTTATATGACTTGACAAACTAATCATTGCACGAGTTATATTTAGTTATGTTTTCATTTTGATTTTTCTAAAGACTTGTGCTTATAGGAAATGAAAACCCAAGATATCATGTTTGAACAAATCAAATATGCATGGTTTCGGTGAACAAGGCAAATAGTAACATGGATATGCCCTAACATAGATATAAATATTCTTTAAGTTAAAATGATAAATTTCAGAATAATGTTATGCCAAAGTTTGATTGTGTTTCAACTTAGAGACCTAGAATGGAGTGATAATTCTATTTTATTTGATATCAAAATGATTCAAAGGTCTAAACTAGAAATATATATTACAATACACACATAATACATCATAACACCAACCATTATAATGTCAATTGTTATCATATAATTTGTGATAGTTGTTTGTAGATGATTCTTGATATGAATTATGATTTTAGAGATGTTTGGCAAAGGATATCACTAGATCATGGTGGTGTTTGTGAATTCAATATTCATTATGAAGATAACTCCTTTCAATACATTTTAGTGATTTTCCTTTAATTAAGAATTTTGAATATTTATATGTGATTTTTTTGATAGGTGAACAATAGTGATGATTTAGATCATGTTTGATATCAAGGAGAGAACACAATATAATTTTTGTTGTGAACAATGACACCCATATTGAAAGTTTAGCTTTTATTTAAATCTTGAATTTTCTTTTAGATCAAGTTATTTCACTAAACCACTTGTTGGTGAAGGCTAAGAGTCTTAATAGCCAAATAACCTGATTTAATTTGAAATATCTTATAGCAAATTTATAGTTTGATTCATATGGATAATATAAGATATTTAGAAGTATTGAATATAATAATAAAAGATAGGTCATCAAAATAAAATATGATTTGGAATTTTGATCAATTTGATTTTATAAACATTATTGAGCTTTTAAGAGATAAGATCATATTTTCAGAAATTGCATAGGATGACCAAGACATGATAGTTCAAAAAAAACAAATAGAAAAAAAATAGAAAAGACATTAAAGCACATCATGAAGTAGAAATTTGTGTATTTCATTTTAATTGATTTCTACTTCATGCAAATGATGGGATACTAATGAATAAGAGATTTAGGTATCCAAAGAGGACCGGAAGTGACGGTTCCTTTGGGTACCCAAATACATCGTGTTTTCTTTTGGGGAGATATGTTTGAATGGGCTCTTTTGATTTGAGTTTGTGTTTCATCTTTAACTTTTGGCCGCCATTCAAACATTGGTTTAATATTATTCTTATTTATCAAATTTTCATGATGATTTTGCAAAACATTTTTTATAGGAAATTTGTTTATCTTTAAGTTTATGTTAGGAGAGTGGTTATTTTGTAAATGATAATGATTTGGAATTTTATTTTCAAGCATTTGATATTCTTTATTTCCTTTGTTGGATTTATCAACATTTTGAGAAATTATATTCAACTTACTTTTAGATATACCTTGAGATTGTGAATGAATGTTTTGAGTGTTTTTCTTAATGGTTTCCTTAAGCAAGTTGATTTTTGATTTTAGTTCATCATTCTTGATTTTTAAATTATGTCTAGCTTTATTATAATTTATTGTGCTATTTTTAAGAGTGGTAACAATTGAGTCAATATGTTTTTCATATTTATCCCTATACTCATCAAATGTTTCATCCATCTCTTTTATTTCAATTTCATAGTCCTTACACTTAGCACAATTACTTTTTAAAGATGAATTTTCTAAACATAATTTTTCATTTTGTTCTCTTATAAAAATAATTTCTTTTTCAAGTTCATTAAGTCTTTCCTTAATAATATCACAATCAAAACAAGGTTTTGTGTTTTCAAGTAAAGGACAAGATGGTGAAAACACATCACACTTTGATTCTAAATTAACATTAGCTTTTAATCGCTTATTTTCTAAATGTAAATTTTTAATAGTGATTTTCAATTTCTTGATCTTACGTTTAGCAGTTTTTAGTATATTGAAACTAGAAGTGGAAGTTATCACACAAGAAGAAGATTTAGTCTTCCTTACGCGCTATTGGAGGAGGCAGATTGTGAACATGAAATTCCTTCGTCATCTTTTAGTTCTTCCTCCATTATAGATGGATCTATACCTTCCCTTTCCCTTGGTGTATTGTTCTCCTTTTCTATTTCAATATTCTCCATGGCTTCGCTCCGAGAGAGATCTTCTTGGATGATTATGGATGCTTGTACGTTCTTTTCCTCCTGTGTTTGTTCCACAACTGCGAGAGGAAGATCATACATTTCTTCAAGAAAGCGCCATATTTTGTATGCACTAGAAAAGCAATATACAAATTTGAAAACTTCATTAGATAGTGCACAAAATAAATAATGTTTGGCTTTGGCATTTAGCTGACGTTCCTTTTTATTCGACTCATCCGTACGTCTTATAATTGTTAAGTTCCATACTTCGATGTCTAAAGTTTTAATAAATTTTTCCATTAATAATTTCCACCCTTTATAATTTTTCCCTTCGAATAAAGGTGGTTTAGGAGATTTTTCTTCTTCATAAAAATTTACCCCACTAGTAGAAGCGAGATCATGAGACGCCATTATTCCCAGTTGTTAAGCCGATTGGAATAAAACCTGGCTCTGATACCACTTGTTGGATCGGTCGGCGCCCTTAGAGGGGGGGTGAATAAGGGTTTTCAATAAGTTTAGATTATATTTAGAAAACTTTGATATAATGCAATATTAAAACAATAAGAAGTTTAGTAAAAACAAAAGAAGAGACATGCTTTATTAATATCAAATTATGTTTTACAAAACTTGACTTCTATGACGCTAGAAATCTAAGGCGACTAGTAAAACTCTTTTTCGTTTTCTATACCGACTCGTATCCCCACGAACCGGTTGGCTTTAGCCGATCTCTCCCCAGATACGGCCTCAAGCCGCTCTAGCCAATCTATCCCCAGAAAGGCCTCGAGCACCCCCTAGACCTAGCCTAGATCTAGTCGCCAACACGAGGCGAATTTCAGCCCTAAGTCCTACCCCAGACCTAGTCGCCAACACGAGGCGATTTCACTACCGTTTACAGAAAAGATATAAAATGAAAAGACAATAATATAAAAACTCCCTCTATGTGGATCTCTTGGAGAAGTGGACGAAGGCCCGCAGAGTATGATCGTAGTCGATGTGGCCTTTCGTCACGATGATGACGCGTGTTGAAATCTTCTCCACGGATCTCCTTAAGGCTTTATGGAATTGTGGGAGTATCGCTCTGAATCTTCCTCTCTCTGCTATGGCACGAAGCTCTGGAGTTTTGGAATTGGAGGAGGATGAAGAATACGAAGGCAAGGGGTCCAATTTATAGCTTTCACGCTACCGCCGGCGCTAGCCCGGATTAGGCAACGTTTTGCGCGGCAGAATCTCCCATCCGCGGCAACCTCTTGCACTATGCCTTAAGTGAGTCATGCTACCGCCGGCGCTATCTACTACCGCCGGCGCTATCCCAAGTTAAGAAACTCTTTGCGCGGCAAGATCTTCAATCCGAGGCAACAATTCCAGCAAGCCTTCTGTGCATCGAGCTAACGCCGGCGCTATCCACTATCGCCTGCGCTAGTGATCAGTTTGGAGTTGATGGCTCAATTTCGGGGGCAACCACCATATGTAAACCTTGAGTCATTTTGACCTGTTATCCTGCACACTTAGATCACACAAGATTAAATACACACATAGGATTTGTTATTCTCAAACCTAGGAGATGCGGAAGACCGTGTTCCAACACTTAGGGCTCTTGGTAGACCAGTTTACTTGAACCACCTTAGCTCGGGAGCGAACCAAGCGCGCAAACAGTCAATTCGTGATTCGTTGATTACACTGAGACTTTTTAGCGTGGAAAACCCGGAAAGGGTAAAAAACCACATGGCCGGAGCTGTGCCGACCAAATTTCCACTATCTTCAGGGGGGTTACAATTAGAGACTTAGAAGTCGAGCGCGACAGGCCGCTGCTCGTTACAATAATAGAGAGAAAGAGAGAGAGAGAGAGAGAGAGAGAGAGAGAGAGAGAGAGAGAGAGGATTCCGAAGGTGACAGACCACCTCCGGAAAAACTAAGTCCTTTCTCCTTCTGAGAAAGGTGGAGAACGAAAGTGAGAAAGCTCCGCAGAACAAAAGTGAGAAGGCTCCAGAGAACAAAAGTGAGAAGCTGTGTCGCCTTTCGGGACGAAGGAAATCTTCAAGTCCACGAAGGAGATCTTCAAGCGCCGAAGGAGAATTCCGCAAAAGTCTGCAAGGAGCTCTCCCGGGTGCCTCCGGTAAGGTCCCTTCAAATGAATCCCTGGGGCTCCTTTTATAGCTTTGGCCGGGGCTAGTCCGGTAATTTCGCCGTTTGTAACTTCCATAAATACTTGGCGGGCGAATCATATTTTCTGGTTTGGGGCGCACGGATCGCCATTTTTCGGAAATGACCACCTTGCCCTTCGGGCAGTTCGGGCAGTTTTGTTGGAGGTGAAAAAGGCGACAAGCCGTTCCTGAAATCTGAGAAACTGGAAAGATAAAAAGTGAGCATGCTGGAAAGACAAAATGTGAGCACGCTAAAAAGACAGAATGTGAGAAGTCAGAAAGACAAAAAGTGAGCCGAGCGCGCTCAGAAGCGTTCTGAGCGCGCAACGAACGGAGAAGCAATCTAAGCGACTGAGGAAGCGTTCTGAGCGCACGTGAGCGCGGAGGCATTATGAGCGCGCTCAGAAGCGTTCCGAGCGTGCATGAGCGTGGAGGCGTTATGAGCGCGCAACGAACATGGAGGCGCCCTGGCCGCGTTGCGAGGCGTTCTGGGCAAACGGCGGAACGGGAAGTTGTGCCCCAAGGAGGAATTGGGATCCGACGCGCCCGACGAGGGGCGTGATTACGGCGGGGCCCCTTACGAGCTCCTCTGTGAAGAAAGAGGAGGGAAGGGGGCCCGATCGCACCCCAAGACCGGTGCGGCCGGGCCGCACCCCAAAGGGGGGGGGGGGGTGCGACTGGGGCCGCACCCCTTGGGGGTGCGGCTGGGGCCGCACCCCTTGGGGGTGCGGCTTGGCCCGCACCCCCCAAGGGGTGCGGCTAGGGCCGCACCCCTTGCGGGGTGCGGCTAGACCGCACCCCCTTGAGGGGTGCGGCTTGGCCGCACCCCTTTGGGGTGCGGCTGGGCCATCCTCCTTTGACGGTGTAAGATCTCTTTTTCCAAAACCCGTTCGGGTACTTGAAAACTCGAACCTCTCCCGCATCGCACGGTTGAGGTGGATCTTCGCCCAGAATCGCTGCCTTGCGGTGTCACCGACACTCGGGTCGACTAACACCGCTCAGCACCAACCCTGCCGGCTTTACGATCATAAGTAAAATATGCCTACGAATAAGAACAGAAGAAAAGGCATGTCCACAATGTCTCAACATCATATATATATATAATGAAAATAGCAGTCCAAAAGAGAAGTACAAGCAAAAAAGGGCTTATGCCCGATACATAACCAAAATAAAGTACTATCTCTCTCTCACTACAACATGCGGAAGACTACATCAAACTCTCAAAAATGCGGAAGACTAGCTATATAATCATCAACCTGTGGCGTCGTGGTAGTGCGCTGCATCTGCTGCTCAGGTCCTGCCATCACGTCCTGCTGCGCGCGGGACAACTCCGTCTCCTCGGACTCCTGCGGTCACACCGACCGTTAGTCATAAAGACTAAGCCATTTTGTCCTCACCTCCCTCCACGACTCCTAGGCACCGAGCGGGAGGAAGAAGCGGAGGACATACAAGGGGTAAACAAGAAGGTGGTGACATGGCAATAATCTAGCAGGTATAAGTAAAGCAGTAAAAACTAACTAGCAGTATAGTGCAAGTATATGGCAGTAAAGTAGAGCGATGAATAAACAGTGAATAGAAAGAAAATCCAGTGCAGTAAGTAAATCTAAACTACCATTACAGATTCGTACCTTAACTTATATGAACGCCCATACGACATATAAGTTAAGATTTCCAGGTAACCCATCATATAAAAGAGCCCATACTAATTTATATGATGAGGCTATGCTAATGTGTATGTTATGTTATGCTATGGTTATGATGTTTTAATGAATTATGCGATGTGACTCACCCACACGACTCTATGCGCACAGACCTTTATAGTTCCCAATTTGTTTGAAAGTTAGCCAACCTTTCGGGTACCTACCGTCGTGGCTCACAGTGGTAGTGGATCGGGCACTCCATATCCTAGGCGGGTATAGTCACTACCAAGCCTAGACCTCATGTACGCCTCAACGCTAAGAACACAATAGCGGAGCTCCTGCGTACTCTTGCTGGAATCCACCAGACTTTAAGGTCGGGGTGGGTTATTAGGGATTGTCCTCCAGACCGCGGTACTCAAACTTACCGGCCCTCTAAATCACACCCTCACCCGATTCAACATACTACTGTCGGTGACACGACTAGCCTAGTACCGAAGACTCGCCACTATTTGAATAAGTAACAGGTGTTAACAAGTCCACCCGAGCTTCCGGCTCAGGGACTAACACCCAAGCTGATCCAACCCATCTCCTTCCCGGAGGAGATCCATACCAGTCTGCATACCCACTTAGGCTACTCTTGCCTACAATTTGGTTCGTGTTATATTTAGGGTGAATCTTGGACTTCCCGCGGTGTACTCCGTAAGGGGCCCCTAACGGTACTACAGATCAATGGGCTCAACCCCACAGTCCTCTTCAAGATAATTATTTTAGTTGGTGGATAACACTTGGTTCACCCTTAATCATTTCATATAGTAAAGTGATTTAGCTCATCTCCCGTCCCACCCAATTGGGTTGGACGTACCTCCTTTCCTTCTACAATGACCCCAGCACAACCTCACAACTAACCCTAGAATTGACCCTCCTTGAATCATGGTGGACTATAACTCATTTACTGATTGGGTATATCTCCTATCCACTACTTAGGAATCTAAATTGTCAAAAACTCCAAATTCTGTTTTTACTAAACGCAGTCCACCAAATTGAACTATCCCTCAACCCCATAAGGGAATCCCTCTAAAAAACTCATCTCCAGGGTCTGGTATAATCATCCTAGGCTACTACTGACCTTAATAAGGTATTGCCCAATTTCCATAATTTTCCATATTAATTTGGTATTTATTTTAATCCAAAATAGTTAAGGACTTAAGTCAAATTACACATGAACTACCCTCAAAATGATTCCTCATGTTACATGAAAATTATCAGTAAGATAATATCCCAAATAAAGGTGGTTCAATTAGTATCATGACCCTAGGATGCTATTTGGCCTACTATATTATCATAATTGTATAATTACCAAAATGCCACTATAATTGGGAAAAATAGTAATTTCACTTCTGAAAATTCTACAAAAATTACCCAATGTTCATATGGGGACCTAGAGTCCTCTGCCAAAAGAATGTGTCATTACCATGTGATTTGAGCTTTTAAAAGGATTAAATACTCAAGTGATGTAAATCTCAATTTCTACATGAAGTATATAAAATACAATTCCAATAGCTTCCAAACAATTATCATGAGTATAGATTAACCTAAAATAACAGATCACTAAGTATTATGACAAAGCCCCATGATTTGATATTTTAAAAAGATTAAATACTCAAATGATGTAAATCTCAATTTCTACATGAAGTACATGAAATACAATTCCAATAGCTTCCAAACAATTATCATGGGTGTATAAAAGCATTGAATGACAGTTAACCAAATATCACAATTTTCCCCATGATTTAATATTTTTCAAAATTAAATTCCATTAAACTAGCAAGTACTTAAAATTTCTTACACAAGGAATAATACTTTAATAAATTATAAAAAAATTACTATAGTACAATTTCATCCCTAATCAGCCACTGATGGAGTCTCAACACCATACAAGGTACTATGACCATGCATTTCAATTTATTAAGGAAAGGGGTGGCTATTTTATTTATTAGGTAGAAAATACTTAAATGCCTCTAAAATTCCCATTTAAATTTCCTAAGACATTTTATGCCCTTAAAATAATATCCCCAAAGTTCAGAGCCAAGGATAGAACATTTGGCCCTATGTCCTTCACAAATCTCACTTTGCACCCTTAAGGATTCACCCTTAGGGTTTTAGATCACACCACCCTAATGACTCCAAATGGACCATTACGGTGTGTGACAAGCATTTGCATATCCATGCCAACATATCCAACATGATGGGAAGAGTCTAACCCACTCCATTCCTCAAAATGACCTAAACCCTAATTTGACCCTTAAAGATCCTCATTAGGGTCTCCGATTTTTCATATCAAATCAACTCCAAATGGAGTGAAATTTCAGGTAGGCACTATACATATACAGAAGAGCCATCCACCAAAGTTTGGTGTCATTTGGACATCATATGCTCCAAAAATCAACTTAATTTAAATATTCTAGTTACCATAAAAACCCTAGATAAAAGTGTCCACTAAGGGCTGTCCCTTTGTCAGGGGGTGCCCCTAGGGTATACCAACCCATGGTTAAAAGCACAGCTCCAAATATGGAGGGGTTTGACCTAGGCAGTTTTTCTAATGGACTGACTTAGTGTAGGACCAGTCCTAGCAAAACAGCTCCCTAGGGAGCTGTAGGTCACCAAATGACCTAAACTCAAAGTTAAATGAAAGTTAAGACCTAGGCCTACAACTTTCATGTTGGGAACTTTTTCTAAATCAACCATTAAATGACCTTAATTTTTATTTGAAGTTGACTGATTATTAAAGACAGAAAATCCAAGCTTTGAATTAATTTAATTAAAAGAAAAGAGGCGCGCACGAATCTTGGCGCAGATCCTGCGGCGGCGGCATCGTCTTCCTCCTACAGCCAACGGTTGAGATTCAACCGCGCTGGGCGATGTTGCGGGAGAGATTGCCGACGATCCAGCCACCACCACCACCGGCCAACACCACCGACACCTTCGTGGTGGTCGGGGTTATCATCCACCGGCGACTGGCGGCCGGTGGCGGCGGTTTCCGGCGATCCCAGGTGTCCCGATTTGCGGCGAAATCCATGGATTTCTGAGGTAGATCCGGGCTCAATTGAGCCCGATCCTTCCTCGTTTTGTGATGGGAAGCTAGCACGAGGGGAGGGGAGGAGAAACGAACCGTTGTTGGTGCGTGGCGGCGGCTCCGGCGGCGGTTTGCCATAGAAGTGTGCAGCTCCGGCGATCCTGCTCCCGATCCCGATTCTCCACCAAAAGCTTAGCTCCAGGTATCGTTTCCGTCTGCTCTCAGAGCTCTGAAGCTAATGGGATGGCTGGAATGAAGTGAGGAGGGCTCCTTGGGCTGTTTTGAATTGGAGCCACCTCGGTTGTGCCCCTTGCTGCCACCCTCCTGCACCAGCTGGTCCCTTGCTTCCAACTGGGTCAAGCCCAGACCCACGGCAATCAAGGCTGGCCCCTAGGTTGATTGGAGATTGAGTGTGGAAGGGGGGATTGCTTTTGCTTTAGCTTTATGCTTTTTGAACCCCTTTTTGTCCCCTTATCATTTGGCTAATCAAATCATGTTAGGGTTCAGACCTAGGGCTGATGGGCAAGACCTAAGGTCCAAGTATAATGGTTAAATAAGGGGGGCTAGGGTTCATTTAAATCTAGGCTTGAAAATTCACCTTTAATGGTCTATGTTGACCATGGTTGACTTTGGTCAACCATGGTGAGTGGGTTGACCCCACTTGGGGGTCATGGGTCCCTTAACCTCACACAACATAGGTTGGTCCATGGTGGGGCTCCAATTGGGTTAATTTTGCCTTAAGGTGTGATTTTGACCTAAATTGAGCTAAAGTTGACTTTGGTCAAATTGGTCAAAAGGTTGACCAAGGGATGGGGCTTTTGGGTCCAATGAGTTCCTTAAAGTGTTTAGAGTGTGGGGGTAGGGTCAATTTGATCATTTGGGGGTCAATTGAACCCTAATTGACTTGGTTTGGTTAATGTTGACCTATAGTTGACTTTGGTCAATTTCATGCAATTGGGTCCCACTCAAGTGCAATTCTCATGGTAATGGTCTTCTTTAGTGGTTAGGGTGGCATGGTGGAGGTCAATTTGGTGAATTGAGGGTCAATTGACTTAGTTGAGGGGCTTAGGGTTAGGTTAGTTTTTGAGCTTTGGTGTGCACTTAGCAATTTCTACCCTAGCCTAAGGCCCTTGAGGACACTCCCCTCACCCATATGCCCTAACATTTCCAATGGGTCTAGGAGGATTGGGGATGTTAGCAGGATAGGACTTTTTGTAACGGTCCAGGCCCACCAACATGGGATCCAGCTGGACCGCCGGCACCCTCCCAGCCCAGGCCCGCCAACACGGGACCCAGCTGGCACCGGAAGGGTTCAGCCTAACCAGATGGTCTGCAGACCATGCACCCCAACCCCTCTCTGTCCCACCATAGGGCACAGTGGGTTGTTGGAGACCGCAGTCCCCCTTTGATGAGAATTGAGCCAGTTAAGCGGCAGCGCGTGAACTTCCCAGGAGGTCACCCATCCCAGAATTGCTCCAGCCCGAGCACGCTTAACTATGAAGTACTTTTACTTCTCATCATCAATCAAAGGGGGACTGCGGTCTCCAACAACCCACTGTGCCCTGTGGTGGGACAGAGAGGGGTTGGGGTGCATGGTCTGCAGACCATCTGGTTAGGCTGAACCCTTCCGGTGCCAGCTGGGTCCCATGTTGGCGGGCCTGGGCTGGGAGGGTGTCGGCGGTCCAGCTGGGTCCCATGTTGGTGGGCCTGGACCGTTACAAAAACAGACGGGGGGCACTGCCCGCGCGCTATCTTGCGCTATCGCATGTGCGGTAGCGCGTGCGCTTGCGATTTGCTTCGCGCGCGTTCTCGTCCCGGTGGTTGGCGGCGGAAATGGCGGGTTTTGCTCCTTCAACTCGAGCGATTATACGTTGACCCCGCCTCTCTTTAGCGGAGTCTTCTCTAGACGCACCCCAAGGCCTTTATGGGTGTACAACATAAGCCCCCCAAACCTTCGGAGTCCGAGTTTCGGCGCGGAGGAGTTCGAAGGTTTTGATTTTTTTCCGTGGCGGCTTCGATCATTGCTATCTTCGTGGCGCCTTGGGTAGGAATTGCCGTTGAAGGACGAGTGTGCAGTTTTTCACATAATAGGAGATAAGTTTGCGCGAGTCTGAGCTCGTGGCTTTTTACATAATAGAAGATAAGTTTGCGCGAGTCTGAGCTCGCGGCTTTTTACACAGTAGAAGATAGATTTGCGCGAGTCTGAGCTCGCGGCTTTTCACATAGTAGAAGATAGGTTTGGTCGGTGAAGAGCATATGTATTCAAACCGTGTACGAACGTGGGAGGGGCAAACACTTACGACGTCGGGACCTTACTGCGGTGGATAAGGGTGAACCTTCAATCGACGACAGTAAGAGATTGTTGTGAGCGCGCTGCCCGTAGGCTTTTGCTGTTCGTTAGCGCGCTGCCTGGAGGCAGGTGCTGTTCATTAGTGCCCTTCCTGGAGGCAGGTGCTGTTCATTAGCGCACTGCCTTGAGGCAGGTGGTGTTCATTAGCGCACTGCCTTGAGGCAGGTGGTGTTCATTAGCGCACTGCCTTGAGGCAGGTGCTGTTCATTAGCGCACTGCCTTGAGGCAGGTGCTGTTCATTAGCGCACTGCCTTGAGGCAGATGCTGTTCATTAGCGCACTGCCTTGAGGCAGGTGCTGTTCATTAGCGCACTGCCTTGAGGCAGGTGTTGTTCATTAGCGCACTGCCTTGAGGCAGGCTGTCCATTAGCGCACTGCCTTGAGGCAGGTGCTGTTCATTAGCGCACTGCCTTGAGGCAGGTGCTGTTCATTAGCGCACTGTCTTGAGGCAGGTGCTGTTCATTAGCGCACTACGTTGAAGCAGGTGTTGTTCATTAACACACTGCCTTGAGGCAGGTGTTGTTCATTAGCGCACTGCCTTGAGGCAGGTGCTGTTCATTAGCGCACTGCTTTGAGGCAGGTGCTGTTCATTAGCGCACTGCCTTGAGGCAGGTGCTGTTCATTAGCGCACGACCTTGAGGCAGGTGCTGTCCATTAGCGCACTGACTTGAGGCAGGTGCTGTTCATTAGCGCACTGCCTTGAGGCAGGTGCTGTTCATTAGCGCACTACGTTGAAGCAGGTGCTGTTCATTAGCGCACTGCCTTGAGGCAGGTGCTGTTCATTAGCGCACTACGTTGAAGCAGGTGCTGTTCATTAGCGCACTGGCTTGAGGCAGGTGCTGTTCGTTAGTGCACTGCGTTGAGGCAGGTGCTATTCATTAGCACACCACCTTGAGGCAGGTGCTGTTCATTAGCGCACCGCCTTGAGGCAGGTGCTGTTCATTAGCGCGCTGCCTTGAGGCAGGTGCTGTTCATTAGCGCACTGCCTTGAGGCAGATGCTGTTTATGCAAATGGACGTCTTTACGTAGTTTCGATAGCTCAAGATATGACATGCCTGGAATGATTAACTTTAAAAACAATTAGTAGTGGCAATTTGCAAAAGGTTTTTACAGAAACAAAGTTTATAGAAACAAAGTTGACAGAATATTTCAGCGGCGCTGGTAGAGCCCCGCTGATGGGTATGAAGCTTTCTCCTGGGATGACTGCCTTAAGGGTTGCTCCCGGTCCTTCCTCGCAGGCCGCTAGCTGATCTCCTGCTAGCCGAATAGTCGCCTAGTCTCGTAGGAATTTCCCCAGTAGGCCTTGTTTGACAAGTTGCTCGATTTCATCCTTAAGCTTGGAGCAATTTTCCGTGTCATGTCCTTGTCCACGATGGAACTCACAATATTTTGTCTGGTCCCCTGAGTTGTTTGCGAGGGGTCTGGGCTTGCGGAGCGTCTGGTTGTCTTTGATTGTGTACAGCACGTTAGTCCTGGTAGTGTTCAGGGGAGTGTAGTCCTGATGTTGGCGAGATCCTCGGTCTCGGTTGGGGTTGTCGTAATGCTTGTTTTTCTTATTGGGAACTGTCTGTGGCAGTGACTCCTCTTTCTTCCTCTTTGAGCTCCCCTCGAACTGTCAGCGGTGCGCTTCAATTGCCTCATCTGCCGCTATCTGGGCCTCGACTCGCTGAACGAGGTCAGGATAGCTTGGTACGGTTTCTCGCATTAGAGCTGAGTAGAAGCCACTGGGGCGGAGACCTCCAAGGAAGACTCCTCGCAAGAACTCGGGGTCGACCCCTGGGATCTGTCGAGCCTCCGTAGTGAAGCGTCGGAAAAAATCCTTCAGAGTTTCTCCGTCGTTCTGGCGGATTCCCGAGAGATGGGAGGGATCTCGGACAATCCTACGATTGGCGATGAACTGGTCCACGAACTGTTGTGCCATTTCTGTGAAGTTGTTGATGACCCCATCTCGCAGGGAGTGGAACCAAGTACGCACTTGTACCTTCAAGGTTGCCGGGAACGCTTGACAGAGGAGTTGATCGGGGGCGCTGTAAATCCTCATGATAGTGGTGAAGTGATTGACATGTTCCAATGGGTCGTCCGTCCCGTCGAATGTTTCGATGTTGGGAAGATTGAAACCATTCGGAATTGGATGGGCCAGGACTTGAGGCGACAGTGGGGAGCCGTGGTGTGCGGGGCGGCGGGCGAGAGCTGCGCGTCGCCCTGCTTGGACGTACTCCTCTTCTATCATATCGCGTATTTCTTCTCGTGTGGTTCTTTCTATTGCTCGATCTGGGGCAGCTCTTCCGGGGTGATGGTGACGGTGGTCAGCTTCTGGGACTCTAGCTGTCTGGGCAGGATGAGCGGAGCTTGCAGCGTCGGAGAAATCTTCAGAGACTTCGTCTTCCCGAACGGCTCCCTCGACCGGAGCACGATCCGGGGCTGGGGGTGGCAGAGCGTTCGATGCTGGAGGCTGAATGAGAACTCGAGGTGCCCCAAGGTTTCTCACGAGAGTCAGCATCTCGGCTCGTTGCTCTTCCATTTGCCGAATGCGCCCTTCTAGCACCGCCGCATGCGTGAGCACTGCCTCTTCTGCGAGGGGCGCATTGATGAGCGAGTGGGAGGGAGCTGGGTCGATGCGCCCCTCCGGGATTGAACCTTCAGTAGTGCGAGCATTTCTTCTTGCCATTGCAATTGGCGACAAGTGTTACCTTCGGTTATCTTTGCTGAACTTTGGGAATCGATTTCCCACAGACGGCGCCAAACTGTTGCGGGTCGCTTAGGGCTCTTGGTAGACCGGTTTACTTGAACCACCTTAGTTCGGGAGCGAACCAAGCGCGCAAACAGTCAATTCGTGATTCGTTGATTACACTGAGACTTTTTAGCGTGGAAAACCCGGAAAGGGTACAAAACCACGTGGCCGGAGCTGTGCCGACCAAATTTCCACTATCTTCAGGGGGGTTACAATTAGAGACTTAGAAGTCGAGCGCGACAGGCCGCTGCTCGTTACAATAATAGAGAGAAAGAGAGAGAGAGAGGATTCCGAAGGCGACAGACCACCTCCGGAAAAACTAAGTCCTTTATCCTTCTGAGAAAGGTGGAGAACGAAAGTGGGAAAGCTCTGGAGAACAAAAGTGAGAAGGCTCTGGAGAACAAAAGTGAGAAGCTGTGTCGCCTTTCGGGACGAAGGAAATCTTCAAGTCCACGAAGGAGATCTTCTAGCGCCGAAGGAGAATTCCGCAAAAGTCTACAAGGAGCTTGTCACAACCCGCATTTTCTCAATATTTAAAATATATCAGAGTGAGAGAAAATACGCGCCGTGATGCCACGCCGTGCAGGGGACAACTGCAGACGCTCAGGCAAACTCCTAAATCTAATGCTCTTTCATGAAAACACATGTTATTATGATAAAATAATATTTAAGTTTAAGTTGAGAACCGTGTCCCTCGGTTCAGTGGATCAACTAGTCCACTAGTAAAAGTATACGTAGTCGCAGCGGAAAAATATTTGATTCAATTCTTGTATGGTCCTATATGAGCCCAAAGGCCTAACATACAGCTAATGTTATGCATGACTCTAGATTTATTATAAGTAATAAAAGGTTTTATAACGTTCAAAAATATGGTGTTTTCAGTTAAAGATATGCGATGAATCTAAGTTAAATGCAGCTTTTTATATTTAAAGTAACTAACATGCATCCTAACATAAATCCTTCCCACAGAGCAAGTGTAAGAACTAACAGTATGTAACAGCAATAAACACTAGCAAGTAGTCTAACATCCACGACAAAACACTATGGGTGTCAACAAACAGACACAAACCCATAGGAGCAAACCTAGTCAGAAAGGACAAAACTACCTCACAGAAGGAGGTGAAACAAACGCTGCCACTACCTGCAGCACAGAAACCTCGAGCTCTACCAGACGAACTTGCTACTGCTCTGAACCTGAGGCATTCAAAGAAAAAAACGCCTCAGCAAGAATGTGCAAGTGGTGGCAAGAAAATCAAGGTTAGCAGCAATCATCAGTAAAAGATTGCAGAAAAGAGAGCTAAATAAAATAACATTTAATCTTACAACAACCCGAGCCAGCTCAAACGAGTGCACTCGGTAAGAGGAAGAGACAAGCCTGCACTGAAAGGTAATAGCCAAAGCATAATATATCATAATATCATACATAAGCATATAAGCTTAATAAAACATGAGACTGATCAGCTCGAGGGAAGAGCGTCCCCCAAAAGAAGGCACTGCGACAGTGGTACCTTTCCACTAACGCTCGCAGCCCCACAAACAACCAGGAGTGCTGCGGCGGTGACTCCAATCCACCCAAACCAATAGTCCAAAAGAGGCACTGTGGCGGTGACTTTAAGCTCACACGCTCAACAGACTCACACTTAGCACCTGTAGCAGGGGTGCACAATCATATATATATAAGTATATAAACAAACCCCAGTGCAGGACACCTGAGATTCTGAGAACACTCAGAACACTAGACTACGAAGATCATGGAGATCAAGAACCACTCACTGAAACCTTCCCGGGGAATTAGGCAACAAAGCATACCTAGCTCATAAATCCAACAGAACACAAGGAGGAGTGTCAGACCGGGAAAACATGGTAACAAATGGTTTTAACCATAAATCAAAACGAGAGAATCAGGAAACACCGGATTCAGCAATAAATCCATAGATTAACATTTAACTTACAACAGAGCTGAAGATTTCAGCAACCCGACACCATGCAAGGCTTGGTGTCGGAACGAGACGGAGAGAATCTTAACACGAAGGCCAAACATCAGAACAATACTAGTGGGTTCATAAGAGAACACTTGGAACATAAACTAACACAGATCATAAAGTTCGGGAACCACTCAACGATCTATTTCGGAGTATTGAAGAAATAATCCGATGAAGGAACACTTAACACTACGGGGCAAAACGAGACATGACTTCGTCAAAAGCCTCACCCAAAGAGCTTAGAACACTTGACAACAATGATTTTAAGATACTCGGGCCCATACAACAAAATGGGCACACAACATTGATGCAACAATTCAAGATACCCGACAAGGATAAGCTTAAACTGAATGCCAAACACCAGATAAAAACTCAACAGGTCAAAGAAAACACTTGGTGAGTCCAAACTTGACCCCCCAACAACTCTCGTAGTAATACGACGAATAAAGCACGAAAGGACACAATAAATGATCATTAAACAAACTCAGGACACTCAAGGGATAAGACATAGCTACCACTAAAAGGTCTCAGCGAAAAGGACACAAAAGCTTGATAACATCGCTTAAGATACTCGGGAACACTCGGTAGAAAAACATAAGGACGTGTTAAAGACCAATCAGAATAAGCGATGGAATCGACAGAAAGACTCATCAAAAGTCGACAGGAAACTCAACAAAAGCTGACGGGAAGAGACTTATATTGCGGTCAACGAGGAAGACTTAACAAAAAGTCGACGAGAATGACTTAACAAGAAGTCGATGAGAAAAACTTAACAAAGGGTCGACGAGAACACTTAATCAAAATTGACTGGGAGACTTTATGTCAAAGTCGACGGGAAAAATCGATAAAGTCGACGGGAAGACTTCATAATGGAGTCGATAGGACAACACAATAAAATCGATTAGAAACTTGATAATAATCGACCAGAAGGTTAATTAATTAACGAGAAGGAGATGCAGACAGATGAAAACTGGAGCTATAAGGAAGACAATCGACAAGGATTTAATCCAGGCAGAACTCATGATGCACAATCGAAGCAATGTATGCAGACAAAAGGGATACCAGGAGCATGTAGCCGAATTAAATACCAAATCCCGAGCAAACCTTGCTTGAGGTCTAACAAGCACAACCTTCAGCTAGACATGAACTCTAAGGTTTATAAATAATTTCAACGACGGAGGAGGTGACACTTTTGGTTGCATTTACATAACAATTTAAGCGATTCGACTCACTAACCTACGCAAGGATCAAAATAACGATACAACTTACAAGTGTAACATTCAAGTTAATACGACGGATAAAGTGACACTACAATCGAAATGGCGAGGCGAACAAAACGATAGCGAATTATCGCAACAACGAGGTAATGCATTAGGTGAATACAATTCCGAGAATTACCCAAATAACGGAACGAGTCCAACGAACGTCCAAGGGTAGGTATATGACAAAAGCAATATTTCAAATCGAAGATCGGGCACGACAACGTGTCAAGACTAATTTATAAACAAATTGCAAGAGATTTTACCATGTTCGGAAGAGAAAGGGGAAAGGAGAAACCACCACTTGCCTTGGTTTCACCGGAGACGTCTTCCGAAATGCACCACGTCGTAGATCGGGGCAAAAGAAGATGGGAGAAGTTGAAACCTACGAGAAATCGGACGGAATAGAGGTTAGGGCCAAAAACCCTAACGAGAAAATGTTCACGAAACGAGAAAAACTCACCACGAACGCGTAGCTCTCGCCGAGAGCATTCCAAATCTATGCTCGATCAAGAAATCCGAGCACCGAAGTTCCGTCGACAGTCACCGGAAGCTCCACGAACTCACGCGTTCTCGCCGCCTCGGGCTCTCTGGTTCGATCGGGAGAAAATGAAGGAGGTGGGGGGGGGGGGGGGGGGCCGCCGGGTTCCACTCTGGTATGAGGGGGAAAAAAGGGGGGAGGGGGGGGGGGAGAAAAAAGAAAAAGAGGGGGAGGAGAAAAAAGAGGGGGAGGAGAGGGAAAGGGGGAGGGAGAAAGAAAAAAGAGGGAAAGGAAGAAAAAATGAAGGGAGGGAGGGAGAGAACGCGGCCACAATTTGCGAAAGATAGACATTTGGCTCTCCGCGGAGATCCAAATGGCTCTCCGCGGAGATCCAAATGGCTCTCCGCGGAGAGCCAAATGGATCTCCGCGGAGAGCCAAATGGCTCTCCGCGGATATCTAAATGGATCTCCGCGGAGAGCCATTTGGATCTCCGGGGAGAGCCATTTGGATCTCCGCGGAGAGCCATTTGGATCTCCGCGGAGAGCCATTTGGATCTCCGCGGAGAGCCATTTGGATCTCCGCGGAGAACTTTTTGCTCTCCGCGGAGAGCTTTTTGCTCTCCGCGGAGAGCTTTTTGCTCTCCGCGGAGAGCTTTTTGCTCTCCGCGGAGATCTTTTTGCTCTCCGCGGAGAGCCTTTTGGATCTCCGCGGAGAGCCTTCTGTATCTTCACTGATTTCATTTAAAGCTATGATTTTGACCCATTTGAAAACGGTATTCATCCATGAAACAATTGTTATTATAGACAAACATTACAAATGTACACGAATAATGTTTCTTAATTTACATCAATCAACCACAAAATTTTTAAAGATGTCTGCACAGATCTGGGCTCTAAACATAGGCATATTTTTCTGCCAGTCTACGCAACTCTCCCAGCTCATCAGCCCTTCCTTCGCTATGTGCTCCATATACTTCATAACGAAGACACCGCAATCCACGGAGTTCTCCTGCTGTGGTATACCAGCAGTCAAGTCGAGTTTCCAATTGGAAAATCCTGCGTGGACTTTTTTAACGGTCGCCTTCTGGAGCGCAGAAATCTGCATTAACACAAATTTGTTCGTACATTAGTAACTCGTAATGTACAATACTACAGTGCATGTCAATGAACTGCACTTACAGCTTCTTTAGCGGAAACTTTTCGTTGGGCATTACGCAGAGAGTCATGTATAAGCCACTTCTTCTCTTTAACCATACCCACCAATAAATACCAGTGTTGACTATAACATACTGGCATTAGAATCATTTTGATATTGGCAAGATTCTCCTTGGTAATGCCCTCAAGGAATGCAGCTACAAGCTTAGATTCTCCGTCATTGGACCTTGGGAAGTGCAACTACATAATTTGTAACATTTTTTAGCAATGCAAACAGAATTATTAATGTATAAAGCACTGATAGGGAGATCATACCAAAAAGTTCGGACTGATGTACATAAACGGATGATACGGTTCTTTATCCCGATCTCTACGCAAAGTCAAGATCTTTGCGTAGGCATCAATGTGACAATCTTCGACGTATTTGTCCGTCAGAAGAGCATCCATGCCATCTCGAAATCCGACTATATTCCATTTATTGAATGCTTGGTCGTTCCTGAAACATTAGAAAGTCATCGTCAATATCAATGTGCATAGATCAAAATTTTGAAAATATAAAAGTGTATAATGTCAAAAGGGCACCTCGATGGTATGGCGCTCATACGCTGATGGATGATATCTCTATCTTCTGCAGCTATTAGCGGTCTCCCCGGATAGTCAACGGGGTACACATCAATTTCATCCGCCTTTGTAGTTTTAATTTCTCTTTCTCCCAATGGGGAGTCTAGAATATTAGTAATGGAAGTATCGTGAGGGGTAGTGAGGGTGGTAGCGTTTTGATGGGCAGGGGATCTAGAGATACTCGGGCTAGATGATGGCGAGGAATGATGAATGAGTGTGTCTATATCAGCACTCATGGATTCAAGACGTTCACCTACACTGTGACTAAAACTAATTAAATCACTATGTACTCTATCTATTTTTTTGTCTAATCTATCTACAGAACTATCTATCTTGCTATTTAATAAAGCAAATTGATCTAACATCCTATGTTGGAAATCAATCCAAAACTGTGACGGAGGGATAGATGGTGTGCTAGGTGGTGGGGGAGGTGCTGATGTGCTGGGTGATGGGGGAGGTGATGATGATGAGGGAGGTGGTAATGATGTGGGAGGTGGTGGTGCAAACTTCATTTTTTTTACTACCCTAGATGGCGAGACTATTGGTTTTCTCTTAAATGTGGGAGGTGGTGGTGTCCACTGTGTTGTCACGTCTGAACATAACAACTTCTCTGTCGGTGTTATTTCATCTAGTACTTCCAACACCTAAAAAGAAGAAATACAACTATTGTATTGGATAGTTCAAAAGTGGTTATTAATCGAATAAACTAAATTATTTACCTGCTCATCCAAGAGTTTTGCAACAGTCCCCATCTCTTTCATTGAAAATGTGACCTTCTCCGACCATCTTAATATTCGTGGTCTCAACGACGGATAGTGCGGAGCGAAGGTGGTGGTGTGCTCGAGGAACCAAATCTATATCAAACATTGCGATAGCTTAGAACATATTAAACAAATTTCATTTTAGGAATTAGAAATATAGATACTTACAACGAGAACATGGGTGCATCCATAGATGTATCCCATTGAAGACTCTGGCCAATGTTGCAGTTGGCCTTCTTCTGCAACAGGTGGCAGCTTCTCCACCATCGACCTGAACGACCTCATAACGAAGGTATAGATCGCTTCTGGCCAATTGAACTTTTGAAATTTCTCCAAGCTGGAGACCTCCTCGAAGAACATTGGCATCCTCTCCGCGCTCGAGGGGAAGAAGAAATTGCATAGAAGGTGCAAAATCAATATCTTCATCGTCACAGGGGACGACCCTTTCTCCATCGATTGAAGTTCCGTCTTCAAATCGGATTTCGTTAGCGGTCCAAATGGCTTGGTAGTCAGGATGACTTCCTCCCCATGGTTCGGCAGACCCAATATCATTGCCACGTCATTGGGGGAGAAGGTTAGCTCCCTCGATCCAATGACGAAGACATCCTTCTCTATATCATACCAGTTTAGTAGACCGTAAAGAAGGGGAGTGTTCTGCGATACCTTTGGTGCATGGAAGATATGCCAGATGTTGGCATCCATCAGCATCTTCTTCTGATCCTCCTCCAATCGTTCTAGTATTGCTGAACTTAGGCCAACAAATGAGTTTAAATAGCACCTCGAGCTCAAAAAATGGATCTTTTTCTGCCCCATTGATCTGCAAAATTTATAAACATATGTTACAATAGAGGGACAAGAAGAATAAATTGGAGAGAGAAATAGAGGAAGCAAACGGCTCTCCGCGGAGAGCAAACGGCTCTCCGCGGAGAGCAAACGGCTCTCCGCGGAGAGCTATGTAGCTCTCCGCGGAGAGCCAGATGGCTCTCCGCGGAGAGCCATTTGGCTCTCCGGGGAGAGCCATTTGGCTCTCCGGGGAGAGCCATTTGCTCTCCGGAGAGCCATTCCAATTGGCTCTCCGTGGAGAGCCATTTGGCTCTCCATGGAGTGCCATTTGGCTCTCTGTTTAGATCCAATTGGCTCTCCATGGAGAGCCATTTGGCTCTCCGTTTAGATCCAATTGGCTCTCCATGGAGAGCCATTTGGCTCTCCGTTTAGATCCAATTGGCTCTCCATGGAGATCCAATTGGGTAATGGCCTAAATGAGGTACAATTGTATCATGGAATAATAAGTGCAAATTATTGTGTTATTTTCAAATCATTTTTTTACTATAATACATATAAAAAACATACCTTTCATGGTTTCACACATACTGTTGCAAGCTCTTTTTTTTGTTAATATCCTTAACCTTTTGCTTGAGCTGCACATCGGATCGAACCCGAAACTGGTTCATCCCCAACACCCGTGCGACTCGCCCCCAGTACAAGAAACGCTTGGCTAGGCTCTTCCAAGACATTTGATCACCAGTCGACGATTTCACATGGGAGCGCTCTGCTGGACTAGTTAGCAAGTAATTGAGCAGCTCCTTCTCCGATTGGGAGAACGGCTCTCCTGTAGCTGGGGCGGGGACGATGGCCTCCATTATCTGATTGAAAGTCGGCAATTGTTGATTTACCATGAATGGAGGACGAGAACCAATCTCGCTGACAGCGGACGAGATGCCCACATTAGGTTCCTCCGTCGTCGTGATGACTGCAGAAGACGCTGGTTGAGTTAAATTATTTGTGGACGGAGTTTCGGCTGGCAATGATTGTGTAACAACCGGCGATGATTGAATGTAGATGGCGTCTTGATCACCGAGCTCCTTTTGCGCTTCGGTATGCGACTGCAAAGTGTTTGATGTCCTTTTCCTTTTGAGACGTCTAAGATAATCCCAACGATTTTGAATCTCCTTGTGGGTCATCTGAACTAGATCCTCACGGCGTGCAGCAATGCGGGCGTAAGCTGGGGCGACCACTTTGGTCCAGTGAATGTTGCCGGCATGCCCAGCATCAATCTCGTTTTGAACAATTCGATCAATGATATCGTCCGCTGATCCTTCAATTACTAGATCGGGCGGGGACGTTTGCAGATCTGTTGCAAGGGGCTGACTTGAACTGTGACTTGGGGCGCCGGTTGTAAAAGTGACGCTTCGAGTTACTGTTGTGGTGACAGTCTCTTCTAACTGGATGAAACTATCCTCACGGCCCGCCTGCGTTGGAGCAATCAATGACGCGGCCAGATTTAGTGCAGTAATGATGCTGCGTTTTGGCGCTGCTCGTTGAATGGGCAATCTGAAACGAGACTGGGCAACCATATCCTCCAAGTGCTGTTTAAGAACCTGTTCTGTTTTTGGCCGAATGAACCGTTTGAAAGCGTAATTGGTGCTATGTAAAGCCGAGACAAGAACAGACCAAATTCGATGCAATTGTGGAATATGCAAAGATTCAATTGGAAAATCTTTTAGATCAAGCAGTTCATCGGGTTGAAGAAATTTGAGAGCCACCATTCTGAGTAAGCGCCGTTCGAAGGGGTTGATCATTGGTGAAGTGCTCATCACTTTTTCCCAGAGATTAAGGCCTTCTAATGCCGATTGACGTTCATTTCCCAACGCGTTGAGGCTGCGTGATTTTTTATGGTGATTTGAAGCAGAGCTTTGCCCATGCGATGTTGGTCCGGGTTTTCTGCGCTTGCGACTGGACTGAATAGAATGGGGCGTGTTGCTTATATCAGTATGGTTTAGCGGTAGTGCTTCGTCTTCTCCAATGCAGTGATGATCATCGTTCGGAGTCCTCTCCACAGCAGTTGCGGCAACCTCAAGCGCATCGTTCACAATCGCATCGAACGTGTGGCTCGACCAAATTGCATTATCAGCTATTGCTTCGGCAATCATTCCAACGGATTCTATCTGACCTGCTGGAATTTCTGGAAGTTGAGGAAGGGATTGTCCAAATGCCTCCGTTAATCCAAACTCTCCGTGGCAATCCTCAATCGAGAGAGGCAACATATGAAACATTGTCGAAAGAGACGTTTGGGAGGGAGTTATGCCGTCGGTCGTAAGAGCTGCGAGATATTGAGTGAGAATGATATGCATACCAGAGATTGGCAAATATGCCCAGCGAGGATCAAATTGGAGTTCGCCGCGAAAGTTGATTTGAGCGACCACGGCATGGAGCAGCAAGATCCCTCCATCCAGGGAAATAGTCTCCGGGAAAATGGCTCGTCCTTGACGCCATAAGTTTTCGTTCTTCCCCGATCCACGACGTAGAGTCGAACGGAAGAAGCGATCCACGACGGTGTTTGACCCCCCTACAGGCGGTGTTAAGCAATTTCTGATGTGCTTTTTCTGCGTCTCGTGGCAAGATAGAAGTTTGGTCGTCACAATGCGCTTCGACTGTGGCACATCATTCTCGTTTTCCCAGCTTTTAATGCTCTCCAACAATGCATCCAGTTCAGCCTCAATGATGGAGGCTTCCCGCATTGAAGCATTTCCATTGCCAACAATGATTTCGGCCACGCCAGCCATAAATAGTTCCTGCCGAGCACGATCCGTGCCGTTCGAATTGTCCCTATACCTCGTGATCAGGTGATGATTGTCTAGGAGAACAATGATGTTGTCGAAATCTTGTAGCCATTCTCGGTCATCGCAGCACTTGTCAAGGTACATGATGAGCAGAGAAGTATCAATATTGTAAGCATTGTACCGATTCTGCAAACTTCGACCAACAAATCGACGCTCTGCATTGCCCGTAGTTGATGTGAATTGATGGGAGAGAATTTGTTGGCGCTCGTTCATGACGGAGTGCAATCCTTCAACGGGGGAAAATTTCCTGCCATTGAACTCGTCCGTCAATTTCATGCGTCCCGGCACGTTGTGATGATGGTCAGCCGAGAGATGAGTCCCGGTTATGGCGCCTTCCATTCGGTTGAAGAAAGAAAGTTGGCGAGCAATGCAGTCATTGATTAGGCGTGATAGCGTTGATTCCACTGGACCAAGAGTGCCATTGTACCCGTTACAATGCTGAAAAAATGATGGGAAATCAGGGAACACTGCTGGATCCTTCTGCGATGACGTTTGCCCAATTGCTGCATCCCATAAGCGCATATCCAAATACCACGACACGTGACCACGATATAGTGCGGCTTGACGCATGTATCGAGTCGTTCGTGCACAACGAATCACCTTGGCTGCATCAGCAATGCCGGAACGGGACGTGTACAAGTCGTATGCCATTTGAACAAGACCGACGTCGTGTGCGCTCTGTTCGAAAAGCTGCACAGGATAGTTAAGGATGATGGCTGTCGGGATCAACTTCTCGTTTTTTGCCTCGTCCATGACCTGGAACGTGACACCACAGCCGCCGGAGGTGTTCGACTTCTTGCACATGTATCTAGCACTGATAGAGAATGCAGTGGTGTCGATGCAATCGACAACTCGCGGAGCACTTAATTGCTTGCGGGAAAGAAAGCCGACTTTGTTGCAAGATGGACATGCACCCGCTGTCACATTGACGCCGTACTGCCGTTCCGGATCAATCACGAACAACGGTTTCAAAAGATACGCATTCAGGTCAGGTCGCTTGTTCCACAGTGGCACGGGCGGATCGATTCGGATGGGAAGGCGAATGCCATCCTCCATCATTTTCACTTGGGTCTTGATCCAATCTTCCTGAATTTTGTTCAACGTGCCTGATTGCTTCCCACAAATGCACGGCTCAGTAGTGGGGCGGTCGAAGGCTGACGAATAGAATGGAGGCGTTTGCGTCGGAATCGATTCGGGTAGAATTTCAGGGCAGCGATGAACGAGGGTCTCTACTGATCGTTGTGTTTTCGCAATGTCCCGCAGCACAATGTCAACACCATTCATTGCCGATAAAGACAAATAGTCAAATAATCTAGTCACCAAACCCAAAGGGTAGATTAGTAGCCATAATACTAGCATCCTATTTTGAGTAATTATAATTGGTTATAGTAGCTTGCCTAGGTTATTTCCTACCTCACATTCCAAATTAACGTATTTCCTAAAAACAGTAATTAAAACTTTTTGGCTCTCCGCGGAGAGCAAACGGCTCTCCGCGGAGAGCCAAACCGCTCTCCGCGGAGAGCCAAACGGCTCTCCGCGGAGAGCCAAACGGCTCTCCGCGGAGAGCCAAACCGCTCTCCGCGGAGAGCCAAACCGCTCTCCGGCTCTCCGCGGAGAGACAAAGGGCTCTCCTCGGAGAGCCAGTGGATCTCAGCGGGAGAGTTGTTTAGCTCTACGCGGAGAGCCATTGTACTCTCCTTGGATAGCCATCAGCGGAGAGCCAAACAGATGCGATACACGGAGAGCCATTCTACTCTCCTCGGATAGCCACTGGCTCTACGCGGAGAGCCATTCTACTCTCCTCGGATAGCCACTGGCTCTCCGGGTAGAGTCGTTTCTCCTAATGGGTTCGAACATGATAATGGTGGATGCGATACGTACCTTGCGGAGAGGATGGGTAGGCTGCGTCGGAGAGCTCCTGTGTAGACTGAATCGGATTGGAAAAGGAGCGCCGGAGAGCTGTGATTAATTGCCGGAGACGATGGGGGAGGCTGCGCCGGAATCAAACCCTAGAGAAATCACGAGGAAGCTGTGCGAGGAGAGCGAGGAGAGCTGAGTACGGAGAGGAGAAATGAAGGGGCGCGGGATTGAAGCGGCGGGATTCGTTATATTTTATATTTTCTTAGGTTGCGCTGAATAAAATAATGATATTCAGTCGGATTCAGTCTACCAGAGTGAGGCCCGACCGGGGGGGGGGGCTTACGTATACATATACATATATATATATATATATATAATAATAATCGTAATAATAATAATAATATCATAATATAATAATAAGAATAAGAATATTAACTCTAGTAAAATCGCCAAAATAATATTGCCGAATTAATATCACCGTTCGGCTATTTGTATTCACCTATTAGTATTCGCCTATTGTTATCACCGATTCGGCTATTACTATTGGATTATTATAGCCGAATGAATATAATTGATTTAGCCGAATGCTTATATAATCAAGGATCCCCGAATCAGTAGAACCGAACGAATGTCAATATATATAGCCGAAAATTAGTATATATAGCCGAATGTACAGTCTTAATAATTATAATATATAAATAAATTATTATTACCGAAAACTAAACGGATGCCGAAATCGACGAAATTCGTACCGTAGGTGAACGGCGGCGCTACGAATCCAACGGCGAAGTAGGAATCAAAATCCGACGTACCGTTTTCGAGATATAAATTTCTGAAGTTTACGACGATTGATAAATATACAAATCTTTGAAAAATTCACCTAGGCTTCAAATTTGATCGGAGCGCCATGAAGCTTTTACAATTTATTTCTAAAATTAAATAATCTAATTTCCTAACATAAAGGCTCTGTTTGGGGGGACTTGTTTTCATCGGTCAAGCGGTTACGACCGCATGAACCGGACCTTATAAGGTCCGGTTCATGCGGTCGTAACCGCTTCACCGGTGAAAATAAGTCCCCCCAAACGGAGCCAAGATTTTCTAATTCCGGGTCGTTCCAAAATTTTGGTCGACTAGACCGAACGGACGCTAAAACGTGCAATGACGGCGCACCGCTAACTTCGTACTAACGTAACGACCTACGTCATAATGACGTCAACAATATATTTAAATTAATAGTCGAAAAATCAGGGGCGTTACAGAGCTCTCCCGGGTGCCTCCGGCAAGGTCCCTTCAAATGAAGCCCTGGAGCTCCTTTTATAGCTTTGGCCGGGGGTAGTCCGGTAATTTCGCCGTTTGTAACTTCCATAAATACTTGGCTGGCGAATCATATTTTCTGGTTCGGGGCGCACGGATCGCCATTTTTCGGAAATGACCACATTGCCCTTCGGGCAGTTCGAGCAGTTCAGGCAATTTTGTTGGAGGCGAAAAAGGCGACAAGCCGTTCCTAAAATCTGAGAAACTGGAAAGTTAAAAAGTGAGCATGCTGAAAAGACAAAATGTGAGCACGCTAAAAAGACAGAATGTGAGAAGTCAGAAAGACAAAAAGTGAGCCGAGCGCGCTCAGAAGCGTTCTGAGCGCGCAACGAACGGAGAAGCAATCTAGGCGACTGAGGAAGCGTTCTGAGCGCGCGTGAGCGCGGAGGCGTTATGAGCGCGCTCAGAAGCATTCCAAGCGTGCGTGAGCGCGGAGGCGTTCTGAGCGCGCAACGAACATGGAGGCGCCCTGGCCCCTTTGCGAGGCGTTCTGGGCGAACGACGGAACGGGAAGTTGTGCCCCAAGGAGGAATTGGGATCTGACGCGCCCGACGAGGGGCGTGATTACGGCGGGGCCCCTTACGAGCTCCCCTGTGAAGAAAGAGGAGGGAAGGGGGACCGATCGCACCCCAAGGCCGGTGCGGCCGGGCCGCACCCCAAAGGGGGGGTGCAGCTTGGCTGCACCCCCCAAGGGGTGCGGCTGGGGCGGCCGCACCCCCCAAGGGGTGCGGCTGGGGGGGCCGCACCCTTGGGGGGGTGCGGCTTGGCCGCACCCCCCAAGAGGTGCGGCTTGGCCCGCACCCCCCAAGGGGTGCGGCTTGGCGCACCCCCTTGAGGGGTGCGGCTTGGCCGCACCCCTTGGGGGTGCGGCTGGGCCGTCCTCCTTTGACGGGGGGGGGGGGGGGGGGGGGGGGGGGGGGGGGCGCTGCCCGCGCGCTACCTTGCGCTATCGCACGTGCGGTAGCGTGTGCGCTTGCGATTTGCTTCGCGCGCGTTCTCGTCCCGGTGGTTGGCGGCGGAAATGGAGGGTTTTGCTCCTTCAACTCGAGCGATTATACGTTGACCGTTGACCTCGCCTCTCTTTAGCGGAGTCTTCTCTAGACGCACCACAATGCCTTTATGGTTGTACAACAATAATCACTGTCATCTCAAACATACATTCTATGACGGTTGTTGCGGGTTGCTCGACACTCTCGTTAGATAGGCCGAATTGAACCGTCTCAGCTCTAGAGTGAGCCGAGCGCGCAATCAGTTAAAGTAAAATGAGACAGCAGACAAAAAGACTTTTTACGTAAAAAACCCGAAAAGGGTGAGAAACCACGAGGCCGAATCGGTGCCGACCAAATTCAATATTTTTTTGGTGTTACAAGTTGTAGAATGCAAAAGAGCGCGACAGACCACCGCTCGTTGCTTGGGTGCAGAGAAGAGAGAGAGAGAGAGAGATCCCTAAGGATGAAGAGATCTCCAAGAGCAAAAGGGAGATCTTCAAGTCCTCATCGAAGGGGAAGAAGATCTTCGAAGGTCGAACGCCAAAGGGGAACTCTGAAAGATCTTCAAAAGAGCTCTTTCGGGCGCTGAAGGCAAAGCCTTTTGAAATGAAGGTTCTGGGCTCCTTTTTATAGCCTTGGGCAGGGGTAGCCTGGTAATTTATTTGATCGTTGTAACCACTTGACAGGTGAATCATGTTCGCCGATTTGGAGCACACAGATCATCACTTTTCGAATATGCCGGTCTTACCCCTCGGGCAGTTCGGGCAGCTTCGTTTATGGTGATGAGCGCAATGAACAAGAGATGCAATCTGGGAAAACAGGAAAGGTTAACTGTCGCGCGCGTCTGGAATGTGAAGGCGTTTTGAGCGCGCGGTGAACGCGGAAGTGTCCTGAGTGCGTGGTGAACACGAAAGCATTTTGAGCGTGTCGCAAACTTAGAAGCGCTTGACGCGCGTTGCGAACAGAAAACCAAGAAAGTGATTGATCGACGTCGGAGATGCGTGACCATAAGAGGAAGAGCGCTCTCCTCAAGTGACGGGGGGTGCGACCTTTGGCCTCACCCCCCAAATGGGATGCCACACCCCCTAAAGGGAGGGGGGCTTCGGCTGCAAGACCCAATGGGGGTGCGGGCTTAGCCGCACCCCCGATGGGGGGGGGGGGGGGCAGGCGTGCCGCACCCCTATGGGGAGGGTGCGGTTTGGGCTGCACCACACTCGCACCCCCTTAGTGGGGTGTGGCCCTGGCCGCGCCACCCGAGTGGGGTGCGGCCATGGATGCGCCCCCAGAGTGGGGAGCGGCCCTTGTCGCGGCCTTGGCCGCCCCCCCCCCCCCCCCAACTGGGGCGCGGCTGTGCGATTTTGGCCACACTCGACGATGGTGGGGTGCGGACTTCGTAATTACCTGCGCGGGGGACGCCACGCGATGACTGCGGCGGTTTCCTTCTCTCTTCCCACTCCCTTGATCATGGGGTTGAGCTTGTCTTCACTACTTCCACTTCCCAATTGTACAACCCTCATATTTTTCGAGTCGGTGTGACCCGACATGAGTAGGGTCGTTGTATTACTCGTAATCCGTCAAGACCAAATCGAAAGTTAAGCGGACCAAGGCAGGCAGGTCGACCTCTCGGAGGCGACCAAGACCGAGCGAGGCTAAGAAATGACCCGAGGAAGGAAGTAGTGGAGCAAGTGGGGGAGGCTCCTCCCATTCTCCACTTGTGGTTGGCTAGTGGGGGAAGCTCCCCCCACTCGCCCCTTGTTGTTGGCGAGTGGGGGAAGCTCCCCCCACTCGCCCCTTGTTGTTGGCGAGTGGGGGAGGCTCCCCCCACTCGCCCCTTGTTGTTGGCGAGTGGGGGAAGCTCCCCCCACTCGCCCCTTGATGTTGGCGAGTGGGGGAAGCTCCCCCCACTCGCCCCTTGTTGTTGGCGAGTGGGGGAAGCTCCCCCCACTCGCCTCTCGTTTGTGGCGAGTGGGGGAAGCTCCCCCCACTCACCCCTTGTTGCTGGCGAGTGGGGGAAGCTCCCCCCCACTCGCCCCTTGTTGCTGGAAAGTGAGGGTGGCTCCCCCCACTCGCCCCTTGTTGCTGGCGAGTGGGGGAAGCTCCCCGCACTCGCCCCTTGTGGCTATTCGCAGTCCGATTTTGGCTATTCGCAGTTCATTTTTGGGAAGGTCTATAAATAGACCCCCATGGGCACCTTGGGAAGGGTTGGTCTCTACCCCCTTCCCTCGCGTGTGCGTTGTGAGCAAGCACTACCCCTCCCCTTCCCCTTGTCATGTAAGGTGGACGGTGAGGCGATCATTAGTGCCCTCCAAGGTGCCCAGGCTCAGCATTGGCTTGGGAGGGGAAGCGCTCTAAGATCTTTCGGGTATGTGGTGGGACCTCCTCGCTGAAGCTTAAGGGGTTCATTTTCTAGATTCAAGTGTCCTTCAAGGGCAGGGTCTTTCAGTTCCTAGTAACCGGTCAAGGGTCTAGGCTTAGGTCAAGTAAGGGTTAGTCGCAACCCCCTTCGAACGCTGAAGCCGGGAAACTGGTTTCAACATTATGGTGCGGTGAGCGTGGAAGCGACTAGTTCGGAAAGCTCTGAGCCATGTCTCATGGCTGGAAGCGACGAGTTGGGAGACTCGCCTCCGGCATGCGAATTTGTAAAGAAGGGCGACGTCGATGAGTTCAGCAAAGGGATCCTGGAGCTCCTGCAGGTCGCAACCTTCACTCGCGGCGAATGCTCGACACCACCTGCAGGGAGGTGATAAGAACGCCCCCGTCCAACCAGGGGGGAGTAACTTCACCTGGAAGGGCCAAGAAGGAGTTGCGGAGACAGAAGAAGTGGCGAAGAAGATGACCAAGGAGCGTGCGGCCAAGTGAAATGCCCAGGAAGGGAGAGATGTAAGTGAAGTGCCCAGAAAGGGCGAGATGTAAGTGAAGTGCCCAGGAAGGGCGAGATGTAAGTGAAGTGCCCAGGAAGGGCGAGGTGTAATAAAGTGCCCTGCAAGGGCGTAGGGTAGTGAAGTTGTAATAGACGAACTAGGAATGAAAAAGGGTTCTGGGGTAATACCCCGGTCTAAGATCCCTGAATGGAGATCCCCCGCCGGGCTCAGTCATGCCGGTAGATGGGGGACTCGTCAGGTCGACTCGCGGTCCAACAACCGATTGGGAAGGCGTTGAGTCCCTCCACCCCGGTTGAGCTAAGACTCCCAGGACCTGGAAGGGCACTACCACCTCCAGTTAGATCAGGAGTGCGTTGAGTCCCTCCACCCCGGTTGAGCTAAGACTCCCAGGACCTGGATGGGCACTACCACCTCCAGTTAGATCAGGAGTGCGTTGATTCCCTCCACCCCGGTTGAGCTAAGACTCCCAGGACCTGGATGGGCACTACCACCTCCAGTTAGATCAGGAGTGCGTTGAGTCCCTCCACCCCGGTTGAGCTAAGACTCCCAGGACCTGGATGGGCACTACCACCTCCAGTTAGATCAGGAGTGCGTTGAGTCCCTCCACCCCGGTTGAGCTAAGACTCCCAGGACCTGGATGGGTACTACCACCTCCAGTTAGATCAGGAGTGCGTTGAGTCCCTCCACCCCAGTTGAGCTAAGACTCCCAGGACCTGAATGGGCACTACCACCTCCAGTTAGATCAGGAGTGCGTTGAGTCCCTACACCCCGGTTGAGCTAAGACTCCCAGGACCTGGATGGGCACTACCACCTCCAGTTAGATCAGGAGTGCGTTGAGTCCCTCCACCCCGGTTGAGCTAAGACTCCCAGGACCTGGATGGGTACTACCACCTCCAGTTAGATCAGGAGTGCGTTGAGTCCCTCCACCCCGGTTGAGCTAAGACTCCCAGGACCTGGATGGGCACTACCACCTCCAGTTAGATCAGGAGTGCGTTGAGTCCCTCCACCCTGGTTGAGCTAAGACTCCCAGGACCTGGATGGGCACTACCACCTCCAGTTAGATCAGGAGTGCGTTGAGTCCCTCCACCCCGGTTGGGCTAAGACTCCCAGGACCTGGATGGGTACTACCACCTCCAGTTAGATCAGGAGTGCGTTGAGTCCCTCCACCCCGGTTGAGCTAAGACTCACAGGACCTGGATGGGTACTACCACCTCCAGTTAGATCAGGAGTGCGTTGAGTCCCTCCACCCCGGTTGAGCTAAGACTCCTAGGACCTGGATGGGCACTACCACCTCCAGTTAGATCAGGAGTGCGTTGAGTCCCTACACCCCGGTTGAGCTAAGACTCCTAGGACCTAGATGGGCACTACCACCTCCAGTTAGATCAGGAGTGCGTTGAGTCCCTCCACCCAGGTTGAGCTAAGACTCCCAGGACCTGGATGGGTACTACCACCTCCAGTTAGATCAGGAGTGCGTTGAGTCCCTCCACCCCGGTTGAGCTAAGACTCCCAGGACTTGGATGGGCACTACCACCTCCAGTTAGATCAGGAGTGCGTTGAGTCCCTACACCCCGGTTGAGCTAAGACTCCCAGGACCTGGATGGGCACTACCACCTCCAGTTAGATCAGGAGTGCGTTGAGTCCCTCCACCCCGGTTGAGCTAAGACTCCCAGGACCTGGATGGGTACTACCACCTCCAGTTAGATCAGGAGTGCGTTGAGTCCCTCCACCCCGGTTGAGCTAAGACTCCCAGGACCTGGATGGGTACTACCACCTCCAGTTAGATCAGGAGTGCGTTGAGTCCCTACACCCCGGTTGAGCTAAGACTCCCAGGACCTGGATGGGCACTACCACCTCCAGTTAGATCAGGAGTGCGTTGAGTCTCTCCACCCCGGTTGAGCTAAGACTCCCAGGACCTGGATGGGTACTACCACCTCCAGTTAGATCAGGAGTGCGTTGAGTCCCTCCACCCCGGTTGAGCTAAGACTCCCAGGACCTGGATGGGCACTACCACCTCCAGTTAGATCAGGAGTGCGTTGAGTCCCTCCACCCCGGTTGAGCTAAGACTCCCAGGACCTGGATGGGCACTACCACCTCCAGTTAGATCAGGAGTGCGTGGAGTTCCCTCCCCCTCCAGGTGAGCTCGGCTCCCTGTTAGGTGTGGAGTTTCTTCCACCTCCAGGTGAGCTCGGCTCCCTGTTAGGTGTGGAATTTCCTCCACCTCCAGGTGAGCTCGGCTCCCTGTTTGGTGTTGAGTTCTTCCACCTCCAGTTGAGCCTGGCTCCCTGTTAGGTGTGGAGTTTCCTCCACCTCCAGGTGAGCTCCGCTCCCTGTTAGGTGTTGAGTTCTTCTACCTCCAGGTGAGCTCGGCTCCCTGTTAGGTGTGGAGTTTCCTCCACCTCGGGTCGAGGTTAATCCGACCCAAGGTGTTGAGCTTTCTCCACCTCCAGTTGGGCTCGGCCCATAGGAGGGTTCTTTAGTGGAGAAAGGTTCACCTTCCGTCTCAAGTCAGGATCAACCGAAAGGCTTGGCAGAGTTCCCCGATGACGGATCCTTTCGTGGATTCCCCTAAGGTCCCACCAACTCGTCAAATAGGTGGGTTGGACTTTCTTTCCGAGCTTGGTACAAGCTCGCAAAGAGCGGGGATTGTGTACAACCCTCATATTTTTCGAGTCGGTGTGACCCGACATGAGTAGGGTCGTTGTATTACTCGTAATCCGTCAAGACCAAATCGAAAGTTAAGCGGACCGAGGCAGGCAGGTCGACCTCTCGGAGGCGACCAAGACCGAGCGAGGCTAAGAAATGACCCGAGGAAGGAAGTAGTGGAGAAAGTGGGGGAGGCTCCTCCCATTCTCCACTTGTTGTTGGCGAGTGGGGGAGGCTCCCCCCACTCGCCCCTTGTTGTTGGCGAGTGGGGGAAGCTCCCCCCACTCGCCCCTCGTTGTCGGAGAGTGGGGGAAGCTCCCCCCACTCGCCCCTTGTTGCTGGCAAGTGAGGGTGGCTCCCCCCACTCGCCCCTTGTTGCTGGCGAGTGGGGGAAGCTCCCCGCACTCGCCCCTTGTGGCTATTCGCAGTTCGATTTTGGCTATTCGCAGTCCATTTTTGAGAAGGTCTATAAATAGACCCTCATTGGCACCTTGGGAAGGGTTGGTCTCTACCCCCCTCCCTCGCGTGTGCGTTGTGAGCAAGCACTACCCCTCCCCTTCCCCTTGTCATGTAAGGTGGACGGTGAGGTGATCCTTAGTGCCCTCCAAGGTGCCCAGGCTCAGCATTGGCTTGGGAGGGGAAGCGCTCTAAGATCTTCCGGGTATGTGGTGGGACCTCCTCGCTGAAGCTTAAGGGGTTCGTTTTCTAGATTCAAGTGTCCTTCAAGGGCAGGGTCTTTCAGTTCCTAGTAACCGGTCAAGGGTCTAGGCTTAGGTCAAGTAAGGGTTAGTCGCAACCCCCTTTCAAACGCTGAAGCCGGGAAACTGGTTTCAACACAAATGATGGAGTTTTTTGCTAATCGCGCACATACACCTCTTATAAATTCATGAGTGTATATCAACGATAATATTTTTATACAAAATTGGAGCAAAATGATGAATTTTTATTAAATACATTTCACACCGTAATTTCGAAAAAAAAATCCTTGAAGTAAAAGAAAAGGCAATTGTTATAAGCACACCAGTTTTGACTATTCGCACACCAATTTCTATGAGTTATAACGTGCCTTTTGAAAATACATATTGTACGTGCATTTTTAGGAAAAGTGTTCAACACAAAAATTGTAGATCTTGTCTAGATCTACAACTTTCGTGTTGAACACTTTTCCTAAAAATGCATGCACAAGACGTATTGCCGCTCTGATCGTAACTATAACGAATTTTTAGCGAATTATTGAAAATACGCCTTGTACATGCATTTTTAGGAAAAGTGTTCAACAGAAAAATTGTAGATCTCGACGAGATCTACAATTTTTGTGTTGAACACTTTTCCTAAAATTTCATATACAAGGCGTATTTTCAAAAGACGCGTAATAACTCATAGAAATTGACGTGCGAATAGTCAAAATTGCCAAAAAAAATAAATCATAAATTATGCTGCCATCCGTATTTTTACAATAAACTGGGCCCACCTGATAAATAATTAAATATGCGGGAAGGCCCACTTTCTGGCCAATGTGCCCGGAGAGATTAACGAATAGGATACGACATGGAAGTGCGCATCTGAGCATCGAAAGGCAATAATGCCACGTGGGCCCACATTCCTAATCTTGGGCCAGATATAACGTGTAACGCTGTGAGTATTTGTCGTCTTGTGAAATGGTGGCCCGCCTCTCACGTGGGTTGAGTAATTTAATCCCATATACGAAAGGACGCGTGTTTGGACGCAAGTGATCGTAACGGGGCCCACGGAACAAGAGGTGGACAGCTTCTGTGCTTGGGGAACATATTTGACATTTAATTACTTTAATACCCTTCTTTCTTAAAAAAAACCAGAATAAAGTGGTCTGTCCTGAGTCAAATGACCAAAATGCACCGCTCTTTATAAAATACTTACAATATTTAATATTGCGGTCAATTTTAAAAATACATTAAATTTTTTTCGGCTTTTTTGTTTCAGTGAGTTTGGACAAAAAACGTCACCGTCATAAAATGCATGTTTGGCATGACAACTGTTATGACCACATCACGAAGAAAAAAAACTAGTTTTGAACATAAAAGTGGATGAAGTTCCGTAGGTGAGGTCAGGCGTTCGCGAATGACGGTTTATAACCACCACATTCAGAACCACCACCACTGCGCCAAAAGGAGCATAAGCCAGTCCTTAACTTTTTAACTCGGGATATTAGTCATTTTGTGGGCCACTTGGCGCTTCCATTGATCGAATGAATTAGATCGTCTTAGTTTGGGAGTGAGCCAAACAAATAATCAAAATTTAGGGTATGTTTGGGACAGTTGATGCGGATTGAAAACTGTTGATTTAACAAGGCTCTTTTAGAAGCTGTTTTGAGAAGCTACAGACTGTTTGTGGAGTCTGAGAAGAACTGCTGATTGAACAAAGCTTTTTCAATTGAGCTATTTGGAAGAACAGCTGTTGAGAGCTGTTTTTTTAACTTCCAAAATTAAAAAAAATCAAATTAAAATAATTAAATATGTAAACATAGCAAAATAAATACAAATTGTTCTCTAACTAATACCTGCGAGCATTGTACACTTCAATATTTTTTCTTTTTCATATTTGAAATGTGATATTAACAAATTAATACCTGCGAGCATTGTACACTTCTTCGACAATACTATCTCGCACTGCAGACATTTGATCTGCAGTCCCAACATCAAACATATATGTCTCAATTTCACCCTCAACTCATGTGTCAATATCCTCTAGGGGTATGAATGAGTCATCAACATCACATGCATTAAATTCTGGGTCCCATCGAGATGGATGTCTACGAATGAAGTTATGTAATATCATGATCGCTAGCATAATTGAACGTTGTTTCTTGAAATTGTACTGAGACATTTTTTTTAAGAATGTGCCACTTTTTCTTTCAAACTCCAAACGTCTTCTCTATCACACTTCGAAGAGATGAATGTGCTTTATTAAAATGATATTTTGTTTCTGGATATGATTTTAAATAGCCCATCTGTAATGGATATCTGACATCCACTAAATAATATTTACGTGTAATAAGTTGATATGTTAAACAAAATCTTATGATAGCGAATTAATAAATCATATACGATCATTTATTAAACAATTTACCTTGAGGAGGATGCGGAAAATGTAGCCTATCGTCTGACAATGCGCGCGCGAAGATACGACTATCATGAGCGGATCTTTCCTACCCAGCCAGTGCAAATGTGAAACACATATTAAAGTCGCAAACAACCATCACATTTTGCGTTGTTGTACCATGATGTCCTATATATCTAACTTGATCATCAACGGGTATCCTCGCATCTACATGTGTACCGTCAATTGCACCAATGCAGTTCTTAAAGAATGACATATAACAGGCATCATACCTTATTTTCTCAGGCATATAATGGGCATCATACCTTGATTTTGTAAGTTACCTTGATTTTATCCTCCCACCACTGATCAGATGTTGCAATGGTTCTCTTTTCCTGGTCCCATCCCAAACCGGTCTCTCCATGTTTTAGTTCTTTCCACAACTTACAGTCTTTCTTGAGATGGTCCCACTTATTCTTCATTTGCATTCGATCATTATTTTTTCCAGTACGCTGTTTAAAAGATCCAATCAAAATTTTCCAACCATCCTTGCTGAAATTGGTGGTAGACCGATTTCTCAACTCTATCTCTATAATGCAAAGATCGCAGAAGATCAAAATATCATTTGACTCCCATGTTAGTTGTTGTGCTTCCTCCGGCCTTTGGGTTTCCCATAAAACTGTATACCCAAAACACAAACAATCATTCAAACATACACAAACAATCATTCAAACGATTAAAACACAAAAAAAACACAATACACAAAAAAATCATTCAAACATACGCAAACTAACACACACACGCACACAGACGCACACAGACGCACACACACATATACATACACATTCAAACACATACATATTCACACAAACATACACATTCAAACACACACACACATATACATACAAAACATACACAAACTAACACACACACACACAAACACATATATACATACAAACATACGCAAATATATACAAACTACACACACACATAATCACACAAACACATATATACATACACACATACACAAATATATACAAACTACACACACACAAACACAATCTACACACACACAATCTAAACACACACACACACACATATATACATACAAACATACACAAACTAACACATACACACAAACACATATATATTCACACAAACACACACATTCAAACACACACACACACACACACGCACACACGCACACACGTATACATACAAACATACACAAACTAACACATACACACAAACACATATATATTCACACAAACATACACATTCAAACACACACACATATATACATACAAACATACACAAACTAACACATACACACAAACACATATATTCACACACACACACATACATACATACAAACATACACAAACTAACACATACACACAAACACATATATATTCACACAAACATACACACACAAACACGTATATACATACAAACATACTCACACAGACACATATATACATACACACACAAACATACCTATTCAAACACACACACACATACAAACATACACATTCAAACACACACACATATATATACACACACACACATATATATATACACATACAAACATACACATTCAAACACACACACACACACACACACACACACACACACACACACACACACACACACACACACACACACATATATATATACATACAAGCATACATATTCACCCCCCCCCCCCCCCCACACACACACACACATACATACAAATATACACAAACAAACACATACACACATACACACAAAAACATACAAACACATATTCACACACAAACATACATATTCACACACACACACACACACACACACAAACATATTCACATTCACAAACATACACAAACACATCCCTTCCAAATCGAAAGAGTGAAATCCAGTAAGGTAAAATGCATAACCATAACTATATCCAAATCCCTCTAATATAGCTAAAAACAGATAACCCACAAAACCTCCACATAGAGCTGTAATAGGCCTACCATAAATCAAGAAAAAACAACCATCATAAGAAGAAAGGAGGAGGAGAAGAAGATGCTTACAGTGATGTAGAGAAGAGAAAGTAAAAATCTTTATTGTTGTCTAAGGTCGCATGATCTAGCTAGCAGGAGAAGGGAATGGAGGTGGATCAACGCTAAGATCTGGAGCCGGAACCCTAAGACCTGCAAGAGAAAGAGGAAGAGGATGGGAGCCGGAAAAACTCTTATTATTCCGTCGAGGGAGGCGAGAGCATGGGACTTGCGAAATCGGTAAGAGTTCCTTACCAACGGCGAAGAGCGGCAGAGAGAAAAGGGAGCGATTTGGAGGAGAAAAGGGAGCGATTTGGAGGAGCAGGTCGTCGAATGTCGATGTGCGCAGGGAAAGACGGGCTCGCCAGAGATCGGGAACGAACGAAAATAAGGAAAAAAAATTAAGTGCGATTTTTAGGGAGCTATATGCGGGGTCTCAGCTGCTCCCCCCAAATAGCCAAAAACGCAGCTTTAAGAATCCGCGCTTTTCAGAAATTCGAACATTCAAACAGAGCAAAACAGCTCAAGCGCATGGAAAACAACTTTTCCATCCGCTGGAGCTGAGCCAAGCAGACCCTTAGAACCAATAACATGCAACAAGATTTTTACGTGCAAAACCTGGAGAAAAAAAAACACGGGTCAGACCTAAACTCTTGGTGACCAAACTGTTTTTTGGGAACCTCATCAAGTCCCAAACTAATAGTATATTTTTCATCTAAATAGCTATTTCTCCATTATATTTCATATTTTAACAGTATTAGAGAACTATCATGATGAATAAAAAGAAGTAACTTTGAGCAAATGGAGTAGATGAAGAATTAAATATGCGTTCCCAACCAAATTATAATTCGTGACACGTGTATTTTCAGACCGTAACATATATATATGAGATCTTAAAATGATCATAAAAATAATTAAATTAATATTCTGTAATTTATTTATTTTAAAACACTGTATTTTGGCCTACAAATACAATAAGCGCATCATCCTTTAGGTATGTTATGCGTACCTAAGTATTTTCCCGTGGCTATAGGCACAAAATATATTTGCCCATCGAGCAATAGCAGACCAACAATCTCTACCAAATGGTTGATGTTCTACACACAATAATATTGTGTGCCACTTGAGACGGTAGATGTTTGTTTAGTTGCGAGGATATTCTGGCATCTTGCAGTGTGGTGAGCGTCATTCTAAGACATGAAATGATGAGCACTACTCGGTGGAGGTAGTTATTGTAGTTGTGAGTGTGCTACCCGGTGGAGTTAGTTGTTGTAGTTATGAGCGCGAAACCCGGTGTCGATATCGGAGGTAGTTGTCGTACGAGAAACCCAGTTTCAGCCCGGTCGCAAAAAGGGAAGGCCTTCCACAGTCGTAGGACATGGGCTCACTGCCCTATGGGTGGGTGGGTGGGTCTGTGTGGGGGGGGGGGGGACTGCGTTGTCTCCTGAGCCCCTCGCACAATGCCCACCCCTCCAGGAGTGACGAACTTCATTGCAAGATGCAGTATGGAGGGGGATATCCTTGAACATGGTCTGGAGGGGTCAGTTGAAGATGGTGTTGTAGGCGGAGTCCGACGCCACGATCAGGAACTAGATGTTGTGGGTTGCCTGCCTTTGAAACTTGCTCAGAGTAACCAGAAGTGTGATCATGCCTTGTACCTGGACGGGGCGGTTAACAAAACCGTAAACCGCCCCTGTCGTCGGGCTGAGATGTTCCATTGTGAGCTTCATGCTCTAAAGTGTAGACATAAAAGGACATCCATCGAACTCCCATTGTTAATGAGAATCCTTCAGACGTTAAAGCAATGGTCTCCAATCTTTGCGCTGATAACAAGAGGGTTTGGGTGTGGTAACCACAACCCATTTAAGTCTTTATCTTTGAAGATGGTGGCGGTATCCTAGCACGCTTTCTTGTCTTTATAGTCCCTGTCGGGCTGGGTGACAGAAAATTTGCGAGGAACCCAATTCCCCTTGGTCGCTGAGGGGGCAAGCCCTCTAGATTATGCGTGTTCTGGGAGCGGGGTAGAATCCCTTCGTCTGGTACCCTTGGCTTGCTTATGTCAGCCTTCAATGTGGCTCTTTACTGGAGTGTCATGCTATGGTGCGATTTTGTCTCGTAGATTGATGGTGTCGATGTTGAGGGTTCTACCCTTCCTTGGATGAGCCTGCCTCAGACAGCAGGACTGCGTTGTCTCCTGATCCCCTCACATAACGCCCACCCCCTCCGAAAGTGACAAACTTTATTGCAAGATGCGGACTGGAGGGGATATCCTTGAGCACGGTATGGAGGGGTCAGTCGAAGATGGTGTTGTAGGCGGATTCCAATGCCACGACAAGGAACTGGATGTTGCGGGTTGTCTGTCTTTGAAACTTGCCCAGAGTAACTGGGAGAGTGATCATGCCCTGTACCGGGATAGGGCGGTTAACAAAATCGTAAACTGGCCTTGTCGCCGGGCTGAGATGTTCCATTGTGAGCTTCATGCTCTAAAGCGTAGACATAAAAGGACATCCATCGAACTCCCATTATTAATGAGAATCCTTATAACGTTAAAGCAGGGGTTTCTGATCTCTACGCTGATAACAAGAGGGTCTTGGTGTGGTAATCACAACCCATTTAAGTCTTTATCTCTGAAGATGACGGTGGTATCCTAGCGCACTTTCTTGTCTTTATAGTCCTTGTTGGGATGGGTGACAGAGAAAATATGCGAGGAGTGTATGAGGGGCTGGTTTCCACCTCCCCCACCATGGGTCTGCCTCCTTGCGCTCCCTGATGCGTTGTTGATCTTCCGATGGCTCAGGAGGATCCGGCTGATTCCGGACCTGGTTCTTCAACAATCTCCCAAGGAGTCCTTGGCGGATAAGATGCTCGATTTCCTCCTTCAACCGAGTTCAATCCTCAGTATTGTGCCCATGACCGGGGTGGAAGGAGCAATGCTGCGATTGGTTGCCTATGTTTGGAGCAAGCGGCATGGGCCTTCGAAAGGCGACCTTTTCATGGATAACACAAAGCACGTTGGTTTCGAAGGTGCTGAGAGGAGTGACATATTGCTGGTGAGCGAGTTGGCGGGAGATTGATTGACACGTTCCTCAGGAAAAGCCCCATTGGTAATGCGAGTGTTTTTTCTCGCCATTGTTGCTAGTCGGGAATACTTTCATAGAGCAAGTACTGTCTTCAGAAAATCTTCAGAGAGATGAGAATACCTTCCTACATACGGCGTCAAATTGTTGTAGCTCGCTCATCGCTCTCACGGACGGGTCGAAGCGGTCTGTCTTAGCTCGAGAGTGAACTGAATGCGCAAAAGTCAAATTAGAGAACTAACAACATACAACAAGATTTTTACGTGGAAAACTCGGAAAGAGAAAAATACGGGGTCGAGCTCAATTAAGACAATCTACTATTATCGGTTGAGTACAAATATTAGCTTTTCAGAGGGTGGCAGTTCACCACTCGTTTACAAAATGTTTCTAATGTCTGGCCACAGGTGAAGCGAAGCGCCTTCTAGAGCTGGGCGCGAAGGTGTGTGTTGGAACAATCTTGAAGCCGGAGCTGGCACGTGAGAAGCTCGTGTGGGAGTAGATTTGACACCGCAGCGGGCACGCGTGTGGGAGCTGACTTGATGTCGGAGCAAGCACGCGGGTAGCGCGTGTTGTAACTAACTTGATGCTGGAGTGGGCACACGGGAAGCGTGTGGTGGAGTTGAATTGATGTCGGAGCGAGCGCGCGGGGAGCGCATGATGTAACTGACTTGATGTCAGAGCGGGCGCGTAGGAAATGCGTGATATAGCTGACTTGATGCGAGAGCGGGCGCGCGGGGAGTGCGTGTGTTGGGGAAATGATTTAAAGATGATTCTAGTGAGGCTAACTGTGCACTTTCAACATGTTTGTGTGAGGCGCGAATGCCCATACTGCGGATGACTTAACGTCGGAGCGGGCACACGGGAAGCGTGTGCTGAGCGTGAGGATGAGAGTTAAGTAGAGTCTTCCTGTCTCTAAGTTAAACTTCTCAACAACTCTTCGCCGAAAAACCTTGAAGCTCTGTCTCTTCCCTTTTCACTGTCCCCCTCAAATGAAGGCTTGACCTTTTATAGTTTTTTCGTGGGGGACAAGTAATTGCTCTCTCCTCGATATCGAATGGGCGAATAGGAACGCCCGATTCCGGTCTCCTGGATCACCATCTTTCGTAATATGATAACCTTGCCCTCCGGGTGACCTAGGCAGCTAAATCTGTTAATGACAATTTGATATTGTTAACAACAAACTAAATCTAAAATTAGAAAATTTGTCATTTTTTTTCTAACCGTGATATGGTCACTCATAAACTTTAGATCATGATAAACTTTAGATTATAACACTCTGAACCAATTCATAGTAAACTTCCAAAAACATATTAAATATAGCTAATCAATATAAAATAAATGGAGCTTTTTATTAGTTCGATTCTCCTAATTTCAGAGAATTTTGCTTGATTATTCACCATTTAGAGGGTTTTGAGGATAACTACTAATCAAAGTGATCCAAAGAAAAAAAAAAGAAGTAAATAGTGAGTTCTTGCTTCGATAAATTATTATATATGTGCGCTATAGTTTGATCTATATGTGAAGTTGCTCAAATTTATTTTATAAAGACAAAGGCCCTGTTTGGGACAGCTCTGGCGGATTGAGAAGTGATTTTTCAACCGCCAGAGCTGTTATTTAGGTGTTTGGAAGAGCTTTCCTAAAATGCTCTTTGGGAAGCACTTATTTTAAATAGCTCTCCTAAAGGGCTGAATGAAAAGCTTGCTGGAGGCAGATTCCGCGGTTCAGGGATCGCTCCCGCAGAACAGATCCTCCTTCCCGATCCCGCACAGCTCCCGTTCCCGTCCCGATTCCGCGCAGATCCTCCTTCGTCCGTCCCGATCCCGCCCTTCCGGTGCTCCCTCCGGCGAAGTGCTCCTTCCTCCTTCCTCCGGCAAAGATCCTCCTTCCTCCGGCCCTTCCGGCGCAGATCCCGCCCTTCCCGATCCCGCCCTTCCCGAGCCCGCCCTTCCAGGGCAGATCCTCCTTCCTTCGGCGAAGTGCTCCTTCCCCCTCCGTTCGTCTCTCCTCCCTCCGGCGTGCCCGATCCCGCCCAGATCTCGACGACCACCGTGGACCTTCTATCTCGACGACCACCGTGGGCCTTTGTACAACAAAGACGAAGAACAAGGAAAGTTTCTGTGAGCACGATCTCCATTATCTGAGAAAAGATCGATTTGGTATCTCCAACGACCTTGAAGAGCTGAAACAGGGAAACCTCTGCGAGCTCGATCTGCAGGACGAAGAAGGATTTGCACCTCCTCAAGCTAACCCCTTTCACTGTAAAGTCCATTTTGCCATTCTCCTAACTATTAAGCATTTTTCCAGCCTTCCCTAAACATATTTGACATTTATCTGCTTCCTGAACTTGCACTTCTCAAACTTGCTCAAGCATTGTAAGATCACTCTCCTCGTTGTAGCTGTAGTTTGCTCCATTTCATGTGTTGTGTATGTTGGATTGATGTGAAAATTTTGATTTTTAGAAGTCTGGTATTGATTTATGTATGTTAAAAAATTATTTGAAAAACTTGTAACATATTATTATATGCTATACCTTGAGAATCAGAGATGTATTTTTGTCATGTACTGTTTGTATATGATTGTGTGTGTATCAATTTGTTTGAGAACAATATATATTAATATTTTCGTTTAAAAAAAAACAGATCTCAAAAAGCTGTTCTACCAAACAGTTTTATTTGAAAGAGCTCTGTTCAATCATCGCTTATCCACAGACCATCCAAACAGTCTGCAGCTTTTTAAAACAGCTCCTCAAAGAGCTCTGTCTAAAGAGCAATGTTCAATCAGCAACTTCTCAATCCGCAACAGCTCTCCCAAACAGACCCAAAGTGTTGGTTCACAGAGTTTAGCTTTTTGAACAACCAAGGTTTGATCCAGAAATGAAAATTCTGATCTCAACATTCATGCTTTAACAAAGACCTTTTGTTATGCTATATTACCAGTTGAAAATTTTTGAAAGATAAGAAATGATTATATATATCATACCGCACTTCTTTGTCGATTAAAATTTATTGTGCATGACATATTGAATAAACAAATCATTATAGAATGCGAGAAGGTTTCAGCCGAGCGCGAGAGGGAATCAGGGAGGGTTTTCGGCGTTTGTGTGTGGCTTATGGTTTTCCCATAGAAAAATTCAGATGTAATTTTAGATGATTTTAAGTTATGTTGGTTTGCGGATAGTCATTTTTAGTTTGCCGTAAAAATTCGGAATTAATCTTTGATGAGAATTTTTAGTTATATTGATGTGCAGATAGCCGTTTTTTATTTGTCTTTAACGATTTCCTAAATATTTTATGCTGAGATTTTTATAAAGTTTTAATATAAAATTATTAGGATTTTGAATAGTTTATTTTGTGGTCGGCTATAAATCTGTACAGGTACGAAATATTGATTATATTATTTAAGTAGTTGTCCGGTGATTCTTTATAATTATAAATTATATAAATAGTACTGTCATATCAAGGATTATAAATAAATTATTATTTTATAATGATCACGAAGAATTATTTCAAATGAAGCGGCTTTTATGCTCCTATGAGTTTGGACAAAAATGTCACCAGACATTCACTAATGACAGTTCATAACCCACGTGTTCACATTCATCGCGGGCGTGCCAAACAAAGCCTTAAGTGTACAACCCTCATTCTTCGAGGGCGAGCCCACTCAAAGTCACGCATGCATAAGTCAAGGTCAAAAGGTCAGCAAAGAGGCCAGCAGTCCAAGACACAAGACAACTCAGCCAGCAGGAGCAGAAGAAGGCCTGGGCGAGCAGTGGCGGAGCCATGATTTTATCTCAGGAGGGGCGGAAATTAACATTTAAGATGGTTTGCGAAGAGGAGTAGAACCTGGGCGAATGGAGGTCGCGAGTACCGGAAGGTCCGAAACCAACTGAGAAAAGCTACCTTATGGTTTGGAATGGGAAGATCTAGGCCGCTGGGCGAATGAAGGAGAAGGAAGAGTAACCCCCTAGACCGGCGGCGAGTACTCACCGGCGCCCGGCGGCGAAATCGCTGGGAGGAAGAACTTGCAGTGGCGGAGCCGGCGCTGGGATCGGGGATGGTGGATCGGGATACGATATTTTTGAGGTGGGGGGGGGGTCTCCAAATTTTTTGAGGGGGGGCGTCCGCCCCTTCTCGGCCTAAGGTGGCTCCGCCAATGTGGGCGAGTATGGGTGGACTCGCACGAGTAGCTCTGATACTCGCCAAAAGGTGGGCGACCATAGGTGATGCTCGCTCCTTTTTAGGCTAGGTCGCATCAATGTCGCCGAGTTGCCGAGTTGAGTGGGGTATAAATAAGGCCCCCCTCTCTTTTGTTTTCCTATAAATAGTACCTCAGCGGTACTTAGATTGTCACATAAACTTGAGCTTTTGGAACTCCTGCGTTCAAATTCTCGGACCCGTAATCCTTGGTCGTTACTCCCGGTACTAGTCAAGTCGGTGCCTTCCTCGTACCTTGCTCGACCATTTTTGGTTTTGGAGGGGAAGTCTCTTCTGAGCTTCTGGGTACGTGGTGGGACCTCCCTGCCGCAGCTCCTGGGGTCCTGTTGTTCCTTGTCCGAGCCCTTTTCGTCGTTGCCAGTCTAGCCTTCTAGTCGGACTGCTGGGCGAGTAGCCTCCGGCTGCATTGATCCGAATCTTGGAGTCAGAATTTTCCTGACTTCAACATTGAGGAATGTATATTGAGACGAGGCAATTCTAACCTTTGAATCATCTCTTTAAAATGTCAGAAGAAACTAAATACAATTAAAATAGGTTGCCAATTAAATAAATATATTTATTAATAATATTTGATAAGAGCATATAATGAATATCTAAAAATAATATTTAGAGAAAAAATAAATAGGTTGATGACATCTATGAAACTAAATGCTGACAACAACAAAATTAAAGATCATTAACTAATCATATTTGTTGAAGCCTAATTTATAGATGGAGGCTACTAACACGATATTATTAATCGCTATAAATTTTCAACATCAAAGGGCGTGGGCGGGCCTTCGTCAAACGATCTTGTTCTTGGGTTTCTGCGCATTACTGTTTAGGGTGACTCAATAACGATTTTCAGTAGTTCAATTGTTATTACAGATTGGGTCTCCAGACTTCGTGATTGCACCATCTAGCATGATTATCGAGTTTGTCAATAGTGTGACAGATTGGAAGCTACAATTTTTTTCACAAAAGGAGAGGTGGAATCCCTAGATCTCATGTGAGGCGACGCAGAGTGAGAATGACCCAAATCAAATCTCCACCGCTATTTCCAATGATCCGTGGTTCTGATTTGACCAACAAAGGTTTTGATTTGACCAACTAATTTAGTTGTGGACAATTCCAACTCATTGGTCTAGGAGCAAATTTTCTGTGAGATCGGTGTATATAGAGGATTCTATTAGATTTTTTTCTTGCAAAATTACAATTGTAATGATATATACAGTTGTAAATGGTATGTATTTTCAGTTATAAAGTACAATAGTAATTTATATGTATATTTATAAGTGTATTTATACCTCTCTCTCTCTCTATATATATGTGTGTGTGTGTGTACTTAAAATGATCTTAAAAATACATTGATCAATATTCTTTCAATTTTTTTTGCGAAAAAATAAAAAGTATACCATATAAATGTTTTTAACGTATGATGCTCCAATTACGATCCCTACAAAATTTTTGTTCTTGGTCGAGCTCAATGGGGTCCGAAAGTGAATTTGACATCATTTTGAGCAAAATAAGTACGTAGCCCTAGTTAGCCACACAAGGCCTCATGACACTCATTGGTTTAAAATGTGACATTTTCGCCTGTTGACCAAACACATTGGGCGACATGATCAACGTAGTAAAAGTTGGTTCATGAAACCTCTCACTAGGTCCCCAGTGACCGTCTTAATACATTATGAGATCCACCGGGCACTGCGTGTGCCGCGTGCCTAGATTCAATTCATCAAATTTACTAGACATGTCAACTAGCTAGGTTGAGTGGGCCCATTTGATTGTTTTGATTTATTAAATAAGTCTAGGGCATGTTTAGATCACTAAAGAGTCATTCAGACTCATGATAATCATCTCAAGTTCAATGGGTTATTATTGGGTCAATCGAACAAGTTGGTCAATCTGACTCAACGTTTGTCAAGATTTGACCCACTATGAATTTGGAGGTGTTACACTTTGGCTCAGTTTGGCGCGGCGGCGGCGGTCATGAACGCGGCGATAAAATCGTCATTTGTGAACGGGCATCCAAAGAACTTCATCTATTTGAACATAAAAGTGAATGAAGTTCCTTACGTGCGTTCACGACCGCCACCCCTGGGTGCGCCCGTGCCAAACATAGCCTTTGTCTCCCTTATGACCTCTATCTGCGACTCTAAAGAGATCAAAAATTACTATTTGCAAATCAATGCGAAGAATTAATTTTTTTAAGAAGACATTTATTCGTGCAATTACAAGTAATATATCTTAGCAAAAAATCTATTTTATTAATCTAATTAGTGAGTGCATACATTATCTTAGAAATCTTTAACATAAAAAACTAACTATTATACGCTCATATATAATTTTAAAATAAGTAAAGCAATTTCAATAATAACTCTTGTAAAAAGATAGTGAAAGCTCCTATAATTTTTATTTTTTAATTATTAATTAAAAAATTAATTTATCAATAAAAAATATTTAATTCAAATAAATAGCTAGATATTTTAGGGTGGTTATATTTGCAGGCCCTAAAGAGATAGTTGCAACCCAATTTTTACGGGTTATCACGCGCCTTTTGAAAATACTTTTTTCCCATGCATTTTTAGGAAACGTGTTCAACATGAAAGTTGTAAATTTCGACGAGATCTACAACTTTTATGTTGAACACTTTTTCCTAAAAATGCATGCACAAGACGTATTTGCCGCCTTGATTGAAACATGGGCGTAATTATAGCGAAGTTTTGGAAGTACGTCTTGTGCGTCCATTTTCAGGAAAAGTGTTCAACACAAACGTTGTAGATCTAGTCAAGATCTACAACTTTCATGTTGAACAGGTTTCCTAAAAATGCATGGGCAAAGAGTATTTTCAAAAGGCGCTCGTAGAAATTGGGTTGCAAATATCTCTTTAGGGCCTGCGTATATAATTACCCGTATTTTATCTGCGTAAAATTTCCATTTGACAGATTTGACTTTTAGCCTCTTCGGAATCTTCCAAATCGAACCGTATATATTTTTCTTTATATTTATTTTTTCGGTAGGCATCAAACGTACACGTATAGAGCTTGCTGGCTCAGCAATACAATGACTACACGAAAAATTAATGTTTTTTTAACCAATAAAAATAAAATAAAACCAAGAGGCAATAATTAAATAATATATTCCTAAAAACCGAGTCTTTATAAGTATCTCGGAGAACTCATCTCCTCCACCTCCCCTTTCCAAACTTTTACCCACCGTCTCCAAACTCCGCCACAATATCTCGGTTCTAGCAACCACCTCCGGCGATGTTGGCCCGGCGGGCGGCTTACAAGCTCCGCACCCACAACGGCGCCGGAAACCTGACTCCGGCTCCCGAAAACGTTGCTCCACCGACAAGCCCACTGGAGCGCAACCCGCTGTCGCCCAGGGGGTGGAAGAAAAGAGACTCCGATGGCGTGGGACTGGGCATCGTGGCAAAGCTCGATTGTGCCGCCTCCGGCGGCGGCGGAGGCGGCGGAGTCCGACGTCGGAAGCTTCTTTTCTGCTCGGGTACGGCTCCGATCGCTATTGGATCTACCCGGGCTGCTGAGACGGGCTGCAGCGACGACCCATCGGGGGTTGCCGGCGGGGAATTTCCGGTGGCTGATTTTCTTCGTTGCTGCTATTTGTGCCGGAAGAGATTACATGGGAAAGATATATATATGTATAGGTAATTATTTAAAAATAAAAAATCAATTACGATTTGCAATATATTTTGGTACCGTAAATTAATTTGTAGCTTTAATTTGGGAAATTAATTGGTTTTAGTGGGTGGTAATATTTTGCAGAGGGGAGAAGGCTTTCTGCAGCAAAGAGTGCAGGTATCAGCAAATTGTGAGTGATGAGTGCAAAGAGAAGTGGGGGTCTGAAGTTTTGAGGAGGGCCGATGTGTCGAGCTCCCCATGCTCCGGCGACGGCGCCGGAAACAGAGGCGGCCGATTGTTCTTCGCCGGAATCACGGCGGCGTATTGAGGAAGAGCTGAGGGAAAGTAATTAATCGCAGCAAATTTTAATGGGATGAGTGATTTTGAGAGAGTGTGTTTGGTGTTATCCGGTTATAATAATTTTGTAATTGATTGATGGAAGAAATTCGTATAATTCCTGGCAAGGTCATGGAAATAAAATATATCTTGATTAATTAATTATATAATTTTGTATTTGAGAGTTTTGATTGTCAATTGGGGGAGGCGGTAGCCACCGCGGTTGGATAGTCATTCTGGCTTCGTTTGGTGTGGTGGTGGCGGTCGTGAACGCGGTTCGTGAACCGTCATTCGTGAACGGCAGACCTTAATTACCTAAGAAATTTCATGCTTTTTATGCTCAATGCTAGTTTATTTTCTTGGTTGAAAATAGTATTTTCTCGCCGAACATCTGATTGGCGGCTTCGGCCGTCGGCGGGAATTGCCGCCTATGGAATGATATAGCAGAGAGATTCAGACTCCGTTTGGCACGGCGGTGGCAGTCCTAAACACGGTAGAGAACCAACTTCATTCTCTTTTATGTTAAAAACTAGCTTAGGGAGTGCTCGGGGGACCCCCGGGCTCCTCGTCAAATTTCTCGCTATCATTTGAAAATGATTTAAAATAAAATAAAAATAAACGTAAGCTAGAATTCATGGTTCATTTTGAGAGGACATTGTTTTTAAAATATTTTTTTAATAAAAATTATAAAAGAACTCGGCTTTGAAAACATCTAACTTGACTTATTAAAATCCAAATAATTCATTTATGATCTAAATTTCTTCAAATTGCTTTAAAATTTACTCATCCAGCTTGAAACCAATTAGTATAGATAAATGAACCATGATTTATGTCAAATATATGAGAGTAGCGTGCATGTATTTTTTGTGTCGATTGTTAAGAGCGTATATATGAAGGGGAGCCTTGGCGCACCAGTTGAGATATTGCCGTGTGATTTTGAGGTCACAGGTTTGAGCTCGATCTGGGAATGACTCTTGCAAAAATGCAGGATAGGGTTTTCTTACATTTCACTCTTGTGGTGGGACCCTTTCCCGGACCCTCGGGATGCTAAGGACGATAAAAAAAATGATATTATTGTTCTGATGATGTATAATAACCAACAATAGATTAGTACTCGTATATTTTTTATATGTAGGGGCATTTACCGGGACCTCCCCTCTAAGTTTGCAAAATTACAGATTGTATCCCTCTTAAATTATTACAAAAACATCCCCTCAATATCGTTACAAAACATAATATTTACCTCTCCTGAAGTTCACATTTCATAACATTCATGCACAAAAATACGAACTATAAAATATGAACTTTAGGCGAAGTAAAAGTTATTTTTGTAATATTCAGGGGAGGGTTTTATTATTTCAATAATAGAGGGGTGCAAGCTATAATTATGCTATCTTCAAGGGGAAGTTTTGGTAATTATTCGTATGAAATTATATTCGTCCTCTAGGTGTGGATAGTTGAGCCTTATTAGCTCTAATGTCAAGTCTGAACCTAAAATCCAGACACAAAAAGATGAAGGACTCGACATTAAGGACACTAAACTACATAAATTTTTGTTTTAAGATTATGTCATCAACAAGTATCAACATCACACGGTGATAGAAATGCAATGAAACATGTGCTTTGTTTGGGATGTGTTGCGAGAAAAAGTAGCGGTGGGAAATCAATGTTGAGATTAGAGATATCAAAAAAATAATGCTATGGAAAGCATTATGAGGAGAATGAGGATGCTGATCTACATGAATAAAAATATGAAAATACAGAAAATACCTTTTTATAAATGATATGATTCACTACTTTCCAAAAAGTTCAGAAAATACCTTTTTACAGAAGCACTTTCTCACAACTTAAAAAGCAAACACCTCTAAAATAGCAGTAGCAGTGAAAATACAATTTTTCTCACCACCACCATCCCCAAGTGTCACGACCCGTCTCGACAAAAGTCAGAGTGCGCTTCGGGGCGGGCCGTGATGCCACAGGCATGGGCGGAAGGAAAATCCATGTCTGTTAGGCGGAGGCTGAGATTTTGATAAATAGTTACTTTTGGTAAAATAGATTGTTGTATTGCGGAAGCGTTAAAATAAGGCGGTGAGAAATTAATGCACATGTATTTTAGTAAAATATCATGATACAAGTTCCGATACAGTTCGATATGCAATGACAACTCAGAGAAATGAACATGCAAATCATGTCGAAGTCTAGTACATATAATATCTAGCCTAACAGTTGTCCATGCAAACAGAAAAAATGACTGATTATAATTATTACATAACAGAAATATCCGATAGTAAAATAAATGAAACATAAACACAAAATCTGAAGCTTGAATCAGATCGGCTCAGGAAGCAGGCGGCGCAAACACGAATGCTAAGACAAATTCCAAAACAAGAAGGAAAAGCCTCAAAACATTGAAATAAACAGGAGCAAAGCAACATAAAATATGAGCAGGGGAAACAGAGTATTGTGTACCATTTTTCAAGAAGCAAAGCTAACAGGACAGACAAGCAAGTGAGACAAGCATAAATATCCAGAATTATTAGACTACTCCGGAGTAAAACATACAAAGATGATCATGTAATAACATAAGTTGTAACAAGTGAAAATGTAGGTGTTTTTGGTTGACGCACCAGATTTATGATTCAGACAGATTCAAGTACGGATCAGGAGATTCAGAAATTTATGCTCGCAATGACCGGTCCTTTGTTCCCATTAGGGATTCAAGAGGGGACCCAAGTTAAGGAGTTGCATCAATTAAACACCACATTTCATTGTTCGCTTATGTTATTAATGAAATAATTCATGATTAAGTGATTCTAGCATATCAAGACATGTCACTAATTAATCGACTCAGATGCACAAGAGCGGAGTTCATAGACACGGAATAGGGGAAATCGAGCTAAGGAATAGAATATACCCCTATCTTAGAACCAGACAGACGTAAGAAACATGATTCGATGGCATAAAAGAAGCAAGATAGAGAGCTTACATAACTTTGCGGGTCCAGGAATTTGCAAGTTGTATGATTACTATGCATCGATTTTGGTTTAATAGATACTCATATAGATTAAAATCATTTTTGACACAAGTATCTTTCAAGTAAAAATTTATGCGTTACGAGCATGATATATCAAAATACCAGTCATATACTTGATAACCAGAATTCGACAAAATTGTTATCGTGATAATGTTGCACGTGATTAACGTTCTACGATTCTTCAAATTATTCATCAAATGAGATGCAAATCATCTAATTGAATATCCAATTAACTATCATTCACTAACTCGTCTTCCAATTATCCAAATATCATCATTTACATTCACAACTCGTGTTATTCCAATCGCGTGAACCTCAAACTAATAATAAGTCTATTTAGTGATTCGAGGTCTAAATTTATTTGATGAAACAAACATTCAAGGGTGAATTCATATAAATATAAGACATGA